>CM060708.1:107160462-107760462 GCA_030686995.1 Artemisia argyi | reverse complement strand
TCGATACATAAGGGGAACCATCCATTTGGGGATCTGGTATCCGAAGGATTCTGGTTTTTGAACTAATAGCTTTTTCAGACGCTGACCATGCAGGATGCTTAGACACGCGAAAAAGTACATCAGGAGGCTTACAGTTTCTTGGAGATAAACTTGTATCTTGGCAATTTAAGAAGCAGGACTGCACATCACTGTCATCAACAAATCTGAATACGTAGCTATGTCTGCTTGTTGTGCTCAAGTCATTTGGATGAGATCACAGCTTAAAGACTATGGCTACCTATTCAATAAGATTCCAATCTACTGTGATTCCAAAAGTTCCATTGCAATCTCCTGCAACACAGTCCATCACTGCAAATCCAAACACATTGATCTCCGATATCATTTCATCAAGGAGCATGTCGAAAAGGGTACAGTTGAATTATATTTTTTGGGAACTGAGTACCAGTTGGCAGACTTACTCACTAAAGCATTACCTCCAACAAGGTTTGCTGATTTAGTCCACCAAATTGGTATGCGATGTTTGACTCCAGAAGATCTGGAAAAGTTTTTAAAACACAAATGATCGTCAAACATCAAAACTATCTTTGTAAAATATTTTCCAAAAACAAAAATACAAAAATATAAAACCAACAAAAACACAAAAATATTCTTTTTCACTTGCTTTTATAAAAAAAAATGCAAGTACATACTAACCTTTTCAACACTAATTTTTTTATAAAATGTCTTAAAATATTACAAAAACAAGTGTTGAGGGGGAGGTAAAGTATTTTAAAATTTCACAAAATATCTACTTCGTACTTGCATTTTACAAAAAACATTTTTATTTGTTGTAATATAAGTGATGCTTAAAAAGGTTTTTCGGGTTACTCTCTTTGACTAATTGAAACAAATTTTTCTAAAATTACAAGACATCGGTCTAAGGTCAAGGGGGAATAAAATTATCCTAGTTGTTCTTTTATTACGCTTAATGGAGTTAAGTATTTTTTATTAGTTGTTAGGTATTATGTTTGATAAAAACTTTGAGGTTAAGGGACCATTTGTGACAATTTGGATATCTTGCATTAACCCTTAGTCAAAACATATTGACCACTAGCATTTACTACACCACTGCAAAAGTCTGTTTTCACATTTACTACTCACCAAACTCATCTACGATTCACAATCAATTTGATAATCCAATTGTTGTTCTTCAAATCTGTAAGTGCCATAATGTTTTGATCATATTTCTCATCATTTGTTCTTAATTTCATATAGATCCAACAGCTAATTTTTCCAATAATCGTTAAAATCACCTTAGGGTTTGCATAAAATTAGAACACTTGATTTGGAATGTTTGTGATTTAATTGGCTAGTGGGATTTGATCCTAAGATGAACTTAAACATGTTAATATACTTTAATCTCACCCAGAATCTTTCTTGAATGATTATTGGATTTAGGGTTCATACGTATAAATTAGGTATTTTTTTATCTAAGACGAATTGGCTCAATTAATTGATTGGGATTATGCTTATACATGTTAAGGAACATGTTGTAGTGGTTTAATTGCTTCAGAAACATGCATAACTCATGAATCGTTGATCTAGGGTTCTTGCACACTAGCAGTGATGATAATAAGATTTTGTGGTTAATTTTTGTTATAAATTGGTCTATGTGTTCTTGAGTATGTACCTATCACTTGCCCTAATTCCATTACTACCCAGAATCATGTTTGTTCAGGTTTGTGATTTGATGTTCTTGCGACTTTACGCATAAGTTTGGTTGTTGCACTTTTACGCATAAGTCCTTGTATTAAAGGGGTTTGGGATGCAATTGGATGAAATATTGATCAGTGTTTGTTGTTTAAAACTTTCAGGAATCAAAGTAATTTACAATTCGAAGGTGATTTTTCATAAAGGCAATCCTACGCAAAAGATGAACTCATCTTACTCGTAAGATGAAATCTTACGCGTAAGATTCGACAGTTTGATAAACTTGTCTTGGATAAGACAATGTTTACGCAGAACATTAACTCTTACGCTAAAGTTTATTTCTTATGCATAAGATTCATCTTACGCATAAGTAAAAAACATACGCATGAGTTATTGTTTACGCATAAGGTTCAAACCTTTGCCAAAGTTATTATCTTACGATAAAGAATTATTCTACGCATAAGATATAACCTACGCAAAAGTTTAAACCTTACGCGTAAAACATAATTTATGCGTAGACTTTTCACTTATGCATAAAATAACATCTTACGCATAAGAAATGTTATGCGTAGGATTCCTAATCTTACGCGTAACATTGTCTATTCCTTTGATATTTGTATAAGTGTTGTAAACTTTCAATTGTGTAATCTTTTGTATTTGTTAAACACATATTGTAACTTGATTGTTATCAGTTTCTACTAAATTTTAACACAATATATCAACACTTTGAACAACAAGTAACACCCACTGATCAATTCATTCATGCATAAACAAGTATATTAACAAATGTGCTAACAAATGATATTATTGCAATGTCTATGTTTGTGTATGATCATCCAGATGACCCAACCTGCTAACATCCCTCAAGCACCTGCACCTGAACCTAAGCTCACATGGGAAGAAACCTTTCCTAAAAATTACTCCAGAAATATTGGAAAGAACAACTTAAGGGTCAACTCCAACAAATTCACATGCAATGAATCATCTTGCATTGTAGCTGTGGATGCTCTTGTCTATCACCTGTACAAAATCCTGCTCACCAAATATGCATCAGTTTCCTGTTTCTATATCCACCAGTTCTGGAATACTATTCAACTGGACCTTGGAGAAGAATTTTTTACATGCATGCTTCACAAAAGACAAGTCACAGTGGACAAAGATATTCTTCATGGCATTCTAGGCTTGCCTGAACTTGGTCAAGATGAAGAGTACGACCAAGTTCCTAATGAAGAAGAGTTGATTGAATGGCTGCGAGATATTGGTTACGATGAGTCAGCTGAAGTCGTGACTAGAAGCTCTAAGGTCAACACAAGGAATCTTCCACAACCATGGAGAACTATGTATATCCTTATAGCCAAGTCCATGTCTGGCAGAGATACCGGTCACGAACACCCCAAACTCCAGCATCTCAAACTTTTCTGAGCTATGGCAAATGTCAAGAAGGTGGACTTTGCTAGCATTATCTGGGAAGATTTAGTGTGGCACATTCAACATCCAACTGCAAACATTCCATTTGTTCGCTACACCAAGCTGCTCATTGAAAGCTTCCTTCGTGAGTATGACGAAATTCCTCAAAGACTGGATGATAAAGACAAGAACACATTCAGAAATGAGTCTACTCTTAGGCAAATTAAAAGAGTTGAGACTAGTACACGTAAGCAAGGTATGATACTTCCCGAGTGTCTCTTGAATGATAAGGTAAAGAAATGCTCTAATTACAAGTACTATTTCCAAGCTATCAAAGAAGAGAAAGTTGGGTTCTTGGACGAAATCCCTTTACCATCGTTCATGCAGAAAAAGGGAAAGAGAGGTAGCAAGTCTGGAAGCTCCGAAAGCTCTACTAAGACCACCAAACAGCCTCACAAGAGAACTCTCAAGATCAGATTACCGGCAAAGAAACCAATCCCTGAACCAGTTCCTGAACCCTCACCATCACCTTCTCCAAAACCATCCGACTCAGAAACCGAATCTGATAGAGGTCCAGTTTACAGCGAAGCTTATAACAAACCAGATGACAATCTAGACGATCTGGACATGTCTCTAGAAGATTGGGACAAAAATATCGATGAATTTGTTGATCAAATCGAAAGGGAAACAATTCAAAGACCGTTAAATGAAAAGGATGCTAAGTTGGAAGAAGAACTGTTAAGGGGTAAAAAGTTGAAAGAACCGATGACCGCAGAACAGGAACAACAAGAAGAGGCTGACACAAACATTGGTTTATCTGTGGAAGAAGATAATGAACGAGTACTAAAGTTAGGTCTCCTCCATAGCAGAATCGACTCTCTTCAAGCTGATCAACCTCCGCCACCTCTATTTACTCAAACAACCGAGGCTGGAGGATCAAGTAGCATTCCTGAAGCAGGAGAGTCTAGCAGTACCCCTGAGTCCACTCCAGTTGATCAAACTCAAGAAACAGGAACTACTGCAGATTTGATAGTCTACGAATCTCCCAATGTCACACCTGAAGACGTAGAAATGCAGAATGCTTCAGAAAGAGGAGACAATGATGTGGAAGACCATATGGACACAGATATTCCACATCTTATGTCGATGGAAGAGATGGAGGCCAGGGAAAAGGCTCAAGAGGAAGAGATCAAGAGAAAAGAAGAAGCTGAAGAGGCAAGGATTGAGGCTATCGAACAGGCAAAACTGGAAGAAGCCATTAGAATGGAGGAAAATAGGAAAGCTGAAGAGGCAGCTAAACTTTCTGATGAATTAAAGCTTCAAGAAGAAACAATGAAAAGAAAAGAATTAGAAGCTAGAATTGCAGAAGAACTCAGACAAAAGGCAGAAGCTGACCTACTTGCAGAAGATCAGAGACTAAGGGCAGAAGAAGCTACAGTTGCAGATAAGACAGAAGTGACTAAGGATAAACCCGAATCACCCAAAGGAGATGATAAAGACACAACCACCATCATTGAATCAACACAATCATCACCTCCTGCATCACAACCTACACATGACGAATCCGTTAAGCAACCTTCCAAAGTTGAAGCCTCAGCTGCATCAAAGTTGATCAAGAGGGCAGTTAAGAGAGCTCGAGACAAGAAGAAAAACAAGCTAGAAACACAAGTTGAATCACTGGCTAACCAAGTTGCTGAGTTAACCAAGCAAATGACGACTGTTCAAGAAATGAATACAAAAGTTGACGCCTTCTTAGCTAAAGATGTACAAGAAGATATGGAAGCTACTTTGGCTGCTCAAGCAACTCAATATATGGAACAACACCTGGTGGCAGAATTAAAAGAGTTGTTGAAACCAATGAAGGATGAACTTACAAAGATTGCTGAACTGGCTGTCAAGAAAGTGATTAGAACTACTTCTTTCACTCTCTGAGCTGGATAAGACACCTCTTCCACAACAAGAGTTGACAACAAATGAGTTAGAGGCTCAGCTTTTCAACATATTGGCAAGCAAAACCACCATGACACCTGAAGATATCAAAGTGTGGGAAGCTTTACGAGCCAAGATGTCTAAAGAATCTTGCAGCACTAAGGCCGACAAGCTGAAACATCAAAGAGATGATGAAGACCAAGATCCGAACTCACAGGCTAAGAAACATAAGCAATCCGAAGGACCCTCATCTCAACCCAAACAACCGGTCATACCTCCAACTACCACAACTTCAACTCAACAACCGAAGGTATCAGGTTCAGGTCCTAAAGCCCAAGATCATTTTGAGTACACCGGCGGAGACGATTTCCCTCAGCCAGACGATATACCAGAACCATCACCAAAGAAGAAAGAGAAGAAAATAAAAGATCATCAGCATAAACCTGAAACCTCTTCGAAAAGCACCGAACCAAAGAAACCGAAAAAGATTCTTAAGTGGCTGGACAAAGACAAAACGGCTGAATATTCTTGGTTTGATGAAATGGTTAAAGCTCAACCACCACTTGCAGAAGATCAATCACCACAAGATGGTCACACAGTGGAATATGCACAACTTCTGCAGAGAGACTATGGTTTAAAGAATATGAGCAAGAAAGAGCTGAGAAGGATAAAGAATGCTGCGTTCAACCTGTTGAAAGACCGCTCAGCCAACTCTGTTGAACTCGAGTACCATTTGGAAAACATAGCCCGAGCAATGTCTAATGACATCGACTGGCTAAATCCCGAGTCCAACATTGATTACTACTCAAAGACGAAAGGGCCTTACTACACTGACTGGACCAAACCTCCACCCTTGGTTGGAAAGCCGAAACAAGCAAAAATCCCATACAAGTTCTTCTTCAACAACGACTTGGAATTTCTACAACACGGTAGCAAGATTGAAAAGAAGTACGCCACATCACTTACCTTCTCAATCCCTGCAGCCAGATACCTCAACAACGCCATCGAAGAAGAAGCCTCTGACTTATTCATCGAAAAAGTTGTTGACTATGACCGGAACGCACTCTATGGAATACATCATTGGCCAGATAACCGGGCACAGTATTATCGAAGCAGCAGACTCAATCAAACTATGAGTAATGTGACAAGTGAGTTGAAGATTGTCTCCATCCAGTTCATTTCGACAGTCAGTCACTTTGGGTACTCCTTTCTTAACAAAATCGTACTCAAAAGACTTGATGAACAAGAGTACGTGATCTCCGAGTCCGACTTTCCACGACTGCTCCTCAATGACATAGAAGACATGTATCTGCTCAAAGTCCAAGGAAAGCTTTGCAACTTACCCAAGGAAATGCAGCTTACCTTTATCACAACTCTCCTAATCTTCATAAGACAAATAGTCATCAGAGAAAGAGTAGAAGATCTTCAACTGGGAGTGGAAAGTTATCAGAAGAAGCTGAATCTCACAAAACCTAATCTCTACAACATCCCCAACCTTCAACACGAATCTCAATACACCTTGATCAAGCATCCGGCATTCGGGTTCACATACTGCAGTGTCAACCGTCGAAACTGCTTCATGGCTTATGACGAGATCCACAAGTTCTGTGATGAAACCCTAAAGTTCGTCAGAGATGGAATCAAAGGCAGATTAGATGATATTGCACTGCACAAATCCAAAAGGTGGAATACTGATGAGGCCAGACAAGCTCGCAGATTCATTACAAGGATTGAGAACCGGTTAAAGCGTAGGGATCAGATAAGGAGATTGGAAAGCTCTGTGGGAGGCAGACCAGGATTTCCCGTGTTGACGTTTCAGAGACCAGAATGGTAGAAGTGTTGTAAGATTTTGATTTGATTTGTCAATACTTATATTCATAATGGCTTGTGCACGCATTACAGTGTACAACCCGAACTTGTAAAGAAAGGACCCTGAGGTACGCATCAGTGCCTCAATCCTAATATAAGGAGCGAAGGCTTCTTACTTTTGATTAGAATTAATCAAATATTTTATGATTTTCATAATTCTGCTCAAAAGGACAAGTATTTCACCTCAATATGACCTAATCACTTGTTGAGGGGGAGCACTTGTCAAAACAAAAATACTTTGTTCTAAAATCAAAAGTTCTTGGTGAATCTCCCCATAAGACTCAAAAAGGCATATTTTAATCTAAAAGATTATCAAAAACATCATTTTATATGCTATTTTTGAGGGGGAGAAAATGGAAAAGTGATTAAAATATAAGTGGTCAAAAAGCTAAAAGTTGTATCTTGTGCGAGCTAGACTCAGAATTGACCCAGGAATTGACGAAACAATAAAAGTTAGTAATCTCAAAAAGATTTATCCTCGACGGGTAATAACATCAAGTTAGTTACTAGAGCTAGTTGTCACCTAAAAGCTGACAATGGATCTCTTTAACTAACCACGTAAGCGTGTCTCGAAAAGGATTTGTCCTAGTAGAAATGTACTGTCTCGAGAAACTTTCTGTGGACTTGAACAGGCCGGGTTATAACTTCAAGCTAGTCTAACTAGTGATGTAAGCGTGTCTCGAATCGGTCTTGTTCACTGAAAGTGGATCAATTCAAAAATGCTTGCTCCTCCCGCATGTGCAAATTTATTTAATACTTATGAGCACTTGTGAAGGGGGAGCCCTTCAAAAAGTCTACATAAAGCTCTCAAAGTGTTAACCAAAGTATTTGATTATCACAAACACTTTGAGAGATTTTCTATCAAAGGTTTCTTGGCTACTGTCGGTTAATCAAGGAGTTATAAGGTGATTAAGATAGGAAAAACCGTCCTATGATCCGCCAGAGCCGGAGGGATCTACCCAAGGACATCAGCTATAGTTAGAATTAGAAGTCCTTAGGTACGATACGAAAAAAAGGAGAAAAGAATGAAACCGAAAGAAGGAGTTGAAGAATTAAAAAGAAAAGTAAAGAAATAGCCCTCCATATGTTCAACCTTAGGGCAGACACCGGGTTCAATTCGTATGCTACTGGTTGTTGCTAAGGCAACACTGGTATTGAAGATAAAGTCGTCATGGACCCAGTGACGCAATGCACTAAACCTTCTCAACCACTCAAGTTCTCTTAAAAGAGCTTGTTTCATTCTCACGGGGAACCAGTGTAATCTATCGACTCATTTCTTAGAGATGGTTGATATTGAAGCAGGAGACCCCTCCCTAGTCTCCGCATAGGAAACCTAAGTGTGCACTTATTGAGTCTAGAGCCATGAGATACCTCAAAGATCTCTTAGGAACACGTAGTATTTCTACAACTGGTGTTCTACATCAATGGACACCAGTTGTAAATTATCGAGTCCTTCGCAGATCTTAGCAATCTGCCGAGAACGTTTATGAGAGAATTACATAAGTATTTCTCAATGATTGAACGGAAATTCCTGCCTGGCTCAACATCAAACAGCCTTGACAGCACGTCACTTCAGTAACCCCACAAGGGTTACGCTTAGTGTTCGCGGTGATTCTTTAGCGGTCTACAGTCGTGGAGTGATCCCCAGCGACTCACCCAGTCATTGAGATACTTAGCAGGTCTCGTAAGCTCCTTCGGGAGTATCTGATATGGGAACGGCCTGGATAAGGATTAGAAGGAGTCTTCACAATATGTTGTTGACGAGCTCTAATTCCTTATCTGTAAGTACCGGTTGATTATTGCTAACTGTTTATCTGTAGGTACATCACCTCCATGATGGTAGATTCCAGCATGCTCATACATACATCTTGAAGCAAATGAAAACTCCCCCAAAGATCAATGCACCACAAAGTTCAAAGAAAGATTCTACGCCAAAAAGAAGAATCTGCAAAGTATAACGACTAAAGATCTTAGAGTATGAAAAGGAACTTCGTGCACGTGAAAGACTAAGTCCAAAGATGTATGAGCATGGTGGAATGGCGGACAACAACCACAGACGCAGGAGTGACGAACGACAGACTACTTCATAACACAATCACAACATCATCACCAAAGAACAAAGACTTAGAGCAAACTACATTCATTATACAACATTTTTTTTGAAGACGTCAAAAGTTTTACATGTCACAAGTTAAAGACAAAGATGAAGATGTCCAGCAACCGTGATGACCGACCCTTAGGGGGAGATTGTTGGGATCATACTTTAGTATTTAGTCAAGTCTCGGTCATTACATTTTGTAATAGGTTGCTTAAGTATTATTTATGTTTATGTTTTAGTAAATGGGCAACATGTAAAAGCCCATAAGGCTTACAAGCCCACGTTTTGATGATGAAAGGGACTAGGGAATGTTGCCCTAGTTTCCCTCCTATATATACAAGGCTTATGTAGCCTTAAACTTTGTTGGTTATTTTGATATTCTAATGAAACTCTTGCTTTTATAATTCTCTCATATCTTATAATCAGCCAATCCTTATATCTATCTCATTCTTTACTTGTGTGATATCAATATGGGCACCTAACAGATTACCATCAGCAGCAACACCAGAAGATGATGGATTACCATCATCAGCAGCAGGTTGAGAGGGCATATCACCAGTAGCATCACCCTCACCTGCATCATCATTGCCATGTGCAACATAGCAGCTAACAGAGGGCGATGTACCCCATCATAGTTAGTTTGCATAGAGGCAAATAACTTAGAACCAAGACTCTTAATGGGCACATGAATTCTGTCTACTGTGGTTATGTCTAAAATTGTTTGTAGAAACCTAGGGTACATTAAAAACTTATGACTTTGTTTCTCCATATTTTCTATCATATTAGCAAAAATAAACTTTGAGAAATTATAAGTTAATCCTTTAGAAAGACAGACAGTACCACAACCCAATTGGGTAGAGAACTGATCCCAGCCACCAGACTTATTGCTGATACATTGGAGCAGTAAATGCACCAAAAACCTCCACTTGGGACAGAACTGATTCTTAAGCCACTTAGTCGTGTCAGTGCTTTGGTAACCAGCTTCCCTCAACCCTGCAAGAATTTTTTCAGTGTTGGAGTGAAAAACTTCATTCTCATCATCCAGCTGAAGCTTTATCCTTATCAAACTTTCAGTCACCACATACTCATTTCCATCAATATTAGCCACGATCTCTGTGTCAGATCTTTCCTAGCAGATACCCAAAATTGCTTCACCATAGATTCATATATCACATTTGGAGAATGTGTTAAAGCATAATGAATCTTTGAACGCTGTAGAAACTCCACCATTGAATCATACAGTTCATGACCTCTAGCCTTTTTCAGAACAGCAAACTTGTTATGATCTTTATTGAATTGAAGTCTTGCCATTTGAATGATTTGCGAGAGACGGTTATGAATTATGCAAATGAATGATGGGTTTAAATTGAGTGATGGGAGAATAATTTAGTTTTGGCGAAGATATGCAAAGTAGGTTATAAATGGAAGTTCCCCAATCGTGGTAAAAAAATATCAGAACAAATCATTGACCATATCTGACGTGGAAAGTGATTCCATCCAATTTCAAAATTACCCTTCAGCATAAATGAAAGTCAATCTGCTGATGAATGGTCAACCAGTAGAAACCACTCAAGAGTAAAAATATCTTTAGTAAATATCTTGATTTTTTAATGTGCCACCCAAGTCGCATTAATTATCATAAAGCCTTGACTTCGCCTATTTAATAACCCCCAAATCACACTTTTCAGATATCAATTACCCCCAATTCTTATCAAAACCCTAATTTCTCAATTAACCCCAATTTTTCACCAAATCATGTCTTCCAAACCAGAAATCATCGACCTAACCTCCTCCAGTTCCTCCTCATCATCATCAGAGGATCTTCCACCTTATCCTTCTGATTTAGATGATTCAGATGCAGCCATAGAGCTAGAGAGACGATGGAATGCATTGGAGAGGGGTGAACCAAACAATGCCCCCATTCCTGCTGAGAGACAATATGTCTCTCCCTTCATCTTTACTTCTGATGAAGACTCTTCAGAGGATGAAGATGAAGATCCATCATTCCTTCCTCCTTCCACACCAGAGAGATCCCAACCAAGGCCAAGGAAGAGGAATCCATCTCTTCCAACATCACAGGATGTGGTGTTGGGTCTTCCTACTCCAGAATCTGGTGCTTTATACCATGGACGCAGGGGAAAGGGCAAGGAGGCAGAGGTGGTGGGTAAAGGGAAAAGGAAAGTGGAGTAGTTGATGATGAGATGTTTCCAGGGACCAAAGATGTAAAACTCGGTTCTTGAGCATCTTCTTGCCTTGAATCAAAGATATAAAACTAGGTTCTTAAGCATCTTCGTCGTAATCATCATCATTCTTCCCTTTCCATTTTCACCTTCAGCTTCTTCATCATACTGGTCATGCATATCTACCAGCCCTTTTGTAATAGATGATAGAAGCTTAGTATTAGTTTGGTAGACTTAGTGTAGGAATGGTCTTTGTATTCCACTTTGAAGTTGATTGTAAGCTGTAAATTGTTTCTTGAATGAATGAACATCTTTCCTTATTTTTCAATTCTTGTGTATTACTTCAGTAGAAGCAATGTGTTTCAGTATGAATGACTCTTCAGTATAAACAATGACCACATTCCCTTTGAAACAGCTCTTGTTGAATTACAAATAAAGTTCAGCAACTTCACATAAGGACATTCTGCAAATCAGACACAAAGTAGCAAACAAAAACACACAAAGCTGACAGAAACATTAGTATATTAGTGTTAGCAATAACCAAATAATATACAAAGTATACAACATCAATTACAATCCTCCGCAAAGGCATATGCCTCCCCTCAAACATAGCATTCAAGGGTTAACCATCCCAATGTGGACAACTAAGTGGTTAAACCTAGGTCCATCAAAAGCCTTTGTTAATAAATCAGCTACATTATCATCAGTATGAATCTTAAGCACCTGTATTAAATGTTTTTCATTTGCATCTCTTATAAAATGGTGCCTAATTTCAATATGTTTAGTTCTTTGATGAAAAACTGGATTTTTAACAATGGAAATGGTACTTTGATTATCAATATAGATTTTAGTGTTCATAAAATTGAACCCATAATCCAACATCTGATTCTGAATCCAGAGTACCTGACCACAACAGTTAGTAGCAGCAACATATTCTGCTTCAGTAGAAGAAGTAGCCACAATGGTTTGTTTCTTGCACTGCCAAGAAATGAGTCTTCTACCAAGAAATTGACAACCTCCTGTTGTGGATTTCCTGTCCAAATTAGCCCCAGCATAGTCACTATCACTATATGCTTCCAGCACAAATGGTGAATCCCTTGGATAACAAAGAACTAACTTGGTTTGGCCTTTAAGATACTTGAAAATTTTCTTCACAACATTTAGGTGGGAAGTCAATGGAGTGACTTGATGTCTTGAGCAAGCACTGACAGCAAAGGTGATGTCAGGCCTTGAAGCTGTGAGATACATGAGTGATACAATCATTGATCTATAGAGATGCGTGATTGGGTCTAAACCGTCAGATATTATTGACCAAGGTCAACAAGTCAAAAACAGCTTAGAATCAATACTCCGTGGATAGTATAGTGTTTCCCCGGGTCGTTAAAGTCCTAGCGAGATTGAAATGGTGCTTTTGGGAATCGTTTATGAGAAAGTGGCACTGAGGACAGTAGCCCAGATGATGTGGAATTGATTTTGCTACTGTTATTTTGGTATTTGTACACAGATATAATATTCACAAAAATCAGATACCAGATATATGCACGTATTCACAATTCAGATTTACACAATCAGACTGAAAAAGTGGGATTTCGGTATTTAACAAACTACAGGGGGTGCTTTTGACACTTTTTAAAACTTAAAATTAAATTAAAATTGAAAATGAAAATGAAATTATAAAAGTGATTAAAATATTATTTAATTAATAAAACTATTTAAAATCTAAATTAAAACCTAATTTAAATTAACTAAAAATGACAAATGATATAAATTAAACTAAAAATTAGCAAAAATATTTTCTAAACTTAAATTAGAACTTGAAGAAAGTATAAAAAATAAAAATAAATATTTTTGTCTTTTTATGGGTCAAAAGCACCCCCTGTAAGAAAAATATAAAATGAACAATTAAAATATAAAAATAAAAATAAATATTTTTGTCTTTGTAATTCTAATTTAAACAATTAAAATAAGAAAAATATAAAATGAACAGTAAAGATTCAAAATAAATTTTCTAAAAGTCTATTATACTATATTAAGGCTAGGAAAAATATAAAAACTAAGTTTTACTTTATAAAAACTAAATATGATATTTAATACTTAATATTAATTAATAATAAAGAAAACTAAAATTAAATCTAATTAATACTAAATGACAGAATAAAAATCTGAAAAATTTACCAAAAATACTTTACTATATAAGGTAATTAATAAAAATATAAAAATACTAAGTACTTAATAAAAATCTAAAAATGAAAATTAAAATTAAATTGAATTAAATAGAAACTATCACTTATTTTAAACTTAATTTTTTTTGGATTTTTCTTTTACAAACTAACTTTACTACTAAAAATAGAGAACTTTTGTAAACACACTTTTAAAATCAGCTTATAAATAAGCAGTAGCACCCCCTTTGCTTATACAGTTTGACTTTGGTTGACTGTGTGATCAAATAAGCTCAAATGACTGATGGTGGGGTCCACAATGATGAAAATGGGTACAATTAAGTTCAACAAACTTGAATAAGCTAAAAACAACGAACAATGATCACAAATAAGCAGATGGGAGGCAAATAAGCACTTGAGCAAGACTGAGTTTCACTCAGAAATGGGACAGACTTAAGGGGCTAAACTAGGTGGGGTCCACTAAATCTTAGGTCAACCAATGGGTCAACACTTGTACCCTGGTAGGAGGGGTGGTCCAAACCAAGAATGAACCTCTGGGGTCCACTGAGGTGGGCTGCAGCCACCACTTAAGGTGGTGGTGTGGGTGAGGTCTGCTGTGCACAGGGCAAGGGTCTGCCCTGCAGTCCACTTCCAAGGGTTGTGGAAGCTTATAGAAAAATTACAAAAATCAAACCAGTGTAGGACTCAAAAGTTGAGGTGGTAGTGTATCACTACAACAAGTTTCAGCTTCTCAATCAAAACACATAAATCACAAATAATCTTGGAGTTTTTGCAAAAATCTGAGAATGAGCAATTTGACTTTTTGATGAAATCACAAGTTTTGACTTATTTGAGTTTCTAATGGCTTTTACTGATTACAAACTAAGTAATAAGCTATATTTAAACTTGTTACCACTATATTAACAACTATTTTAACTAATGAGAGTGATTTGGACTCACAAAACCTTCACAGTTAACTGTGAAGGCAAATTGGTGAGGTTTTGACTTTTCTGTGAAACAAAGCTGGTTTTAATGATCTATATTACCAAATGATGCCTAAGGAAAGCTATTTGAGATATGGACACCTTCTGAGAATAACAACAACACAACCAATTAGGCTAATCCAAACACCCTTATACTTAACTGTTTTATGATTTTTCAAAGTAGATGATCACTAGGTTATACAAACTTGATTTCTAACTACTGATTATGATTAAGGTACTTAGTTTAAACACTTAAAAACAGATTATCACTACAATTACACAAGTTCACCACTTACAATTATTATGGCAGACAAATATTGAAATATTAAGTACTATGTAATTTAACAAGCTAATAATGATTACTAAGCTGAAAACAACTTAAAACACAACCAACTAGGCACAGATTAACACAAATGCACAATGATCAAGTAGATAACAGAAGCTACTTAGAACTAGGATTTAAGTGAAAAAATGAAATGAGCAAGTTCTTACAAGGATACCCTCAGCATGAACAGATTGTTTTCCTATGAAGCCTTTCTTTAGATAGGCAATATCCAGCTCCAATCTTGCTCACCAATCCTTCTTCCAACCTGAAAACAAGAATCAAACACCACAGTTGACCAAGTTTGACTTTTTTTAGTATTTTTTTAGTTTTCTATTATCATTGGCTTTTAGAGTCTCTAGAAAGCTTAAATAAGCTTATAGGAACCTAAATGACCTATTTCAGTCCATGAAACTTGCTTCTACTTCACAACTCAGTACACAAAAATCTCAAAATTATTTGAAAATGGCACAAACTGAAACACCAAATGGAACTTGAAATTGACTGATTAAAAGTTTAAGAAACCAACAGAAATTCAAATTACATTAAATTCGACCTAAAAACTATATATTAACTAACTATTGGCTTCCTTGCATTCCTCTTCTATTTATAGCCCTTGATTAGGGTTTCTTGGACCTCTCTGATTATATCCCAACTCTTTGTAGCCCTTGGATTGCTTCTGAGACCCCTAATCACTCGCCACGTGTTTTGGCGGGAAATATTGAAGTGTGGGTTTTGGACTGTTCAGACAAGGGGGGCAGCATTTAATGTGGATGATAATTAGGTGCAAGGTGGGTTTGGGCGGTGGCTTGTGATATGGGATGATGGGACCTGCAAGTTGTGGGGTGGGGGAGGGAAGGATGGTGGGGGAGAAGGTCAGTTTGACCTTGTTTGACTGAGGGGTCAAACATTTGACCCGTATAATATTAAAAGGGTGGGTTGGCTGGGCTATGGTATGGGCTGGTATGACTTGGGCCCAAGATAAGAAATGGGTGGTGGGCTAGTGGTGGATTTGGACTAAGGATGGAGATGGTGGTTTGGGAGGGAAAGGTGGGTTTGACCCCAGCCTTTGACCCTGGTTTTATTTAAACGTAGGGGATGGGCTTGGGAGATGGGCCTGGGGTAATGGGTAAATAAAAAGGGTGGGCTGGATAATGGTTTTGGGGTGTTGTGTTTATTATGAAATATAAAGGGTCCGTTTGTTTAATAGCCTAGGAAACCACAAGGACCATTTTGCAATTTCTGAAAAATGCGAGGGTTGAAATTGTCCATTTTCCAAACATGATTCAAGGGTATTTCCTTGCCATATATCAATAGTCCAAGGATAAGAATTGTAATTTTACACTTTTGGTCCTTCAGGGACTAAATATGTCAATTGCTGAAACTTGAGGGACCAATTATGTAATTCCTTCAAACTTTACACCAAGGGTCCATTCCTGCCATAGGAGATTAGTATAAGGACAAAAATTGTTTTTCTCAAAGTTTTAATATCCCAGGGACCATTTTTGTCAATTTTTAAAGTTCAGGGACTAAACTTGACATTATGTGAAACTTTTCACCAAAGGACTAAATGTGTAACTTTTTGATTTAAAAGGACCTTTGGTGACTTTTTCAAGTTTTTAGAATGACCAGGGACTAGATTTGACAACTTTTGAAAGTTGGGGGACTGAAACTGCCAATTTTGCAAACTTTGTGCATTTTTCATGTGTTTTTGATACTTTTACATTTGAAACATGTAAAACACTTTCCTGGGATATTTTCACTATTTTGATTCATTATTGAGTGTTTTTGGATGTTTTGGCAGCTCATAAATGGTAAAAATGATGAGTATTTACACACTCATCAATGCGCATTAACAACTTCATCTTGTTCATTTGGATTTTTAAGCTTGGGAGGTTCATAGGGAGTAGTTGCAGTCCTCAGAAGTTCAAAGTCAAACTTTTCAAGATATCTTTTACATACTTCTCCTGATGGATAAATATCCCATCAGGTTGTTTTTTGACTTGTAGCCCCAAGAAAAATGTCAGTTCCCCCATTACACTCATCTGAAATTCACCTTTCATCAAATTTTCAAATTTCCTGCACCATTCTTCGTTTGTGGAGCCAAAAATAATATCATCCACATAAACTTGTACTAGAATTATATCCTTGGAGTTTTTCTTGATGAAGAGAGTCTTTTCAATTGCTCCTCTTCTGTATCCATGTTCTAAAAGGAAGGTAGAGAGCCTAGCATACCAGGCTCTTGGTGCTTGATGAAGGCCATAGAGTGCCTTGACAACTTTGTACACCTTCTTAGGATTTTGTGGGTCTTCAAAGCCTTGTGGTTGAGTGGCATAGACTTCCTCCTCAATCTTGCCATAGAGGAAGACACTTTTAACATCCATCTGATATACCACAAATCCCATGTATGAGGCAAAGGAATAACCTAATTGCCTCCACCCTAGCAACAGGTGCAAAAACTTCAGTATAATCAATCCCTTCTTCTTGTCTGAAACCTTGAGCCACCAATCTTGCCTTATTTCGGACCACTATACCTCCTGCATCCCTCTTGCACATTAATATCAACTTGGTTCCAATAGCAATTTTACCTGCATGTAGATCAACAAGGACCCAAACATCTTGATTCTTGAACTGTTGCATCTCTTCCTGCATAACTTCAACCCAACTAGGTTCACTCAAAGCTTGTTTAATACTTGTTGGTTCTACTTGTGATAAGAAACAAGCAAACAGACAATGCTTCTGATTTGTGTGATTGTCTCTCTTCTGATTAGACACATATGTGAAGAATGCACATTGACCAAACTGTGTCTGCTTTATAGCACTTCTGGTTAGAACCATAGCATTTGGATCACCAAGGATATTCTCTTGAGGATGAATGGTGTTGATCCTCTTAGTGGGAACAGGATTGACATCAACAGAGGTTTCAAGATTAGCCAAAGTTGGAGCAAAATCTTCATCATAAGAAGCTGATTGAAAAATGCCAGCACTTTGTTCATGGTTGCCAAGATCTGAGGGGCTGGGGAACCTGCCAAATGGTTCTTCTAAGCTAGTTGATGTAGCAGTGAAAACAGATGTTGCAGCATAAATGCCTTCAGGAGAATTGGCAGCAGCTGCATCAGTAGATTCATCAGCAGAAATAGATGTTCTGCTGACATCAATAGCAACTTGTTTCAAGAGTGCTTCAGTGTCTTTAGCAAATTCAAGACCAAGCCTTATAGCTTCTTCAGCAGCTGCATGCTCTTGCTTTTTGAGTCTAGCAAGATCTTCTGCATAGGTTGAGTTTTCCACATCATCAGCAGTTTTGGCATCAGAGGCTTCTATGTTAGTAGGACCTGCAACATGAATAGGGAGAGAAGAAACAACAATAGTGGGTTCATCACATTCTGAATCACTATCTGAGTCATCTTCCAGGGTACCTGCAATGTTAGGGGGGGACACTTGTGTACCTGCAGAAAGGTTAGTTTTAAATCTTGTATAACCAAAATAATCTGTCAAGTAATCAAGGTCAAAATACCATTCATGAAATTTACCCTGAGTATTTTTCATTGTCCTCCAGAAATCTCAGGTTAAGAGTCTCTTCAATCTTCTTTGCAGCTAAATTATATACCCTGTAGGCCTTATTATGAGCTGAATAACCAACAATATACCCTTCAACAGCTTTTTCTTCAAATTTTCCTAAGTGATCACTTGTATTCAGAATAGTCACTTGACATCCAAAAGGTTTCAAGTATTCAATGGTAGGTTTCTTCCCTATCAAAAGCTCATAAGGTGTCTTATTGTGTGGTTTAGTAATCAACACCCTATTAAGCACATAACAAGCAGTGCCAACTGCTTCAGTCCAAAACATAGTAGGAAATTTAGACTCAGCAAGCATAGATCTTGCAGCCTCTATCAGGGTCCTATTCTTCCTCTCTGCAACTCCATTCTGTTGTGGAGTCCTGGGATTGCTATAGTCCCTTTTTATACCCTTTAACCCACAGAGTTCAATAAGATTGGCATTTTTTAACTCTGTCCCATTGTCACACCTTATACCTTTGATTTTCTTGTTAAGTTGGTTTTCAATGAGGGCCATAAATTCTTTAAGTGTCTGAAAGGTTTGATCTTTAGTCACTAAAAAGAATGTCCAACTAAACCTACTAAAAGCATCAGTGATCACCAAGCAGAAGTACTTATGGTCAATACTCCTGATGGATGTTAGACCAAAAAGATCCATATGAAGCAGCTGCAAAGGTTCTTAGATTGTGCTCACAGCAGTAATGGCTTTATAAGAAGCTTTGTGTTGCTTTCCTTTGTTACATGCAACACAGTTGTGTTCATTGCTGAATATCTTAGAAGGGAGTCCATGAACAAGTCCATCTTTAGCAAGCTTGTTAATTACTTTGAAGTTAACATGTGCCATCCTTCTGTGCCATTTTGTAAATTAATCCAAGGATGCTTTAGCCACCAAGCATGCTAGATCACCTTCTGGCTTGACATCATTCAAATTGAATGTGTAAAGATTATGATTTCTTGGAACCCATAGCAACACATGACTTTCATCCGATATTTTGAAGTCAGGTGAAAGAATGAGACAATCCTCATCAGTGAAAAGCACATGAATCTTTTTGTCACAAATTTGTGAAACTGAGAACAAATTGAAACCTTGTAGTTCCTTCACATAATAGACATTCTCAAAATCCACCTTTGGAGTTCTGATGGTTCCTTTACCAGTGATTCTTCCTTCTCCACTTCCAAATCTCACTATGCCTCCATTAAAAGGCACAAAGTTATGTAGCTTCTCCTGATTCCGAGACATACTTCTTGAACAACCACTATCTACAATACCTAAGTCTTTATTCAAAAGAGGATGTCCCTACAACAACAAAAAAATTATACAACAATATGAGTACATTGATAGACTCAAGTCTTGAAAGACTTGAGCCTGCCTTGTGGATCTTTATTATGAAGCCATGTAGATGAGTTAGATCCACCATTGTTCCTGGAACCCCTGTATACATATGGTCTGTAACACCTAAAATCTGAGAACATGTGAAAAGACCAAATTGCCCTTACAAATTTGAAATTTAATTAAAAGCTTATTAAAGTACCAAATAAATCCTAAAGCTTCAAACAATGCACAAGTTATGAATCCAAATAATTTTAACAATTAAATTTAACATTTATACAAGTGGTAAAATTACCAAATTACCCCTCTATGGACCGGATTAATAATAAGTAGTTTTAATATTGATTTAAATGATTTAAATATTGATAAATATGGAAGTTAATCATCACAAATATTCTATTAACCAAAATTCCGAAATTCTGGTCCTCCCCCCCCCCCCCCTCATTCACACGGCATTCCTATTTTAAAAACAAATCCATATCTTTTCTCCAAAGAAACCCTAGTGCCGATCCAAAAACAAACACACACAAAATCCCTTAGCCTCCATTCGACAACCCCATATTTCCTAAGCATTTTTCTGTGTTCAAACAACATCCAAGAAGTCCTAGAAAAATACCCTCTTGAATTGTTGAAGCTTGGATCGATCGTGGTTTTGGTTTTCTTTTGTCGAGCCCTAATAACAAGGTAAATTCGTTTTGATTCATTCGACCTCCACAAAAATTATTTCTTATTTTTCTGGTGATTCTTACATCATATACAACACACGAAAAATGTTTACAAGGTTGGAAGATCATTGGTGAAGTCGTGAGCATTTTGGGTTCGTTTTTGTCCAATCGCATATACAACAATTCGTACAGCCTCTCTACACGTTCAATACTTGGTTTGGTATTTTTCTCAGGTCCCTTACATCATATAAACATCAAATAAAATGGTTGATTCGATCCATGCATGCTCTACATCGTTTTCGTGATTTAAAACCCTAAAAACGTGTTTAATTGTGAAATACATATTCCGATCCAGAATAATT
The DNA here is from genome assembly GCA_030686995.1 of Artemisia argyi. Lineage (NCBI taxonomy): Eukaryota > Viridiplantae > Streptophyta > Magnoliopsida > Asterales > Asteraceae > Artemisia > Artemisia argyi. The sequence continues at coordinate 107,739,914 of CM060708.1, read as the reverse complement.
ATTAATAAAATTATTATAAACTTATTATGATGTAATATGATCTGGAAAAATGTTGGAAAGAATTGTCATGGCTTAAATCATGTGTTTCGAATTTATTTTGATTTATTGAATTTTGATTAAATCGTATAAGAGAAAAACAAAATAAAAGTCGTGTGCCCTAGGGTTTTGGTTTAGGGCTGGAAATGGTGTTAATTAATGATATTAATGATGAGATGATGATTGAGAATTGATTAGAAGGATTAGGGTTTCTAATTCCTTTGTTTTTGGTTTGTACGATTTGGTATAAAGGTTTCGGGTGAGTTTTGTAACTTTTAAAAGTAAAGGGTTATTTTTGAAACTTATTCTGGGCTGTATACTGTTTGAAAAAAATATAAGATGAGGGTGTTAAGTGTAAGTTTTGCAATTAAATGGATTAAAATGTATTTTAAAACTAATTAGGGTTTGTTTTGAAAATAATTAAAAGAGAGGGACTAAACATGTAATTTTCAGAAACTTGGAGCTGTTTTGAGTAATTTAATATATTCAGGGGGTTATGTGTCATTTTGATAATTTAATGGCCTAATATGTAATTAGTAATAATTAAAGATTGAAATTGTAAATTAAAGGGTTAAATATGTAACTTTAATAACTTGAGGGACTTAATGTGTAAATTATGAATACTTGAGTATCCATTCGTATAATATGATAAAATAAGTGCTCATTATGTAAAATGGATAAGTTAAGGGTTTAATGTGTAACATTGAATACTAAAAGGTTTAAAGTGTAATTTTGGAAAGAAAAGGGTATAAAATGCAAAGTTATGAAACCCTAAGGACCAAATGAGTAAAAAGTTAAAAGATACTTTATTTCCATTAATAATGATTCAACTTTCTAATTATGAAAACTTTCTAAAAGTGGAAACTTACTATTTATGGAAACCTGCTAAAAGTGGAAAGTCACTTTAAATGGAAAGTTACTAAAACTGGAAAGCCGACTAAAATGAGAAATCTGAATTGAATAAGTTATTAATAATAAGCCGATCATTAATTCGTGTAGATTCGTTGAAGAAGGAGTGTTTCCATATGCTTACGTATGTTATGATTTCGATGGCGATTGAGGTACAGATATTCTAACCTTTCAGTAAGGTTTCTCATGACTAGTGATCCGTTCCTTTTACCACTACTATGACTTCTGACCTTTGTATATCCGATATCTCTGGTTCATCTTTTATGATAATTTGATATGAAGACCTTTTGGAAAATATAACTTGATGTTATGGAAAGAAACTGTTTTGAAATGACACTCTATGATTTTGAAACGAAACCATTTTTAAAGGAAGGATTAATTGGCTTTTATGAAGAATGTTTAAAGAGGGAGATCTTTGAGATGAAATGGGTAAATAACTATTAAAGTTTTAAATCTATTTTCTCTTAACTCTTTCATATTTTATTTTGAACTTACGAAACTTAATAACGAATCTTTTGAAATGAACCTTTGGGAATGAACCTTGGATATTCTGAACCATTGATATGACTTCTGATATTATGATTTTGAGATGACCTTGAGACATGACCTTGAGATAAACCTTTGCTATATGACCTTTTGTATGATATGAGACCTGACTCTTAGTTTGATACCCGAGCCATTTCTGTTTCCCTACCTATGGAGGTACCATAGGCATGTCTGTGATGCACCGCTGGCATGACTCATGTGTGGGTGAGTGATTTCTCACGCCGTCCCTTTTTATGATTACTATTATGGCCATTATGACTTTGAGTATATGACTTTGAGATTGACTTTGAGTAAGGGGCGTATGGATTGCAATCCTAGATATGTATGCTTAGTGGATTTAACTATGACTTTGAGTTGACTTTGAGGTGACTGGTGCTGTGTGCAATACACGCCTTTCATAACTTCTGGGAGCTGATCACTCCACTTTATGATACATGAGGACACCCCTCATATTATCTGGTTGCCTGAGAGGTATCCCCTCTGATTGTGAGATTATGACATTGAAGACTTATGACTTTGAGTTTTGGGCTCGTGGTGGATGACTATCCTATTCTTTTCTTTCTATTATTCTCTTTTGTTTAATTCCTTATGATATTCCCAATGCACTATACTTCTGTTCTGTTTCATTATCATTACTTTGTTTATATATCTGTTCACTGAGCTTTTTAAGCTCAGCCGCATTTCCTTTTCCTGCGGCAGGTTTTAGTAGGAAGCTGGGTTATGGGAAGAGAGTGTGACTGGACTTAGAAGACTATGCTTTGGACTAGAGACGATTAGATGAAGTTTCACTTTATTAGACATAGTATTTATTGTTTTGTAACCTTGTAGTTTCAGATTTTCATTTGTAACCCTGAATTTCTTTGTATGTATGAATCATATGCTTGTGTTTGTTCTGATATGTCACTGTAATGTAATACTTCTACCCTTATCGGGTTGGGGTGTTACAATTATGGTATCAGAGACCAGGCTGCGATTCGTAATACATTTACCCTTGACCTGTGAAGTTTGGACCCCTAAGATTCCACTGTAGGCGCTCATAAGACAACCTTTGAAACTTTACCTTAGGATTCCCCATAGGAACCCAAGTTATTACCAGTGAGGAATGGGTAGACTAAGACATTTATGTAAGTATCATTTGCTTCCGCATCACTCTGATCGTGCCTTTGCTCTTAGATAAGCCTTATAAGGACCTTTGTTTCAGAAGTTAGAAGTTTTGCAACTTAAGTTTAGTAACCAAGTAAGTTTGGAATACCTCGGAAGGCTACCTGGATACCTTACACATTTAAGTTTCACCTTCAGATTTTGATCTCCGCCTCCGATTTGTTTGATAAGCTGTTTGACACCTTTTCGACCACATCGTAGGTCATTCAACCACAATGTGTTCGACACATTCTGTGAATTCATTACTTATGTTAGGTATGAATGTATCACCCGATACTACTTGACTCTGTATGATCCATTACTACTCCTATGAGAATTCTGGTAATTATGAACCACGAATATGAGAAGTTTTGTTTCCTCTCTTTGAATGATGAACCTTGTTCTGCCAACCGTTTCCTTTGGAAGGGTATGATGTAAATACTATCTCTATATGGATTTGTTAACTAAGCATGATGATGCTGATAACTGAGATTCTATACCTCTCACAATTGACGATTATACGACATTCGTATTACCAATGATACACATCCTACCTGCTACTTATGCTAAGAAGCTAAACGAAATTCCCACACATTGAACTGTTCGTTTATCCATCCCAACATTTTTGTTGAACCATGTACTTGACTCTGATATATGAACTATCTGTATGATTTGACGACTGTATTCACTCTATGAATCCTTTGACCTTGATATGCCTGATTGTACGGTCTTTTGGACTGAATGACTATTCGTGAAGATACCATAGACTACCATATCTGAAATGTGACCTTAAAAATCTGCTTCACTCTATTTCATTATGATGAATCTCTACATCTGCTAAAATTTCTGTCACTATGGAAACACCTACCCCAAACTCATGTGATTACCAAGTTGTCCTGAAAACCATTATTATCAACCCTTGGAAAGTTCTACTATTGGGAAATATTTTGTCATACGAAGATTTTCCGGTATTCTCTGATGAACCTTTTGGTACTCCTTCCTGCTTAGGAAGTAGAGTGGGTATTGAACTAATCTCAGTTGAAGAAACCATAGTTCCATAGAAGTTGAGAGATTGAAGGAGCTGATGGGATATGATCTGTGTTAACCCTTTGTGATTCTCTTTGGATGCTCTTGTTTGTTTATGAAGAAGAACGAGAGAAGTATGCGATGACGTATCGACTATCGTGAATTTAAACGTACCACTATCAGTAATCATTATCTGTTCCCGAGTACCAATATTTAATTTGGTCTTCCTTTGCAACTCTGCATCTGATTGCGTCACCTTAGATTTGAAGGACTGAAGAAGCAACCACAAGAACTTCTAAGAAGAGGGTTAACTAACCGAGAGTAACCTTTGGGAAGTATTTCAGTTCCTGAAGAAGAAAGAAGGCGATGAAAAAAAAAATTCCCTGAGATGATTTCTGAAGTTGCCTTTGCACTCGTTATAACATTTATGAACTTGAATGATGCCAATGGTGTTGGCTAGAATAATCATGTTTTTCGCGTGTTTTGGACAAATTGTCATAGTATGACATTGTGTTGTGTTCTGAAACGAAAGAAGAACATAGAGATTATTGGTGAGACGACCCTTTGTTCTGGAAGAGAAATTTGATTGACGTTCAGAAAGCATAATAGACAACACTACCCTGTATAATGTAAAGACAGAGCTTTCACAAGAAGGACCAAGATCGAAGATCGTTATCGGAGTTAGAAACTTGGTGGAAGAGTCGTAGAAGATGGTTGCGACAAGCATTACCATGGAAGAAGCATACAAGAGGAAGTGAGGAACTAGGATAGTGCTCAATCATGCATCACGCAACACGTGAAGATTTCAGTTTGGGCACCAAGACAACCAGACCAAAGAAGACGAACCATTCAACACACAACCTGGAGTCGACAACAACATCATGTACCTTAAAACCTGGAGCTATGTTAGAAGACCTGTCGAAGAAACGCAGTCTTGTTTCTCTATTCATTTTAGTTGTACTAAGATGAATTGAGAGCAGAAGCAGACCTGCGGATGGAGGGATGCACAGTGATCATGACAGAGACTGCCGCTACGACGCCACAGTACCAAGAAGAGTTGCTGAAGGCTTGAGGAACCAGACTCGAATTTTAAATTCTCTTAATCATGAGGTAAGACGGACAAGAATAAACAGACTACTCCAACTTGGAAGAAATTTCGAAATTTGTAAATGAGTGGACGGATTTTGAAGCGGACATTGTGTTTAGACGAGATGATGCTGTAAAGAATTGACGTTACTAATGACGTACCTTAATTTTGAATGACATTCTCGGATCTCCGTTACTCTTCGAGTAATTTCGTTCTCTTAGTTATGTTGTTTGATTTTGGTGACCTCTGAGACTATAGGTGGACTAGGTGGATTTAAATAAGTTTGGGTGTTCACGACTTGAGATAAAGTATGATCATCATGAGGGCATATGTATATGATGCCAGTATTATGACGCCTGGCCAACGTGATAATACTTACATCATATAACGTGCACTTATGGTGGGCATGTGATATTTCGAGGAGTGCCTTAGAAGCTTTAGAATTCTGGCATCTGATCAAGATCATCTGAGTTTAGTGAGACTTTAGGTTCATTCTACCTATACGTTTGATCTGCTACCCTTGATATACGATTCGATACGTTTGGACTCTCGACATGTGTTTTGCTGATCCTTGCAACTTCTGACAAGAATCTTAGGTTCCATTATGAAATTTCTGCCGTTGACGATATCTAACGACATGCTTTCTGTCCGTATACGATTCGCATTCGTGAAGTTGTTCATTATGATCTGCTATGAGTAAAATATGTGATTGTGGACTTTGAGGAAATGAGACCTGAGAATACCTTTGGAAGGTTATCTAAAAGCCGAGACTATCTGAGAAGCTGAAGAGTTAAACCTTATATCACCCCATGTTTGCTACAATTCGATGTATTCTCATCTGATTCGCCAAATCAATTCGATGAAAATCCTATGTATTTTTATACCTCTTCCTGGAGAATTCGTTTATCATCCGTTATGTTTGGTACATTATCCTTTTGATTCAAATTCAGTATGATATACCCTTCTGAGGAATCTGAAACTATTTTGACAATAATTACGAGTCATGAGAAACTATTTGGTCTGAAGATCTTTTTGGAAGAACCTCCCCGGGCGTGAGAATGTTTGTGACGACCTTTTGCGGTTTGCTACGACTTCGTCTAACTTTGCGACTTCAAATTTCGAGGACGAAATTTTTCTTTTTAGAGGGGAAGAAGTTGTAACACCTAAAATCTGAGAACATGTGAAAAGACCAAATTGCCCTTACAAATTTGAAATTTAATTAAAAGCTTATTAAAGTACCAAATAAATCCTAAAGCTTCAAACAATGCACAAGTTATGAATCCAAATAATTTTAACAATTACATTTAACATTTATACAAGTGGTAAAATTACCAAATTACCCCTCTATGGACCGGATTAATAATAAGTAGTTTTAATATTGATTTAAATGATTTAAATATTGATAAATATGGAAGTTAATCATCACAAATATTCTATTAACCAAAATTCCGAAATTCTGGTCCTCCCCCCCCCCCCCTCATTCACACGGCATTCCTATTTTAAAAACAAATCCATATCTTTTCTCCAAAGAAACCCTAGTGCCGATCCAAAAACAAACACACACAAAATCCCTTAGCCTCCATTCGACAACCCCATATTTCCTAAGCATTTTTTTGTGATCAAACAACATCCAATAAGTCCTAGAAAAATACCCTCTTGAATTGTTGAAGCTTGGATCGATCGTGGTTTTGGTTTTCTTTTGTCGAGCCCTAATAACAAGGTAAATTCGTTTTGATTCATTCGACCTCCACAAAAATTATTTCTTATTTTTCTGGTGATTCTTACATCATATACAACACACGAAAAATGTTTACAAGGTTGGAAGATCGTTGGTGAAGTCGTGAGCATTTTGGGTTCGTTTTTGTCCAATCGCATATACAACAATTCGTACAGCCTCTCTACACGTTCAATACTTGGTTTGGTATTTTTCTCAGGTCCCTTACATCATATAAACATCAAATAAAATGGTTGATTCGATCCATGCATGCTCTACATCATTTTCGTGATTTAAAACCCTAAAAACGTGTTTAATTGTGAAATACATATTCCGATCCAGAATAATTATTAATAAAATTATTATACACTTATTATGATGTAATATGATCTGGAAAAATGTTGGAAAGAATTGTCATGGCTTAAATCATGTGTTTCGAATTTATTTTGATTTATTGAATTTTGATTAAATCGTATAAGAGAAAAACAAAATAAAAGTCGTGTGCCCTAGGGTTTTGGTTTAGGGCTGGAAATGGTGTTAATTAATGATATTAATGATGAGATGATGATTGAGAATTGATTAGAAGGATTAGGGTTTCTAATTCCTTTGTTTTTGGTTTGTACGATTTGGTATAAAGGTTTCGGGTGAGTTTTGTAACTTTTAAAAGTAAAGGGTTATTTTTGAAACTTATTCTGGGCTGTATACTGTTTGAAAAAAATATAAGATGAGGGTGTTAAGTGTAAGTTTTGCAATTAAATGGATTAAAATGTATTTTAAAACTAATTAGGGTTTGTTTTGAAAATAATTAAAAGAGAGGGACTAAACATGTAATTTTCAGAAACTTGGAGCTGTTTTGAGTAATTTAATATATTCAGGGGGTTATGTGTCATTTTGATAATTTAATGGCCTAATATGTAATTAGTAATAATTAAAGATTGAAATTGTAAATTAAAGGGTTAAATATGTAACTTTAATAACTTGAGGGACTTAATGTGTAAATTATGAATACTTGAGTATCCATTCGTATAATATGATAAAATAAGTGCTCATTATGTAAAATGGATAAGTTAAGGGTTTAATGTGTAACATTGAATACTAAAAGGTTTAAAGTGTAATTTTGGAAAGAAAAGGGTATAAAATGCAAAGTTATGAAACCCTAAGGACCAAATGAGTAAAAAGTTAAAAGATACTTTATTTCCATTAATAATGATTCAACTTTCTAATTATGAAAACTTTCTAAAAGTGGAAACTTACTATTTATGGAAACCTGCTAAAAGTGGAAAGTCACTTTAAATGGAAAGTTACTAAAACTGGAAAGCCGACTAAAATGAGAAATCTGAATTGAATAAGTTATTAATAATAAGCCGATCATTAATTCGTGTAGATTCGTTGAAGAAGGAGTGTTTCCATATGCTTACGTATGTTATGATTTCGATGGCGATTGAGGTACAGATATTCTAACCTTTCAGTAAGGTTTCTCATGACTAGTGATCCGTTCCTTTTACCACTACTATGACTTCTGACCTTTGTATATCCGATATCTCTGGTTCATCTTTTATGATAATTTGATATGAAGACCTTTTGGAAAATATAACTTGATGTTATGGAAAGAAACTGTTTTGAAATGACACTCTATGATTTTGAAACGAAACCATTTTTAAAGGAAGGATTAATTGGCTTTTATGAAGAATGTTTAAAGAGGGAGATCTTTGAGATGAAATGGGTAAATAACTATTAAAGTTTTAAATCTATTTTCTCTTAACTCTTTCATATTTTATTTTGAACTTACGAAACTTAATAACGAATCTTTTGAAATGAACCTTTGGGAATGAACCTTGGATATTCTGAACCATTGATATGACTTCTGATATTATGATTTTGAGATGACCTTGAGACATGACCTTGAGATAAACCTTTGCTATATGACCTTTTGTATGATATGAGACCTGACTCTTAGTTTGATACCCGAGCCATTTCTGTTTCCCTACCTATGGAGGTACCATAGGCATGTCTGTGATGCACCGCTGGCATGACTCATGTGTGGGTGAGTGATTTCTCACGCCGTCCCTTTTTATGATTACTATTATGGCCATTATGACTTTGAGTATATGACTTTGAGATTGACTTTGAGTAAGGGGCGTATGGATTGCAATCCTAGATATGTATGCTTAGTGGATTTAACTATGACTTTGAGTTGACTTTGAGGTGACTGGTGCTGTGTGCAATACACGCCTTTCATAACTTCTGGGAGCTGATCACTCCACTTTATGATACATGAGGACACCCCTCATATTATCTGGTTGCCTGAGAGGTATCCCCTCTGATTGTGAGATTATGACATTGAAGACTTATGACTTTGAGTTTTGGGCTCGTGGTGGATGACTATCCTATTCTTTTCTTTCTATTATTCTCTTTTGTTTAATTCCTTATGATATTCCCAATGCACTATACTTCTGTTCTGTTTCATTATCATTACTTTGTTTATATATCTGTTCACTGAGCTTTTTAAGCTCAGCCGCATTTCCTTTTCCTGCGGCAGGTTTTAGTAGGAAGCTGGGTTATGGGAAGAGAGTGTGACTGGACTTAGAAGACTATGCTTTGGACTAGAGACGATTAGATGAAGTTTCACTTTATTAGACATAGTATTTATTGTTTTGTAACCTTGTAGTTTCAGATTTTCATTTGTAACCCTGAATTTCTTTGTATGTATGAATCATATGCTTGTGTTTGTTCTGATATGTCACTGTAATGTAATACTTCTACCCTTATCGGGTTGGGGTGTTACATGGTCTATCAAATTTCCAAGAACAATCTGCTGAGGACTTTACAATAGAATCCCAATTTGCCCTTCCCAAAAACATTGGGTCATAATATCCAGGCCAATAACCATTTTGAAAATAAGTATGATTAAATCCAGAAAATGTAGAAACATATCTATTCCTATCAGCATATCGACTAGCAGAAACAGATCCACCAGCAGAAACAGACCTTTCAGCAGAAACTGATTTGGTTCTGCGAGTGGTGTGAGGTGCATGTGGAACATAAGAGGGTTTGGTATAAGCATTGGTCCACATTGGTCTAGGTCTATTATGAACAGTAGAAACACCCATCCTCTTTTCATGAAAATCACAATCCTTAATCAAATGCAACTTACTACCACAAATAAAGCACTTCTTCTTTCTAGAAGATGTATTAAAACCAGAAGATGTCTTATTAAACACAAAATTATTCAAACGACCACCAGAAATAGAATTGTTTTGTAATGACTGAAAGGAATTGTTTTTAAAAGAAGTAAATAACAAGTCTTCAGAAGAGGCTGTCTTTGAAATCACTTCATCAGCAGTAACTTTAGAGTCTACAGACTTGTAAGATGACTTGACAAATAGCTTTGATGAGGACTTGGGTGAGTCTGACTTGGTCTTGGATTCACAGCTGGCATAAGTAGAGGTCTCTGAGATTTTGTCCCTGAAAGAACAAGAGACACATTAATTAGAATCATCACTAGAGATACTTCTAGAGTCAGGGGAGACATTGATCCTAATGCCAGTTTGAGTCTGTGATTCTGGTAAGTCCAAATTGTAGGATGTGGGCTTAGGGGTTCCAATGGTAGTGGGAGAGTCAGAGTTATCAGTTTTACAAGTAAGGTTTTGCAAGTCATCAGACTTTTTGCCATACAAATGGTGTGAACCATCAAAGTCAGAGGTTTTGGAGGTAGGCATGAATTCACCTCTAATTGGTCCTAGTACAGCATGCATCTCACCTTCCTTTAAGAATTTTACAGGTGCAGAGTTATTTTTACCTTTCTTATCTAAATTATGGTTTGCCTCTACACCAACATATTTCTGAAAACCTAAGCCAAACTCAGATGTTACAGACTGACTTCTATAGAGAAAACTAGCTAACTTATCACCAGAAATTATCCATTCTTTATGCCTAGTAACTTCCTTATCCAACTTATCTTGCAAAACTTCTATCTTAGACTCAATTCTAGCTTTTTCTTTTTCAGTAAATTTTAGATCATTGCTAGTTATCTCTAAATCTCTTTTTAATACTCTTATCTTTTCGTCATAAGCCAATTGATTTTGTTGAAACCACACTTTCTGTTTTTCTAAAGTTTTAGCAGCTTCTTTATAAGCTTGAGCTTCAATAAAGCTAGCATTATATTTTGGCTCCATATCATCATAAGCTTCTTTAAGAGTATTATATTTAATGTCACACCCAAAAACGCAATTAGTTACCTGAGGAGATATTCCCATGAAGGCGAAGTCAACATCACAACTAGCCACGCAGGAGATTTGTTAAGGAGAACTGCTTGTTGCATCTTCAGATTCATGCTCATTCCAGTCAACACAAGCATCTACAGCAGTCACCGAAGCCTTTGATTCTCCAGCCTCCGCCTCCTTTTTCCGGTAAGCTGAGTATCTTGTAATATCTTCACTCTTCTTGGTTTTGCACTCTCTTGCAAAATGCCCAATCTCTCCACATGCATAGCACTTATCTTTTCTTCTGTCAAAACGAGCTGCATCTCTTCCATTTACTTGAAGCTTTCTTCCAACCTTTTGCTCAAATCTTCTGACTTTAAGAGACAGCATTGCCATTTGCCACTTTAAGTCCAATTCTTCCATTGCAAGTTCATCAATCTGCTCAAAGTCCTCATAAGCAATTTGTTGCTGTTGATCAACTTCAGCAACAAATGAGTGAAGTACATCTTCCATCACATTGCTAATCTTTGGATTATTCTTTGGACTAGCATTTGTGAAAGACAATGTTGTAGTGGAAGGACTTGGACTGGGAGAATATCGCATATAGTTTGAATTAGTGCTGATAAATGCAGAGTGTGAAGGAGGTGTTGCATAAGAGGAGTGTCCCTTGATGTCAAGTTCCAAGGCTCTGAGTTTGTTGTACAAGTCATCAAACGAGAGATAATCCAAACCTCCTTTGGTTGTCAAGGATATGCTGACCTAAGACCATGAGGGAGGTAGGGCTCTTAGAAACCTGGAGTTAACCTCCTCATTGTCAGGTCTGGCTAGAAGCTGATTCAAATGACTTAGAATCTTCTAAAACCTATCATAGCCTTTGTGAATGCCCTCTTCTTCAGTTATTCTGAATTCCTAAAATTCTTGCTTCAACATAGAGTTTCTCATCCTTTTAGATTCCTCATTGCCCCCGAATCTTGTCTTTATAGCTATCCAGATTTCTCTAGGATCAGTTAGGTAATGAAAATCTCCCATGTGATCATCAGGAATTGCTTGAAGCAAGATAGTTCTTGCTTTGTTCTCCCTTTGTTCAGCAATGATCTCTTCAGCGGAAGATGGAGGAAAAGTAGTCAAATTACCGTTAGGGTCTTTTCCCTGCTTTTTAGGACTGCACCCTTTTAATATCACATTCCATAAGTTGAAGTCGACACTTGCAATCCAGTTCTGCATCTTCACGGCCCAAATCTCATACTCATCCTTCCTGAGTTAGGGAAACTTGGCGTTGCTATTGGAGAAAGCAACCTGTTGAAGTTGTTGAGTGATAGCGTTGGCGTTTGTGAGAGTGACATCAGAAGCATCTCCATCAACCATTGTTACTGAATGAAAAAGGTGTTTGAGTGTGAGTTAAATTACAGAGATTATCTTGTGGCTCTGATACCACTTGTAGGATCTACACTTGATAGATCTCGAGCCAATAGATCGTTAGTCTACTAATGTAATCACTAGCTAACTAAATAGACAATCTCTGTTAGCTTATACTTATTGCGGAATATAAATATAAACTGTATGCTAAACTTTGATCCTCTATGGATCGATATTATTCTCTAAAATCGTTTTGAAACTCGTACCTATTACAATAACCTTGGGTTCCTTATATACTAGTGGAAACCCTAAATTCTTCTACAAGAAACATATAAACATAATACTCTAAAAGATATTCAACGTATCTTATCTATAAATAACTAATCTCTATCTACGGATTAACTATATCCGCAGTAATACTATTCTTCAGCAGGAACCAGTCTTCAGCAGAAACCATTTTAAGTATCCGTAGGAACCTGTCAGCAGTATCCATCAGTAAAATCTAAATTCTGACTTCAATAATTCCTTACAAATACCGGCAGCCAGACCTTCTTGTGCCCCTTTGACATAGGCACACGATAAAACCTTCTTTAAAGAATCATGATACTCAGAAGAATAAAGACACTTGGCCAGGAACAATCTCAAACCGTGAGACAACAACCAGCGACGGCTTGAGGTAACAGTCAGCAAAGCAGGGTAAAACTTTTCAATAAAACTAATGGCTGCTTCCAGAAGCTGAGACTCCAAAGCCGCTACCTTATCAGTAATACCCTTAACCTGAGAAGACTGCACTTTCTCAAACTTCGCATTCAAAGCACGTGCCGCAGCCTCCAACTCTTGAACCTAAAAAAACAAAAGAAAGAGAGAGAGAAGGAAATTGCATAAATATGGAAGAAAAAAAAAAGAAACCTAGAGGTAGCATGAAATAGAATATAGTTACTGGTGAACAAGGTTCCCATTCTTCTCAACAGTATCCGCAACAGAAGCTTTAAGGATAGAAGTCTCCAAGTCCTTATCAAAAAGAGCTACCTCAAGGCTTGACAAAGCCGTACTCATGGAAACACGTTCCTCCTTGAAGGCAGAAGCTTGGGCCTGAAGATCCCCCTTGAGGCTCGAAACAAGCGTTTTTAAAGATGCAACCTCAAAGTCATGAGAATCCTTAGTAGATTCCAACACAGAACGAAGATGCTCTGCTTCGGTCACTCCTTTCTTGGATACCAGTGCCTCAGATCTCAACTTATTAATCTCCTCATCCTTTGCCCGCAGCAAAGCACTTTGCTGGTCACGGACATTGGATAACCTTTTCTCCTCCACGGCAAGACGCTTCGCACGTATCCGAGGGAGGCACAAAAAGCAGCATGATGAGAGGAATTAACATTGAATTCATCAAGAAATTGGTCAAAAGGCATATTGAAGATATGTTCAAAAGCCTTAGGAGGAGCAAAACCATCGAGCAACTCACGACACTCTGGTTCCGTATCCAGAGGAGACCCGCAAGTCACATCCCAACTAGGAACATAAGTCTCTAGCAACTGCTGGGGACTCATATCTGTAACGGTGCGGATCTTCCCATAAGGGCCCTCCAAGACCCCTTATTTCCTTTTCTTCTTTTCCTTCTCCTTCCCCTCTCTCTATTCCTTGAAGAGGGCACGAAAAAAACAGAAGAAACGACGGGGGCATCTACTAAAGGTGCTGAAGCTGAAGGTCTAGAAACAGAATCTAACTCAGTACCATAATAACTACAGGGAGAGGAAGAATCCGAACTAAGAACAAACCTTTCAATCGGGCCGATAAAACGGTGATGACTTCCAACACTACCCTCACCATGCGCATCAGTATCCCGCTCCAGCGTACCTGATACGGAAGAGGAAACAAAAGGAACGAAGGGAAAGGGATCAACCCCATGTTCACATTTCAACATACTACTACGTATTAAACTTTCGATGACGGCTAAGGACTTACCAGAAACGGCTGACCTAAATTCAGCCTCGTCATTATGTCTCTGCCTCTTCAAAGAACAGGAGGACTCACCAACAATAAAGTCCGCACTCTCAATCTTCCTCTTATCCTTACGACCAGCAACAACATCAACAGGATCAGTATCCGCATCATCCAGATCCTCAACAAGCTCACCTGCAGCAAGAGCACCAGAAGTAGAACCCCCATTGCCAATAAACATCTGATCAATATCCTCAGACATTTGCTCAGCAGAAATCTCTTGAGCAATAGGAAGGAGAGGAACAAGCCTCTTAACGGCAACATCCAAAACTGTGAGCTCCCCATCACGAAGAGGCCTCCGGAGGACCTCCACCTGATGCGGATCCTTTAGATGAAGCAAATCCAAAACATCTATCACTACACAAAAAACAACCGGAAGAACGGACAGGGTAAATACATAAAAAAGGGGGGATAAAAGAAAAACAGCGAGGAGGAAAGCACATAATTACCTTCACCCCTGTAAACATAAAAAGGATACACGTCATCACCCAAAGAGTAGTACCGGCTCAGGCCAACGCAACAAAGGAAGGGTTCCGGAAACCTTAAGAACAGAGTCTTGTTAGCAATAAGGGCAACAATATTCGCAGCACTACACTCACCAGCAGCAGGGGCCTTCTCCTTTGGCACGCCAGCCTTAGAATAAAAATTACAAAGGAAATGACAGGCGAAACTATCGACCCAAAAGACTTGGCCCTACCAATCCTTCAAAGAATCCTAAATCCTAGTATAACATGAATCCCCGGGACATTTATCGAAAGTTAACCAGCACCTTTGTGTAAAAATAACGGAACAATACGACCACCAGTTCAATATCGCAGACACGGTAAAGAATCTCAAAATGGAAAACCCTAGCCGCCCCAAGCGGATGAAGCTGCGATATATGGATGTTGTAGTACTTAAGAATGCTAACAAAAAACCTTGTCAAAGGCAAACTATATTGGGCATGATCAAACAAACGGGTGTACATGCCTATCTTCCCCTCTGGGGGATGACGAATAAGATCACCATCATTTGGGCAAACTGGCCGTACCTCTGCCAGAATATGGCAATTCTCCTGAACCACTTCAAAGTCACGTTGGGAAAGGCTACATCTATCATCCCAAAACTCAACCATGGTAACTCTCCAAAGATGCAAAGAAATACAGAAAGAAGATGCAAGAATAATCGGAAAAAAATTCCTAACAACGACGGAGTAAGATAAAGAAAAAAGAGTGAAAACAAAAATAAAAAACAACAACATATAACCGCAGTATATTTATACCAAGGATAACCGGATAATTGACGCGTGTCCAGGAAAACTTTGATCAACGGTCAAGGTAAAAAGTAAAAAGATAAAGATAACAGCTAGGCAGCGGCATAAACGGTTTAAAAATGGTCCACGTTCCCCCCCCCCCCCCACACGACCTTATCCGCTAGCAAGACAAGATCCGCACCAATAAAGGACCCAAGCCAAGAGCGGAGAATTAATAGTCTAGTATAGAAACATTCACCGCACCCTACTAAAGCATGCAAGCAATGAACGCACTAGATGATGCGTGGGAATCGCACCTTGCTTTACCTCTCGAGGGATCTCGAGAAGCTTGCAACCCCCACCAGGCAGTGTACCTGATCGTTGTAGTATAGTATAGTGACAAGTACCGGGGGATTGATCGTTCAGCTTAGGAATAGTGTCGCTAGGATTAGAAAACCTAATTAATAGTTCTAGAGGTGAAAGATGATTATTTTTGTATTTTTTTTATATTTTATGAAAGCAAGTAAAATCTCGGGTTTTCGAAGAGTGGGCGGAATTAGTTGCTAATCAACTAACCCAAAGCTATTATATAATTAAAATAAAATAATGAAAATGAAATTAAACTAAATTATACTAGAGTTGTGAGCAGTAATTGGAGAAATTGTGTTTACTTAGACTTCATTACTCCCTAGATATCTTTTACATGTTAATTACTTGTTACACTTGCATGAATGACGGATTGTATTCCTTAATACCATTCGTGGGGTGGCATACATAACTCCCCAACTCTATGAGCTCTTATCTCCTCCTACACCATGACCCAGCACAACTATAGGGATTGTAAACAGTGGCTCATGCATTAAATACAACCAATAAAGACCTAGTACGCCTCGGTTCATGTTTCTTAAGACGTTCAAGCATGTTACCATTTGGAGATCTGCCAGTTTTCTTAAGCCTAACATATAAATCATTCATTCAAAACAAGAATAGACAAGTAATCAACACATAATCAACATCTAGGTTTCATTAGATCTAAGCAAACACAAAAGAGATCTAGCCTAGCATAATGGAATTGAGACAAGAACAAGATATAAACAACCAACACATAGACATATTGATTGAATTGAAAGTACACTTATCTCAATTACAATGCAAGGTCTCAAGGGTTTGGAACCCTTGAAAAACCTGTAAAAGAGGCACCAAAATCGTCTTTAGGGTTTCACCAAAACTTCTCTCTCTTTAATGAAAAAACTAGAAAACTATATATAGGAAAAACAGGCTGACGGCGTCAAGAGTTACTTGTGACGCCGTCACCTCGCCGCCATATACTTCCTCGGACGGCCTTGATCCACTTATGACGGTCTATGTGACGCCGTCACCACCCACGGTATTTTATTCTTGCTACTTTGACGCCGTCATGAAGCCTTCTGACGCCGTCACCACCTACGATGTTTAATTCCTCATGTCTGACGCCGTCAAGATGGTGGTCTTGACGCCGTCACCTTGTATCTTTAGCATGGAAATTTGGTACTTTGCCGTTTTCTTCACTTTTATGCTCCAAAAACGTCCAAAATGGCTTCTTTCCAGAATTCACTCTCCAAACACCTAAAATCACAAAAGGAACGATTTAGGGTAATATTTGATCAAATAAAGTCGGATTCGGGCTTAAATGACCCCCTAAAAACGGATCATTTTTCGCCTCATCATATACCCTTACACTTGAGATTTGCTTGTCCTCAAGCAAATGAGCTTTTATTCTACTCAAAAGACAAGTTAGGGGTCATTTAACACTAATATAAAAGTAATTACAACAAATAATCGTTCCACTAAAGACCAATAGACAAGCACGGAGGTCATACACAAGCACCTCACAAATAGTGTTTAGATACTCACATCTCTCGGGTGTAATAAAGTAATATAACATTATGGAAATGGAAGATATCTCTCACTACCTATCATAGCAAAATAGATTACCATAGGCTTGGGAAAGGATCAAACCTCCACCACATGGCGTAAGCACCAAAGATAAACTATCAAAGAGGTCTTTTAAAGGATTATAACGTTAGGTGTAGGGATATGAATTACACGGTTTTGTTGGATAAAGGAATTTTTACTGGTGGCGAGTTAACAATCTTGGTTAATTACATGTACAATATGGCGTTGCTAAGCAAAGACTAGACTCGACTTAAGCTAATAAATGAAAAATAACAAAAACATAAAATGAACATAGAATGAAAATGGGATGGTAGTCCGTATGTTTTTTCTCTTTTTCTTTTCTATTTTTTTTTTCTTTTTCTTAATTTTTCGATTTTCTTTTTTTTTTTTTTTTTTTTTTTTTTTTTTTTGCATACACTCTTACCCTACCATCCGAAATAATACATCATAGGGGATGAGAATTCCCCTTACACTTGAATCTTTACATACTTTACAATTAACTAATCTAATGACTCGAATTAAGAAAATCAAAACACTTGGAGCACTTTTAAGATTAACGTACATATGGGGGTAATAAATGATGTTCTTCCCCATTACTCCATAAAATAAGTACTTACCCATAAGTCCCAATAGTCCCAAAACAATATGTACAATGATATGACTCGACTTAGCAACCATGTAATCAATTAGAAAGTTAACTTAGGGTTTAACAAATAACAATAATGCACTAAAAATGAGTGCATACACGGAAGGCTAAGGCGATTTGGGTGTACATTTAAGTGGGGTGTAACAAATTCTTCCTTTAAGTAAGATGCTTAAAGTTAGAAACGAAAAGATAGGCTCGGAGGGGTGTACTAGGGGTTTCGTGTACTAAAAATGAGTACAACGCTAAGGGTTTGGGAAAAATTAGTTGACTTAACTAGCCAAGTAATATGACTTAAATGGTCAAGTAATTATAACACGGGTTTAACACAAGGGTGATCCTAATGCCTCTTATCATGTAGTAAATCCTACCACACGAATGTAGTCTCACTAGCGGTCTCGGGATGCATCACTAACGCAAGTTCTAGAATCTAAATGCTACCGGTACACTCATAAGCACCAATAATAAATGCTTTTCCTATTAAAACTAAAGGCGAACCTCACATTTTTGGGTGGAAAATTTTTCTGAATATACGGTTATGTGCTAGTCATACAACCTCCTATCCATGAGATGCTTGCTATGGCTAAAGTTTCACTCCTAAATGTTGTAAAAAATTTTAAATTTGGCGCTAAAATTACACTAACAAGTATTTCTCATAGTTTTATTACTCATCTACTATCAAACAAAACAAACTCAAGCGAAAGTGCATATGTAAGGTATCATCTTTTTACCCCCCCCCCCCCTTACACTTAAGATGAACATTGTCCCCAATGTTCAAGTAAAGAATGTAAAAGTGAAAAAGTAAAGAGAATGAAATCAAATACTCCCCTGATTCGCTCGGTATGGATTATAGGTTGGCCAGGTTAAATCTTCCTCCAAGAAAACGAACAATCAAAGCTTCCCTTCCAGAATATAAATCATCTTCTTGTCACAAATAACCTGTAAATCCTGACAACAATAGACAAGGCAACCTCGCGTAAAATCAGCGGCATCCTATATAAGTTACTAAATCCTAGAAAACAAAGTAAGATATAATGCTTGTGGAATGAAGTTTGCAGATTTCCTGGAGATTATAAAACTTAATAATTCACAAAAACCATAAGACTCCGTTAGAAAAACAAAACCGGTAAAATTTCCAGATTTTTGACTCCTGACGCCGTCAAGAGCAATACCCTGACGCCGTCAGAATGGACCTGCAGAAATTCTTATGTTAAGTTTCCGGAAAATTTCTGGAAAAACTTTGTCCTACTTCCTGGAAAATCCTGCAAAACTTCATTATGACTCAATACAAGCATTTGACTCTAACAAATACGAATATACATGTTCATTAAATATTGTGGAGAATCATGATCGGTTTGTTTCTTAAAAACATATTTGGGGTTTCCCCTTACACTTATCTTTTGCAAAAATACCTTTAGGTTGAAGTTAAGACTAGGCCAAACAACATAATAAAGTATTTCCACATTCTATTTTAGAAGCATGATCAACCAACAATAAAAACAAAGCATGCATACGGAAGCAAATAACAATCAAACAAATAAAAATCACACAAAACATGGGTTGCCTCCCAAGAAGCGCTTTTCTTTATTTACGAGTCTTGTAGCTAGACTCAAGGCTATGGGCTACTACGTGATCTCATCATTGGTTCCACTCTCTAGGTCGTCTTCTAAACCAGTATCGCTTTCATAGTGTAAGTATTTTGGATCTTCGAATTCGAAAACATCATGTCGATATTTAGGACCAAGCTTACTAACATTCTTAAAGAATCCACATGATAAATCAGAAATATTTCTACACCCTCTCCTAACATCCTCATCACACAAGATAAGTTGGGAGCTCATTATATCAAGCCCGTCACAATCTATTTCCTTAAGGTCTTTTCTCTTGTATGGCGTTTGGTATGAAATCCTCCTAATCCCATCAGTGAAGGTCATGATCCCGTTCAAGTCATCCACTATTAAATTAGTGATTTCACAAAAGGGTGCTCCAAAGACGACTTGTGATAACCTAGGGTCGACATAGTCCTCTATGTTGTCCACAATCGTGAACTCCATAGGGAATGCCATATTTCCTACGAACACTAGGATTTCATGATCCTTACCAACCACTTTGTCTCCCTTGTAAATCATCCCCCATCTGCAGATATTGTTATAATGAAACAATGACATGAAATTTTTTGGCAGGAATACATTAATGTATACGTTTTCGAAGTACTTGTGACCGATCATGCAAGGGATTTTTAGGTTATTCGGATCACGTCGTTTGATCTTTCTCAACTCTCCATCCTTTGACCCATATAGATTCCTCTCAAGGGAGGGACGATACTCATAAACCTCCTCACCATCCCAACGAAAAATTACCGTTCTAACACCATTGGTGAGTAATACACTACCATCTTTCTCGTCAAGGATTGCTCCCGATTCATTGATGAATGGCATCCCAAGGACAAGGTTAGTTAATGTTTGATTGGCGAGAGGGTCCATGTCATCAACCATGGTGAGGTCAGTATTGTAAACAAGCTCTCCAATCCTAATTGACAAATTTTCTACTACCCTTTCGCACGCAATGTGTTCTGGGAAAGTTTTGTGATATAGGGAAAGGGGGATTATGTTGACTGGGAAGCTAGGATCTATATGACTATCGGTTAAGAGCTTTTCCTTAATGGTACAGGGGATCTTGAAAACCTTAGGATTACTTCCCTTAGTCTGATTGCTACCCATACTAACAACATCCTCCATTTTTCTCTCGGATTTTTCTATAATAGATTCACCCAAAATGGTTGGATCTTTCTCATGCTCTTCCATTTTCTCGTTCCTTTCATCCGGTTTGTCAGATTTCTGCGCGGTGCACTACTCGGGTGATTTGGTAGGTTTCCTTGCCGAAGCATGGTCAACCTTTGAGGTCTCTTCCTTCGCTGTCTGACTGAGTTTGTCAGTTTGTTGTTGGGTTGGATTGGATTGGATGCTGCAGCTGATATTGTGGTGATGGTGTTTACGAAGTGGATTGGTCCAGGGGGGTTGATAGGTCCTTTTTCGTTAGGAGATAGATGTTTGAATAGCTTGCTAGGACTTTTTATTTTTACAGGGGAGGCTGGTGGACTCATGACGGTAGCAGACTTAACCTCATCAACGTGAATGGGCTTATTATCAATATGCTCTTTGATAGCAGTCAACAGATTACAAATCTTGTTGTTCACGTCAGCCTGCTGTTGTTTGAATTTTGTCTCGAGTGTAGTGAGCTGCAGTTCTTGAGAAAGAATGAATTTTTTTAAATCATCTTCACAGCTTCGCCTAGGGGTACTTTGCGACGGAAAATGTTCGGACCAAGTGAGTGGTGAGGAGTCATTGAATGATACACTTCGTGTTTGGTACCCTCTAAAATCAGGTTTATCCCTCCATGCCTCATATGCTTCGGCAGAAGTTCGAGGACCCTGCCCTACGTGTGATGATGTGAATTCGTTATAAGCACGTTTTGGAAGTTCCATGCAGTTGTAGGTCTCATGAGGGCCATTGCACAGTTTGCATGTAGAAGCGATTCTGCTTACTTGGCTTGAAGGCTTATGAGCTTCGTAAGGTTTCATAAGAGACTTGACTCGACCTTCAAGTTCCATGATCCTACGGTCGGGAGTGCTTGAATTGTTCAAAGGCAAAGATATTGCCTTGACCATTTTGTTCAAATCACGGGGATCATTCCAACTTTCGTTGTCATAGAGAGCAAGATCTTCTATGAGTTCCCATGATTGTTCCGCACTAAGATCACGTAGCTTACCACCGGCCGATTGGTCAATGGTTCGCCTCGTGGAGATGTCGATATGGTCATAGAAGATTTGGACTTGGAGCCAAAGATCTATGCCATGATGAGGGACTTTTTGGAGTAAGTCCTTGAAACGAGTCCATGCTTCATAAAGAGATTCATTTTGACGTTGTTGGAACATCAAGATGTCATTCCTAAGCTTAGTAGTTCTCCCCGGTGGGAAAAATTGAGCAAGGAAATGAGTGGTGAGATCATCCCATGTGGTGATGGATCCCGCGGGTAAACGCTCAAGCCATTGACTAGCTTGATCCCGTAGAGAAAATTGGAATAGGCGTAAATGGGTAGTCTCTCTAGTTTCAACACCTAGGTCTATGGAATCTACGATTTTGAGGAAGTCCTTAAGGTGTTGGTTTGGATCTTCGGAACGAAGTCCATGGAATGCACATCCGCTTTGCACCAACCGGATGGTGTTGGATCGCAAGGGGGTCACATTGGCTCCGGTGAGCTCAATGGTGTTTCGGTAGCCTTGGTGGCTAGGTCGGGAATACTCTCCTAAGGTTCGGGGCCTAAGGGGTTCTAATGGTGGGTTTTGTTGTGGTGGGATGATGGGTTCAAAGATGTTACCACCTTCCATGATGTCGGATGGTAAAGAGTTACGAACAAAGGCACGAAGAAATAAGATAGACTAAAGAAGACCTAAAAATAAAAATAAAAATCTTACTAGAAAGGAATCTAGCAAGTAGACCTAATAAAAAGAAATCTTAACCTAGACAATAACTATTCCCCGGGCTGCGGCGCCAAAAACTTGATGCGTGGGAATCGCACCTTGCTTTACCTCTCGAGGGATCTCGAGAAGCTTACAACCCCCACCAGGCAGTGTACCTGATCGTTGTAGTATAGTATAGTGACAAGTACTGGGGGATTGATCGTTCAGCTTAGGAATAGTGTCGCTAGGATTAGAAAACCTAATTAATAGTTCTAGAGGTGAAAGATGATTATTTTTGTATTTTTTTATATTTTATGAAAGCAAGTAAAATCTCGGGTTTTGGAAGAGTGGGCGGAATTAGTTGCTAATCAACTAACCCAAAGCTATTATATAATTAAAATAAAATAATGAAAATGAAATTAAACTAAATTATACTAGAGTTGTGAGCAGTAATTGGAGAAATTGTGTTTACTTAGACTTCATTACTCCCTAGATATCTTTTACATGTTAATTACTTGTTACACTTGCATGAATGACGGATTGTATTCCTTAATACCATTCGTGGGGTGGCATACATAACTCCCCAACTCTATGAGCTCTTATCTCCTCCTACACCATGACCCAACACAACTATAGGGATTGTAAACAGTGGCTCATGCATTAAATACAACCAATAAAGACCTAGTACGCCTCGGTTCATGTTTCTTAAGACGTTCAAGCATGTTACCATTTGGAGATCTGCCAGTTTTCTTAAGCCTAACATATAAATCATTCATTCAAAACAAGAATAGACAAGTAATCAACACATAATCAACATCTAGGTTTCATTAGATCTAAGCAAACACAAAAGAGATCTAGCCTAGCATAATGGAATTGAGACAAGAACAAGATATAAACAACCAACACATAGACATATTGATTGAATTGAAAGTACACTTATCTCAATTACAATGCAAGGTCTCAAGGGTTTGGAACCCTTGAAAAACCTGTAAAAGAGGCACCAAAATCGTCTTTAGGGTTTCACCAAAACTTCTCTCTCTTTAATGAAAAAACTAGAAAACTATATATAGGAAAAACAGGCTGACGGCGTCAAGAGTTACTTGTGACGCCGTCACCTCGCCGCCATATACTTCCTCGGACGGCCTTGATCCACTTATGACGGTCTATGTGACGCCGTCACCACCCACGGTATTTTATTCTTGCCACTTTGACGCCGTCATGAAGCCTTCTGACGCCGTCACCACCTACGATGTTTAATTCCTCATGTCTGACGCCGTCAAGATGGTGGTCTTGACGCCGTCACCTTGTATCTTCAGCATGGAAATTTGGTACTTTGCCGTTTTCTTCACTTTTATGCTCCAAAAACGTCCAAAATGGCTTCTTTTCCAGAATTCACTCTCCAAACACCTAAAATCACAAAAGGAACGATTTAGGGCAATATTTGATCAAATAAAGTCGGATTCGGGCTTAAATGACCCCCTAAAAACGGATCATTTTTCGCCTCATCACTAGACTTGGGGGACTTGATGACGTATAGTACGGACAACAGCTTACTGGGCCTGGACCGTACTATACGAACCGGGCTCTAGCACTATAGACAAAACGGGCTCCGGCCCTACAAACAAAATGGCCTTCGGCCTAACGAGCAAACTGGGCTCCGGCTCAATGAACAAACTAGCTCCGGCCCAGCAGGTCAATAAAGCCCCTGACACGAGCATGGCACAATCCGGACAAACTAGGACACGTACAAGCGGCACTCCTGAAGTACGCTTACGGACCGGACCCCGGTCCAGAAATCCACCTACGCCCGCAAACATCGATTAAGTTGTAGACCCTTGACCGACAAGGGTCCCACTTTAGCCACTACAGCAATATGCGAAATATTAGGAAACCCTAATATTTCCACCACCTATAAAAGGAAACCCCGATTCACGCTTTCGAGGTATGACTTTCTCAATCATCCCAACACAAGGATATTTCTCTCACAACATGAATACTTATTCTCACGCCAGAGCTTAATCGTGGGGTCCGTCCCCACGATAAGGCTAACCATGTGCTTCTACTTGTGCAGGAACTCATTCCTCTACTTGGATTAGTGCATAAACTACACAACGGACGATCCATCAAGATCAGCCGAACCTGGACTAAGCCCAGTCTTAATCCAGTCACACTTTTTGTACTAACAACTCCACAAGGTCTAGTCGAAGCTCATCGTGCACTTTTCTATCTCAAAGTTCTTTATTTTTTCGAACATGTAAATCACATCTTTCGATCCAAGTGTCTGGCATGTTCGGACTTGGATCGACGAATGTATCTCTTAAATTCACTTCAAATCCTTCGTCTTCCAAAATCATGTTGCGTAACATTATACAACAATACATGATTAGTTTCAAGGTGTTGATATGCCAAGCACGTGCGGGTTGTCGTATAATTCCCCAATGACCTTCTAAGACTCCGAAAGCTCATTCAATAACTTTTCTAGCACTTTCTTGAATCCTTTTGAAGTTCAAATATTTTTCAGTCCTTGCAACACTAAACGTGTAACAATTCGCATTTTCAGATTAATCACTATTCTCGGAAAATTTCACTATTCACTTTTACTATTCATTTTTCCCGAAACTTTCCCGAAAGTTGATTTTTTATTTGATATTCTCGAGTGATAAATCATTTCCATGACAAATTAAATGTTTGACATTCGTCAGATCATTTTCGTGAAAGTTATTAAGGAATTACACGTTTTAGGGTAAAACGTCATTCAGAAATTCTACGTACAACGAAACTCGACCGCGTTAAGTGACCTCGCATCAGAAAAATGTTTGACACACTCATGATTTATTTGAGAATTAATCGTGACTGAGAAAAACATGACCAAAGACTTCCCAGCAGGTCACCCATGCCTGTACTAATTTCACATGAGCACGCTTAACTGTATAGGCGATTAACCGTTAGACCACAAAACGCGTTTCTAAGACTATTTGAGTTTTCAACTTATTAGAAAAAGTCAACATATTCTTTCCCTCCTCCATTGACCAAAAATCATCCCTTGATGTTATAAGTCATTTCGTGATTTTTAGGCTTACGGTTTGATGTCTAAAAGACATTTAATACCAACCAACACTAGACTAAGCCCAGTCTAGACATTATAAGTCATTTTAAATCATTTTTATCACATTAGAAAAGTAACATTTTACTTTTCTCAATTTTACGCAATATTCGTACATTTTACGTATTACGCGTTTTAGACCCGTGTTTCCAGTTTTTAGCAGGGTTTTAGCACCCGATGGATCCTACCACTCATTTTATATTTTATTATGGACTATATTGACATGTTTAACAATACTTTCAAGTTTCATATTTTTACGATACCCGGTTTTACGTTTTGAGGCTTAATCATTTACGGTTAGCATTTTACGGAGTCAAAATGCACAAACTAAGCAAGATAACACCAAGACTCATCATCTAGTCATCTTATCTCCATGAAACCGCCAATGTGGGGGGGGGGAGTCACCATGGGTGGTCAAATCTTGACCATTGATCTCTAGGATGTTTACAAGTGTCTAAATTAACCATGGTTACTTTCTAACCCAATATATAGTTAACTATTTTTCTCATCCTATAAATAGCCAACTAATAACACATAGAAATCTTGCACCACACCTTCTTATAACCTTCAAGTCCTAAAACCTAAGGCACTTTTCTTATATTTTGTAAGAAGTTAACTAGTTTTTGAAAGAAAACTAGTGTTTGATCTTCAATCTTGGAAATTTTCTAAGAAAAGTTGTTATAACTTTAAAGTCTCCAAAAAGACGTCGTTATAATCTTCAAATAGCTTTGGACTTCAAGAAGGCGTCGTTATAATCTTCAAATAACCTCGGTTTATCATAGGTTGCAAAGGAAGAAAGCTTATTCAATCAAAGTCCTAGTTCTTGTCCTAGTTTCCCTTTTCATTAAGGCCAAAAGTTGTAAGCAAACCTTAACATACTTGCTTGCTTAATTATCATTTTCATGCTCTTTGTGTTCCTTTCATGCTATATATGTTCTTGTTATTGTGTTCATGATGTTTAAAAATGGATAAAACAAGTATTGGTATACATATGTTAACTTATGACAAGTAAACAAGCAAACTAGTGATTTTTATGGAGAACCACGACCAAAATAGTATAACTTTGATATTTGACACTTACTTAATGTTAAAGAGGACTTAACAAGGAAACCATAGCAATTTGAACCACCCAAAACGAGAATACGAGTCAAAAGTTATGGCGATTTGAAATTACCAAAGATTTCCGGCAAAACTGCCAAATAGCTTCCTGATCAAATTTGGGTTTTTAAAGTCCTACTTCTGGTCCGATTCATCAAAAAGTTAAAACACGAAAGTTGTCCGGAACGACGTTTTCGTTCAGGAACAAAGAAGCTCGAGACCTAAAAATGCTTTCCGAGTGATAAAATTCTTCAAAATCTTAACAGCCCATTTTAGACCAAAGTCACTATATTATAGTTATGATTTACTAAGACCAAGAGGTCTTATGACCTATAATCAAGACCACAACCATGGCTAGAGCCAAGGTTGTGTCTCATGACCTTGGAACAAGGACCAAAGGTCATGGCTAGGCCATGACGAAATGACCATGTAAGATTACTTAGGCGAAAACATGAAACAAGGAATTAGGCGATAACTTGAACAAGCAATTTGGATCTACTTCACTTAAAAGGGAACCATGAGATTTTACCAAGAGAAAATGGTCATTCAAGACTTATGAAACTACCCCTAATAACAATCTTCATGTGCTAATAAACTTTCCTAAGTTTATTCAAATATTGGACATATAACTTTTCGGATCAAAACTTATACATTTGTTATCAAATACTACAATAGTAGGGAGCCTCATGTGAGGAGTTCATTGAGTAAGCCGTCGAGATGAGTTGTGGATTTACGAGTTAAAGTGTCCTGGCTCCTCGAACGTTTACTCCATGACTTCTGAATTATGTCGGCCCGAACGGTAGTAAACGATATACCAAAACATACATGTTTCATAAACTATTTATATTCGACGACTTACGCTATATACTAAGTACTACATCATGAACATTATGCAAGACATATATAGGCAATTCTTCGTATTCTTAGACATTACTCCCAACCTAAGTCGCAACGTTCTATTATAGGCTGCTCTTAGAGACTTTCACGATTCGACTACCACTTTGATTTCACATCACTTAAGCTTAAGGTGAGTCATAGCCCCTACTTTTTCATATTTGTTTCAACTCTTTGGGGGGGATACATGCACAACTACTTTCTTACTTGTACAAATACTTGATCGCATTATACTTGATTGTTCTATACTTGATTGTCTTATACTTGATCGCATTATACTTGATTTCATACATACATGATTATGTTATACTTAACTGCGTTATACTTGATTGTGTTACTGCCAGTGGCTCCAGATTAAGTTGCTGGATGACCATTGAGACTTCCGGTGGCTCCACATTAAGTTGTTGGATGACCATTGAGGCTATTGATACATCCTAACATTTGCGAATGTTGGATACATCATAAACGTGAGGTCTTCGGAGATGAAGTGTAGACTCACGACTAATTGCTAAACTGTTTTGATGAACTTATACATGTCTTTATTATACCATATATATTAGCAGTGGGTTGTGAACACACAGGTTACAAGTCTCTTATGGCGGGACTTGTAACTGAGTGGATTCACGATGCCTTTGCTGTGTGAACATTCTTTAAGGCTTTTCAACTATTTTAAGACAAACTCTATGAACTCACCAACCATTGTGTTGACACTTT
This sequence comes from Artemisia argyi, assembly GCA_030686995.1. NCBI lineage: Eukaryota > Viridiplantae > Streptophyta > Magnoliopsida > Asterales > Asteraceae > Artemisia > Artemisia argyi. The sequence continues at coordinate 107,711,823 of CM060708.1, read as the reverse complement.
AGCATGTTTATCTCAGGTCTATAAGGTGATAGCTGTTGCATGGAGCATAGAGTCGCTTGGCATGTTTTGAAGACTTATGCTTTTATCTTTACCATTCGATTTGTCTTAAAACTCTTATGTATTGTATTATGGAACTCAAGTTTGTATTTCGGAATTTATTAATCGAATGGTCACTTTTCAAAACGTCTCATTTAGAGTTCGTTTTCTATACCTTGTTCTTTGTATTATGAAGTAGCACCCTTATGACACAGTCTTCCGCTGCGGTATTTTGGGGGTGTTACAGATTGGTATCAGAGCCTTGGTTATAGAGAACTAGGTTGCATTTAGTGCCTAGACTATAACTGATATAAACATTAAGACTCTTCTCTTTATTTTGCCTTACACACACTTCATGCGCATATGCTTATTGCTAATTGTTTGTTTAGAAGAAACCCAAGACAATAGTCAAGTCATCAAAAATTTAGAGCTAAGTAATAATTGTTTAATTAACTTAATCTTGTGACAGTTCTTGTTTGATAAGACATAAGATTAAGTTAAATAAAGGTTATTAGTTTCCTGTAGAGATTTGATGATTTGCCTTATACTTACTTTATATGATTCTAAAACCTAGAAGTGGTTCATATGTCCTAGTACGACACTCAAACCTTTCTACAAGCGTGACTAGTCCATTTCGCCATATCACCTTCTCTAGATACCCAGACTACGTTACCCTTTCACAACTTAAGAGCAGATGATAGAAAGTCTACCCAATTATGTAGTACCAATTGTTGTGTTATGTGTGCCTGGTAAATATGTATACGTGTGAAAGGAAGCAATTATAATTATGGTGGCCAACATAATTATAAATGTGTCACGACTCACGTAGACATATGTGATCATGCTTACATTAATCAACGATTGACTCAAATTGACAAGATTTAAGACTAAGTAGTCCAGGAATATCACCTCATATCTGACGTCGACAAAATATCCCTCCTTGTAGATATCATGGCACCAAAGAGAGTAACTCGTAGCACTAGCCGAGGTGGTGCAACACCAAGAGGTGGAAGAACTGGTGGTCGTGGAGGTAGAGGAACTACTCACGACACTAGTAATGATAGTGGAAGAACTGGTGGACGTGGAGGTAGAGGAGATGCTCACGACACTAGTAACCCTAGTAACAATGGTGGAAATCCGGATGTCTCCGCCATTATTGCCCAACAACTACAAAACCTACTTCCTACCATAGTCACACAAGTTGGCAATCACATGAACAATTCGGGAAACCACGGAAGCATAAATGACGCTACAAATAATGGAGGAAGGAATGATAACAACAACAACAACAACCATAGGACTGGATGTACGTATAAGGAATTTACGTCATGCAAACCAATTGAGTTTAATGGCAAAGGAGGTGCATTGGCATATACACGATGGGTCGAGAAGATGGAGTCAGTGATTGACATCAGTAACTGTGCAATCCACCAGAGAGTAAAATATTCTGCATGCTTGCTATCAGAAAAGGCATTGACATGGTGGAACATGCAGATTCAAGCAAGGACTAGAGAAGCAGCTGTAGGCATGTCATGGGACGACTTTAAGGGACTACTGAAGGAAGAATACTGCCCGGTTAATGAAATGCAAAAACTAGAAGACGAGTTTTGGCATCACTCTATGGTAGGGGCTGGTCATGCAACCTACACAGACCGGTTTCATGAACTAGCTAAACTAGTTCCTCATCTGGTTACCCCTGAATCCAAGAGGATTGAGAGGTACATTTATGGCCTTGTTCCCGAGATTCGTGGGATGGTGAAAACAACCGAACCTCCCACGATTCAAAGTGCAATACTAAGAGCAGGGACCCTAACAGATGAGATGGTTAGGAATGGAACTTTGAAGACTAGTGATAAAAGGAAGGGAGCAGGTGAATCAAGCGAGCAAAAGGGTACAATGGTTGATAATAAGAGAGTAAGAGGATTTGCGGCAACAATTTATGATCAGGGAAAGTATGAAGGTCCACATCCTAAGTGTAATAAATGTGCTTATCATCATCAGAGGTCTGAGCCCTGTCGAATGTGTACTAATTGCAATCAAAAGAGCCATTTTACAAATCAGTGTAAAGCAACGGCAAGGCAAGTAGCACCGGTGAATGCGGGCAATATAAGAAACAACCAAAAGACATGCTTTGAGTGCAACAGCCCAAACCACTTCCGAGATACTTGTCCTAAGTTAAATAGGGCACAGGGACAAGTGCTGGACAACCCAACTTTAGCCGTTATGCTTGAAGAAAATAACCCAAACCGTGGATACAATGTTAGTCCACCTCGGGGTCGAGCATACTATTTGGGTGCTAAGGAAGCCCGCAATGCGTAACGGGTACGTACCTTATACTACCATATTATTTTATTCTAAATCTAGATTTATTATGCCGCTATTAAGATAAGAGACCTAGACACACTAAACTTCGGGACGAAGTTTCCTGAAGGGGTAGAGACTGTAACAATTCGCATTTTCAGGTTAATCACTATTCTCGGAAAATTTCACTATTCACTTTTACTATTCATTTTTCCCGAAACTTTCCCGAAAGTTGATTTTTTATTTGATATTCTCGAGTGATAAATCATTTCCATGACAAATTAAATGTTTGACATTCGTCAGATCATTTTCGTGAAAGTTATTAAGGAATTACACGTTTTAGGGTAAAACGTCATTCAGAAATTCTACGTACAACGAAACTCGACCGCGTTAAGTGACCTCGCATCAGAAAAATGTTTGACACACTCATGATTTATTTGAGAATTAATCGTGACTGAGAAAAACATGACCAAAGACTTCCCAGCAGGTCACCCATGCCTGTACTAATTTCACATGAGCACGCTTAACTGTATAGGCGATTAACCGTTAGACCACAAAACGCGTTTCTAAGACTATTTGAGTTTTCAACTTATTAGAAAAAGTCAACATATTCTTTCCCTCCTCCATTGACCAAAAATCATCCCTTGATGTTATAAGTCATTTCGTGATTTTTAGGCTTACGGTTTGATGTCTAAAAGACATTTAATACCAACCAACACTAGACTAAGCCCAGTCTAGACATTATAAGTCATTTTAAATCATTTTTATCACATTAGAAAAGTAACATTTTACTTTTCTCAATTTTACGCAATATTCGTACATTTTACGTATTACGCGTTTTAGACCCGTGTTTCCAGTTTTTAGCAGGGTTTTAGCACCCGATGGATCCTACCACTCATTTTATATTTTATTATGGACTATATTGACATGTTTAACAATACTTTCAAGTTTCATATTTTTACGATACCCGGTTTTACGTTTTGAGGCTTAATCATTTACGGTTAGCATTTTACGGAGTCAAAATGCACAAACTAAGCAAGATAACACCAAGACTCATCATCTAGTCATCTTATCTCCATGAAACCGCCAATGTGGGGGGGGGAGTCACCATGGGTGGTCAAATCTTGACCATTGATCTCTAGGATGTTTACAAGTGTCTAAATTAACCATGGTTACTTTCTAACCCAATATATAGTTAACTATTTTTCTCATCCTATAAATAGCCAACTAATAACACATAGAAATCTTGCACCACACCTTCTTATAACCTTCAAGTCCTAAAACCTAAGGCACTTTTCTTATATTTTGTAAGAAAGTTAACTAGTTTTTGAAAGAAAACTAGTGTTTGATCTTCAATCTTGGAAATTTTCTAAGAAAAGTTGTTATAACTTTAAAGTCTCCAAAAAGACGTCGTTATAATCTTCAAATAGCTTTGGACTTCAAGAAGGCGTCGTTATAATCTTCAAATAACCTCGGTTTATCATAGGTTGCAAAGGAAGAAAGCTTATTCAATCAAAGTCCTAGTTCTTGTCCTAGTTTCCCTTTTCATTAAGGCCAAAAGTTGTAAGCAAACCTTAACATACTTGCTTGCTTAATTATCATTTTCATGCTCTTTGTGTTCCTTTCATGCTATATATGTTCTTGTTATTGTGTTCATGATGTTTAAAAATGGATAAAACAAGTATTGGTATACATATGTTAACTTATGACAAGTAAACAAGCAAACTAGTGATTTTTATGGAGAACCACGACCAAAATAGTATAACTTTGATATTTGACACTTACTTAATGTTAAAGAGGACTTAACAAGGAAACCATAGCAATTTGAACCACCCAAAACGAGAATACGAGTCAAAAGTTATGGCGATTTGAAATTACCAAAGATTTCCGGCAAAACTGCCAAATAGCTTCCTGATCAAATTTGGGTTTTTAAAGTCCTACTTCTGGTCCGATTCATCAAAAAGTTAAAACATGAAAGTTGTCCGGAACGACGTTTTCGTTCAGGAACAAAGAAGCTCGAGACCTAAAAATGCTTTCCGAGTGATAAAATTCTTCAAAATCTTAACAGCCCATTTTAGACCAAAGTCACTATATTATAGTTATGATTTACTAAGACCAAGAGGTCTTATGACCTATAATCAAGACCACAACCATGGCTAGAGCCAAGGTTGTGTCTCATGACCTTGGAACAAGGACCAAAGGTCATGGCTAGGCCATGACGAAATGACCATGTAAGATTACTTAGGCGAAAACATGAAACAAGGAATTAGGCGATAACTTGAACAAGCAATTTGGATCTACTTCACTTAAAAGGGAACCATGAGATTTTACCAAGAGAAAATGGTCATTCAAGACTTATGAAACTACCCCTAATAACAATCTTCATGTGCTAATAAACTTTCCTAAGTTTATTCAAATATTGGACATATAACTTTTCGGATCAAAACTTATACATTTGTTATCAAATACTACAATAGTAGGGAGCCTCATGTGAGGAGTTCATTGAGTAAGCCGTCGAGATGAGTTGTGGATTTACGAGTTAAAGTGTCCTGGCTCCTCGAACGTTTACTCCATGACTTCTGAATTATGTCGGCCCGAACGGTAGTAAACGATATACCAAAACATACATGTTTCATAAACTATTTATATTCGACGACTTACGCTATATACTAAGTACTACATCATGAACATTATGCAAGACATATATAGGCAATTCTTCGTATTCTTAGACATTACTCCCAACCTAAGTCGCAACGTTCTATTATAGGCTGCTCTTAGAGACTTTCACGATTCGACTACCACTTTGATTTCACATCACTTAAGCTTAAGGTGAGTCATAGCCCCTACTTTTTCATATTTGTTTCAACTCTTTGGGGGGGATACATGCACAACTACTTTCTTACTTGTACAAATACTTGATCGCATTATACTTGATTGTTCTATACTTGATTGTCTTATACTTGATCGCATTATACTTGATTTCATACATACATGATTATGTTATACTTAACTGCGTTATACTTGATTGTGTTACTGCCAGTGGCTCCAGATTAAGTTGCTGGATGACCATTGAGACTTCCGGTGGCTCCACATTAAGTTGTTGGATGACCATTGAGGCTATTGATACATCCTAACATTTGCGAATGTTGGATACATCATAAACGTGAGGTCTTCGGAGATGAAGTGTAGACTCACGACTAATTGCTAAACTGTTTTGATGAACTTATACATGTCTTTATTATACCATATATATTAGCAGTGGGTTGTGAACACACAGGTTACAAGTCTCTTATGGCGGGACTTGTAACTGAGTGGATTCACGATGCCTTTGCTGTGTGAACATTCTTTAAGGCTTTTCAACTATTTTAAGACAAACTCTATGAACTCACCAACCATTGTGTTGACACTTTAGCATGTTTATCTCAGGTCTATAAGGTGATAGCTGTTGCATGGAGCATAGAGTCGCTTGGCATGTTTTGAAGACTTATGCTTTTATCTTTACCATTCGATTTGTCTTAAAACTCTTATGTATTGTATTATGGAACTCAAGTTTGTATTTCGGAATTTATTAATCGAATGGTCACTTTTCAAAACGTCTCATTTAGAGTTCGTTTTCTATACCTTGTTCTTTGTATTATGAAGTAGCACCCTTATGACACAGTCTTCCGCTGCGGTATTTTGGGGGTGTTACAAAACGTTTTCACAAACATTGACCATGCCGGATAAATGTCGTCGGCTAAATAGTATCCTTTCTTATATGTATGTCCGTTCACTACAAATGGACTTTCCTGGGCTTTACCGGCAAGTTCATCATCAAATAACGGGGAACAATAAAACACATTAAGATCGTTATTTGACCCCGGAACCCCAAAATATGCATGCCAAATCCATACTTTTTTATCCGTAACCGCTTCCAACATAAGAGTTGGGTATTTATGATCACGTCTTTTAAATTGAGCTTGTAAGGCCTTTGAGAAATTTTTCCAATCCCAATGCATACACTCAATACTCCCAAGCATTCCCAGGAGTTTATGTTCTTTTTTGTGCAATGCATATATTTTTCAACATCTTCTGAAATGGACTTTCTTAAATGCTTTTCATTGTATAAAGCATGTATGCATTTAGTAAGTTATCTAAACATTGTCGTGAACAACGTTCACCAATTTGCAAGTACTCATCAAATGCATCAGGCACAGTGTCGTACGCCAATTGGCGGATGGCGGATGTGCACTTCAAAACAGCACCAATACTTAAACGACCGGCAGCATCGTAACTTTGTCTTAAAAACTAAAGTACTCGGGAAGAGGATGAACATCATAACTTAAAATATCGTTGAGAATTTTATTAAAAAGTCTAGAATTCATACGATACCTTCACCTATATTTCTCTTCGGGATATTGAGGATCTGTCTCATCGTTGCCAAAATAGTCGTCGCGTAAACGTTGTTCCGCCTCTTCTCGTTCACGAGGTATGTATGTCCTCGTTCTCTTTTCACCCGATCGCGATCCCCCGGCTTCTTGATCATACAAAGATACAAATTATTCATACGCCAAGTAACCTTGAAGATATCGCTCTCGATCGTCATTCAAAAAAACATCATAAGGATCGAAATTAGGGTCGTTGGGATTATGTGGGTTGGGATTGTTTGGAGGAGAAATGAGGAGTGAAGGAGGATTTTTTTAGCTTTAAATGGAGAAGAAATGAGGAGTGAAGGAGGATTTTTTAGATTTAAATGGAGAAGAAAAAAGAAAAAAAATGAATTTTTTGGTTAACTAGCCGTTACACAACGTATGGATTCAAAAAAAGGTATCGACGGCGTGGGCTGGCCAGCACGGCGCGACCCACGATGGCGCCACTTCCGGTACGGTGCGCCGTGGTGGTTTTTAGGCTGGTGTTGAAAATGCCAGCGATGGCTCGATCACACCCCTCGCTCTTACAAGCATTCAGACATTTTGCAAAAACAAACAGTCTTTGATGATTTTGATTCAGACTTTTTATCAACATCTTAGTATTCAGACTTGTTAATCAGATTCAGACTCAAAATATCTTGAAAAACAAACAACACCTTAATAAGAAACACATCAAAGTTGTATATGATTTGAGTGTTTATGCCTTAAGGTATGAAAAAATTGATAATATTGTGGTTATCACTCTATTTCTTCTCTTTCATAATCTTCATAAAGAAAATTACTTATATCACTATTTCTTTTACAGGATTACCAAGATATCATGGTTTTATCAAAATTATACATTTTCCCCCAAAGTGTTGATTTTTTCGTACTTTTGTAACTCTTTTACGTCTTTCATTGTCACTTAGTTTTACCTTCAGTGAATTGCCAAACCAAGGAGGCATTCTGGCGGGTGCGTGCGTGTAGGAAGGCCGATGACTATATAAGCTAAAAGACTACGACTAAAAGCCAACTCTTCCTGCCAAAAACAAGTGGCAGACCCAATACGACTGACAGATAAGCCGACATTAAGAGCAGGTCTAATTCCGCGATAAAAGAGCAAGTGTAGTTCACCGGTTCCACCGAATGCTCCTATCTTTTGGGTAAAAGGTCAAAAGACCCGGTAGCGAATGCTCCTATCTGTCGACAAAGATCATGTGAGTGTGCAGTTATGCTTTGGATGCTTCGGCAGTGAATAGACTTGTTCAGAAAAAGAAACGAGAGACAAGAAAACATCTTTGATTACGATTAAAAGGAACAATCTCAAATATCAAGACAAACCGGCACTATTAGTGACACTTTTTTTAGTATAGATCATAAAAATTGTATTCTTTTCTTGACTTAATGACACTATAGATATAGTTCTTGGATATTTTTGAGTTTACACAAAAAGTGTCACTAAAAAAGTAGGACAATACTCACAGATAGTTTAAAAAACTAATCTTGTGAGAACGTTAGTTTATCTTTGTCTCTAACCAAAGTTAAATAATTAAAATTTACCATACGTTTTTTCGATTTGAATTTTTAATCTTTTCTTGCAAAATATTTCATTGATTTCTAAATCAGAACCTTACCAAAAAACTTTAACAAAACCATATTTTTTGAAAAAAATTCTAATCAAAGAAAAAAAAAAGGCTTAACCTTCCCGGACCTTTGAATAGTATGACCCAAATTAAAATTACAATGGACATTAGCCATTTAACTTCTAAAATGTAACTATGAACCCTTTCGTTTCTAATTTATGGAAAAACGTTATATCAGTACTTGAACATCATAATATGGAGCTACTTGTTGAGATTAGTTCACTATCCCATTCACGAAGCAATGAAAAATGAAAGCTGGTTTGGACTTTGGTAACACTAATCAAGGGAAAAAATTTTGAAAGTCCTAAATGTTTGATTATATATATTTACCCATAGTTTAAGGAAATCCTAATTACTTTATATATACTAGACGAGTACTCATGCATAGCAACAAAAGGTTCTTAGTGGTAGACAATTAACGATATGTGATATTGTGGCAAGTATTTCGTATAACGTTCAAAATAAAACGTGAAAAGATCAAAATATAATTTGCAAACGGTTGTACCCGTGCATACCAAAGAAATTTTCTAACGGCTAAGTGGCTAACTTGGTTGTCAAAATCTTGTTTCAAATTAACATAGTCAACTTATGCATTAAAGCAAAACAAATTTCCAATTGTATGCACTAAAGCTTATTGATGAATAAGGGTGTTTTGTAAATCAATATTATTCACTTTCTAACTTTTAAACAATTTGGTTCCCTTTATTATATAATAGTAAAGATTTAGTTTTTAATGTGGCGTACTCTTGCTTAAAAAAAAGAACAAAAAAAAAAGTGGCGTACTCGGTTTTGATCGCTCTTTTTACTCTTTACACGATTTTAGTAGTTCAAATTATCCATATATTACTAATTTCAAATTTCACAAATGTCCAATGACTGTTGTTTATAGGTGTCATCATGAGTGAAACTATACTACACACATCAAAATTTTCTTATCCCGACATTCCCAAAAAAACATCACTTAATTTTAGCTACGGTTCAATGTTTTGTTATGTCATCGTTTTATTAGTCAATAGATGTTTCACAATCTAATATATGGCACATTTATACAAAAGAAACTAAAATAAAGTGATGTCATTATTAGTTCTCTTACAAATTAAAATCTATTAAAAAAAAGGGCACACATGGATAGGCTCAATCCTTATATAAAAGAAGAAAGAAGATTCATTCCCATGGCTGCAATATCAGATGTTGCAATGTGCAGTATATTTATCTATAATAGTATAAGATTCAGTCTTATAATTTATTGTGTAAGCATCAAGATTGCATAAAGTACAAGATAGCTAATGCTCGGAATTCAATGCAGTCTCATAATAGCTATACAATCATGAAAGGAGATGAAGTGCAAGGGTTGCCCGAATTAATCACATGACATTTAGTATAGAATTAAAAGTCGGCTAGATGAAGTGCAAGGGTTGCGAAAGGTTGCAAGAATAATTAATGATTTAACCTAATTCATGCATATATAAACCGGCCAAAATCACATTTAGTATGTACATTTGAAAATGATTCACACATCTTTTAGATCTTTGATTGTTGGTAGCGGTATGTAAATTCTCTTTTGCAATATTTTGGAGATAATTCACACATCTTTTAGATCTTTGTAATTAACTTGGTCTTCTTTATTTTCTTAATTTAGTTATCATCCGCAGGTACCATGAAAATCACACAAGATCATACATGCTCAGATAAATGGAACCAAAGATTGGGATACCAACTATTTTCTTTATTTCTTACATATTTAGGTGATTGTTATAGATAAGTATATATATAGATATATGTATTATGTTAATGCATTTTCAGATACAAAATTTATGTGCATTTTCTATTGATGTAGCTCACATGTGCGAATTAATTCAAGAAAATGTGCACGAGCATGTATGTAAAGCAACATTTAAATGGTTAAATGATACTTTTTAGCGTGATTAGTTTATGTAAGTAATTGCTTTCGAATGCTCTTTGAGAAATATTAGAATGAATTTATCGTGTGAAATTGAATTATTATTGAAAAGAAGAAGGGCTGCGCATCGCAAATTATTTTCTTTTTCTATATGTAGAATCATTAGTGAGAAACCAATATTTACGCCCATTAAATGAATTTGCCATAATAGCAAAATACGACATATTAAAAATATCACATTGAGTAATGAATAGAAATGAAAAAAACATAATTTTGACTTAAAGCCATTTGTAAATTATAATATCAAATAAAAAAGTTGAGTTTTAAACATAAGCAAAAGTTCAAACTTTTATCGAAAAACAAAACCGGAGCATTTAATGCGAAGTATATACAATATCGAGATGAAAGTGCAAGGCTTGCCAGAATTGATCACACGGTATTTAGTAATTAACATAGAATTAAAAGTCGGTTATGAATTGAGATGAAGTTGAAAATGTTGCAAGAATAATTGATGATTTAATATATTGCAATATATATAGATATATGTATTATGTTAATGCATTTTCATATACAAGTAATTTATGTGTGTTTTCTATTGATTTAGCTCACATGTGTGAATTGATTCAAGAAAATGTGCACGAGCATGTATGTAAAGCAACATTTAAATAGTTAAATAATACTTTTTAGTGTGATTAGTTTATGTAAGCATGCAACTTGAATAATGAATATAAAAGAAAAAATACATAATTTTTGCTCGAACCCATTTGTAAATTAAAAAAATTAAGTTTAAGACATAATAGTGAAGTCTAAAGGTTTTAGGAATTATTAATAGTGTGTTAATTAATATTCATTTGGTTAGCTATTTAGAATTGAGTTTATTGATGAAATTTATTAATATTAGTTAGACTTCAATGTTAATTTTCAATGAAATTAGTTGTACAATAAAATGAGATGAAGCTAAAAAGGTTTGTAACGATTTTTATACAATTTATGTGGCAATATTGTATATACATTATTACACAAACTTTAACTTATAAACTTAATAAAGAAAATATTTAACGCACATTAAACTATGACCAATTAGATTGACTCAGTGTGCTCATATTACCATGCAAAAATAATCTAATGGACAAGTATTTTAAGGCTAAGTAATAGACAAAAAGAAACAAAGTCATTTTTTTTATCATGCAAATAAGTGATAAGCCAAAAGATACAAAGCCATCACAACTTAATAACCAAAAGATCATTTATAAAATACAACACCACAAAAACAAAACAACATCAAACATTTTTAGCTTTTTATACAAGAAAGTCAAAACGTTTCATACAACACACTAAACAATAATTAAGCATACACTCGCTAATACACAGAAAGAATACGCGATTAACAATTAGATTCGAAGCCTGTGCGTAGCACGGGTTCTGCATGCCTCGTTTCCTCTATTCTTGCCAAACCAAGCTACATAAATTCACTTTACTTCCCTCAACTAATACCTGTTATCAAAACCTCGTTAAAAACAATAACACAAAAACAACCTCGAATGTAAAGATACGCGAATGTTAGAGGCAACAGGATACAATAGGTTTTAATTTTTTTTTAGTTTCTTGCATCATTTATGTGGGGGTTATGTCCCTTTTGCCTATCAACTTTTTTTATGGTGATATGTTATGAGTTAAAGAAACATTTTTGCAACAAAGATACCCACAACAATACTTAAACATGTATTAAGAAATAACCATACAAAAAAAATCTCAGTAGAATATATCAAGGAATAAAAATGAATATGAAAGAAAAAATAGTAATAGTTACTGTTGTGGGTAGACACAAAAATTAAGGATACGGCGGCGAGTTCTTGCGAGTCATATAACTTGCAGACATCGGAAACTCTACAACAAACAAAGAAAAACATCAGTTTTACATTTTCAAATGGTAAAAGTTATGAGATTTCAAACTTTCAAAAAAAAATTCAAATAGATTTATAATTTATATTTATTCAGAAACTTATAACAAACGTTTAAATTTCATTCAAAAACAAAATTACAACAAATGTCACAAACAAATTGACAGAAAAAATGCAAAAAAAATGCAAAAAAATAAAAAATGCATAAAAAAAAAAAAAAAAAAAAAAAAAACTAACCAAATATTTCCGGCAACAATATCTAAGGGTGAGCAAACGGACCGGATGGACCGGACCGACCGACAAAACCGACCGGACCGGACCGGACCGGACCGACCACATTCGGTCCGGTCCTCGGTCTAGGCTTTTTGGCTAATTCGGTCCTCGGTCCGGTCCGGTCCTGTCCGGACCGACCAAAAAACCGAAAAAACGTGCCAAAATATGCCTAATTGGACCGGACCGACCGAAGACCGGACCGGACCGAACCGGACCGACCACATTCGGTCCGGTCTCGGTCTATGGTTTTTCCGGTTCTCGGTCCTCGGTCCGGTCCGGTCCGGTTTTTGGACCATGCTCACCCTTAACAATATCGGATTCCCGACAGCTACAGAGGCGAAAGAAACAGATTCCGGCGTAGGTGCTGCAGCGGTGAACTCCGGGGAAAAGCGGCGGTGACAAATTGACAGAAAAAATGCAAAAAAAATGCAAAAAAAAAAAATGCAAAAAAAAAATAATAATAAATAAATAAAAAATAAAAAAACCAAATATTTCCGGCAACAATATCGGATTCCCGACAGCTACAGAGGCGAAAGAAACAGATTCCGGCGTAGGTGCTGCAGCGGTGAACTCCGGGGAAAAGCGGCGGTGACAGCAGCGGCTGGAATTAAAAAAAATGCTAAAAGTGCTATAAAACTTAGATCTACAAATATAATCTACATAGCTATAAAATAGAACCTTCAAAACTTGTTTATTATATATAGATCTACGAAAAAAACCTCAAAAGTTCAAAACCCGTTTCCTGAGAGGGTTAATCTCGGTGGTGGGGGTTATTTGGTGGAGACTTAAGGTGGTGTTGGGGATTCATTAGTGGTGGCATTATGTGGTGATACTGGTTACGGTGATTGAGGGTAAAGGTTATGGTGGGGTTTCATGGGTGGAGCCGTGGTGGGATTCGGTGGTGGAGGGGTTTGTGGTCGTGGGGTTCGTTGGTGTGGGGGTTATGGCGGTGGTGTGGTTCGTGGTGGGGATTTAGGTGGTGGTGGAATTATGGTGGTCGGGATTGAGGTGTGAGAAAAAAGTGTTTTGTTGTAGTTGAGATATGAAAGAGATTAGTGTTAGGAATATAAATATTCATATGAAAGACTCGGTCACCCCGAGTATAGATTAGCATTGAGTAACTCGTAGTCTTATTAATATTTAGTTAGTTCGTAGATTAGTTTAAGTAACACCGTGGAGGAAGGACGGGTCTTTACCCACTGTATGCCTGATCCACAGCCCGGGAGTAGGCATTTTCTTTGTAACTATAAATACCCCTCTCCCACCAAGGGAGAGGGTTGAACCTTTCACATAGTTCAATCTAATATATGTGTGTTTCTCTCTCTAAGGTTCCCAACTTCTATTTCTCTCTCTAAACTATTCTTCTTCTCTTCTTCTCTTCTAATTCAAACCAAACCACAAGTAACCATACGTGTTTGTGATTATGGATATCCTACAATTGGTATAAAGAGCCAAGGTTTCATCTTAGGGCCTTGTAGAATCGGATTTGGTGTGGTTTTGTGTAGTTTTTGTAAGTTAGAAGAGTTTTCTTGAAAACATCTTGGTTTGATCTTTATGGTATTATTTGATATGTTATCAGTGTACTTTTGTGATCATTTGTGTTAGTACTACATAGTTTTTCAGTTGGCTTTGCTACATCAAACGTTTATTTGAAGATTGGATTGATTTTGGGGCGTTATTCTTGACTGCGGTTAGCTCTATTGTTTTATTTCTTGGTTGCCGTTAGCTACTGGTTCCTGCGGTTTGCTAGTTAGCGTTTACTTTATTGGGTATAAGGACAAAACGCAAGATAGTGACTGTTTTGGACTCTAGTGTGTTGCGGTTTACTCCTGCGATTTGCGTTTTCTACGTTTACTTCACTAGCGTTTAACTCATCCTGCGGTTTGCTCCTTATTGCGGTTTGCTCATTCTGTGGTTAACTCATCCTGCGTTTAACTCTGGTTTGCGTTTTGCTAAGGATAGCGATTACTTCTTCCTGCGGTTTGCTCATTGTAGCGTTTACCTTCAGAATACGATTACCTCCAACTAGCATTTACCTCTTCTAGCGATTTGCTAAAGTTGCAGTTTGACCAAAGTTGACTTTTTACTTCAAAACTTCAAACGGCCATAACTTTCGAACCGTAACTCCGTTTTCAGCGAATTAGCTGTCAAAACATCCGGAACAGGCTGAATATTGTGAAACCACATAACAAAGTCGTGAAACGAATTTTTCGAGGTCCAAATCACCTCCGGAGTGAAGTTATTGAGGTTTTAAGTTTTTAGACTAAATTTTCACCAAATTTTCGAGGCCAAACTTGCATCAACCGAACCAAGATTACAGCTAAACAACAGCAACTGATCTTCAAGTCCATCAACTGATAATCAAGTTCATCTCCAGTCTTCGGTGTTTTACGGTTTCTTCTTGATTTTGTAAAATACCACGAAAGAATCTATTTCTCGGTTTAAATCATAGAAGTGTAAAATCCCGTGCACATCCACATCATGTCAAATTCTTTAGATTCAGTCATACCTGAGATACTCAAATTGTACGACATGATCGATGAAAATAAGACCTCTAACCCTTCACAACAAATTAACATGTTTGAGTCTGATAATGCTGCAATGGAATCTTTGTGCTCGAAGTCTCAAGAGAATGAACTTCATCAGCCAATTAAATTGCCCGATAATGCAAAGGATACTTGCATTGAATGTTTTCGATTACTTCATTCACATCTCAAGGTTCTCTTTGCACAACCTGGATACTCGGTTGGTTACAATCGCACATAACACTCTTCAGTCAAAAGGTTGAGACCTTCACAGGCGAAATGACTCTGTACTTAGATCAACTCCAACAACAACTTGAAAAAGGTGAATTTTCTGAAGGAAGATCTATGGCTGCATTCTGTGTGATCAACAACCAACTCCAAACGTTCATTGATTCGCGATTCACTGAGGAGTATGATCATGAGAGTCAAATGACAAAAAAGGGCTTTGCTACTCATACGGGAATCGAGGTTGACGTGTTCAGAGTCACACTACTCCAACTCATGGGTAATGTGAAGGAGTACATTATGGACAGAGCACAGCACAAACTCAAGTATGAAGACAAGGTGAAGGCATGTCGGGTGCAATCAAGTGATGGTATTGTGGATTCGGCTAAAGCATCGGGTGTTGGGAGAGTTGTCACCGATGATAGAGGATCAGAGACTGATAAGCTTGACTCTACCAACAGTTCAATGACTCTTGCTACACAGGATGTGGATGCATATATCAAACCGATGAAAGAACATGCTTCATGTGCTAAGGTACTCAAACTGAATGACATGCTCGATAAACATGAGATTCCCAACAAAGTACAACTGAAAAATGTTGTTGGCTCAAATACTGCTAATATGGGAAATATCGATATTTTCCCATGTGAACAATATGTGAAACACAACGAAGAGTCAGTTGTACCAAGTAGTGCATCTTCTGTTGTCGATAATGATTGCGATTTGCATGAGCCCACTATTTATATCCCTGATAACACCCTAACCACTAGGATTAATATTCTTAAGGATCAAGTTAGGTGTTATGAACAACGTGCAAATTTTGAGCTAGCTGAACGTGAACAGAAAATGGATTGGCAAATGCATGCATATATAATTGAACGTAACTTAAAGGAAGAAACATTGAAACAAGAGTTAAAATCTTTACAAAATCAACTTGATCAAACTGTCAAACGTAAACAGGAGATACAAAAGAGTATGATTACTCAAAAACTTGATTTTCAGGATAAGGAAACAAAACTCTTAAATGTTTTTTCTAGACTTAAGACGTTAAAGAACAAGCTTGAAAACAAGTTGTACACACAAGGCCAAACCATTCAAACTGCTCAAATGATACAAAAGCATAGAAAGTTGTGTGATGAAAACAGTGAAAAGGATGTAGGTGAACCCAAATCTAATTGGCTTAGGAGCATTAGAGATGCCCAACCTGCATTATATGATGCAAATGTTATGCTTAAGCCTGGTCATGCCCCTCCTGATGTGCGATCCGATGATGAGACCAATGAGATAGAAGATAGAACTAGAGAGAAATTGGCTGAAAAATTAAAGGATCCCTGGTGCATTGCAAACAAAATTCTATACAAATATGATTACTTTGAAGATAATCAATTAGCTCTTTTTGTCCCTCAAAAAAGGTTTACCCCAGAGCAAATATCTTGGAGTTTTGACATTGAAAGAATGAAAGCAGAAAGAATAGTGGGTGAAACTCGTACTATGTTTAAGATAGCTAATCCAACGTTATACCCACTGAATACACCCAGGCATCTTGTCCCTTTAACTATCCCCACGCAAAATAATACTCTAATTGCTCTATATGTTCTTGGTCAATTATTCACTGATTTTGATAAAACATGTAAAAAGAGAATTACGCCAACGGGTATTACTGAAGGGGAAAGGGGTTTTGAATAAACAAAGAGTTGTTATTTAACTGAGGTCATGCCATTCTTTAAACTTCTCAAGGAACATTTTGAGGGTCTTCAAAAAACCTTAAATAAAGATGTTGATAATATAAAAAAGGTGTTTAAAGAAGTGGAAAACGAGGGAAAACAAACTGCAACAAATCTTCAATATAGTGAAATTGCGAGGAAAATTCTCTTATCATGAATGATACCTTGATTGCTAAATGTGTTGCTCAAGATGTATTCTATACTGCCACTGATTCTGCATTAACTGCTTGTCAATTTCATGAAATGTCTTTTGCTTTAAATGTTCTCTAGAATCGTGTTGTTGAGCTTGAGGGGAGAATTTAAAATTGCGTGAGAAAATTCAAAACGATAACCATGATAACATGGTCAGGCATTTGTCAAAACTAGAGGTTGATAATCTTAATTTGCAATTTAAGTGTCAACATTTAGAAGAAAGAATTAAAATCTCAAATGCCAAGACATCTTCAGATGCTCCTGAATTTGACGCATATTTTGAATTAGCCAAACGTGATGAAAAAATTCAAGCTCACACTAACACGATTCAAAAATTGAGGGTCCAAATTGACCAATTGAAGTCAAACAAGAGTGATGTGATTGGCACTCAAAAATCACATTCTATAGATTCTCAGAATTTTCAATTTCAAGATACCATCATTAAATTGCAACATGAAAATGATTGGTTTCGAGCTGAAAATTCAAAAGTTAAACAGCATTACAAAGAGTTATATGATTCAATTAATATCACACGTGATAAAATCAATGAAAAGATATCTTCTTTGTTTAAAGAAATTGAGAATCTAAAGACTCAGGTGAAAGGGAAAATGCCAATCATCACTTGTGACAATGTTGTTCAAAAGGTTTCTGCTTGTAAGAAGTACGCAATTGATGTTGTGAATATTCCTCTTCCCCTTAGGAATAATAAGTTAGTTCATAGTGACTATCTTAAACATCTTAAGGAGTTCCTTGACTTGCTTCGTGAAACCATTGAAGAGGATAGGATAGCAAAACCACTTGACAATGCTATTATAGGTGCATGCTTTCTCACTAATAGATCTCAGGAACTCTTAAAATATGCTATTGATACATGTCCTAAGATTGATAGCAAGCAAGATAGGTCATCTACATCATCCTCTAAGTCAACAAACAAGCGTGTTACCTTTGCTGAACCTTTGGAAACTTTAGATCCCAACACATCAAAACATGTTCAGCAACTGGAAGTGAAAAAGACTAAGTTTCCCATCAGTCCTTCTATAGGAGTTAATAGTGACACTAAAGCTAGAAAGTCAAAACAAATGAGAAATATAAAGAAGGATAAGACTTCACCAGCTAAAAGTGTTCCTAAGAAGAAAGTAGAAGACCACATGAGGAACTATAAGTCTGAGTTGAATAAAAGGAATCATACTTCAAATCCTAATTCATTTTGCAAAACATGTAATGAATGTTTAATTTCGAGTAATCATGATAAATGTGTTGAGAAATTTCTGAAGTCGTTTAACAAACCCCCAGTTAAGAAAGTTTGGAGAGCTAAACAAATTTGGGAAGCAACAGGAAAACTGATTGTTAATGTTGGTTATCAATGGAAGCCCACTGGAAGGAAGTTCACTTTAGGAGAGCAGTGCCCTTTAACTAGGTTGACTAACTCTAAAGTAGTGCCCATTAAGAAATGGAAGCCAACTGGTAGAACTTTCCCTTTAGAGACCCAATGTCCCTCAACTAGGCCCATTGCTTTGACTAGTGAATCTTCCACCATTGAAACAAATGAACCTAAGGTCTTTGTTGCTCCAGAATTTGTTTGCTCTAACCAACTGGAACCCAACTTAAATTGGGGATCTGGCACTCCAAACTCTCTTCTTTCATATGTTTTCAAATGTAGGTCATACAGATCGTTCTTTGGCATTTGGACTCAGGCTGCTCATTACCTATGAATGGGGATTGCTCACAGCTCAAGAATTTCATGAACTTGTTTATCAAGATAGTTATAATTCAGGAACGACCATTTTTGGGCAATTATGGGTTAAGGAGATTATGTATTGTGGTGATAGTGTAATCTCCAGGGTATTCTACGTCGAAGGACTTGGTCATAATTTGATTCTGATTGGTCAATTCTGGGATTCGGATCTAGAAGTTGCTCTCAGTAAACATTCATGCTTTTTCAGTAAAATTGGATGGTATTGATCTTCTTATAGACAGTCATGGCACAAATCTATACACCTTTTCTATCGAAGACATGATGCGGTCCTCTCCTATTTGCCTTTTCTCAAAGGCCTCAAAGAACAAATCGTGGCTATGGCAACAAATTTTTAATCACTTGAACTTTGGTACCATCAATGATCTTGCTCGCAATAATCTTGCATGAGGTCTACCCAAATTAAAGTTCGAAAAAGAACATCTTCATTCGGCTTGTCAACTGGGTAAACGAAAGAAGCATACTCACTGATGAGTGCTTAAACACTCATCATTTTTGGCCAAATCTGAACTGCAAAACATACAAAAACACTCAAATATGCATCAAAATACTAAAAATATTCCAAAATTGTGTTTTATATGTTTCAGATGCAAAATGAGTAAAAACAGATGAAAAACATACAAAGTTTGCATAATTGGCAGTTTCAGTCCCCCAAGTTTCAAAACTTGTCAAAATTAGTCCCTGAGCATTTATTTTGAAAGAAAAGTCAACCCAAGTCCTTCAAAAATCAAAAGTTATCAAAAATGGACTTTGGGTGAAAAGTTTTGATAAATTACAAGTTTAGCCCCTGAACTTCATAATTTGGCAGATTTGGTCCCTGGTAGGATATTTTTGAATGAAAAATCAATTTTTGTCCTTGTGCTATTAATCTTTAGCAGGAATGTTTCTTGGGTGGCAAGTTTAGTGAAATTACATGTTTGGTCCCAGGAGTTTGAAAGTTTGGCATAATTGGTCCTTGGAAATTTTTAAAAATGGAAAATTGGAATGATTGTCGTTGGATTATGGAATTATGGCAGAAATAACCCTTTAACCAAGTTTGAAAAGTTTCAAAACCATACCCTCCAAACTCAGATTTTACAAAGTTGGTCCTTGTGTTAAATATCAAACCAAATGGGCCCTTGATATTACTACAATCCAAAATCCAATCCACAACCTGATCCACAACTACCCAAGGCCCAACTTCATACCCGGCCCATCCCTTTTAATGATACAAAAGCCGGTCATCCCAAGTCAAACTAATACCAGGACCACCCTTCACCCTCTCCACTATTCATCCCTGTTCCCCTTTACTGTGTCCCCCCTCCAATCACTCCACTTTTCCACCAAATCCTCACCAACACTCCCTCTTGTCCCTAACAACCCCTCCTCATTTATTACCACACCAAACCCCACCAACCTGCCAAATGGTTTTTCCCGCCAAAATGAATGAAAGGTGAAGATCAAATTTCAAGCATCCTAACGGTTTATATTCATGATGGGAAAGTACAAGAGAGTCAAGAGAAACCCTAGTTGTCACATATAAAAGGAAAAGAAGGCAGGAAGAAGAGCTAGTTAGATTTTTAGTAGTAGTAGCAGTAGTAATTTTAGAAGTAGTGTAATTTCAGTAGAGTTTAGGTATAGTGAAACTCTGCCTAATTTTCTTTTCAATTGTAATTCACTTTTAATTGTACTCTTATTTGCTTATTGAAATCAGTTCTTCCCTTTTAATATCTTAGCTTATTGTTACCTTTCTTTGTTTAGCTTATATCTTCTTAACTTTAAGCTCATTTTAGTTTGTAAAACAATTTAATCAAGTTCACTTTTCATTCAATTATCATTTCTCTTCAAGTTCTTCATAAAATTTTGAAAATACAAAAATAAATGTTGTTAATTCAGCTTACAAATAAGCTGTTTAGAAGTAGCTTACATCTCAAATTAGCCTTTTAGATATTGTGAGTTTGTTGTTAGAGGTTAAATCAGTTAAATTGTCCATTTGATCCCTGGTCAATGAAAGTCAACCTGGGTAATAGATGGTGTTCATGATGGTTATTGATGGTTCTAAGGTGTTGTCTAAGCCTATCAAAAGATAGGCTATGGTTCAAGTTCTTTCCTCTGTTCAGCTGAGGGTTAGCTTGTAAGATCTCTTGTTAATTTTCTCTCTGAATTGTTCTTTCTGCTAATGTAGTTTAATATCTGATGTAGCTTGCTTGTTTTGATGTTTGTTTCAGTTTATCTCCATATTTTAAGTGTGTAGTTATGCTATTATAGTCATATGTTGGTTATATGTTCTGAGTTCATAGTTTCCTGTTTGATTAGTGTAACTGCAATATTGTGCTTCTCTTGTTATATGTTGTTATTTGTCATTGGTTATTGTTAATTAAGTTTCTAATTCAGTTAGTGGATCAATTTAGATAAGTAGATTAGAAATGGGTAGTATAAATCTACATCCCATAGTGTAAGCTGTTAGTTAAAGGGGTGTTTGGGTCAGGATTTTACCCCATGTTATTGTTGTTGTTTTGCTGAGCAGTTGATGTAAGTAGGCTTAATTAGGTATGTTTAGGTTAGTGCAGGCCTGAAATCCAATGTTCATTAGTATAAAAGTCCACGTCTCAGTTTAATCTCAATGTGCTTATACTGTTAGATTTCTTAGTTTGCAAAATCTTATATTTAGTTGTATGATAGGTTTTTAAAGCTTTATTAGGATAGTTCTCAGCTTAGTATATCATCTAGAGTCATTTTGAGCAAATCAAAACTCATCTTAGTCAACTTAGGTAGTAAACTCAAAAAGTCAAGATTGCATACTCAGGAAAAAAGGACATATTTCAAAAGCTTCTGTAGGGTTAAATTTTGGTTGGAAATAGATAGCATTTGCTGTTTTACAATCCTTTGTAGCTTGTTTGTTAAGCTCAAAAGGAAAATTGCACTTTGAAATCCATTCACCCACTCCAATTTGGTCTTGAATTTACTGGTTTGACCCATAAGCTCCCTTGCACCCAGGTTGCACACCTGATTTCAGAGCCCCCTCCTAAGCTTATTTGTGGTCCCCAGGACATGAAACTTGCCTCATTTGGAAGCTCTCCACCCCAGCTTTTCAGATCAAGCCTTTCCTTTGTCCCTTAATCATCCCTGTGGGCCCCACAGGGGGCTGCATATGGCCTGTTGAGGTCTGTTGGGTCTGTGGTGATTGGATTGGTTTATTGTTGCTTGTTAAGCTTTTTAGTATACTAGTCTTGTTGTTTTTGCTCATTTTCAGTTCTTATAACTTGTTTCTAGCTTAATTTAGCTCTATGTCCAGAAATATAGCCCATTAATCAGCTTGTGCCTCACTCACAAGTCCTAATAAGCACTTATATATGGACTGCTAAGCATTTAGGAGTCCATAGTGCTTATTTTTTATCCACAGCCAAACTTCCTTTTTTAAAGTTGTTTATTTTGAGTCTATAATTAGTTTTGTAAAAGAACATTTCAAAAAAAGTCAAAATTTCCAAAAGTGATAGCTTCTATTTAAGCTTTTTAGCTTATTTTCAGCTTATATAAAAAGCTAATCAAATTTTTATAATTTTCCTAGGTTCCTGTAGTTATAAAATAATTTCAGTAATTTTTTCATATTTTTCTCTTTTCATTTAGTATTTTTAATAATTAATATTGGTTTTTATTAATTAATAATTAGTTAATAATTAATAATAAATAATTAAAAAGTCTTAAAAACATATTTTCTATTTTCAAATTAGTTTTATATTACTTTAGATTTTTCTAAGTTTTAACTTTATTTTTCTAGGCTTATTTTATATTTTCTTATTATTTAGTGTATTTTTAAATAGTTTAAATTAGTTTTTAATTAATAATAATTATTAAAAAAGTAGGAAAAATATATTTTCAGTTTGAAAATTAGTTTTATAATATTTTAGATTTTTTCATATTTTTAGTGTTACTTCATAATTAGTTATAATTTAGGTTAATTTAAATAATTAATAAGTAATTAGAAAATAGTATTTAATTAATAATGATTAATATAATAGTGTAAAAATTAATTTTAATTTTCTAAAAAATTTCTTATATCATTAGGATTGTAAAAAGTTAATTTTCATATCCGTAGTCATTTTATTTCTCACGTTTCACGTTTTATTTTGTACGTTTACGTTATTTAAAATGTAAACGTACGCGTTTTTAGATATTAAACGTTTTTAAGTATCTAACTTTCACGTAACCTTTCATATAGCTTTTAAGCTATTTCCTCGTATATTCCTTAGTTCAAATAATCAATCAACTCCTTTCCCATCCAGATTCACCCGATCACAAACCCGTTTGATAACAATTCACACATCGTCGGGACATAACGACCCGGGGAAACACTGTATTCCGCAGAGCATTGACTCTAGGCAGTTTGACCTAGTTGACCACTACCTGGTCAGTTTAGGTTGACCGTTTGGAGCCAATCACTCACAAACCTAAAATTGTCCACACCAACATGGAAGTTCTTTACACCCTTCACATGGACCTAGGCAGACCAATGAGTGTGAAGAGTATAAATGGGAAGTAATATGTACTCGTTGTTGTCGACGAATACTCTCGGTTTACATGGGTAAAGTTTTTGAGAACCAAGGACGAGACTCCAGAAGTTATCATAAAACTCATCAAACAACTGCTAGTAAGACTCAACAAAACCGTCAGAATCATCCGGACAAACAATGGAACGGAGTTTATCAACAAACAACTCGTTTAATTTTATGAATGTACTGGCTTCACCCATCAGAAAAGTGTTCCATGCACTCCTCAGTAGAATGGAGTTGTTGAAAGACGAAATTGTTCTCTTGTAGAAGCTGCACGTACCATGCTAATATTCTCCAAGGCACCGATGTTCCTATGGGCGGAATCAATTGCTACAGCTTGTTACACCCAAAACCGATACTTGATACATAATCTTCACAACAAAACTCCATATGAGCTGATACATGGCAAGAAACCGGATCTCTCCTTTCTATTTGTGTTTGGTGTTTTATGCTAAACTACAAAATGACAGTCAAGAGCTGGGAATGTTAAATGCTAAAGTTGGTATTGGATTCTTCGTTGGTTATGCTCCAGATTGTAAGGGATGCCGAATCTACAAAAACAAACCCAATAAACCTTGGTAACCATTCACGTCACATTCGTTGAGCTGACTGAGCATACGGCTCCTGTACTCATCAGTGCAGACTCGCGTTTAAACTTTTGTTTCATGAACCAATCAGTTCAGATCTTGTACAGCATCCCACTCTTGCAGTACCTTATGTACCAACTACAAATGAGATCTTGAAGATCTTGTTTGACCCAATGATTGTTGAATACTTTGAGACACCTACTGATGATACACTGACAACACCAGCTACCACTGCTCCGGTTCTGTACAACTCAAATGGTCTATCAGTGTCTACTTGAATTGATCAAGATGCTCCATCTGTAAGTTATTCACCATCATCGTCAAATCTTCAATCTCCTTCAGTACATCAAGGCATTGCAAAAAATAATTCTTTTGAAGTGAATTCATTTGCTCCTCCTGATGTGGCTTCGTTCGATAACATACTTGCTCCTGAATCTTCATCAAAGGCATTTTCTTCAGGATATCTTATCTTAACATGGCTACATCAGTTCCCTACCCTCAACCACATGAGTATCTCTGATAATGGACCAATTATCATCCGATTGAGTTAGTTATTGGGAATCCTTCTCAACCCGTGTTCACACGAACGCAACTTACCACCTTTGCCTTGTGGTGTTTGTATAATTTCATACTATCCAAAGTCGAACCCAAAGATGTCAACACTGCTATCTCTAAAGACTGTTGGGTTAATGCAATGCAAGAAGAAGTTCGCAAGTTCGATCGACTTGAAGTATGGGAATTGGTACCACCTCCAGACTGTGCAATGATTATTGCTCTTAAGTGGATCTTCAAAGTGAAACTTGATGAGCATTATGTTTTTCTGAAAACAAGGCAAGGCTTGTTGCTAAGGGATATCCTCTACAGGAAAGCATTGATTTAGAGGAATATTTTGCTCTGGTTGTTCGTATTGAAGCTCTCAGACTGTTTCTCACCAATGCTTCAACCTGAAAGATTTGTGGATCCTGATCGTTCCGACCCTTGTCTATCGTCTGTAAAGGGCTCTCTATGGTCTAACGCAGGCGCCTAGGACATGGTTTGATGCACTATCAAAGTTTCTCCTGGCAATCAGAATCTCCAAAGGTGTGGTGGGACATGTTGAGTAAAGGGTAGTGGAACTTTACTTCATGAGGACAGAATTTCAGGTGGCAGATTTCTTCACTAAGGCTCTCTTAAGAGAAAGGGTTCAATTTATTCTCCAGCACCTTGGAATGAAGAGTCTTACGGCAGGATCACTCATACGTCTTCAGGAAGAGAATGAGGAGTAATGGGTTTTGCTTCACATATCCTTTTTACATAGCTTAAAAGAAAAAGAAAATAGAAAAATATAAAACCTATAAAAATCTGAAAAACTACAAAAAATTCAAAAATATTCCTCTCATGTCTCTTGTGTAATTAATATTATGTACGTTTCTAGAAATGTCCTTCAATAATGACACGGAAACATACATATGCTTGAGCAAGAGTTTTTCTTTTAATTTCAAATAATAATTTTCTAAAAGATGTCGTTTCTCAAAATCTTCTTTAATCATGGCTTGTAGTCATTTCAGGCTGCAACCCGGACTTCAAAAATGTGGCTTGTTATTACTTCAGATAGCAACCTGGTCTTCTAAATGGGGAAAGCTCGTCGCCAAAAAGACGGCTGTTCCTCTCAAAGGCCTGGATTACTTTATATCCTTGCCTTTCCGATCTAATGTACGTTTCAGTGCATTATTTCTGGTATAAGAAGAGAAATCTTCTTTGTATGCAAATGATTTTCATTCTATGATTCTTCTGAAAATTATTTGTGAGACACATGGTGGTAATTTGTTGTTTGATATTCTATCAGATTTGGATTGTTCATAAAAATTTGTCACACAATCTAATGACTACAACTCCTTAACCAGAATACGGATCATTGATTGAGGGGGAGAGTGGTTTCAAATTTTATATCATCAAATGGATTTCTTGGTTATCTGATAATTGTTAGAAAACGGTTTTGTAGCTAATGGGGTATTAGTTGAAGAGGAACTTACTGAGCTTTATCTCTATTGGCCAAATGTGTTAGTTGTGAGAAAGTTTAGGGCATTATGTGCAATTTTCTTATAGTTTCCTAGCTTTATGTAACTATTAAGTTCATTTGTGTCACTTTGGAATCCTCGTATAATCCCCTAAATACTTTTAAACCCAAAATCTAAAATAAGTTAGATAACAAGTGTGTTTGATGTTCATGTTTTCTCCTCTGGCATTTGTATGATCTGATTGAATGTGTATTGCATGTTGTTTGCTGATAATTGCTCAACTACTGTTGATTATGTGCTTAAGTTTTCAGGATTTGCTTAGGTATGTAGCTACCGAGCTAATATCTAGTTCCTAAGCTCCTGATTTGAAAGTTGAAATATGTGTGAATTGCCATGTTAGTGATTGTTGTGTATGTCTAATAGTGGCTTGCAATGAATGTTTATGATTGCTAGTTGCTTTTTAATGACTAGATTGCATCTTGATGAGTTGCTTGAATGTGGTTTGATCATGATATATATGGTTGGTATGTGTTAATTCACATACCATTTTATGGCCAAATACCGACCCAAATAGACTATTTTGCTAACTAAATGCCAAAGAAATATGTGTTTTTATGTTGTGAACATGCAGGTACGGATTAATCACAAAAAGACAAATAATCATGCAAAAAACCGGAAATACGGGCACGAGAGTGGGAGATGGTCAAAAAGTCAAAGCTGGAATCCAAAAGTCAACTTAAGTCCTTCAGATATTCAAAGATTGGCAGAATTAGTCCTTTGAAGTATTTTGGAAGAATCACAAATTCAGCCCTTGGAATTTTAAAGTTTACACAATTGGTCCTTGTCATATTAAATCTGAAAATCCAAGTCCAAAATTATTAATCCACAATTATATTAAACATGGTCCAATCCCTTTTAAATAATCCAAAGAGTCTAAATCCAAGATACAAAAGCCATAAGCCCAATCCATTACCCAAATCCCTTAAACCCAGTCCATCCCATGGTCAAATGGTCAAAGTCAACAAAGTCAAACCAAATAAAAAATATATTACCCTTACCCGCCCCCCAATTCACCCTGCTTCCTAGAAAATACTATTACCCATGAACCCTAAATTACCCGTACCCCTTAATTACCACAATTAAGGGTAATTCAGTCAAATCAACGATTCTAGAAGCATGTCAGAGGGTGTCAGAGCTATAAGAAGCACAAAAAGGATAAATGGCATCATGTTATTGGAGTGAACGCGTCATTGATTGTAATCCAAGGGTTGATATGATGAGGAAATGATTGGGATATGATCAAGCGGCTCATGATTGCTTTGAAGAAGCACAAGCACACAGATTGCCAAGCTGGCAATCCGTGACTCCCTCTCACTAGTATTCTCATTTTTTAACTATAAATAGAGGTTAGGATCAGTGTAAAAAGGTGGTGGAGTTTAGGCTAGCGAAGCTCTGCCCGTTTAATTACTCAGTCATTGTAGTTTTAATTTCACTTTCAATTGTAATGCTTTATATTTCAATGAAACTTCTTTTATCTTAAATCATTTTCAGTTCATAGTTTTTAGCTAATTATTTTAGTTTAAATCTCTTTCAATCTCTGTAGTATAATAGTTTTGAATCCATTTGTTAACTGTTTCATTACAAATTAAGTTTTAGTTGTTGATTAAGGTTCATAAAAATTTCAAAGAAAAAAATATAAAAAAAATAAAAATAGCTTCTGGTTTGATTAAGCTCTTAGTAAAGTTTTAGTAGTTTGTTTACAACTCATCTCAGCTTACTAGCTTTAGTGAGCTTATTGATTTAGAATTAAACTTGTTCTTATTCAATTTTCATCCAAAGGTCAAAATTAGTCAACTGTCTTGGGTTTATGATATACTTTGGTGATTTTGGCAAGCTAAAGAAAGGTTTGGAAGCTTTTAGCCTGTCTAGAGACAGGCATGCATAGTGAATCTCCTCTGTTCTAGCTGAGGAGAAAGCTATTGTAAGTTTTGTTTTGATTTTTGCTTAATCATTTGCATTTAACTGAGTTTCTGAGTATCTGTTGAATTTTGTTACATTTGATTATTGAACTTGCTTCTGCTTGTGTTATTTTTGCTTATTGGATCAGTAAATGGTGTTTCATAGTTTAGATCTTAGATTTGTAGTGTTATTGCAATATAAGGGAGTGTTTGGATCTTAGATTTACTGTGAATGATTATTGTTGAATTGTTGATTTCCTGTTTCATACAAGTTGCATAAGAGTAGTAATAGATTTGTAGTCTATAAAAACAGCAAGTTACTTTAGTAAAAGTCAAAAATAGGTGTAAATTTTGTTAACTACTAGTGTAGGATTAGAATAGTTAGTGTAATTGTAGTTTTAGTTGCACTATCCATTAATGTAGCTTAAATTTGTTTAAAAGTAGCTTATAATAACAAGTTAAAGTAGAGTTGCTTAATAGAAATTGAAATTAGTCAAAGTAGTATAGCAATAGATTAGTCAACTGAATTGTGATTGAAGTTCTTTATATGAGCTGATCTTGGGTATATTTAGAGCATCATTTGGTAGTTAATAATATAGCTTTGGTTGCTTTGCATCTCAGTAGTTTAGAGGAACTTTTGCCCCTTAATATTGCATCTTAGAGCTTATTAGGGACTGATTTGATACCTTAGGCTGCTAGTGTTAATAAGAGCTTGAGCTTGTGCATATTGTCATTACTGATTTTCTTTTAGTTGAGATTAGTTGTTTACATTGTTCTTTGCTCACTGGTTTAAGCTGTTGCTTATCAGCTTATTGTTTGGCTTATTCTTAGACTGCTTATTGCTTGCATCTAGTATTTCTGAGTGATATCTCATCATTTCTTAGCATTCCTGAGCTTCTTGTAGTATATTTCATCTGTGATTCAAGTTTAGTTTACTTTTGTGGCAAGTGCTTATAAATAAGCACTTGCAATAAGCTGTTTTAACTAAAATAAGCACTTCTGCTTATCTTTTTCTTTTCAAAATTTTTCTACAAGCTTTCCCTATTATTTTAGATTTTCTGTAAATTTTGAATATTTTTCTGAGTTGATTTGATATTTTTCTTAATTTTACTTCATTATTAATCATTTTTAAATCAATTTTAATAATCAAAAATCCACAAAAAATCAGAAAAAGCTTTAAAAAATACAAAAATATTTTAGATAATTCTTTTATAATATTTTAGATTTTTAAGATTAGATTTCATAATTTTCCCATTAATTTTTCACATTTTCTTTTATTCTTAATCAGTTTTTAATTCAATAATTAGAAAATAAATCATTGAAAATAAATAAAAACTCAAAAAAATATTTTTCTTTTTCTCAAAATTCTTTTTAATAGTTTAAGATTTTTAGAAATTTGTTTCACATTTGTAGGATCATTTTTAGTATAAAAGTCGCGTTTTATTTCGTACGTTACGTTTAAATCGCGTTTGCATTTTCGTTTTTACGTTTTAGACTTTTGTGCATATATAGCTTGTACTCCTTGCATTATTCACTATATCTTTTCTTATTTTGAATTTTATAATCACTTCTCACTATACACTTTTCACTACACGATTCCGAATTCGATTATTCGAAATTCTATTCGAACCTTCGTTGGGAGAACGACCCGGGAAAATACTTTCCTAAGTATTTCTTCGGAAAATAAATATATACTATAATTGAGCACACATCAATTTTTGGCGCCGCTGCCAGGGAAGGTCAAAGTGAGTTTTTGAATATCGTTTTGAAAAATCGTGTTTTGTTAAGCCTTCCTCTACTTTGTATATATATTTTTATAAAAATTGAAAAATTCAAAACACTTTTCTTAAAGTGTTTACAAAAATACCAAAAAAAAATTTACAGCCTCGACTCTCCCGTGGAAGGGAGGGCGTTGTAAACCAAAAAAGTCTCACAATATAACATAAACGTGAAATTAGTTGATTATCGGATTATTTCAATTACTACAACCGATTAAGCGTGAAATACGGAAGCTAAGACATTAAATTGCTAGCTGAAGAGAGAAACACTCTTCTTTCCCGTCCCGTCGCCCGTGGTTTTGAAAGAAACGATTTTCGATTAACGTAACGTTTTAATAAAAAGAAAAACAAAAGAAATAAAAAGCTTTTGTGATAAAAAAAATAAAAACAAAAAGATTTTCCTTTCTTTTTTCTTTTTTCATTTTCTTTTTGAATTTGCTTGTGGTGTATGCACACCCGTTCTTCTTTTGAGAGTCTTACATCTCCGTTCTCTAACCCCGAGCGGGTTTTACGACATACTAGTCGGGTTCATTTCCTTGACGACGAGGAGATGAACCAAAATGAACAACACAACGGACCCCTTCCGATGGGTGGTCCGCAGCACAATGTTATCCCGCCGATGGGACAACAACGGGCATTTGATCCACGTCCAATGGAGGAACAACTCCAATAACCATTCAATGGTGTGAGGAGAGCTATTGTGATTCCGGACATCAATGCCAACTTTGAGATCAATCACGGATTACTCAATTTAATCACGGGTATATCCTTTCACGGGTTTGATCACGAAGACCCCTATGCTCACATCAAAAATTTCACCGACATCGCTGAGACCATAAGAATGAACCAAGTTCCTCACGATGTGGTGAAATTGAAGTTATTTCCTTTCTCCTTAGAAAGAGCAGCCCGGACTTGGCTGGAAAAGGAACCGCCTAATTCGATTCACACTTGGAATGATCTTGCTTCCAAGTTTGTGAACTATTTCTATCCTCCCTCTAAAACTTCTAACCTACGATCCCAAATCTTTCGGTTCCAACAAGCTTTTGATGAATCATTTAGTGAAGCTTGGGATCGATTCAAAGATTTGAAGGAAAAATGTCCTAACCATGGGTTCACCAACCTTCAGCAGATTGACACTTTCTATAATGGGTTATGTCATGTTGACCAAGACTCACTCAACTCTGCTGCGGGTGGGAACTTGTTGGCTAGAAACACGAATGATGCTTTCATGATAATTGAGAATAAGGCTCGTGTGAGAATGTCTAGGATTAAACCTCAAGTGTCGAATAATGGTAAAAATAATGATAAAATGATGAGTATGTTATTGGCTTTAACAAAGAAAGTTGATGCAATTTCAATTGAAAAATCAAACCATCAAGTCAATGTGGTTAGTCATGGTTGTGAGACTTGTGGTGGTCCACATTTGTATTATGAATGTCCGGCCACCGGTGCCTTTTCTCATGAGAATGCGTATGCTGCAAACGCGGGTAACAATGGTTACCCACAACCTCAAGGAGACCGTAATCTCCTCAGCTACCGTTCCACTCATTATCTTGGACCACCCATTCTCGAACAACCAAACCAAGTCAATCAAGTCAATCAGAACCATAATGTTCAGAATCGTAATAATCAAGGAAATCAAAATCAGAGTCGAGCTAATAACGGTTTTCAAAATTATAATCAAGGATTTAATCAAAACCGGGGTTTTCAAGGTAATTACAATCAAGGCCCGTCTCAAGGGAATTTTCAAAACCATCAAAACTATGGAAACCCTGGGAATTTTCAGAACGCTAATCATGGGAATCAAAATCATGGTAATTTCCAAAACCGTGGGCAGAATTTCAACAATAATCAAAATCAAGGTGTTATCCAAAATCTGTCGCCGACGGATGATTTGATTAAGCAATTGCTTCAAAATCAACAATCTTTTATGGCAAAATATGAAGAATCAACACGGTTGTTTGTGAATCAAATCAGTGATATTAACAAGCGTTTAAATGATCGACCCTCGGGTTCGGGTACTACTTCTTTGCCAAGCAACACGATCGCAAACCCGAGGGGCGAAGTTAAGGCGATCACGACTCGCAGTGGTGCTAAATATGATGGACCCACAGCTCCTACTACATCTTCTTCTTCGTCTCCGCCTAAGGTAGTGGACTGTGAGACCGAGGCGACAAAGGACCCGATTCCTCCTATTAATAATGGAGGTTCCGAAAACGTCCGACCTCCGGTGTCCAAAAGTTAAAAGATAAAGAAAAAGTCGTTTTTGACAATAATATGAGATACAAGTCTAAATTGCCATATCCATCACGATTTAATGATGAAGAGCTCCGTGCAAAGTCTAAAAAACAAATGGAAAAATTTCTGGATATTTTTCAAAAATTGCACTTTGATATAAGTTTTATGGATGCTCTCGTGTACATGCCAAAATTTGCTTCGACGTTCAAAAACCTCGTAAGTAATAAAGAGAAATTGCTTGAATTAGCTGAAACGCCGATAAATGCTCAATGTTTCGCGATTCTTCTCAAGAAGCTTGGTGACTCGGGAAAGTTTCTCATTCCTTGTTTGTTGAAAGATCAAGAGGTGTGCAACGCCCTGGCTGATTCAGGTGCGAGTATTAACCTTATGCCATTATCGATCTATGAACAACTTGGAATGGGGGAACTTAAACCGACGAGAATGACTTTAGAGCTTGCTAATCGATCGATAACTCATCCGTTTGGAATTGCTGAAGACGTTTTTGTTCGTGTGAATTCGTGTACTTTTTCGGCAGATTTTGTTGTTGTTAATTTTGAGGCTGATCCGAGAGTTCCTCTTATACTAGGGCGACCATTTTTACGAACCGCAAAATCCCTAGCAGATCATTTTGAGGATACTCTAACTTTACAACATGATGATGACATAATGATTTTTAAAGCCGATGCTTCGAAATCAAAGAAGTATTCCATCAAAAGCGTTGATGTTTGTGATTATTCCTTTTATGATTTTGTGAAAACTTTCGTCTCCGACTCTTCCCCATTATTTCATCTGACTAAGTAATATGATTCTTTTTGGGAAGAGGTCGATGAATTTCTTGCTATTGAAACGATTCCGTTTTCTGAGACTGGTGAATCTTACTTTGATTCGGAGGGAGATACTGTTTTTCTTGCCAATTTGTTGAATGATGAACCGTTAATCCCTCCGGATAAAGTTAAGACGAAGATTGAGCTTATAATTGACGATCCTCTTGAGCCCGAGCTTGAGGAATTTTTACCCGACTTTGAGAGTTTTTCCTTTGATACGACTGAGGAGATGAGTGGCAATCCCACTTACCGTTCTGATTTTTCTTATCCGACTTATGAAGCTTTTCATTTTGATATCGATCACTCGGAAGAGACGAGTCGTGGCAGTACCACTTCTCATGCTTTTATCTCTCTTTCGGAGTATGAGTCATTTCATTTTGATGAATTTTGAATGTGAAATTGAAAAGTTTTCTAATCCTGAATATGAAAGTTTCAGTTTTGATCTTGAAGTTGATCATGATCTGGGTGGTGTTCTTAAAAATGAGAGTTTTTATGAAAATTTTATCCCATCCCTCCCACCCGGGAAAGTTTTTAAAATGAGCTTGAATGATAAAATTCATAATTCCACAATTATGAAGTTTTCTTTTAATGATGATGAGTTTTTCATGATGGTTATCATGACCTTCATGCCGTTTGTAACATTTGGTGTGATTTATCTTATCCATCACTCCGTGGGGAGTGACGATGTTGTTTTTGACCCTGGTATCGTTTCTAAAAGTTTTCACCATTAAAATACCATCGGTTATCTCTTCGAAGTGGAACTTTTTACCAATTCATATGTTTTTCCAAATATTTGAATGAAGGCCCGAGTGAGATTATTTTCCACGGATTTTTCCCCAAGGACGAATTAATTCGGGGATCGAGTCAATCTACGTGACTCGGAAATCAAAAACAAAGCGCTTCGTGGGTGGCAACCCATGCTTATCCAATTTCATCTTCTTATTTTCTATTTTCTAACGAATAACGTGAGGAGGGGGTGCCTCTTCTATTCTTGTGTTTCGTGGTTGTTTTGTTTAGGATTGTCCGCAATTTAAGATGACTCTCGTGCTCGTTATCTTCTCTCCGCTCGAGTTTCATTCATCGGTGCTATTGGAAATCCTATATCCGTGAATCTTATCGACTAACATTTTCTTTGGCATACTTAATAAATGGCCCTAGAATTTTGTTAGGATTACCTTAACCCATAAAACATTGAGGACAATGTTTCATTCTAGTCTGGGGGAGGGTGAATCTTCGATTCGATTTTGACCTTGCATTTTTCACATGTCGTGCACTCTTGCAACTCCATTTTTCCACCAAAAATAAAAAAATTGAAAAATTGAAAATTTCAAAAAGTTTGAAGAAAAATCAATGAAAAAGTCATGAAAAAGCACAAAAAAATGAGAAAAAGTTGAAAAAGTTAGAGCAAAAATATAATAAAGTTTGAATAAGTGTTTTGACACCTTGTTGACTTTCTTGCTGGCGAGAGTAGGAATAAATATTTTGACTTGACCGGGCGTGTTGAGCCCTAGCTTGTTCCCTTAACCAAAGATAATCACATAAGCTTGTGCTAGTTTTGTACACCAGGAGCTATAAAATGCGAATTCTTCTTCTAGAATCTGCAAGTTCCCGTACTTGACTTTATACATGCGCATCTTAAAAGCTTTCGCTAGTCTTTTACATCAGGAGCTAGAAAACGCGAATTATTCTTCTAGAATTTGCAAGTTTCTGTATCTGACTTTATATATGCGTAGCTGATTATCGGCTAAGTATTCGCTGGTTTCATTACTTGAGATCTTCAATTACGAAGAGCGAGAAATGATAGAGTTTATTTAGAAGTTAGATGCTAAACGTGGAGTAGTAGTTCTCTTTAGAGCTCATGAGAGGTACTTGTGGCTTTTTACTCCCATAAAATACGTCACCCATATATAATAGATGTTCTAGGTTAATTAGTGGTATTTCGGTTTGAATAATATTTAGTTCTTTGTTTTCTTAAGAGAATTTTTGCTTTAGAAGTTGGGTACATATCAAGGAACATCAAAAATAAGAGCAAAAAGTGAAAAAATCAAAAG
This sequence comes from Artemisia argyi, assembly GCA_030686995.1. NCBI lineage: Eukaryota > Viridiplantae > Streptophyta > Magnoliopsida > Asterales > Asteraceae > Artemisia > Artemisia argyi. Next base: position 107,677,000 of record CM060708.1, on the reverse strand, counting down.
TCAAAAGTTGATTATCTATGTGGTTTTGGAGCTACCCGATAAGCTTCCATTGATGTTATGAGAAAAGTCAAGAAAGAAAAAAGTGAAAAGTATGAAAAATATGAGAAAAGTGAAAAAAAAAAAAATAAAAAAAATAAAAAAAAAATAAAAAAAAGTGAAAAATGATGAAAAAAAAAGTGAAAGTTGAAAGTTATGTTGAATAAGAATTTGAAGGTAAATAAGTTGTTGGTGCGTGAGGTGCATGTGTGTAATTCTGAATTGGACACATGAGGTGCACGTGTAGTACTCCGCAACTTATATGTATGATATTGTATGTACCAAAAATTCCTTGATGTGGACCGAATTTCTATTGCAGTGGTTCTTAAGAGAAAATGAATAACTACTTATCGTTTTAACTTAGGTGTCACTATCGGACTAAAAATTAGTGAAACGAGAAAATATGAAGAAATTCATTTCTCAACAAAAATAAAATATTGAGATACAAAAGCCTAGGACTTGGGAGTAAGGAGTTTCCACAAGTAACTTTTATGAGTAGTGTTAGCATCTAACTTGTAGATAAGCTGTGATCTCGTTTGTACGCTTAGTTTGGAGATTTGTGAAAAATCAAGGATGACGATTTTTATCCGTATGGTCACTTCTTAAATAAAAGTGTTTCTACTCGTTGACCCAAATAATTATTGCAAAATAATGTAAGTTCAACAAACCGTCACAAGTATAATGTATGAAAAGTACAAAAATAGAAGTGAAAGTGGAATAAAGGAATTAAGGAAAAATTTTGGAAAATGGAGCGTTTTCGGGAATAAATGATTTTATTACTTCTTTCGAACATCCTTGCTACTTTACAAAGTTAGTAGGAAGAGTTTTAAAATTATTTATCCCAAGAGCGTGAATTGATCACATTGCGTGAGGACACGACAATACTTTAGTCTGGGGGATTTTGGTATGTGTTAATTCACATACCATTTTATGGCCAAATACCGACCCAAATAGACTATTTTGCTAACTAAATACCAAAGAAATATGTGTTTTTATGTTGTGAACATGCAGGTACGGATTAATCACAAAAAGACAAATAATCATGCAAAAAACCGGAAATACGGGCACGAGAGTGGGAGATGGTCAAAAAGTCAAAGCTGGAATCCAAAAGTCAACTTAAGTCCTTCAGATATTCAAAGATTGGCAGAATTAGTCCTTTGAAGTATTTTGGAAGAATCACAAATTCAGCCCTTGGAATTTTAAAGTTTACACAATTGGTCCTTGTCATATTAAATCTGAAAATCCAAGTCCAAAATTATTAATCCACAATTATATTAAACCTGGTCCAATCCCTTTTAAATAATCCAAAGAGTCCAAATCCAAGATACAAAAGCCATAAGCCCAATCCATTACCCAAATCCCTTAAACCCAGTCCATCCCATGGTCAAATGGTCAAAGTCAACAAAGTCAAACCAAATAAAAAATATATTACCCTTACCCGCCCCCCAATTCACCCTGCTTCCCAGAAAATACTATTACCCATGAACCCTAAATTACCCGTACCCCTTAATTACCACAATTAAGGGTAATTCAGTCAAATCAAACGATTCTAGAAGCATGTCAGAGGGTGTCAGAGCTATAAGAAGCACAAAAAGGACAGATGGCATCATGTTATTGGAGTGAACGCGTCATTGATTGTAATCCAAGGGTTGATATGATGAGGAAATGATTGGGATATGATCAAGCGGCTCATGATTGCTTTGAAGAAGCACAAGCACACGGATTGCCAAGCTGGCAATCCGTGACTCCCTCTCACTAGTATTCTCATTTTTTAGCTATAAATAGAGGTTAGGATCAGTGTAAAAAAGTGGTGGAGTTTAGGCTAGCGAAGCTCTGCCCGTTTAATTACTCAGTCATTGTAGTTTTAATTTCACTTTCAATTGTAATGCTTTATATTTCAATGAAACTTCTTTTATCTTAAATCATTTTCAGTTCATAGTTTTTAGCTAATTGTTTTAGTTTAAATCTCTTTAAATCTCAGTAGTATAATAGTTTTGAATCCATTTGTTAACTGTTTCATTACAAATTAAGCTTCAGTTGTTGATTAAGTTTCATAAAAATTTCAAAGAAAAAAATATAAAAAAAATAACAATAGCTTCTGGTTTGATTAAGCTCTCAGTAAAGTTTCAGTAGTTTGTTTACATCTCATCTCAGCTTACTAGCTTTAGTGAGCTTATTGATTTAGAATTAAACTTGTTCTTATTCAATTTTCATCCAAAGGTCAAAATTAGTCAACTGTCTTGGGTTTATGATATACTTTGGTGATTTTGGCAAGTTAAAGAGAGGTTTGGAAGCTTTTAGCCTGTATATAGACAGGCATGCATAGTGAATCTCCTCTGTTCTAGCTGAGGAGAAAGCTATTGTAAGTTTTGTTTTGATTTTTGCTTAATCATTTGCATTTAACTGAGTTTCTGAGTATCTGTTGAATTCTGTTACATTTGATTATTGAACTTGCTTCTGATTGTGTTATTTTTGCTTATTGGATCAATAAATGGTGTTTTGTAGTTTAGATCTTAGATTTGTAGTCTTATTGCAATATAAGGGAGTGTTTGGATCTTAGATTTACTGTGAATGATTATTGTTGAATTGTTGATTTCCTATTTCATACAAGTTGCATAAGAGTAGTAATAGATTTGTAGTCCGTAAAAACAGCAAGTTACTTTAGTAAAAGTCAAAAATAGGTGTAAATTTTGTTAACTACTAGTGTAGGATTAGAACAGTTAGTGTAATTGTAGTTTTAGTTGCACTATCCATTAATATAGCTTAAATTAGTTTAAAAGTAGCTTATAATAACAAGTTAAAGTAGAGTTGCTTAATAGAAATTGAAATTAGTCAAAGTAGTATAGCAATAGATTAGTCAATTGAATTGTGATTGAAGTTCTTGGTATGAGCTTATCTTAGGTATATTTAGAGCATCATTTGGTAGTTAATGATAGAGCTTTGGTTGCTTTGCATCTCAGTAGTATAGAGGAAATTTTGCCCCCTTAATATTGCATCTTAGAGCTTATTAGGGACAGCTTATTAGTTATGCTAAATAGTGGTTTGAGCATGGTTTCTGATTTGATACCTTAGGCTGCTAGTGTTAATAAGAGCTTGAGCTTGTGCATATTGTCATTACTGATTTTTTTTTAGTTGAGATTAGTTGATTACATTGTTCTTTGCTCACTGGTTTAAGCTGTTGCTTATCAGCTTATTGTTTGGCTTATTCTTAGACTGCTTATTGCTTGCATCTAGTATTTCTGAGTGATATCTCATCATTTCTTAGCAGTCCTGAGCTTCTTGTAGTATATTTCATCTGTGATTCAAGTTTAGTTTAGTTTTGTGGCAAGTGCTTATAAATAAGCACTTGCAATAAGCTGTTTTAACTAAAATAAGCACTTCTGCTTATCTTTTTTTTTCAAATTTTTTCTGCAAGCTTTCCCTATTATTTTAGATTTTCTGTAAATTTTTCATATTTTTCTGAGTTGATTTGATATTTTTCTTAATTTTACTTCATTATTAATCATTTTTAAATCAATTTTAATAATCAAAAATCCATAAAAAATCAGAAAAAGCTTTAAAAAATACAAAAATATTTTAGATAATTCTTTTATAATATTTTAGATTTTTCAGATTAGATTTCATAATTTTCCCATTAATTTTTCACATTTTCTTTTATTCTTAATCACTTTTTAATTCAATAATTAGAAAATAAATAAAAACTCAAAAAAATATTTTTCTTTTTCTTAAAATTCTTTTTAATAGTTTCAGATTTTTAGAAATTTGTTTCACATTTGTAGGATCATTTTTAGTATAAAAGTCGCGTTTTATTTCGTACGTTACGTTTAAATCGCGTTTGCATTTCCGTTTTTACGTTTTAAACTTTTTGTAACACCCCCAATTCATGGTTGCAGCGGAATTCAAACTGGGTGTTACTCGACGGCACAATAGTCACAATAATAGAAAACGAACTCCAATTGAGTCGTTTTAAAAGATTTATCATTCAAATTGTATAAATATCAGAAATTACAAAATGAGGTCCCAAATGGTTCCATGTTTACAATTTACATTAAATGAGTTTTGAATGATAATAAAATGTATAGCCCTCTTGAGTATCCGTGTCCTTCCGTGCCATCCTTGATCGTCATGAACCTGAAATACATGCTTGAGAGGTCAACACAAAGGTTGAGTGATATTCATAGAGTTTAGTTAAATCGTTTGAACACAATGTGTTGGTAGTTAAATCGTTGAACACAATAATCGTAGTGTGAGCTATAGACTCACACTCATAGTTAGAAAACAAAGATGGGCTACGTTGTTATATGCCCGGAAAGGTTATTAATTCACTAAGCTTATGACACCAAAACTTTAACGTGTACCAATATCGATGGGCAGATTTATCCCGGTAGGTACTTTGCCGTCATACCTAATGTCTCAAATATTAATGCATTTGTTTGAACTTAGTCGAAACAAATGGGATTCGTCAATCCCAATAGGCCTATTCACAATATTCGTGCTCACTCGCAAGTAACCCTCGCAAGTGATTAAATGGTTCATAATAAGGGATCTTGGTTTGGCAAGGATGTTACTTAGTGATAATAAAACATAGTCGAATAGCATACAGTAGAAAGCATTGTGTTCGAGTAGAAAAATAATAGCATGTATTCCCCCCAAGGGTTTGTAAAATAGTTAAACAATAGAAAGTGGGGCTATGAACTCACCTTGAGTTGGATGATGTATAATGAGAATGATGGATATGCCGTAAGATCTTCTACGAGCAACCTAGAATAATTGTTGCAACTTAGGTTTGGAATAATGTCTAAGGAAACATAAACATGCCAATATATATCTTGCACTTAGTCCATGATGTGGTATGATGTATAGTGTAAGTCTTTGAAAAGAAATGGTTCATGAAACATGTATTGTTTATATATCGTTTACTACCGTTCGGGCCGACATAATTCAGAAGTCATGTTAGTAAGCGTTCGAGGAGCCAGGACACTTTAATTCGTAAATCCACAACTCATCTCGACGGCTTACATAATGAACTCCTCACATGAGGCTCCCTACTATTGTAGTAGTTGATAAAGTATATAGATATAAGTTTTGATCCGAAAAGTTACATGTCCGGTATTTGAATAAACTTAGGAAAGTTTATTTTTACATGAAGATTGTTATTAGGGTAAGTTTCATAAGTCTTGTATGACCATTTTTCTTTGTAATAACTCATGGTTCCTTTAAGTGAAGTAGATCCAAATTGCTTGTTCAAGTTATCGCCAATACTTTGGTTAAGTAAGCTTACATGGTCATTTCGTCATGGCCTTGCCATGACCTTTGGTCATTGTTCCATGGTCTTGAGATTCAACCTTGGCTCTAGCCATGGTTGTGGTCTTGATTCTAGGTCATAAGACCTCTTTGGTCTTTATAAACCATAACCTATATATAATGACTTTGGTCTAAAAATGGGCTGTTAAGAATTTGAAGAAATTATCACTCGGAAAGCGTTTTCAGGGCTCGAGCTTCTTTACTCCTGAACGAAAACGTCGTTCCGGACAACTTTCGTGTTTTAACTTTTTTATGAATTGGAGCAGAAGGGTGACTTTCAAAATGGCAGAATGCAAACAGTAGGGTATTGGCAGTTTCGGCGTTTTGGTTTCGCTAACTTCTTATGGCCATAACTTTTGACTCGGGTACTCGTTTTGGGTGATTCAAATTGCTATGTTTTCCTTGTTAAGTCCTCTTTAACAGTAAGTAAGTTTCAAATATCATAGTTATACTATTTTGGTCGTGGTACTCCATAAAAGTCACTAGTTTACTTGTTTTAATAACTTATCTTAACAATCATGTACAATAACTTGTTTTACTCACTTTTATACATCATGGACATAATCACAAGACAAAATATAGCATGAATGATATGTAAATAACATGATAATGATATTTAACAAGAAATATGTTAGGGTTTGGCTTACAACTTTTGGCTTTCTAAAAAGAAAGGTAAGTAGCATGTAAGGTAAGGACTTTGATTGAACTAAGATCTCTAGCTTCCAACTTCTCTAATCTCTTGACACCAACTTGTGACTACTTAAGAAGGCACTTGAAGTCTCTACAAGACACTTCTTGTGTGGATGGAAGATCACCAAAGGATGGAAGAAACAAGGACTTTGGATCAATCAAAGCTTTACAAGAGCTTTGGAATTGATATGGAACTTGTATTCTTGAACAATACTTGAAGTAGAGAGAAAATTAGGAGTGTGTTTGTGTTTGTGATGGTATGAACGACTACAAGAGGGGTAGGAGGGGGTTTTATAGTGTCTTGAGGAGGTTAGGAAACATGAGTCATAAGCCTTGTTAGCTAAGGAAGGCATGTGTTGCAAGATTGAGTAAAACTTAGGCATTAAGTTAGCATATGTGTACACATCTTGTACAAGGCTATCACAACCATGCCAAGTGCCTTTGTGACTCATAGAAAACGCCACCTAGGGATGAATTGAGGAGGTTAAGAGTTTTGGATATCTATCTTACATTTACGGAGTGAGTTTTGGTCCCGTTAATCGCTAAATGTATGCCGTTAAGTCATGAGACGTAAAACCGGGTATCGTAAAATTACGAAACTTATAGGAATGATTAAACTCATCAATATACTCATTATTATCTTATAAAAATGAGTGATAAGTTTAATGGATCGTGAAAACGCTGATAACGCTGGAAACGTAGGTTTAAAACGCGTAAAACGTACGAATATTGTGTAAAATTGAGAAAAGTAAAATGTTACTTTTCTAATAGGATAAAAATGATTTAAAATGACTTATAATGTCTAGACTGGGCTCAGTCTAGTGTCGGTTGGTATTAAATGTCTTTTAGATATCAAACCGTAAGCCTAAAAATCAAGGAATGACTTATAAAATCATGGAATGATTTTTGGTCAAAGGAGGAGGGAAAAATATGTTGACTTTTTCTAATAAGTTGAAAACTCAAATCGTATTAGAAACGCAGTGCAGGTATAGGCTAAGGTTACGACTGAGTAAAAACGCTTAAAAACTGAAAATTCCAGTTTTTCACGGCCGAGGCTTATTTTGGTCATGTTTTTCTCAGTCACGATTAATTCTCAAATAAATCATGAGTGTGTCAAACATTTTTCTGATGCGGGGTCACTTAACGCGGTCGAGTTGCGTTGTGCGTAGAATTTTTGAATGACGTTTTACCCTAAAACGTGTAATTCCTTATTAACTTTCACGAAAATGAGCTTATGAATGTCAAACTTTTAATTTGTCATGGAAATGATTTATCACTCGAGGCCAAGAAACAAAAATCAAATTTCGGGAAAAATGAATAGTAAAAGTGAATAGTGAAATTTTCCGGGAATAGTAATTAACCTGAAATTGTGAATTGTTACACTTTCTACCCCTTACGGGAAACTTCGTCCTGAAGTTCTATGTGTGTTATATGTTGGAGTGGTGTCGATAAAGTTGTGTGGTTACTTATGAGGACTAATGTCTGGGATTACCGGTGATGTAATTTGATTTGTCATTTCAGTGTCTGGTGTAGGATGAGGCTTACTTTTATGTAGGAAAGGTAGGGTAAGAGTGATTAATAGAGATTCATATAATAGTCGAATATCAAAGGAAATTGATATAGCAGTCGAATATTAATAGGAATTGAGATAGTAGTTGCAATCATAGCCTAGTAGGTAATCGGTTGTTGTACCTAGTGTTTATTGACTTCATACTTATATTATTTCGGATACAAATAAGCCCACTTGTTTATAATTCTTTATTTACATAGAGAGGCATCCCAAACAATGTAAATAGGGGAATATAAACTTATGGTTCGGTGATTTACAATTTCTTTATTTAAATGAAAAGGCATCCCAATCCATTCAAATAATTATAAATCATACTACTTAAGAATTCCCAACCCAACATTCATACTTAGCCGGTGAGTTACAAGGTAGTGTATTACGAGATGATACTGGTGTTCCAAAAGTACAAGATGAATATTCAATCTTGTAAAGCTAATGAGGGTACTTGTGGTGTAACTAATGATGATTTGAGCTTTAAAAGTGCATCAAGATCTGTTAATGAGCTTGTGGTTCCAACGGTTGTGGAGATAATGATGTGATATGTTGATGAACAGAAGTGTGTAGTGTATGCTTAACATTAATACTCTTAGGCATAGATGTTGAGTTTGCTTTAAAAATCTTAAGAGATTTTAAAGGTTTATCATGGAATGGTATCTTAGGACTTAAACAGGATAGTACTTCTACAGGATGAAGAGAAGAATTGATAACTATCCCAAGATAGTAGTTCGGATTATCTCATAAATGAAGACTTTCAAGAATGAAATTAGGTAGTACAAATAAGGTGTTAAGATTTCGCTGAGTGGTAAAACACTATCGTGTCTTTAGATTGTTTTAAAGTATTCTGGTGGTTTATTGAGTTCATGTAGGAAATTAACCTGAACATAACCCTAGCACAACTATTCTCAGTATTTGAAAATTTTAAGTCGAATATAGTTAGTCAGACTATATTCCACTGTCCCTAGGTTAAATATAGGTGACTAGTCTATATTTAGCCAAGGTTCGATAAAATTTTCAAATACCTAAATTAGGTATACTTTTGATACGTCCGTTGTTTTCGGGAAACTGTCCACTAAACAAAGGCGATGTCAAACCCTTCAATTGCAAGTCCCGGCCATACAAGACTTGTAACGTATGTTTTCATATTCCATTGCATAGAAGATAGTACGGGTAGGTACGTGTGGAAAGGAAGTTTTAAGTAGTTCTAAAATAGAACATACTTGGCCAGGATCACGAACTTTTAATAATGAAGGTTTCAGAAGAAAACTTTGATGAATGCAGGGCTGAACTTCAGCTTTTGTAGGTGATGGATTTGTTTGTCCTTTAAAAATCTCATATTTCTATTCAGAAATCGATAGATTGTGATGGGTTTTTGATGTCATATGAAATGATATTGATGATGTGATGGAATGATTCTAGAGACCATTGCGCAAAACACAATGTCTCGGAAGTAGGTTAGACCATTATGCAATTCACAATGTCTGGGAAGTAGGTTAAACCGTTGTGTGACTCAAAACATTTGAGAAATGATTAAGACCATTGTATAATACAATGTATTGGAAAATAGGAAAGACCATTGCAATCAGTTACAATGTCTTGGACATAAAATGTTGGAGTAGGAACATGATTGGGAGAATCTGGTTGTGTCGTAATGCCCTAGAATAGGCATACGCAGATATGTTTAGTCCATTGTTTAGATAAATGATTGAAAATAAACCGAGTTTATATATCAATATACTAATATGTTCATGTAGTATAAAATGCTTATGGGGAAATGCTCAATTATGTTTATGGTACATATATTAATATGCAATTATGTTTGTGTAGCATAAAATGTCTACGGGGAAATGCTCAAAATGGGTATATATGAATATACTAATATGTTTGTGTAGCATAACATGCTTACTAAGTCCATAATCGTCTGGAGGATGGAAGACACGGAGAGCGGAAGGCTATAAAAAATGTTTTTGCTTGTAATTGTAGTTATAGTTTAGGTCTCAATTAGACCCGTTTCTCTATAACCATGGCTCTGGTACCAATCTGTAACACCCCCAATTCATGGTTGCAGCGGAATTCAAACTGGGTGTTACTCGACGGCACAATAGTCACAATAATAGAAAACGAACTCCAATTGAGTCGTTTTAAAAGATTTATCATTCAAATTGTATAAATATCAGAGATTACAAAATGAGGTCCCAAATGGTTCCATGTTTACAATTTACATTAAATGAGTTTTGAATGATAATAAAATTTATAGCCCTCTTGAGTATCCGTGTCCTTCCGTGCCATCCTTGATCGTCATGAACCTGAAATACATGCTTGAGAGGTCAACACAAAGGTTGAGTGATATTCATAGAGTTTAGTTAAATCGTTTGAACACAATGTGTTGGTAGTTAAATCGTTGAACACAATAATCGTAGTGTGAGCTATAGACTCACACTCATAGTTAGAAAACAAAGATGGGCTACGTTGTTATATGCCAGAAAAGGTTATTAATTCACTAAGCTTATGACACCAAAACTTTAACGTGTACCAATATCGATGGGCAGATTTATCCCGGTAGGTACTTTGCCGTCATACCTAATGTCTCAAATATTAATGCATTTGTTTGAACTTAGTCAAAACAAATGGGATTCGTCAATCCCAATAGGCCTATTCACAATATTCGCGCTCACTCGCAAGTGATTAAATGGTTCATAATAAGGGATCTTGGTTTGGCAAGGATGTTACTTAGTGATAATAAAACATAGTCGAATAGCATACAGTAGAAAGCATTGTGTTCGAGTAGAAAAATAATAGCATGTATTCCCCCCAAGGGTTTGTAAAATAGTTAAACAATAGAAAGTGGGGCTATGAACTCACCTTGAGTTGGATGATGTATAATGAGAATGATGGATATGCCGTAAGATCTTCTACGAGCAACCTAGAATAATTGTTGCAACTTAGGTTTGGAATAATGTCTAAGGAAACATAAACATGCCAATATATATCTTGCACTTAGTCCATGATGTGGTATGATGTATAGTGTAAGTCTTTGAAAAGAAATGGTTCATGAAACATGTATTGTTTATATATCGTTTACTACCGTTCGGGCCGACATAATTCAGAAGTCATGTTAGTAAGCGTTCGAGGAGCCAGGACACTTTAATTCGTAAATCCACAACTCATCTCGACGGCTTACATAATGAACTCCTCACATGAGGCTCCCTACTATTGTAGTAGTTGATAAAGTATATAGATATAAGTTTTGATCCGAAAAGTTACATGTCCGGTATTTGAATAAACTTAGGAAAGTTTATTTTTACATGAAGATTGTTATTAGGGTAAGTTTCATAAGTCTTGTATGACCATTTTTCTTTGTAATAACTCATGGTTCCTTTAAGTGAAGTAGATCCAAATTGCTTGTTCAAGTTATCGCCAATACTTTGGTTAAGTAAGCTTACATGGTCATTTCGTCATGGCCTTGCCATGACCTTTGGTCATTGTTCCATGGTCTTGAGATTCAACCTTGGCTCTAGCCATGGTTGTGGTCTTGATTCTAGGTCATAAGACCTCTTTGGTCTTTATAAACCATAACCTATATATAATGACTTTGGTCTAAAAATGGGCTGTTAAGAATTTGAAGAAATTATCACTCGGAAAGCGTTTTCAGGGCTCGAGCTTCTTTACTCCTGAACGAAAACGTCGTTCCGGACAACTTTCGTGTTTTAACTTTTTTATGAATTGGAGCAGAAGGGTGACTTTCAAAATGGCAGAATGCAAACAGTAGGGTATTGGCAGTTTCGGCGTTTTGGTTTCGCTAACTTCTTATGGCCATAACTTTTGACTCGGGTACTCGTTTTGGGTGATTCAAATTGCTATGTTTTCCTTGTTAAGTCCTCTTTAACAGTAAGTAAGTTTCAAATATCATAGTTATACTATTTTGGTCGTGGTACTCCATAAAAGTCACTAGTTTACTTGTTTTAATAACTTATCTTAACAATCATGTACAATAACTTGTTTTACTCACTTTTATACATCATGGACATAATCACAAGACAAAATATAGCATGAATGATATGTAAATAACATGATAATGATATTTAACAAGAAATATGTTAGGGTTTGGCTTACAACTTTTGGCTTTCTAAAAAGAAAGGTAAGTAGCATGTAAGGTAAGGACTTTGATTGAACTAAGATCTCTAGCTTCCAACTTCTCTAATCTCTTGACACCAACTTGTGACTACTTAAGAAGGCACTTGAAGTCTCTACAAGACACTTCTTGTGTGGATGGAAGATCACCAAAGGATGGAAGAAACAAGGACTTTGGATCAATCAAAGCTTTACAAGAGCTTTGGAATTGATATGGAACTTGTATTCTTGAACAATACTTGAAGTAGAGAGAAAATTAGGAGTGTGTTTGTGTTTGTGATGGTATGAACGACTACAAGAGGGGTAGGAGGGGGTTTTATAGTGTCTTGAGGAGGTTAGGGAACATGAGTCATAAGCCTTGTTAGCTAAGGAAGGCATGTGTTGCAAGATTGAGTAAAACTTAGGCATTAAGTTAGCATATGTGTACACATCTTGTACAAGGCTATCACAACCATGCCAAGTGCCTTTGTGACTCATAGAAAACGCAACCTAGGGCTGAATTGAGGAGGTTAAGAGTTTTGGATATCTATCTTACATTTACGGAGTGAGTTTTGGTCCCGTTAATCGCTAAGTGTATGCCGTTAAGTCATGAAACGTAAAACCGGGTATCGTAAAATTATGAAACTTATAGGAATGATTAAACTCATCAATATACTCATTATTATCTTATAAAAATGAGTGATAAGTTTAATGGATCGTGAAAACGCTGATAACGCTGGAAACGTAGGTTTAAAACGCGTAAAACGTAAAACGTACGAATATTGTGTAAAATTGAGAAAAGTAAAATGTTACTTTTCTAATAGGATAAAAATGATTTAAAATGACTTATAATGTCTAGACTGGGCTCAGTCTAGTGTCGGTTGGTATTAAATGTCTTTTAGATATCAAACCGTAAGCCTAAAAATCAAGGAATGACTTATAAAATCAAGGAATGATTTTTGGTCAAAGGAAGAGGGAAAAATATGTTGACTTTTTCTAATAAGTTGAAAACTCAAATCGTATTAGAAATGCGGTGTAGGTATAGGCTAAGGTTACAGCTGAGTAAAAACGCATAAAAACTGAAAATTCCAGTTTTTCACGGCCGAGGCTTATTTTGGTCATGTTTTTCTCAGTCACGATTAATTCTCAAATAAATCATGAGTGTGTCAAACATTTTTCTGATGCGGGGTCACTTAACGCGGTCGAGTTTCGTTGTGCGTAGAATTTTTTAATGACGTTTTACCCTAAAACGTGTAATTCCTTATTAACTTTCACGAAAATGAGCTTATGAATGTCAAACTTTTAATTTGTCATGGAAATGATTTATCACTCGAGGCCAAGAAACAAAAATCAAATTTCGGGAAAAATGAATAGTAAAAGTGAATAGTGAAATTTTCCGGGAATAGTAATTAACCTGAAATTGTGAATTGTTACACTTTTGTGCATATATAGCTTGTTCTCTTTGCATTATTCACTATATCTTTTCTTATTTTGAATTTTACAATCACTTCTCACTATACACTTTTCACTACACGATTCCCAATTCGATTATTCGAAATTCCATTCGAACCTTCGTTGAGAGAACGACCCGGGAAAATACTTTCCAAAGTATTTCTTCAGAAAATAAATATATACTATAATTTAGCACACATCAATGGTATTATGAGTAGGCATGCTGCTACGTGGTAGCGGTTAATGAAGAATGAATCTGTATGTATGTATGTATGTATATATGTGTAGATATTCTTATGCAGATTCCATGTTGATTGATGCTAAACCACCAACTTATATTGACCAAAGAATAGTCAACAAATTCAAATAGCCTAGGTCAATGCTCCGGGTAATATAAGGTATCACCAGGTCGTTAAATCCCGTTGAGGTGTAAATTGTAACTTAGCCTGCTTTGTGATCGGGTGATTATTCACAGAAAGGGTTTGTTGTGAGAATTATTTGGAGATTATTAACAAAAATAGCTTAGGAAAGCTACGTGATTGATTACTGGTATTGAGATTAATAAGATTTGAGCTAAAACCTAAAAACGTACGTTTTAATTAAAAACGTACACAGACGAACGAAACAAAAAGTACAACTGATGGACAGAAAAGGTTACAAGTGTAAAATTATTTTTTTTACAATCCTAATAAATAAAGAAAATTTTAAGAAAAAGAAAAACTATTTTTACACTATTTAATTATTTATTATTAATTAATTACTAATTATCTAATTATTAACTAATTAAATAATTAGATTTACTAAAAATACTAAAAAGGCTTAGAAAATCAAGAAAAATTTTAAAAATCTAATTAACCATCATAGGAATCCTAAAAAATTATAAAAAGTTGATTTTATGTATTTTTAAACTAATTAACTAATTATTAATCTAATTACTTATTAATTTCTAATTATACTAATTATATTAGGAAAAATAGAAAATGAACAATTTAAATCTTAGAAAAATTTATAAAAATGTTTTAACTTAAATAAAAGTCAGAAAAATTATAAAAACTAGATTATACATTATAAAATATAATTATGCTATATAATTACTTAATATTAATTAATAATTAATTAACCTAAAATTAATTATAAAAACCACTAAAAGACAAAATAAAAATCTGGAAAAATTTCTAAAATTACTTTAACCTAAAAGAGAATTTATAAAAATATAAAAATGATATATTGCTTATAAATAAGCTAAAAAGAAAATTAAAATGATAAATCCTATTAAATAGAAGCTATCACTATAATTAAAGTTTGTTTTTGGTGTTTTTTCTTTTTCCAAACTAATTATACCCTAAATACAAACACTTTTTCTGAAAACACTTTTTTCACAACCCAAAAATAAGCACTTTGAGTGCTTATTCACCCAACAGTTGACTTTTGTTGACTGTGGAGGTAATTAAGCTCAAATGGATGAAAGTGGGGTCCACAATGATGAAAGTTGGTTTCTCTGATTTATTTGAACAATAATAAGAAAGTTTCACACAGATAAGCACAACAAATAAGTCACACAACAACAAATAAGCACTTGCTTATTGTTATACTGAGACAGAATGGGGACAGAGTTGGGGGGCCAAATTAGGTGGGCTCCATAGGTCAAATGGTAAAACTATTGGTCAACTAGTCAACCCTGGTAGGAGGGGGTTGGGAGAACCCATGTATGAGGTGTGGGACCCACTGGGTTAACCACAAATCACCACCAAAAGTGACTGAGTGAGATGAGTCTGCTGAAGCAGGGCACAAGCTTGCCCTGCAGCTGTGTTCCAAGGGTATTATGGTCACAAAGAAAAAATCACAAAAATATAACAAACTTGAAATTCAAAAGTTAAGCTGGTAGATAATGCACCCAACAAGTTTCAAAGTCTAAAACCCTACACAAAATTCCATAAAATTCATGCAAGAAATGGTATTTTCTACACAATGCCCTTTTGACTTTTTTACAAAACTTGAGTATTTGACTTTCATGAACTTTGGTTGATCATTACTGGTTTAATGTGTTAAAATAGACTACAAGTAAACTAAATTAAGCTTTAACTTCTATTTATGAGTTGAAATGATGAAACAACCTTCCTAAATCCTTGACAGTTAACAACTTAAAGGCTCAAATGGTGAATTTTGACTTTCACTTGAAGTTTTGACTGATTGTGTGTTCCAAGGGTTCTATTATACCTACTTGAGACTGTATCTATAATTAACAACAATAAAAACCACCCTTAGCCCTCTGAAACAACCAAAGCCAAACACCCCTTTAAGAACTTCAATATGTGATTTTCAAAACCAAACTCTGATTCTAAACCTGTTACTGATTCAGTAGGTCTTAGGATGAACTAGTGAGCCAAATGAGTCACAAATATACTAATTTTCACAAAAGATACCAACTATGCTGCTTGTACTAATTGACAGTCAATCTAAGACTTACGAACACAAATGGTTTTTGATAAACAAGGATCTGATTTTAAACTGTAAATTACTTATACTGACACAACTAACATTAATGAGCATACATAATCAAGCAATTAACACGTGAACAATAAATTAAGAAGATACTTACAAAGAGCTTTTCTGCATAACACACAATAACCAGAACCAAATCCCAATCCTAGAGGTTTCCTTAAACCTACTAACCCACAGCCATCCAACATATACTGTGCTCCATGCTTTCTTCAATATGTAACACCTTTTTTTTTATTTTTTATTTTATTTTCCTAATATTTTTGATAATTTTTTGAAACTGAATAACTGATTGCAATAGAAGCTTATCAAGCTTCTAAAAGTCTTTTGTTTGAGCTTACATGAGTATCAATCAACCATAGACTACTATTAAACTTAAATCATTACTTGAGAATTTTAAATAAAACTTGAATTTGAAAAAATGAGAGATAAACTTAAAACATAACTTATATTGCTTGAAAACAGATTACAATGATGAAATAAACACTAGAAAGTCTAAATTACAATTCCTACATACCCTGGGGCTCAAATGAGCATTCCTATATATAACGAGATACCACTTCCCCTTCTCTTTCTTCACATGGCTTTCTTTTTGATAACTGAGTGTCCCACAGGTCTTCTCTTTGACCAGAGACCAAATCCCCAGCGTTCAATTATGCTAAGATGAACCTGAGCCCTTGATTGCCATTTTCCCACCAAAATAGAATGGTGCAAAATTAGTGATGTGGTTGGGCTCATTTAATGGAGTGGTGGTGGGGGTTGGTTTGGTTGGTGAAGTGCATTAATTGTGGGGGGCTATAGGTGAAAAAGGTTGAGGAGGAGGGGGGAGCAGGGACCTGGTTTTGCGTTGGGGTGTTGGGAGGGAGAAGGAGTTGACTGTGTTTGACCCTGGAGTGTTTTAATATTAAAATGGGAGTGGGCCGGGGTTTGGGCCTGGGGTGTTGTGTGGATCAGGTTTGGCTTGGGCTTGGGTTTATATAATAACAAAGGGTCCGTTTGGTATCATAACACACAAGGACCAAAATTGTAATTCCACCTAATTTTGAGGACTGAAGTTGTAATTTCTCCAAAGTGCTTTAAGGGACCAAACATGCCAAGCATCAATATTCCAAGAACCAAATTTGTAATTTTCCATTTTTCAAAATTCCCAGGGACCTATTATGCCATTTTTGAAATCTCAGGGGCCAAACTTGTAATTTTGGAAAACTTATTACCCAAGTGTAATATTTTGTGAAATTTGACTTTCAAAACCTTGGGTTGACTTTTCCTTCCAAAATAAATGCATAGGGACTAAAATTGGCAAGTTTTGAAACTTGAGAGACTGAAACTGCCAATATTGCCAACTTTGTACGTTTTTTCTTTGTTTTTGCTCATTTTGCATTTAAAACACATAAAACACAATCCCTGGGATAATTTAAGTATTTTGATATCTTTTTTTATTGTTTTTGTATGTTTTGGCAGTTTAAATACATCAAAAACGATGAGTGTTTGAGCACTCATCAATCCCCCACACTAAACTATTGCTAGTCCCTAGTAATCTTTTTAGAAAACCTGATGGATTTTAAACTCTTTACCAAAAGTCATCACTTCTGGAGTAGCCAGGTGTAAGAACTGTGGCACACCTGATTACCGTGTGATTTTGAGCAAACCACCAGCTTTCAACGGATTGGTTTAGTCTTTACCAAGAGCCGTTTGCTCCTGGACTAGCCAGCTCTTGATGGACCTAGTCAACATCTTGGTGAGCTGATTTCCAATTATGGATTTTCCACGGCCTTTACCACAAGCCATAATCTTATGGGCTAGCCAACTCATTCACTTTACGGGATATGGGGAGTTGAGGAACCATACAATTTTGGGTAAATCGCAAGCCGTAAATGGATTTGAGTTATCTTTACCAAGAGCCGTTTGCTCCTGGATTAGCCAATCCCTTTGTCGGTTAGACCTGGAGGACTGATTACCACAAAAAATTTGAAATAAAGTGAAAACATTTTTGAAAATTTTCGCCAAAAACAGGGGTACTAGAAGATATATTTTGATAAAATTCGCTAGAATTCCCCCCCCCCCCCCCCCACACTTAGAAATGAATATTGTCCTCAATATTCAAAGTCCCGGCTATTATGCCGACTCTTTGAACGTAAAAAGCCAAGATTCGAATCTAACTGCGGTAATACCATATTTCACTTTATTTATATATATAAACAACTTTATATATATATATATATATATATATATATATATATATATATATATATATATATATATATATACATTTTTCAAACAGCGGGGGGTTGGCCATTCCCCCATACTAGGTGGTAGAAAATAGAAAGAATCAGAGATACGGGTGAAAACCCGTATTGTGCTATTGTTTTTGTTCATCGAGTCGCTAGCTTGACGCGATCCCCGAATTCAATTGTCCTTGGGGAAAGTTTGGAGATCCGGGACAACCATGGATGGTATGTCCTCTCCAAAGTAGTGCTTTAAACGATGTCCATTCACTTTGAAATTTGGACCGTCATTTTGAGATAATTCGACGGTACCATATGGATAAACTTTTGTGATAGTGAATGGACCAGTCCATCGGGTTTTGAGCTTTCCCGAGAAGATCTTGAGTCATGAGTTGAAAAGGACTCGATCACCAACGTTGAAAACGCGGTTTTTGATTTTTGAGTCATGAATCTTCTTTGTCTTTTCTTTATAGATCAAAGAGTTCTCGTAAGCTTGATCACGAAGTTCGTTTAATTCATTTAGCTGAACTTTTCTATGATCACCCGCCGTTTTGAGGTCAAAATTGGCATGCTTGAGAGCCCAATAGGCTTTGTGCTCAAGCTCAATCGGAAGATGGCACGCTTTCCCGTACACAAGTTTATAAGGCGTACACCCAAGTGGTGTTTTGTAAGCCGTACGGAAAGCCCAAAGTGCATCATCTAGTTTATCCGACCACGATGCACGATTTTCACCTACAGTTCTTTCTAAAATTCTTTTTATGCCCCGATTGGAAACTTCGACTTGTCCACTTGTTTGAGGGTGGTACGCAGTAGAAAGACGGTGAGTTACACCGTACTTTTGCATGACTTTGTCGAATTTGTCATTACAGAAGTGCGTACCACGATCACTAATAATAGCACGTGGAGTTCCGAATCGGGCAAAAAGAGCTTTTAAAAATTTCACAACTACTCGGGCATCATTTGTGGGTAAAGCTTTCGCTTCAACCCATTTTGACAAGTAGTCAACTGCCACGAGTATGTATTTGTTTCCGTGAGAGGATGGAAATGGCCCCATAAAGTCAATGCCCCAGATGTCAAAAATTTCACAAACTTGAATTGCATTCTGAGGCATTTCATTCTTCTGTGAAATATTCCCGTGACGTTGACAAGCGTCACAGGATTTGACCAATTCTTGGGCATCCTTGTAGATCGAGGGCCAATAAAAGCCGGAATCAAACACCTTTTTGGCGGTGTAGTTGGGATTGTGGTGGCCCCCAGTGGGACCAGCATGGCAAGCCTTTAAAATTTTAGTGGCTTCCTGACCATACACACGCCGCCGGATGACTTGATCCACGCATATTTTGAACAAGTAGGGGTCGTCCCAGAAGTAATGTTTGACGTCTTTGAAAAATTTATTTTTTTGTTGGGACGACATCCCTTTCACAATGAAGTTACCCACATGATAGTTTGCAAAGTCGGCAAACCATGGGGTAATCGAGTCTCCACGAAATGAAATCGTATTGAGGGTTTCGAGAGAAAATGTTTCATTTATTTCCTTTTTCTCGAAAGCATCTTGGTGAGGGTTTTCAAGACGGGAGAGATGATCAGCAGCTAGGTTCTCAGCTCCTTTTTTATCACGAATAATGATATCAAATTCCTGAAGGAGGAGAACCCAACGGAGGAGTCTCGGCTTTGCATCTTGTTTTGCAAATAGATACTTCAAAGCCGAGTGATCCGTATACACTATGCTTTTAGTCAGAATCAAGTATGGCCGGAATTTTTCAAAAGCATACACCACAGCTAATAATTCTTTTTCAGTGGTGGTGTAATGACTTTGAGCCTCGGTCATAGTCTTACTGGCATAGTGTATAGGCTGAAAATGTCTTGTTTTGCGTTGCCCCAAGACTGCCCCTATAGCATAATTACTAGCATCACACATGAGCTCGAAGGGCAAGTCCCAATCGGGGGCAACAAGAATCGGTGCCTCGGTAAGCCTTTTCTTTAGTGTTTCAAAGGCTTCGATGCACTCGGGGGAGAAGATAAAAGGAGCATCCTTTTCGAGGAGATGGGTCATAGGCCGGGCGATTTTAGAAAAATCTTGAATAAACCTACGATAGAAACCGGCATGACCCAAAAAGCTCCTAACACCTTTCACAGTCGTGGGATGAGGCAATTTTGCAATGACGCCCACTTTGGCACGGTCAACCTCAATCCCGTCCTTTGAAATTTCATGGCCGAGGACAATGCCCTCTTTGACCATAAAGTGACTCTTCTCCCAATTTAGACATAACTTTGTGTCTTCACAACGTTTTAGCATGTCGTCTAAATGGGAGAGGCATGATTGAAACGAATCCCCAATGACCGAAAAATCGTCCATGAAGACCTCCATAGTTTTCCCGATCATGTCGGAAAAAATGGCCATCATACATCTTTGAAACGTGCCCGGAGCATTACATAAGCAAAATGGCATACGTTTATATGCGAAAGTTCCATAGGGGCACGTAAAAGTGGTCTTTTCTTGGTCTTGCGGGTCAATGGGAATCTGAAAGTAACCCGAGAAACCATCAAGGAAGCAATAGTACTCATTCCCCGCTAATCTCTCGAGCATCTGATCCATAAAGGGCAGAGGAAAATTATCCTTACGAGTGGCGTCATTCAATTTACGATAATCAATGCAGACGCGCCAACCCGTAACCAAACGAGTTGGAATCAACTCATTCTCCTCATTTGTGACAACAGTAATGCCACCCTTTTTTGGAACACAATGAATTGGGCTGACCCAAGGACTGTCCGAGATAGGGTAAATCAATCCGGCATCAAGAAGTTTTAAAACCTCTTGCTTGATAACCTCGTGAATTTTTGGATTCACCCTTCTTTGTTTTTGGACTGCAGGTTTGAAGTCGTCCTCCATTAAAATCTTGTGAGTACAAAATTCAGGGTCAATGCCCTTGATGTCGGAGAGTCGCCAAGCAATTGCTTGTTTATGAGACTTCAAAACCTTTATAAGAGCAACCTTTTCCTCATCACTTAAGTCTTTAGCAATTATGACGGGCAATTTATCATCACCCTCCAGAAATGCATATTCAAGATGAGGCGGCAAGTCCTTTAGTTCAACCTCGGGAAAGTCATCAGTTTTCTCAACATTTTTGACTTCCTCCTTATGAAGTTGTTGTGGTAAAACAGGAAGAGGAGAGGGATCTTCGTTTAACAAATTTTCAAGCATGAGAATATCCCTCTCGAGGTCGATCTCTTGGTTATCGATTCCATCGGGAATCGAGTCACTTTTGAGAAACGCCTCCATTTCTTCTAAGATGAAGTCACTTCCCTCAAACGAAGTGAAGGAAGGAGAAGAATTGGCTATGATGGGATGAGAAGATTGAGTGAGGTTTTCACTCGATGAATCATCAATGAAACCTAAAATCTCTTGAGCATACTCCTCAGCAGCAACATCGATGACATCAATTTGATTCACCGATTCACAATCATAATTGGAGGAGTACCTCGAAGTTTGATTTAGGTTGAAGGTAATAGCTTCCGTCCCAACACGTAATGTGATCTCATGCTCAAATACATCGATAAGAGCGCGCCCAGTTCTGAGGAATCCCCTCCCAAGAATGAGAGGGACCCTAGAATCGGCATCAAAGTCAACAATCACAAAATCTGCCGGAAAATGGAACTTTCCCACCTTAACAAATACATCCTCAGCAATGCCAAGAGGACGAGAAATCGAACGATCGGCAAGCTCTAAAGTCATGCACGTGGGAGTGAGTTCGGGAAGAGAGAGTTTCTTCCACACAGAATATGGCATCAGGTTAATGCTAGCACCTAAATCAGCTAAGGCGAAGCATTCAACCATACCCGGGAAAGTACAAGGAATGAGAAATTTCCCGGGGTCTCCAAGCTTTTCAGGAAGCTTTTTCAAGAGAACTGCTGAGCAGTGCTCATTCAGAGGAGTTTTTGCCATCTCAAAGAGTTTTTCTTTATTACTCAACAGATTTTTGATTGTCGATGCAAACTTGGGCATCAAGAGAATAGCATCCGCGAAGCTAATATCAAAGTGCAAATCTTGGAAGATTTGGAAAAATTTATCCATTTGGTGATTAGCTTTTTTGCGGAGATTTTGTTCATTAAGACGTGATGGATAAGGAATAGAAGTCTTGGATTTTGGGTTGTCCCCTGGAGTTTCTGGTGGTTCAAAGACAACTCCAGGCTTACATCTGGTTTCAGGATTAACCTGAGGTTGGACGTGTGCGGTACTTCGTGGGCTAGGAGTTTGCACCTTGTCCTTTGTCACCTCAGGCTCACGATCCACTACCTTAGGAGGAGAGGAAGCAGAGGTAGTAGGAATCGCGGGTTCATCATATGAAGCACCACTTCGTGTTGTGATCGCCTTAGCATCGCCCCTCGGGTTAGCGATCGTATTGCTCGGTAAAGTAGTACCTGAGCCCGAGGGTCGATCATTTAAAGACTTCTTGATATCAGAAATCTGGCTGACCAGCAACTTGTTCAACTCTTCTTGGGACTTCATGAATTGTTTTAACAACTCGTTAGATGAAGGCCCGGTTGGAACAATGGCTTGATTCGGATTAGGAAGATTTTGAGCTCGATTGTTCGGATTGGGACCTTGATTGAAATTTCCTTGGTTTTGATGATGGAAATTCCCTTGATTCTGGTGATTGTTTCCATGAAAGTTCCCGGGGTTAAAATTACCCTGACCTTGGTTCCGGTTAAAGTTTCCTTGATTTTGGTGTTGGAAACCTTGATTTTGATTTTGGAAACCGTGACCCTGATTGAAGTTACCTTGGTTTTGATAACCTTGGTTCATTCTATTTTGATTTTGGCCACGGTTTTGGACATTTTGGTTTTGATTAAAACTGGGAGGTCCATGATAATGGTGAGGATGATAGTTCGGGTCCATAGGAGGGCGGTATTGATTGCCACCTTGATTATGGGACCCGACAACAGCATTAGCTTCATATGGAGCACCATCAGTAGCCGTGCAATTGTAGTAGGCATGCGGCCCACCACAAGTCACACAGACTTCCACTTTTTTAACCTCAGCAGGGGGAGGATGTTGTGGAAATGAAACTTTCTTTGTTTGGGCGAGAACCAAAGCTTGGATCGCTTCAGTGAGCTTGTCAAGCTTAGCATCCGTGCTAGATTGACCCACAGAAGATGCAGAAGAAGGACCCGCATTAATTTGAGAAACAATCGGTTTGCTTCGTGTAGAGCGGACCTTAGACTTGTTTTCTATGATTTGTAAAGCTTCTTTTGTGGTTCTACTCAAGAAATTACCTCCCGCTGAGGCATTGAGAGAATCCTGATCAGCTTGGCTCACGCCATTGTAGAAAGTATCGAGTTGCATCAACTAAGAGAAACCATGATGTGGACACTTGCGGAGTAATTCTTTGAAACGATCCCACGCTTCACCAAAAGATTCATCGTATTTTTGAGTGAACTTGGTGATTTCGTTTTTAAGACTCGTGGTCTTGGAAGGTGGGAAGAATTCATTCACAAATTTTTTTACAAGATCTTCCCATGTCTCAATAGATCGTGGAGGTTGTTTTTCAAGCCAAATCCGGGTTTGTCCCTCCAGGGAGAATGGGAAGAGAAGAAGTTTGATTGCTTCACAAGGGACATTTTTGTACTTGATGGTCGAAGTGATTTTATTGAACCATCGAATGTGAGCATGAGGATCGTCCCTCTCAAAACCGTAGAATTGAGTTGAGGTTACAAGATTGAGTAACCCGGTTTTGAGCTCAAAATTATCAGCCACGATGGCTGGAACAACAATGGCATCTCCGTAACCCTCGATGGGTGCTTGGAGAAGCTCACACATGGGGCGGTCTTCCGCCATGGTGACAGTGGGTGTGACAACAGTACGGATCTCAGATCCGACTGTTGGTGCAGAACGTCTACGAGGTCTTCGAGGTTTCCGGACAAGCTCACGTAATGGGCTAGTGGACCTTGAAGAACGAGTGCGCATGCACTAGGGATAAAAACTTTTTGGACAATATTTTTGGAATCGTCCCGTGATCTAAAATCGTTTTTCTTTAAGAATCACCTTAAAAGAAAACCGAATCAGAAAACGTTACGATATGTTTTGTTGTTTTTAAAAAATTTTTTTTTGGTGTTTTAACACTTTAGGAAAAGTGTTAATGACTTTTTGTGTTTTTGTCTTGATTTTCAAAATATACACAAGTGGTGGTATTTGTACAGTGAGTGAGGTGAGATAACACTAATCTCAAAAGACGCTGCAGAAACGCGCACACCTCCCCGGCAGCGGCGCCAAAATTTGATTGATGCTAAACCACCAACTTATATTGACCAAAGAATAGTCAACAAAGTCAAATAGCCTAGGTCAATGCTCCGGGTAATATAAGGTATCACCAGGTCGTTAAATCCCGTTGAGGTGTAAATTGTAACTTAGCGTGCTTTGTGATCGGGTGATTATTCACAGAAAGGGTTTGTTGTGAGAATTATTTAGAGATTATTAACAGAAATAGCTTAGGAAAGCTACGTGATTGATTACTGGTATTGAGATTAAGAAAATTTGAGCTAAAACCTAAAAACGTACGTTTTAATTAAAAACGTACACAGACGAACGAAACAAAAAGTACAACTGATGGACAGAAAAGGTTACAAGTGTAAAATTATTGTTTTTACAAACCTAATAAATAAAGAAAATTTTAAGAAAAAGAAAAACTATTTTTACACTATTTAATTATTTATTATTAATTAATTACTAATTATCTAATTATTAACTAATTAAACTAATTAGATTTACTAAAAATACTAAAAAGGCTTAGAAAATCAAGAAAAAATTTACAAATCTAATTAACCATCATAGGAATCCTAAAAAATTATAAAAAGTTGATTTTATGTATTTTTAAACCAATTAACTAATTATTAATCTAATTTCTTATTAATTTCTAATTATACTAATTATATTAGGAAAAATAGAAAATGAACAATTTAAATCCTAGAAAAATTTATAAAAATGTTTTAACTTAAATAAAAGTCAGAAAAATTATAAAAACTAGATTATACTTTATAAAATATAATTATGCTATTTAATGACTTAATATTAATTAATAATTAATTAACCTAAAATTAATTATAAAAACCACTAAAATACAAAATAAAAATCTGGAAAAAATTCTAAAATTACTTTAACCTAAAAGAGAATTTATAAAAATATAAAAATGATATATTGCTTATAAATAAGCTAAAAAGAAAATTAAAATGATAAATCCTATTAAATAGAAGCTATCACTATAATTAAAGTTTGTTTTTGGTGTTTTTTCTTTTTCCAAACTAATTATACACTAAATATAAACACTTTTTCTGAAAACACTTTTTTCACAACCCAAAAATAAGCACTTTGAGTGCTTATTCACCCAACAGTTGACTTTTGTTGACTGTGGAGGTAATTAAGCTCAAATGGATGAAATTGGGGTCCACAATGATGAAAGTTGGTTTCTCTGATTTATTTGAACAATAATAAGTAAGTTTCACACAGATAAGCACAACAAATAAGCCACACAACAACAAATAAGCACTTGCTTATTGTTATACTAAGACAGAATGGGGACAGAGTTGGGGGGCCAAATTAGGTGGGCTCCACAGGTCAAATGGTAAAACTATTGGTCAACTAGTCAACCCTGGTAGGAGGGGGTTGGGAGAACCCAGGTATGAGGTGTGGGACCCACTGGGTTAACCACAAATCACCACCAAAAGTGACTGAGTGAGATGAGTCTGCTGAAGCAGGACACAAGCTTGCCCTGCAGCTGTGTTCCAAGGGTATTATTGTCACAAAGAAAAAATCACAAAAATATACCAAACTTGAAATTCAAAAGTTAAGCTGGTAGATAATGCACCCAACAAGTTTCAAAGTCTAAAACCCTACACAAAATTCCATAAAATTCATGCAAGAAATGGTATTTTCTGCACAATGCCCTTTTGACTTTTTTACAAAACTTGAGTATTTGACTTTCATGAACTTTGGTTGATCACTACTGGTTTAATGTGTTAAAATAGACTACAAGTAAACTAAATTAAGCTTTAACTTCTATTTATGAGTTGAAATGATGAAACAACCTTCCCAAATCCTTGACAGTTAACAACTTAAAGGCTCAAATGGTGAATTTTGACTTTCACTTGAAGTTTTGACTGATTGTGTGTTCCAAGGGTTCTATTATACCTACTTGAGACTGTATCTATCATTAACAACAATAAAAACCACCCTTAGCCCTCTGAAACAACCAAAGCCAAACACCCCTTTAAGAACCTCAATATGTGATTTTCAAAACCAAACTCTGATTCTAAACCTGTTACTGATTCAGTAGGTCTTAGGATGAAATAGTGAGCCAAATGAGTCACAAATATACTAATTTTCACAAAAGATACCAACTATGCTGCTTGTACTAATTGACAGTCAATCTAAGACTTATGAACACAAATGGTTTTTGATAAACAAGGATCTAATTTTAAACTGTAAATTACTTATACTGAAACAACTAACATCAATGAGCATACATAATCAAGCAATTAACACGTGAACAGTAAATTAAGAAGATACTTACAAAGAGCTTTTCTGCATAACACACAAAAACCAGAACCAAATCCCAATCCTAGAGGTTTCCTTAAACCTACTAACCCACAGCCTTCCAACATATACTGTGCTCCATGCTTTCTTCAATATGTAACACCTTTTTTTTATTTTTTATTTTATTTTCCTTATATTTTTGATATTTTTCTGAAACTGAATAACTGATTGCAATAGAAGCTTATCAAGCTTCTAAAAGTCTTTTTTTTTTAGCTTACATGAGTATACAATCAACCATAGACCACTATTAAACTTTAATCATTACTTGAGAATTTTAAATAAAACTTGAATTTGAAAAAATGAGAGATAAACTTAAAACAGAACTTATATTGCTTGAAAACATATTACAATGATGAAATAAACACTAGAAAGTCTAAATTACAATTCCTACATACCCTGGGGCTCAAATGAGCATTCCTATATATAACGAGATACCACTTCCCCTTCTCTTTATTCACATGGCTTTCTTTTTGATAACTGAGTGTCCCACAGGTCTTCTCTTTGACCAGAGACCAAATCCCCAGCGTTCAATTATGCTAAAATGAACCTGAGCCCTTGATTGCCATTTTCCCGCCAAAATAGAATGGTGCAAAATTAGTGGTGTGGTTGGGCTCATTTAATGGAGTGGTGGTGGGGGTTGGTTTGGTTGGTGAAGTGCATTAATTGTGGGGGGCTATAGGTGAAAAAAGTTGAGGAGGAGGGGGGAGCAGGGACCTGGTTTTGCGTTGGGGTGTTGGGAGGGAGAAGGAGTTGACTGTGTTTGACCCTGGGGTGTTTTAATATTAAAATGGGAGTGGGCCGGGGTTTGGGCCTGGGGTGTTGTGTGGATCAGGTTTGGCTTGGGCTTGGGTTTATATAATAACAAAGGGTCCGTTTGGTATCATAACACACAAGGACCAAAATTGTAATTCCACCTAATTTTGAGGACTGAAGTTGTAATTTCTCCAAAGTGCTTTAAGGGACCAAACATGCCAAGCATCAATATTCCAAGAACCAAATTTATAATTTTCCATTTTTCAAAATTCCCAGGGACCTATTATGCCATTTTTGAAATCTCAGGGACCAAACTTGTAATTTTGGAAAACGTATTACCCAAGTGTAATATTTTGTGAAATTTGACTTTCAAAACCTTGGGTTGACTTTTCCTTTCAAAATAAATGCATAGGGACTAAAATTGACAAGTTTTGAAACTTGGGGGACTGAAACTGCCAATATTGCAAACTTTGTACGTTTTTTCTTTGTTTTTGCTCATTTTGCATTTAAAACACATAAAACACAATCACTGGGACAATTTAAGTATTTTGATATCTTTTTGATTGTTTTTTGTATGTTTTGGCAGTTTAAATACGTCAAAAACGATGAGTGTTTGAGCACTCATCACATGTCCAATATGAATGTACTTGCTCCCGCTCTAACCATATGATCAGACATTCACACTCTACTAACTGGTTCTGAATTCATCACAACAACAACATCGGCAGCAACAACAACACTTTCATCACCACCACCACCTTCACTTCAACAAAGCATTACTATTCTGGTCCTGCCAAGTGGGGATCTACATTTTTTTTGAAGTTTTTGTTGGTAGATGGATAATTGATGTTGACTAGTGACTCATTCATAGAAGCAAAAAGGTCAATATCATTTGTGTCATTATTGCCATCTTGTGCATTCCAAAGTAGTGTAATATCAAATGTAGGTGTCAGAGTATGAATTTTTCATAAGTTTCTCTTTAAACTCTAAATCATTTAAAAACTCATCATTTCTGACACATAACATGCTCCCTCAAGGATTGAGGGGGAGCAACTGTATCGTCTCATAATCAGTAATTCTTAAATCTGACCACATTTTTCTCCCAAAATCTTTAAACGTATTTAAATCACTTGGGATCACAAATCTCAAATGGTTTGAAATTTTTGATCGGGGGAGAAAATGTGATTTAAATATGAAATCTGATTAAAATGTGATGTTTTGGACATTATTGTATGCTCTCCCATATGTGCTAAACTCTTTTATACATCAATGCACATATTGAGGGGGAGCAAATGGTTTGTGGTGACTAAAAGGACTTAGCATCTCATGTGAGTGCATCTCAGGCTTAACCAATGAATTGACGGAACATATACTGTCATGAATCGAAAGGACTAGTCCTGGACGGGTAATAATTTCAAGCTGGTCTAACCAGTGATGTAAGCGTGTCTCGAAGAGGACTTGTCTAAGTATAGTGTACCATTTCGAGAAACCTTCTATGGACTTGATCAGGCCGGGTAATAACTTCAAGCTAGTCCAACTAGTGATGTAAGCATGTCTCGAATGCCTGCTCATGTTCATTGAAGGTGGATCAATTCAAAAGTGCAACTCTTCCCAACATGTGCAAATTTATAATTAAAACATCTGAGTACATGTTAAGGGGGAGCATTTGAAAATGGTAAAACTCTCAACGTGTTAACAAAATGTGTTTCTTAATCATAAACACGTTGAGAGAATTTTCAATGATTTGGTGTATGGCAACATAGGATAGTCATGAAGTTATAAGGTGGCTAAGGTTAGGAAAACCGTCCTATGATCCGCCAGAGCTGGAGGGATCTACCCATGGACAATACCCAATAGATAGTATTAGAAAGTCCTTAGGTATGATTATGAAAAAAGGAGATAAATGAGAAAAAGGAAAGAAGGCGTTGAACAATTAAAAAGAAATGAAATAAGAAAGGGTGAAAAGAAATAGCCCTCCCATTACTCAATCTTAGGGCAGAAACCGGGTTCAATTCATATGCTACTGGTTGTTACTAAGGTAACACCGGTATTGAAGACAAGACGTCATGGACCCAGTGACACACAGCGCTAAACCTTCTAGCAACTCAAGTTCTCTTAAAAGGACTTGTTTCATTCTCACGGGAACCGATGTAATCTATCAACTCATCTCTTAGATACGGTTGATATTGAAGCAAGAGACCTCTCCCTAGTCTCCGCATAGGATAACCAAATTGCACTTATTGAGTCTAGAGCCACGAGATGCATCAAAAGATCTCAACAGGAACACTGGATACTTTTGCACTAGTGGTTCATTATCAAGGACACCAGTTGCACATTTGAGAGTCCTACGTAGATCATTAGCAATCTACCAGAACATTCATGAGAAATTACTAATGTAATTGTCAGTGATTGAATGGAAATTCCTGCCAGGGTCAACATCAAACAGCCCTGAAAGCAGGCCGGTCACTTAGGTAATTCCTTGTGGATTACGCTTAGTGGTTGCAGTGGTTACTAATGGTCTACAGTCGTGGAGTGATCTCCAGCGACTCACCCAGTCGTTGATCTACTCAGGTAGATCGTGTAAATCCTCTCGGGGGTTGCCGTTTGGGAACGGTCTTGGTAAGGGTTAGAAGGAGTCTTCACACTATGATGTAGACGATCTCTAATTTCAAACCTGTAAGTACCGGATGATTTGTTGCTAACTGTTTGCTTGCAGGAATTTCTGACGGTTGTGGTAGATTGCTGAAAAGATGTTGATCCATCACCCCATGCTCACACTTCGTCATCTTAATCAAGAAATCATGATCATTGAATGGGCTTCATCTATGCTTCCACAACTCTGATGCTGAAGATCATGATCCTGAAAAGTGTGAGCATGCCGATACAAAAATGTCTACGTCACATGGAGATGATACTGCACAAAGATGACTTGGAGACATTCATTTGGATGATAAACTCGAAGAAACGTCAAGGATCATCCAACACATAAATCAAGTCATCAAAGGTCTACTGCTGGAAGCACAAAGATTAATGACTGTGAAGAATCACTGACTACGAGCTAGGAAGACTCAATTCGAAGAATAGAATGCTAGAATTCAATTTGTATTTTCCGAGGTGACCTCCCTTAGGGGGAGATTGTTAGGAATATAAATATTCATATGAAAGACTCGGTCACCCCGAGTATAGATTAACATTGAGTAGCACGTAGTCTTATTAGTAATATTTAGTTAGTTCGAAGATTAGTTTAAGTAACATCGTGGAGGAAGGACGGGTCTTTACCCACTGTATGCCTGATCCATAGCCCGAGAGTGGGCGTTTTCTTTGTAACTATAGATACCCCTCTCCCACCAAGGGAGAGGGTTGAACCTTTCACATAGTTCAATCTAATATATGTGTGTTTCTCTCTCTAAAGTTCCCAACTTCTATTTCTCTCTCTAAACTATTCTTCTTCTCTTCTTCTCTTCTAATTCGAACCAAACCACAAGTAACCATACATGTTTGTGATTATGGATATCCTACAATTAGTGTGTTTATTTGTGTAATGTGTGTTTTGATAGTAAGTGAGAGAGACGGAGTATAAGTAAATTGACAGCTCATTCAATCATTTTATGTAGAAAAGATGGGAAAATTATAATCATTTCCTTAATTACTTTACGTCTTTACTGCATTACTCAGCATATGCAATGCGACTTATAGTTGTTTCCTTAATTCATTTACAACCTATGCAATACTATTCAACAATTTAATATTTCCTTATATAAAGTATTTCAACATTCATTTTCAACTATTCAACATTCAACATTCCTTGACTTTTCAACATTTCAACAATTCAAACTTTGAATATTTTTTCATTATAAGTAGTTAAGATGTGGCAAAAGATTTGATAAAAAATATGTGGTAAAAGATTTGATAAAAAAATGTGGTATAAAAAATGTGGCAAATGATTTGAAAAAAAAAATATGGTATAAAATGACAAAAGATTTGAAAAAAAAATGTGGTATAAAAATGTGGCAAAAGATTTAATAAAAAAAATATGGCAAAAGATTTGATAAAAAAAAATGTAGTATAAAAAAAGTGGCAAAAGATTTGATAAAAAAAATATGGTATAAAAAATGAAGCAAAAGATTTGATGAAAAAATGTAGTATAAAAAAAGTGGCAAAAGATTTTATAAAAAAATATGGTATAAAAAATGTGGCAAAAGATTTGATAAAAAAATGTGATATAAAAAAGTGGCAAAAGATTTGATAAAAAAAAAATGAGGCAAAAGATTTGATAAAATAAATGTGGCAAAAGATGTGATAAAAAATGTGGTAAAAAAAGCGGCAAATTTGATTAAAAAAAAAGTGTGGTATAAAAATGTGGCAAAAGATTTGATAAAAAAATGTGGTATAAAAAATGTGGCAAAGGACGACATGTCTAAATTTTTAGGGCCCCAAGGGTGATTTATGTAATTAACTCAAGGACGAATGGTGTAATTTTTTAGAGCCACGAAGACAATTTATGTAAATTTGTGTAATTAACTCTTGAAAGGACGACATATGTAAATTATAAGAGTTACAGGGACCTTTTATGTAATTGACTTAAGGACGAATGGTGTAATTGTTTAGAGTCACAGGGACGATTTATGTTATTAACTCTTGATTAGATAATGCCACGTAAGATTTATGGTTATAATAGGAAGATTAAGAAAATATTCGAATATTTTAAGAAAAGAAAAAAAGTTGAATACCTAAAAAAAAGAAAAAAAAATGGCATGTTGGATGTCTTTTTAGACCATTTTCCCTAATTAAAATGTGAGTAAATTGGTTGGACAAATATCCTTCTAATATTTAGTGGTTTTAAATTTTAACTTTTTTATTAATCATTCAATCACATTTAACTAACTTACATATATAACACAACCATTTTCACCGTCTACCATTTGTAGAAGAAGATTGTGTTTTTTGTTAATCATTTAATCACGTTATTGTTGATAACATTCTTAAGCAAGTTTTTAGCCACGACGAGGTTAATGTTAGAGTGTAATATTTTATTTATTGCGCTTTTATGGTATGCCAATTGCTTACTATAATATTTTTTTTATATATATTTAATACTCATCTTAATCTCAATCCCTATATTTTAACAACAATATCACAACAATAATTGTTTGTCGTTATAAATATTGTCGCTATGCATGGGTTGTTGTGTAGTTTATTACTTTATCTTAACTACTTATAATACAAAAATGGTCAAGTGAAATGTTGAGTTTTCAACATTTGGTCAAATGAGAGAGAAAATTACTAATCATAATGGTTTCCTTAAACTAAATTATATTATAATTAATACTTTTATTAAAATACCCCATTACTTAAAAATACAATGATTTATTTACATTGTACAACCAATTAAAAGCATATCTACGAAATTAAATACAACCAATTAAAACACCACTTATTAAAAATTACAATAAAATTTTCATAATGTACAATTTAAATAAGCTACAACATAATCCATATAAAATAATTAAACATACTAATTAATGTTATTTTTAAACACCCTAAAATAAAAAGTACATGTTATTATATACATTATACAAATTAATAAAACGCACAAAGCTTCATACAACCTAACAAGTTGATGGTACATATAGTTTTGAAACCTGGACGGGACCAACGGGTTCAACCGGGAACTGATGTCGTCACCGGTTTGGCTAACCAATAAAAACCATCCGAAAACGAACCAGAGAGGACCCGTTGAAGCCGATACAAAGTGGTGAATCAGGCCTAATCGAGATCTATTTCTCCGGTTAATTGTCATAGGGTACCCGAAAGAAAAGCTGAAAAGTGAAAAGTTAAACTAAAAAAGGAAATGTTGAAAAAATATATTTCAAAAGAAAACTATTAATACAAATCACAAACCGGGTTGACCTGAGACGCTTCAAACCTGGCGGGTTGACCCGGTTTAATTTGACCTATTTTCGACCAACTTAGCAAGTTGAACCGGTTTAATTGACCCATTTTTCGACCGGAACGGTTCAACCAGTTGAACCACCCGGGTCGAACCGGGTTTTAAAACATTATGTCTAATCTCAAATTTTCAAACTTTTATTATTTTTTGTTTATAACATATAAACTTTTTTTTATCAATAAACTATCTGTCACTATAAAATCTCGTTGCTATGCACGGGTACTCGTCTAGTTTATAAAATGGAATAATAATTTAAGAAATCAACGAATCAAATCATATTTAAAAACAGTTTTCTTTGATACATTGGCGGGAAGATAAGCAGCCTTGCCTTGCCTTGAGTTTGACGCAAAAACATGATTCGTCTCATCAACTTCTTTAAACTCTTTCCTTTATTGTTTTGTCTTTCAAGATTCTGTCTCAATTTACACACAAAAACACTCTGTCCTTATACAACAACAAAGTAAGGGATTGGATGCCATTTATTTTTGTGTTTTTCGCTTCTTATATCAATACAACATTCTGATAATGAAATCTCAATTTATCAGATATAAGTTGTTGTCCGCGTTCTAGACTCTAGAGACAGAAAGTTGATTTAGTATTCAGAATGAGTTCGTCGTCAGCAGCAGCTCAGTATGATATGTCATTTAAGATTTTGTTGATTGGCGATTCGGGTGTTGGTAAAAGTAGTCTTCTCCTAAGTTTCGTTTCAAACTCTCTCGAGGATCTTTCCCCTACTATTGGTAACTTCAGCTTAACTAAATTGATAACTTTTTAAAAATATTTCTTATTTTGCAAGTATTTTGTGTTTTCACTTTGTTCCATGTTACACTCATATTTGTTCAATGTCATTGTAGTCGCTAAAGCTATAAAAAGTTCTCAATTTTGTCAAATTCATAAAAAATAAAAGAGAGAGACCATGGCATACTTGTAAAAATGATAATCTCAATGATCTAGCCATCTAGGTTATTGAAGAATAGCTCTTAGTTTCGGTCTAGGTTGGTTTTTCTAAGTGCCTCAGTTGGTCGGTTCCTTCATATCATAGGTGATACTTGTACGACAATCACTAGCAATGCCCTTCAAAACAAAAAAAAAAACAAAAAAAAACAAAAAAAATTAGTATTAGTAAAATTTGACAATTAGGTAAGTTTGTCTAGAAAATCTTTAGGATTAGGAAATGTTGCCAAACTGGAAATTGTTGCAGTTTTCATGAGACTATTGAAGTACTTGTTACAATATCCAGCATAATGTGTAATAGCAATTTTATCAATACAATTACGTCTATAGGTTTATCCACGTAATTTCTTGGTCTTTGTCTTCACTTGGTACGGATTTGCAATCGTGTATTGTGTTTACAATACTTCTTGTCCTTGTTGAAGAACCTAATTAACCAGCAAATAATATGGATTTATGGGCGATACTCATGTAGCAAAGTGACCGTCCAAATGTATTACTTTCACGTATTGACTTATTTTTCTGCAGAGTGGGAAAGAAAGAAATATTTTTTACTTCAGTGATTATACTTCACAAAAGAAATTATTAGTCTGCATTTATTCGCCAGCCGTATTACCTTCTAGTTAATTTCTTCTGTATGGTCAAACAGGCGTGGACTTTAAAATAAAGCAGCTTACAGTCGGTGGAAAGAAGTTAAAGCTTACAATTTGGGACACCGGTAAGTGTTAACAATATTATAGAGATGAGGATCTCCCAAACATTTTCATGGTAGTTTATTCAATGTTGCTACCAGTATTGTAACTATTGCTTTATATTTGGAACACCAATGACTATTCTACTTTCAATTTGGTTAATTACTCTTATGAGTATGTTATTAAACAATTAAACTAATCATTGATTAATTAGGTAAATCACTCTTATGAGTATGTTAGTAGTTTTACATAATCTTTGTATTCACTAAAAGTCTTTCCAAATTAAGTGCCACTCATCTCTGGTTTAATCTCGTGTATTGCAGCGGGACAGGAGAGATTCAGGACATTGACAAGCTCCTACTATAGAGGTGCCCAAGGAATTATCCTTGGTAAGCAGGATTCAATCATACTGTTGCATTTTAAAATTCAAAGCACACACATGTTTTTCCTCGAAA
Organism: Artemisia argyi; assembly: GCA_030686995.1. NCBI lineage: Eukaryota > Viridiplantae > Streptophyta > Magnoliopsida > Asterales > Asteraceae > Artemisia > Artemisia argyi. Next base: position 107,641,732 of record CM060708.1, on the reverse strand, counting down.
GTCAACTGTTCAAGTATATAGAAACGACCATTACCTTTTATCCTTCGTGTTCACACTCAAAAGTTAGTATTCATCCTGTATGATTGGAATATAATGTCGGCAAGGCTTGATTTTTACGTCATTTGTTTGGACATCAGTACTACTGCTGGTTTTAGGTGTTTCGTTGTACAAACTAACTGAACACATCTATAATACTTGAAGAATTTTATTTGTAGCCCACGTATTAAACACACATATTATCAGTGAAAGAATGATGAATGACAATTTTCTTATCCTTCAAGAACTTCTGCTTGTTTAAATTGGAAAGACCACCAATTCAGTGTGTGCCAAGTGCATCATATGAACATTTTCATTGTAGAGATTTCAAGATTACTAACATTATGTAGTTGCAGCATATGATGTTACAAGGAGAGATACGTTCATAAGCTTGTCAGATATATGGGCTAAAGAAGTCGAACGTTACTCCACTAATCAGGATTGTGTCAAGATGCTCGTTGGAAACAAAGTTGACAAAGTAAGTGTACTTATTAAGTTATTTTTTCCAGAATATGCATATATAGTGTGAAACCACTGTTGCTTCTCCATTCGATTCAGTTTAAGTTTTGTATTTGCTTTTATATAATAAATCATTTTGCTTATAGACATGGTCTAAAAATGCTTTTTCAGGACTCAGAAAGATTTGTAAGCAAGGAAGAAGGCATTGCTCTAGCAAAAGAACTTGGATGCTTATTTTTTGAGTGCAGTGCTACAACTCTAGAAAATGTACATCAATGCTTCGAAGAACTTGCATTGAAGGTAAATTGGACCATCCTATGATTTTTTTTCCTTGAGATCTGTCACAAATGCCTCTTCCGTCTTTACTCTTTTGGTAACGGTTAAATAGGTAAACTATGAAATTCAGTTGAGACTGGAACACGTCAAATTGCTAAACTTTAAACACTTGATTGACAGACGGAATGAGTCAAATGGGTCGAACTGGTATGACGGGTCACAAGCGATATATCTGAAGTGAATTTAAATGCTCAGAGCCTCTTAGATTAGTATATCAGTAGGATAGTCTTTGTAATCACAATATCTCATTTTTTTATGATTCTCAAGAAAAAAAGGAGAACATTATCTATGCGGGTCAGCACACTCCAACCAAATCCTTGATGACCATGATATAAAATGACCAGTTCTAACCCGTACCGACTTTAAACCATTTTCTAATGCTTTCAAACCGTATATTTTGCCAATATAGTATATATGCCAAAAGGAGCTTAATATCTTTTTTCGAATTTCAATATTTAAATGTGGAGGGGTAAGAAAATTGCCTTGACTTGCACTATATATGAAATATCATTCATTCGGTATGAAAATTTGTCATCCCTGATTTAGAAAAAAGGGGTTATACTTAAAGTTATCTCTTGTTTTCTGATCACAGATTATGGAGGTTCCTAGTCTTGTTGAAGAAGGGTCGACAACGCTAAAGAGAAATATACTCATGCAGAAACCAGACGACCAAACAACGTATGCTGATAGTTGTTGCTCATAAGAAAGGATTTCTAATGATGGTGCATTGTTTCTACTCTTATTGCTAACGATACCTATGTGGCGAGCTTTCCTTACAAACGGTGATTTCACATGCAAATCAATGGCTTTTTCACTTTCTTAACAAAAAAGATAGAGAAAACACTTAAGCTGTTTGCTTCCTTCTCTTTTATTTCCAGTTCTTTGAAGATATTGTTCTGACAAACGAGACTATGATTTGGTGAGGCTTTATGGCGTGGTTATGATTTGCTTATAATTATAAATGTTCTATTTGTTGAAGTGCGAGTGTGTGACCTAAATGACAAGTAATTTTAGTTGATTTTAATTAAAATTTTAGCAAATTATAATGTGGTCTACTTGTAACTTGATCCAGCCTCACCAAAAAATTTACTATTGTCAACATAAATTTGCTAAAGATGAAAATGCATAAATTTATCTAAGATAGGGGTATCAATTGTCTACATTTCATCTCCCACATACTTAGATATGAATTATGATTGAGTATTATTGTTGTATTATTGTCAAAATAAATCGAAATATCTTGAAAGGTCATCCAAAGGGATGTGACATGCATGTGATGTGCATCACAAACTCGCATATATAATGTTGTAACATGTGTATTACAAATGCAATTTTGTGATTTTCTCCTCAATTTTCGTTGTATGTCTATCATCTTTCAGCATGCCCTCCCGTCGTTTTTGGAGGGCCATGCCACAATTATAATGTAGGCCTCCTAAAACATCTCACACACAAAGTCAAAACTTATCACATTAATATTCTTGGACTACTTTGAAATGTTCACATGTTCCTTTAATTATGATGGTCTTATAAAAAGGCACTGTCCTATAGAACATTAATAACAATTGAATAACTTTAGTTTAAGAGGAAAAAAATAAGGGTTTTGCTAACAACAACAGCTCTAAAGGTTGTCGTTAAGATGTTTTTTTTTTTATTAAAATTTCTTGTAATAATATAATTCATTCAATCACAATCAATCATTAATTGTATATGTAATATTTTCGGGATTTTCTCCACTTTTTTCGGGATTATCATCCAATAAGAATCATTCAAAAGAGATATTGTAATGAAAATTATTTGCTTAATGACAAACCTTAGGGCTGTTGTTAGCAAAACCAAAAAAATAAATGGATGTGAAATTGTTGACCAATAAATAATGAAATTTCTAACAAATTGAAGTACCCAGTATGTTCTTTTTTTCATATGTTATGTAATATTTTTAGCATGTCATTTTAGTAGATGCATCTGTGATTATGAATAAAATTTTATGACATGCATTATTACAAGAAATTTTAGTAGATACATTAACTATCTTAATATGGCTATTATTATCAACCACAATGACGTGATTATATTAGTGTACGATTATTTGTACATGTTTACCTTTTAAACATATACTTTATAGCATGTTTAACAAAACCCTTTAACGAAATATCGTTGATACATTAGCATAAAGATTGTAGGCGGTGCTCGGGTCAGCCCAACCATGAACCATGCAAGTAAACTAGTATAAAGGAAGTTAACAGTTGATTGCATGTAAGAATTCTTTGTATAGATTCAAGTGTAGTTTGATGTTTGGTTGTTAGGTATGGTTGAAATGAACCGAATGTTCATCGAACATTTCATGAATCGAGCGGTAAAATATTTTTTTATTTGCGTTTATTTATTAAATAAATGAACATGAACATATTTTATGTCCGTTTAGTTAAATAAACGAACATAAACAAAAGTGTAATTCATTCATTTATATTTATAAATGTCCAAATATACTTTCATTAATGCGTGTTTATATGTTCTTTTATTTGTTTATTGTAGTATATCATATGTTTTTATTATACACATTAAAAAACGGATACTTAAAAAAAATAAACACACATAAAATACAATAAATTGTATATTTTTTTGTTTGTATTCATACTTTCATTTATATTTGTTCGTTTACATTCGTTTAATCTCTTAATTAACGATGATGAATAACCTCATTTTTAATAAACGAATATGAACAAGAAAAATTGTGTGTTTAAGTGTTCATGTCTGTTCATTTGGCCGGTTAATATTTTAAACAGACGATCATGAACACGGCTTCGTTTGTGTTCGTCTAATTCATTTACAACCCTATTGGCAGGTAAAAGCAATTTAAGTTGATTCATTGCAATCGTCCACGCATGAACAAAAAAATGTATCGATCATGATATGCTACTACTAGTGTAATAGTGTTCTTGTCTTTGTGGAAGTCGCAGCGCTCGATTAGGGAAAAGTTCAATTTTGGAGAAAGAAGAACGCGAGGGCATAATGATATATATGACTTGTGTCAATATAAAATAGATACAAATAGAGTATAGATGGTGCTTGTGGTTTTCTCAAAATTATAAAAAAATGTTCCATGATACTATTTACAGGTAATGTCTCAGGAAAAAAAAAAAAAAAATGTTCGCTTTTATATTCGGTTCGGTTAAGTATGTAATTAATTTCAGATTGATCTTGAGCTATGTAATCATATTTGGTGTTCGTCTTTAGAGGGTAAAAGACGATGGGTCAAATTCGAAAGTAAAAACAATATCAGTTTCGAGGGACCATATTCGTCATTTATACTGACATATACAGACCATAGATGTAAACGAGACGAGACAACTCGTAAGTTATTCATGATCAACTCAGAAAACGCTTAAAATGGACTTGACTTTATTAGAGTTGAGCTCGAGCTTGAGCTACTCGAGTAGGTACCCGAGTCGAGTTCGAGTTTGAGTATAGTCGGCTCGTGAGGCTTACGAACCTTAGCGAGCTTTTGTTAAAAATAATTACATAATTATCATTAATATATTAAGCAATATACGTACGAGTCGTGTGGGCTAAATTGTCAATTATTTCTTGAGCTCGAGCTTGAAAGGTAAGTACATTCAAGCTTGAGTCGAGTTTCAAGCTCGAGTTTTAAAAAGCGATTCGAGCTCAAGCTAAATTTTGAGCTCGAGTTTTAGTAATTGAGTCAAACTCGCGCTTGACGATATTTGGCTCGATTACACCCTGGCACAAACCATGTGTCTAATCAAATTAAGTAAAAAAAAAAAGTTTAAACGTTATACATAAAGCTAAAGAATATGTAAGATAAATGTAATATTATAAAAGTTTTGAAATAAAAATATATACGGAGATCTCTCATATAAATAAATAAGTAGGAAGGCGCCCGCTGCGTTGCAGCGGGAATTTTTGAGAAATTTTTATGATAATTATTCACGAATAATGTTTGGGTGGGCTTTCTCGTTGTAAGATCGTGGTATGTTTTTTTTCCGACACGTGTTGTATATGTTTTGAACAAATGTTGTGAGAAACTATATTTGTAGTTGTCGAACAACGTCTTATTTGAAATGAATGTTGTGTTAGACACCAGTGTGTTGCGGCAGGCTAATTTTGACCGTTATAGTTTTAAAGAAATTTTGAGTAATTTTAAAGTTATTGAAAGGTTAAGGGTGCATTTTGAAAGTTCTTTATTTAAAAATTATTTAATAGGTCGAGGGTGCATTATAAAAGTTGTTTTATTTTATATATATCAAACTTTACATTTTTTTATATAATCGTGCGTACGTCAAAAGTATATAATACTGGGCTCGTTTTGGTCATCATCGAAAGATCTTTCCAGCTGAATTTTTTTTATTCATGAAATGGGGAGATATTTGTTAAGTATTTGATAAATAAAGTTTGTTATATGAAAAAGTTGTAAATAGTTTAAAGTGTAGAGCAATTTTTGCAAGTTAATGCATAGCTTAGACCGCTCGGTAAGGTGACCACCTCACCCACGTTAACATTTAACGCACCTTGACTTTGGACCGAGTTACCTTACCGCGACAGAAAGGCAAACGCACGTTAACTCTGCACGTTAAGTGCTTAACGTGCGTTAAGCAGCATGTTTTTTTTTTTTTTTTTTTTTTTTTTTTTTTTTTTTTTTTTTTTCACTTTTGGCCCTTGTAATATTAGTTCCTTTATTGGGGTGGAAGTGAATTAAGGTGAGTTATAGGTGAGTTATGTTACCGGGGTGGAAAGTCAAGAGTTAAGATTAAAAGGGAAAAGCTGACGTGGCGTTGAGGTGGCAGTGCGTTAAGTTTTAACTCAACGTCACCTTACCACATGCTCTTAGGCTACCCACAGTGGTGACCTATATTGTATCATCTTTCCGGCTGCAACCTCAGCATTCTCTCTCCTCAACCCATATTCATCTCTCTCATCACAGTGGCAACCCATATTGCATCATCTTTTTTTTAATATACAAACGGTTACAAGTGGGAAAGTGTTTGAAGAATCGGTCGAAAACTCAAACGATATGCAAGTTTTCATCCGGCAACCGATATTCGCCATAATGGCAACAACCGATTTCGAAATCGGTCGAACGATTCATACGAACGATATTTTACGGCCCATTGCTAGCAGCCTTAGGGTGAATTTTGTGTGTGTGTATATATATATATATATATATATATATATATATATATATATATATATATATATATATATATATATATATATATATATATATATATATAGGCAAAGGATCACGTGCGGATGTTTTGTTTTAGTGCGGACGTGCGGATAGATCTGGGTCGTCCATCCAGATCTGATCTTGACTTTTTGTAAAAAAAAGTCAAGATCTGACGCAACGATCACGGTACCAATTGACCCTTCAAACGATTTTTTTAATTTTTTTCCTTTTTAGGGATCCTTACTATTTTTGTTTTCTTTACTTTTTTTATTTTTTTAAATTTTTCTGAGCACTTTTTTTGTTTTTGATTATGAGTGCTACGATGATATTTAGGATATTATGAGTCTTACCGTGATATTAACGATTTTACTTAAAAAGTTACGGCGATATTAGTAAAAAAAACTTAATATCACTGTTTTTTTTATCACGATATTAAGAAAAAGTTACGGTGATATTAAAAAAATTAACTTTGATATTAAGAAAACATGATAGTTACGGTGATATTAACAATTTTTATTAAGAAAAAGTTTTTATGATATTAAAAAAGTTATTGTGATATTAAATTTTTTATGTGATATCAAAATCTGATTTTGACTTTTTTACAAAAGTCAAAATCATACGCTAATATCACAATACCTTTAATGATGAAAATGATTTTTTTTTGAAATTTTTTTCACCGATTTATAATTATTTGTTGTTCTTTTTATTTTTTTAATTTTTTCAGATTTTTTTGAATTTTTTTTAATAAAAAAATCTACTGTGATATTAACGATTTTTAAAAAAGTCATGATATTTATGATAATGTCACTCCGCTTTTTTCAGATGGTTGACTAGATGGAGGGCTGAGATTCGTCCGTACATCCGCACTAAAATCCAAAAATGTACCGGATCTCTTCCCTATATATATATATATATATATATATATATATATATATATATATATATATATATATATATATATATGTTTACTACTATTTTAGTCGGTACTTCGCTCGAGGAAGATAATGACCTTTATACACTTTAATTTCCAACGGGTGAAAAAATCAAAACTAAAACGATCAAAGTTATCTATTGTATAGTGTTTTCATGGACCAAACCCACTTCCTATTTGGTCGGTTTGGATTTTTGTATAGTCAACAGTAGAAGTGATTTAGCTAGGCCTATCGAAAGTTAAGTTCGGGATAAACTCAAAACCAGATGATGTTGAAAAAAGATATAAGGGCTGAAGGAGTAAGGATGAAAACTTGTCTAATGCATGACAAAGAAATATAATCATTGTGTGACTAGACTTTTTATCATTTGAAATACTTTTCTGCTCTAGGGCATGGAAGTGGCAACTGTCCACAACCGTCAAATTATAAGGCTGATAGTAAAGAACCGAATAATTCGGTTGGTCTACCCCTATGAGATGCGTCCTCTAGATACATAGTCAAAGTGTCGAATATAACTTGAATATGGAGTCAGCTAGTATGTATATGGAACTGAAGCTGAACGATTAGCGATTGACAATGTTTTGATAAGCCTATCAGCTCTCTGATTCTTCCAACAGAACAAAGCATGAATATCTATTAAGATATTTAGGCGGGACTTTCCTCTTAGTGCGAAGGAGTGAGTTCTAAGGGTTTCTCTTCGTGGGTCTCTCTTAGTGGTTCGGGTCATGCCCGTTTAGATGGTTTAACTTGGAAGTCGTATTTCAAGTATGAGTGGATGAAAGGACAATAAACAGTTGGTAGAAGTGTTCACTAAAACAATGTTCTTAGGTTTCCAAGAATAGATGTATTTAATAGATGATGTACTTCTTTATTAAATTTCTGACACGTTTCAACAACCTCACATGTGACATCCTCGTACTCGTCTATATAGAAAGAATGTTGGTGTGAATAAATGCTTAACACTTTCAAGTTTATTGTAAACATTTAAGAAGTGCATTTACTCTCCTTAAACTGGTTTAGTCCCTGATACTATCAGCGACATCAGAGTTCACTTGCAAACGTATACTTTGTTTAAATTTGGTTGGTCGGAGAGCTAAAACAATTGTCATTCAATTAACTGTTAACTCCGTATAATACTTTGTAATTTTGTGGTTTATTTCAATATGAATTATATGATTGAAAAGTTATATTTTTGTTTCGTTTGAACAATTGGCTTCTTTGTGTCACAAAGAAGCCAAAGATTTGGGAACTACAGATATTTGGGTTATAGACTATCGAAAATTAATTTAGGGTGCGTTTGGTATGCTTGATGGAATCACTATAGGTATAGAGGTTTGAAAATAGAGTGGAATGAAAATGAGTATGTAAATATCACTTTTCATAGGTATTTACATACCCACCAAATCATACTCCTATGAGGAAACCCACATATAATGGGCATCCTCATTCCATTGCAATGAGTCCCATAACAAACCAAACAACATTAACGAATTTCAAAGTTATAGATTTATTCTCATAGTAGGATACCAAACGCACCCTAAATGTTTTGCATCAATGAATGCTATAATGATTTAACTTTTTACATAGAAAATATTGCATTAAAGCCAATGTCACTTTTTAATTTGCAGTCGTTTTGGGGTTACGCTTTGAATTTTCGTCCGAGACTTCCAAAAACTCACCGGTAACCCTATTTGTTTGGTTCAAGTTTGTGTGTCAGTTAACCGAGACATCAAAATTTCATTGTTACCGAAAAAGAAGTGGCTAAAAATGGTTGCGCATGCATGAATGGGAAAACTTAAATAGTTAATAGTATTATAGATCAACGAGAAAATCACTTGTGTATGCATGATTGACAAGTACCTAAGGTTGGTTAAATAATAGTAGTAACTTGTCCTTTAAAAGTTTCAAGTTTTTTAGAGGAAAATGCGGACCCGTCTCGATTAATCTCGATTCTGAAAGTCATTTGAATCGTAAATTGAATACTCACCCGAAAGTAGTCGGTTTTTTGGCCCGTCTCGTCCCGATACTGACCCGTCCCGAAAGTAGTCGGTTTTTGCTTGTATTTTGTCGGTTTTTGTTCTGTCCCGACTCATCCCGAATCCTGAAAATGGTAAAAATCCATCCCGACTCCCGACCCAAGAAACTATTATTCGGTTTCAAGACTATCGATTTATGTCGAGATCAGGCCGGTTGTCGGTACTCGAGCGGTTTTGATCACCCCTAAGTAGTAGTCAATCTTGAAACATCGTTACACACATTACTTCATTTTTGTTTTAAGTCCTTCAATTACCAATCAGACACGGATAAGAAAGTATTTTTGAGACTATTCTTTTTCTATTACATGACATGTTGCATTTGTTTCGTTGAATATGTCAAAGATTATGCAAGTAGGTCAAAGGAAAACTTGCAACATGGTGAATGTACACATTTGTATTGTTTTTAGGGAAAATTCCAAAAGTATGTTAAAAATTGAATTTAGGTACATAACTAATTCAAGAATTTTGCAATTTCTTCATTTGGTTATGTGCGATCATGCTACTGCGCGACTTCATTCATAATTAGATATGTGACATGACAAAAGGTACCATTCTAAATTTCTAATCATTTGATGACACACTTGTTACATTTTGAATGGGGTCACACATTTGCCTTGCTCGACCAGCGGCTGTGTGACTGTGCGACCCGTTCAAAATGTGACAAGTGTGTCACTAAATGGTTAGAATGATATTTTTTGTAATGCCACGTGTCAACTTTTTAATGGGGTCGCGCAATAGCACGATCGCACATGACTAAAATTGAAATTTGCAATATTTTTGACTATATATTATAGACAAAAATTTAATTTTCGGTGTATTTTTTAAATTTTTCATTGTTTTTATCTATACTACCTATAAAGCAAAAATGGTCAAAAGGTGAATGTGAAAAGTCAAGAAAGTGAAAAGTGAAATGTTGAAAAACGTATATAAGGAAATATTGAAATGCATTTAATACTCTTATTAAAATACCTCATTACTTAAAAGTACAATGATTTATTCATATTGTACAACCAATTAAAACAATTAATACAAATCACAAACCGGGTTGACCCGGGACGCTTCAAACCCGACGGGTTGAACCGGTTTAATTTGACCCGTTTTCGACCTAACCTAGCATGTTGACCCGGTTTAACTCGACCAAATTTTCGACCGGAATGGTTCAACCGGTTGAACCACCCGGGTCGAACCGGGTTTCAAAACATTATTTTTAATTCCCAAATCTTCAAACTTTTATTATTTTTCATTTATAACCAATTAAAACAATTAATACAAATCACAAACCGGGTTGACCCGGGACGCTTCAAACCCGACGGGTTGAACCGGTTTAATTTGACCCGTTTTCGACCTAACCTAGCATGTTGACCCGGTTTAAATCGACCAAATTTTCGACCGGAACGGTTCAACCGGTTGAACCACCCGGGTCGAACCGGGTTTCAAAACATTATTTTTAATTCCCAAATCTTCAAACTTTTATTACTTTTCATTTATAACCAATTAATACAAATCACAAACCAGGTTGACCCGGGACGCTTCAAACTCGCCGGGTTGAACCGGTTTAATTTGACCCATTTTTGACCCAACCTAGCAAGTTGACCCGGTTTAAATCGACCAATTTTTCGACCGGAACGGTTTAACCGGTTGAACCACCCGGGTGGAACCGGGTTTCAAAACTTTATGTTTAATTCCTAAATCTTCAAACTTTTATTATTTTTCATTCACAACCTAGAAATTTTTTTTATCAATAAACTATCTGTCGCTATAAAATCTCGTTGCTATGCACGGGTACTCGTCTAGTATCATTAATTGTAGAAAGCCAATTGAAGCTAGAACTAGAGTATAATTGAAATCGAGATAGCCAAACACGATTTGAATGGAATTTAATTTGTTTGATATGATATGGTGGGTCTCTATATGGAAATTTGATGAAGAGCGTCACACTCGGGGCACTATACGATCCCTTGGATAAAAGATTGTCAAATTTTCATCTCCATATCATTTTCTTTGATAATCCATCTTTTAAAGTCTCATGCTCATTATCATCATTTCATTTCATTTTTTTTAAAGCAAAATACTCATTATCATGTAACTAACGGGTCTCACTTGCTTTTTACTAGTATTAAACTAACTGATCAATGTGATGCATATCATTTTAAATACGTATTCAAAAGTTGATAGGTTAATCTCTTGACGAGTTCTTGTGTTGGCCAAAAGTTATTATTAGATATTGCAAAGTGCATGATTAAATCATTTAATAATGTCTGATAAATATAAGCTAACATATGGGGCTAACCCTAAAACAATTATACTTGGGCCTATACAATATATTCGGTTAATACACTTTCGCAGTTGAAGCGGGAGGCCTACGTTAAAACTGGAGAACACATTAGATGACAGATGGTTGAAAATTTTGTTGATTGTATGTCGGTTAAAACTTAAGAACACTTTCAAATATCCATTAACATTAAATATAATATAGTATCTATTTATGCCTTTTGCATGACATTACTTTCAATCAGGGCCGTCTCATGGATTTCGGTGGCCCCATGCCACACCACAAAGAGGCCATTAAAAACACATACAAAATAAACATATGTCACTAGTGCGTGAACTAATTAAACTCAAGCCTCATATTGTGTATATACATATATATTAAAGTGCATAGAATTTTGTGGCCCTCGTTAAGCGGTGACCATGTGCAATGACACTTCTTGCACTCCTTTAAAGCCGGCCCTGCTTTCAATGATTGATGATCATAGAGGATCATTCTAGTTTATTGGGTTTATATACCTGGGTATGTTTGGTGAAATGGTTGTGGCTGAGGCTGGGACTGGGCTAAGACTTATATTATAAGCCTAAATTAAAATTTGTAATTTATAAATTTGTTTGGTAAATAGGCTGAGGCTGGGGCTTATTATTGTAAAATTACTAAAAATGACACAATTAAATAAGTTTTTGTATATGTTGATACAAAAGTTGGACGTTCCTTGTTTGGACTCCTATTCCCATATCAATTAGATCTTGATGATGAGACCTGCGCACTAAAAGAACAAAAAACACCGTTAGGCTTACCGTGGGATTGTCTCCCACGATTATCCTCCAGCGTGAGAGTAAGTAATCGGTTTTAGGGTTTTAGTGAGGAGTTAGGGTTATGAGATGATACCTTAATAAGAGCCGAGATGCCCTTTATATACACACGAAATCCTTGTTGGTTTCGTGTCCCTTACCCTTCGGCGTATCCCAACTTATTCGGTCCCTTGATCCTTATCCCATAAATAAGAGATCCTATATCAAGACCATAAATAATAGATTCTAATTTGGCCCTTTGTAAGCCCAAATCTTTATCATAATAGCCCACGCGTGATGGGCTTGGGTATTAGTAACGTCCATTGGTCGGGTTCATGACCCGAGTGCAGACTATACGTCATCATGTCCCCCAGTCTAGTATGCGCAAGGTGAAACTGCGGATGCTAGACTAACGACTGTAGCGAAAATATCCCAGGATGCGTGGCGGGAAAGCTTCAAGTGTTTCTCGCCCAAAAATAATACGATGAATCTAGTCCAATTAAGTCCCAAATATCCCTCGTAAATCGTGAGAGGGTGGGTGAAAAGTATCTCACCTCTTGATCTCTCAGCCACACGATTAGAGCAAGTGGGGTATACATGTCAATCATCCATGAATGTGTGTAACCCTATATAAAGGGTAGCTCCCATTTCACTGTGGCTATCACAGTAAAAGAAATCTTTATTTCCACCATTGTTAAAACTTCCCAAAGAGCAATCAAGAAAGCAACAATCTCTAAGGTAATAGCGCGTGTGCTTCAGAATACTGATCATGGTTCTTAAATTGTCCGACTTTTCATCCAATATAATCGAGGATGAACTTCGTGAGTTCACCTCGGATTATTATATCCCGCTCGCATTGGACCCGGTAGTTGCTAATCAACGTGTGCCCATTTCTTTATTCTTGTGCGATGTTCTTAACTATTATCGCCTCCATATTTCCCAACTGCACTGCATAGGCGCAGCCAAAATAACAAACTTCGAAGTAAATTGTCGCTTGTTGGTGATTAACCCTACCATCAATCTGTTCCGCGAGTTTTATCACACGATGTGGTCAAACGGGTGGGTGTCTTTTTCCAAACACGCAGGGCGACTGCAATGTTATACGGAAAAGCTAAATGCGCTTAGGAACTAGAGGGAGAACGGAGAAGTTCTTCTGGGTTGATGAGACATTTTTTCCATGGGATTTCGAGTTCTATACCTAAGGGTCGTTACCGAAGGATGAGCGCCCAAACCCCGGGACATATAGCGCAGATGATGCTGAAACGATAAATGCCAATCGCATCCCCATCAACTCCTACCAAGAAGAGTTTTTGATGCATATGGGCATTAGTCGTAATTACTTCCAAGGTCCTGACGAGGTGCCAACTTTTTTGGACGAGGATGACCGGGGTGGGTGCTTGTCCTTCCCTCTCCCTCGCTTATTAGTGTAAGTGCTCTTTCTTATTGTAGCTTATGTAACCCCTTTTTGTTTTTGGTTGTTGTTTGTCGCACAGAAATGGATCTATTCAGCGTGGTGAAACTGGCGAGTCCCAAACAGGTGACCGTAGGGGTGCACCCCTTAAGAGAAGGTGAAGCGCCGATACTGGAGGCTACTGCGGGGCGCACAATGGAGTTCGTACAGGAAGAGCCAAAAAATGCCCCCCCCCCAAGTAGTTTTAGAGGCGACCCTAGTGCGCAGTGTTCCGAATCTTAGGGTACAATCCCCAGAGCTATCACGCACAGATTCGTCAGAAAGCGTGGGGATCACTAGGGCTGAAAGTGAGCTAGAGGAGGTGAGCCAAGGGGTGAAGCGCAAGAAAGTTTCTGGTGGTGATGGCGCAGGCACATCCAAGAGAAGGCACCATGTTATCCTTGGCGGGCAATCGTCATCAGAGGAGGATGCGTCGCTCACCGTTGCTGACATGGATATAACTGAAACTCCTCCCCTAAGTAAGTAATGAAACTTGTGTCTTTAAAGAAAACTTCATTTCATATTCGCCATTGATATAAGATAACCTTGAACCCTTGTCATTTGCGTGCAGTGTTGAAGCTGCTGGGGGTGCTGCTGCGCATGCTGGGAAATCGCCACCCAAGGCGAGTCCCCTTTATACTGATGAGCCTTCGCAGAAGAGCCAAGGGACTGATGATGAGGCGAAAAATAAACCACTTTTAGGGGGTCATTTAAGCCCGGAATTGAACTTATTTGATCAAATATTGCCCTAAATCGTTCTTTTTGTGATTTTAGGTACTTTGGGAGTGAAATCTGAAAAAGGAAGCAATTCGGACGTTTTTGGAGCATAAAAGTGAAGAAAACGCCAAAGTCTTAATTTTCCTTGCTGGGAACAGTAGGTGACGACGTCAAGAAGGAATCCTTGACGGCGTCAAGAGCAAATTTCCATGACGACCCAGTACAGATTTGACGGCGTCACGAAGTAGGGCGTCAAGAGTAAAAGTCATGACGGCCTGGAAATGCACAACACATGACGGCGTCAGAAGTAGTTCAAGGCAGTCCGAGAAGAGTTTTGGCGGCGAGGTGACGGTGTCACAAGTTTGGTCTTGACGCCGTCAGACCCCTTTTCCTATATATAGTTTTCTAATTTTCACATTAAAAAGAGAGAAGTTTTGGAGAAACCCTAAGTACGAACTTGGTGCGAATTTTACAGGTTTTTCAAGGGTTCTAAGCCCTTGATACCTTTCATGTGTAATTAAGATAAGTGTTCTTTTAATTCAATCAATATGTCTATGTGTTGGTTGTCTATATCTTGTTCTTGTCTTAATTCCATCATGCTAGGCTAGATCTATCTGGTTTTTGCTTAGATCTAATAAAACCTAGATGTTAATTATGTGTTGATTACTTGTTTATACTTGTTTTGGATGAATGAATTTATATGTTAGGCTTAAGAAAACTGGCAGATCTCCAATTGGTAACATGCTTGAACATCTTAGGAAACCTGAACCGATGTGCACTAGGTCTTTATTGGTTGTATTTAATGTATGAGCCACTGTTTATAATCCCTATGGTTGTGCTGGGCATGGTATAGGAGGAGATAAGAGCTCATAGAATTGGGGAGTTAAGTGCGCCATCCCATGAATGGTATTAAGGAATACAATCCGTCATCCATGAAACTATAACAAGTAATTAACGTGTAAAAGATGTCTAGGGAGTAGTGAAATCTAAGTAAACACATTTTCTCCACTTATTGCTCACAACCTTAGTATAATTTAGTTTATTTTCATTTTTAGTATTTTATTTTGATTGCATCTTTAGCATTGGGTTAGTTGACTAGCAACTAATTCCGCCCAAATCCTTCAAACCCGAGATTTTTACTTGCTTTCTAAAAAATATAAAAATACAAAAATAATCATCCCTCACCTTTAGAACTAGTATTTAGGTTTTCTAATCCTAGCGACACTATTCCTAGCTGAACGATCAATCCCCCGGTACTTGTCACTATACTATACTACAACGATCAGGTACACTGCCTGGTGGGGGTTGTAAGCTTTTCAAGATCCCTTGAGAGGTAAAGCCTGGTGCGATTCCCACGTATCAAGTTTTTGGCGCCGTTGCCGGGGAATAGTTATTGTCTAGGTTAGAATCTCTTTTTATTAGGTCTACTTACTAGATTCCTTTCTAGTAAGATTTTATTTTTATTTTTAGGTTTCTTTAGTCTATCTTATTTCTTTGTGTCCTTTGTTCGTAAACTATTTTGATGGATAACAATAACATTGATCGTTTGATTCCTGTTATTCGTGTTTTTCGTCGTAGGATTTTCCAAATGCCCGCTCCACTCCCTTTAGTTGAGAATGAGAACCCACCTAACCTCTCACCCAACCACCACTTTGACAATAACTCTGAGCTAGAGGAGTCTGATCATGATGATGACCGTAGGGCTAACCCCTTTTACTATTCAGACTCCGACGAGGATCTTGATGATGGTGATGTGATTAATGAGGATTGAATGGAAGAGGAAATAAACCCTCTTAGGTATGTCGACCCTAGAACTAAGATTGAGTGCGATAGTTCGTTTAACATGCAATTTCCTTGTAAGATCGGATTTAAGAGCTTTAACGCCTTTCTTAACTCATCTCTTCCAATGAACGTAATCTCGCGTAATGAATACAGTAAAATCATGATAGATGAGTTAGAATATATAGGAGAAAACATTATTGCTAGGGCAATACCATTGCATGTGTTTGTAGGAAGCTTGGTTTATCTTGTTGAGTTCATGGTTATGGAGAATCTAGGAGAGTTTATTGATAATAAGTTGACCCAAGTTGTGTTTGGAAAACCTTTCAAACAGTTGACCAACCTTGATGAAAAACTCATAGAAGGGTTAATTATATTCTCGGATGGGGATGAAGATTTTGTGTATCAAATGCCCCGCACCCACCCTAGGTTCAAGGATTTTTCCATGGAAAAGTGCAGTAGGTATCCGCCCATGGAAATGTTAAGTGAGAATGATAAGAGAAAAGGACTTAAGTACACTCATGAAAAGAATAAAAGATACTATCGCGGATGCTTAGAGTTAGGAGATGAATATAAGAAAGATGAAGCGACTATTAGATGACTCACACTTGGTTATGTGAGCATAAGCGATACACGTTAACCCATGAACTTGAGTATAGCTACAAGACTCGTAAATAAAGAAAAGCGCTTCTTGGGAGGCAACCCATGCTTTGTGTGATTTTATTTTTGTTTGTTTGTTATTTGCTTCCTTATGCATGCTTAATTTTTATTGTTGGTTGATCATGTTTCTAAATTAAATAGTGGAAATACTTTACTTTGTTGTTTTGGCCTAGTCTTAACTCCACCTAAAAGTATTTTTGCAAAAGATAAGTGTAAGGGGAAACCCCAAATATGTTTTTAAGAAACAAACCGATCATGATTCTCCACAATATTAAATGAACATGTATATTCGTACTTGTTAGAGTTAAATGCTTGTATTGAGTCATAATGAAGTTTTGCAGGATTTTCCAGGAAGTAGGACCAAGTTTTTCCAGAAATTTTCCGGAAACTTAACATAAGAATTTCTGCAGGTCACTTCTGACAGCGTCAAGAGTTAACTCTTGACGGCGTCAAGTGTAAAAATCTGGAAATTTTACCAGTTTTGTTTTTCTAACGGAGTCTTATGGTTTTTGTGAATTATTAAGTTTTATAATCTCCAGGAAATCTGCAAACTTCATTCCACAAGCATTATATCTTATCTTGTTTTCTAGGTTTAGTAACTTATATAGGATGCCTCCGATTTTACGCGAGGTTGTTTTGTCTATTTTCTCAGGTTTTACAGGTTATGTATGACAAGAAGATGATTTATACTCTGGAAGGGAAGCTTTGATTGTTCATTTTCTTGGAGGAAGATTTAACCTGGCCACCTTATTATCCATACCGAGCGAATCAGGGGAGTATTTGATTTCATTCTTTTTACTTTTTCACTTTTACATTCTTTACTTGAACATTGGGGACAAAGTTCATCTTAAGTGTAAGGGGAGGGTAAAAAGATGATACCTTACATATGCACTTTCGCTTGAGTTTGTTTTGTTTGATGGTAGATGTGTAATAAAACTATGAGAAATACTTGTTAGTGTAATTTTAGCGCCAAATTTAAAATTTTTTACAACATTTAGGAGTGAAACTTTAGCCATAGCAAGCGTCTCATGGATAGGAGATTGTATGACTAGCACATAACCGTATATTCAGAAAAATTTTCCACCCAAATATATGAGGTTCGCCTTTAGATTTGATAGGAAAAGCATTTATTATTAGTGCTTATGAGTGTACCGGTAGCATTTAGATTCTAGAACTTGCGTTAGTGATGCATCCCGAGACCGCTAGTGACACTACATTCGTGTAGTAGGATTTACTACATGATAAAAGGCATTAGGATCACCCTTGTGTTAAACCCGTATCATAATTACTTGACCATTTAAGTCATATTACTTGGCTAGTTAAGTCAACTAATTTTTCCTACACCCTTAAGCGTTGTACTCATTTTTAGTACACGAAACCCCTAGTACACCCCTCCGAGCCTATCTTTTCGTTTCTAACTTTAAGCATTTTACTTAAAGGAAGAATTTGTTACACCCCACTTAAATGTACAACCAAATCGCCTTGGCCTTCCATGTATGCGCTCATCTTTAGTGCATTATTGTTATTTGTTAAACCCTAAGTTAACTATCTAATTGATTACATGGTTGCTAAGTCGAGTCATATCCTTGTACATATTGTTTTGGGACGATTGGGACTAATGGGTAAGTACTTATTTTATGGAGTAATGGGGAAGAACATCTTATTATTACCCCCATATGTACGTTAATCTTAAAAAGTGCTCCAAGTGTTTTGATTTTCTTAATTCGAGTCATTAGATTAGTTCATTGTAAAGTATGTAAAAATTCAAGTGTAAGGGGAATGTTCAACCCCTATGATGTATTATTCTGGATGGTAGGGTAAGAGTGTATGCAAAAAAAAAAAAAAAAAAAAAAAAAAAAAAAAAAAAAAAAAAAAATCGAAAAAATCAAGAAAAAAGAAAAAAAAATAGAAAAAGTAAAAGAGAAAAAAACATACGGACTACCATCCCTTTTTATTCTATGTTCATTTTATGTTTTTGTTATTTTTCATTTATTAGCTTAAGTCGAGTCTAGTCTTGGCTTAGCAACGCCACATTGTACATTTAATTAACCAAGATTGTTAACTCGCCACCAGTAAAAACTTCCTTTATCTAACAAAACCGTGTATTTCATATCCCTACACCTAACGTTACAACCCTTTTAAAAGACCTCTTTGATAGTTTATCCTAGGTGCTTACGCCATGTGGTGGAGGTTTGATCCTTTCCCAAGCCTATGGTAATCTATTTTGCTATGACAGGTAGTGAGAGATATCTTCCGTTTCCATATTGTAATTTACACTTTATTACACCCGAGAGATGTGAGTATCTAAACATTATTTGTGAGGTGCTTGTGTATGACCTCCGTGCTTGTCTATTGGTCTTTAGTGGAACGATTATTTGTTGTAATTACTTTTATATTAGTGTTAAATGACCCCTAACTTGTCTTTTGAGTAGAATAAAAGCACATTTGCTTGAGGACAAGCAAATCTCAAGTGTAAGGGTATATGATGAGGCGAAAAATGAACCACTTTTAGGGGGTCATTTAAGCCCGGAATTGAACTTATTTGATCAAATATTGCCCTAAATCGTTCCTTTTGTGATTTTAGGTACTTTGGGAGTGAAATCTGGAAAAGGAAGCAATTCGAACGTTTTTGGAGCATAAAAGTGAAGAAAACGCCAAAGTCTTAATTTTCCTTGCTGGGAACAGTAGGTGACGGCGTCAAGAAGGAATCCTTGACGGCATCAAGAGCATATTTCCATGACGACCCAGTACAGATTTGACGGCGTCACGAAGTAGGGCGTCAAGAGTAAAAGTCATGACGGCCTGGAAATGCACAACACATGACGGCGTCAGAAGTAGATCAAGGCAGTCCAAGAAGAGTTTTGGCCGCGAGGTGACGACGTCACAAGTTTGGTCTTGACGCCGTCAGACCCCTTTTCCTATATATAGTTTTCTAATTTTCACATTAAAAAGAGAGAAGTTTTGGAGAAACCCTAAGTACGAACTTGGTGCGAATTTTACAGGTTTTTCAAGGGTTCTAAGCCCTTGATACCTTTCATGTGTAATTAAGATAAGTGTTCTTTTAATTCAATCAATATGTCTATGTGTTGGTTGTCTATATCTTGTTCTTGTCTTAATTCCATCATGCTAGGCTAGATCTATCTTGTGTTTTCTTAGATCTAATGAAACCTAGATGTTAATCATGTGTTGATTACTTGTTTATACTTGTTTTGGATGAATGAATTTATATGTTAGGCTTAAGAAAACTGGCAGATCTCCAATTGGTAACATGCTTGAACGTCTTAGGAAACATGAACCGATGTGCACTAGGTCTTTATTGGTTGTATTTAATGCATGAGCCACTGTTTATAATCCCTATGGTTGAGCTGGGCATGGTATAGGAGGAGATAGGAGCTCATAGAATTGGGGAGTTAAGTGCGCCACCCCATGAATGGTATTAAGGAATATAATCCGTCATCCATGCAACTATAACAAGTAATTAACGTGTAAAAGATGTCTAGGGTAGTGAAATCTAAGTAAACACATTTTCTCCACTTATTGCTCACAACCTTAGTATAATTTAGTTTATTTTCATTTTTAGTATTTTATTTTGATTGCATCTTTAGCATTGGGTTAGTTGACTAGCAACTAATTCCGCCCAAATCCTTCAAACCCGAGATTTTTACTTGCTTTCTAAAAAATATAAAAATACAAAAATAATCATCCCTCACCTTTAGAACTAGTATTTAGGTTTTCTAATCCTAGCGACACTATTCCTAGCTGAACGATCAATCCCCCGGTACTTGTCACTATACTATACTACAACGATCAGGTACACTGCCTGGTGGGGGTTGTAAGCTTCTCAAGATCCCTTGAGAGGTAAAGCATGGTGCGATTCCCGCGTATCAACTGAGCCGAAGGCATTTGAGGATGTGCCAACGGATCATCTTATAGAGGAGCTAGGTTTGGCTGCTACGTACCAGGCCACATTAGTTGCTCAGCTCAAAGCCCTGTATGCCGGTGAAGGTAGCAGTAGTGCGCAAAAAGATGAGGAAATTGCACTACTGAAGGCGCAGTTGGTTGATGCACAAATGCGTATGCCAAGAGGCTTGCTGAGGATAAGATGTCATTACTTGCCCAAGTGAGCCGAGAGCGCGCTGCTTTGAAAGATTACAAGTCCACTTGTTTTTGGGTCTTGAAGTACATGGAGCAAAACAAGAATGAAAATTTCTCTAGGTTGGATGAGTTTCGCAAGGCTGTGGAGGATGCGTTGGAGAAGCAAGAGGTTAAGCTGCGCAAGCTCAGTATTGAGTACGATGAAGAGCTATACCCACATCTGGTGTCATCAATTGCTGAGCGCAGGTGGCTTATCATCCATGGCTTGCGCCTTGCTGCTTTGAGTACTATGGAGTCTCAAGAGGTGAGAGAGTCCTTCGGGGACGTTGTTCAATGTGCGTTGGTGCGTGGCAAGGCGGAGGCTATAAAGGAGCTGCTTAAGAACAAGATGTTGACAGTGCCTATCGCACAAGTGCCACGTTACAACGGAAATGCCTATGATGAGCTTGTCGCTGCTTTGGAGAAGATGAAGCTTTTAGATCTTCCTCACATTTCTCAACTGGAGCGCGACCAAGACTACCCCATAGGTGTTATTATGGAGGGGTTAACCTTGGCTAGGCACATAGCAGAGGGGGCATAGGCACAACCTAATTATTTTCTGAAGCCAAATGTATCGCAGCTGCAGGTACCTATCTTTGCTCGTCCACGTGATATCCTAAATCCTTTTGCCCTTGAGAAGGAGGGTGTGAAGGGGAAGGCAATCCTCTGTAGTTTTGGTGCAGCACATATTCCCATATCTAATGGGGTACCTGTTAGCGTGGCAACAGTGTCACCCAAGGATAGTGATCTGTTGAAGATGCTTGAGGAAGCTGGGAGTGCTGTGTACCAGGTTGGCAGCCCAGGGCTTAAACGCTCCCATAGTATGTAGGCTGTTTGGCTTTGTGATGTTTTGTAATAGATTGACATTTTTGTTGCAGATGTGCATGTTGAATCTATTCTTTGTATGAACTCGTAGTCCATAATAAAATGTTATTTTGAAGGTGCAATTGTACGCATATTGTATTATGATGTTTGTACTTAGTTATCTGTCTTTGCATAAAAGACGTCCATGTTATGTCTAAGAATCAAACTGTTATATAAACCTAAAAGAGATTACAGGAATCTATAATCACTTATAACATAATTGTGTATGAAGTTCATAACTTAATGTATACATGAATATAAAATTCACAAGTGTATAGGTTGACATGCAGCGTACTCCGAATACCATATCAAGGAGTCAAGTGTCTTGACTCCTAATTTGTTAAACGCGCACAGTGTGCATTGTTGCGCATCCGTCGTGGGATGCACATTGAACTTACTCCAACATCTTGAGAGTAAGGTGTTTAACAAGGATGCGTGATCCGATGTTGATGGGTTTGCAACCCTCTTACTCAATGAGTTATTTAGTAGGTTTACTCATCCTTTACCATCGTAGGTTTTAATAAGTGCATGCACACCATGTAGGCAAGAGGTAATATAACAAAAATATTGAGACATAAATATGTAAATAACAAATCGGAGTTAGCTAGAAACCGCGACATTTAATTAATGCTTGCAAGTTTTTGGGAAAAGAAAAATATTTTCCTAGATAAAACAAAATGTAAATACACGGATATTTATTGAGCACTTACTAAAGTGCGGAGGTGTCCGTGCGCGGGGCCGTAAGCTTTCCTAAAGATAGCATCTCTTGAGATTGCAAATATTCCATGTGCGTTGTAGCTCACGGCCATCCATTTCATGCAGCTTGTACGCGCCTTTTCCTAGTGCTTCTATGACCTCGTAGGGTCCTTCCTACTTTGGTCCAAGTTTTCCTGTATCTTCTGCGTGACTTGCGTCATTAGCGCGATATACAAAGTCACCTGGTCTGAATGAGGTGCTTCGAAATTTAGCATCTTAGTATCCCTTCATTTTTCATTTAGCTCTTGCCTCACATATAGCTGCGCTGTAGGACCTTAGATATATCAACTTTAATACCAATATAAGAACTAGATGAAGTAAATATGGTGACTTGATGCAATATGTGTGGCGTTAATATGAGAGAAAAAGAGTATAAAGATGAAGAGAACTTTTATTAAAAACACACACAATACACACACAAGCACACCTTACAAATGAGAGGTAAGGTGCCTTATATAGTTAGAGAGAAAGGCCTCATGGGCTTTCTAATGGACTTGGGCTTGGACTTGGTTTACATGAATTATATAACAAGGCTTATGAAACATAGCACATAACATATTAGCTTTCCAAGTCCAAAGCCCAATGACTAAACTATTACTAATCTTAACAAACGAGACAAAGTTACAATATGAGAATGACCATCACTTCTATATATATATTTTTAATGCTAACAATCTCCCCCTAAGGGGTGGTCATTCGAATGATGCTCCACGTGAGTGGGTCTTCCGTGTTCTTTGTCTTTAACTTTGTGTGTCGTTGTAGAATAGTCTTTAGTCTTTGTTCCTTCATGCTTTGTGATCTTTGATAACTGATTTTTCATCATTCTTTGTTCCTTTGTGATGTGGGGTTATCTGCCTTTCATCACTTCTGCGTCTGTGGTGGTTGTTTGCCATTCCAACATGCTCATACATCTTTGGACTTTGATATTTATATGCACGTAGTTCCCTTTCTTTCACTTTGATCCTTAGTCTTTATAGTTTGTAGATTCTTCTTTTTGGCGTAGAATCTTTCTTTGAACTTTGTGTTGTATAGATCTTTGAGTGAGCTTTCTTTAACTTCCAGATGTATGTATGAGCACGTGGAATTTGTCACCACGGAGATGAAGTGTCCCTGCATATAAACAGTTAGCAATAAAACATCCGGTACTTACAGATAAGAATTAGAGATCGTCAACGGCATAGTGTGAAGACTCCTTCTAACCCTTACCAAGGCCGTTCCCATGTCAGATACTCTCGAGAGAGCTTACAAGACCTACTTAGTAGCTCAATGACTGGGTGAGTCGCTGGGGATCACTCCACGACTGTAGACCGTTTGAAACCACCGTGAACACTAAGCGTAACCCATAAAGAATTACCGAAGTGACCAGCTGTCAGGGCTGCTTGATGTTGACCCTGACAGGAATTTCCATTCAATCACTGAGAATCACAAAAGTGAATCCTCTCATAAATGTTCTGGCAGATTGCTAAGATCTGCGTAGGACTCTAAAGTTTACATCTGGCGTCCTTAATGATGAACAACCAGTGTAGAAATATCATGTGTTCCTATGAGATCTTTTGATGAATCTCGAGGCTCTAGACTCGATAAGTGCACATATGGTTTCCTATGCGGAGATTAGGGAGAGGTCTCCTGCTTCAATATCAACCATCTCTAAGAGACAGGTCGATAGATTACACCGGTTCCCTGTGAGAATGAAACAAGCTCTTTTAAGAGAACTTGAGTGGTTAAGAAGGTTTAGTGCAATGCGTCACTGGGTCCATGACGTCTTTGTCTTCAATACCGGTGTTACCTTAGTAACAACCAGTAGCATATGAGTTGAACCCGGTGTCTGCCCTAAGGTTGAACATATGGAGGGCTATTTCTTTTCACCCTTTTTCATAACTTTTCTTTTTTAATTCTTCAACCCCTTCTTTCTCCTTTCTCATTTTCTCCTTTTTTCAATCATACCTAAGGACTTCTAATTCTAATCTATTGGAATTGTCCTTGGGTAGATCCCTCCGGTTCTGGCGGATCATAGGACGGTTTTTCCTAACCTTAGTCACCTTATAACTCCATGACTATCCTATAATTGCCATGAAACCATTTTATTGAAAATCTCTCAAAGTGTTTATGATAATAAAATACATTGTTGTTACCACTTCGAGAGTTTTGCAATTTTGAAGGACTCCCCCTTCACATGTGCTCATGAATATTTAAGAAATTTGCACATGTGTGAGGAGTTTGCACTTTTTGAATTGATCCACTTTCAGTGAACATGACCGATTCGAGACACGCTTACATCACTAGTTAGACTAGCTTGAAATTATTACCCGTCCTGGTCAAGTCCAAAGAAAGTCTCTCGATACGGTACATTCTACTCAGACAAGTCCTATTCGAGACACGCTTACATCACTAGTTAGACTAGCTTGAAATTATTACCCGTCCAGGACAAGTCTTTTCGATTACTGACATTTTAAGCTTCGTCAATTCATTGGTACTTACTGAGTCGAGCTCTTCTGAGATTCAGTCACAAACTTTAAACATCTTTGATCACATTTTAATCATGTCTTCTCCCCCTCAAAAATAGCATATTGTGATATTTTTTATATCAACTGAGTAAAAAGCTTTTTGGAGAGAAAGACAGATTTCATTTTGCATGAATACGGAACATTTTTGTTTTTGTACTCCCCCTTAATGATGGCACATTTTAAAATCAATTAAGGGTTTTGAGGGAGTGATCTTGAGCACTCATTTTGAGAGATTTTGAGAAATCTTTTGAACAATCTTGAAAAAGTGCTCAAGAATTTTGTTGAAAAACGAGTTTATGCTTGAAAGCTTTTTCGTTTGTTTAGACTCGAACTTTTTTGAAAAAGAGTTCGTCATTGAACGTACGAGTCCTTGATTTGAAAATAATCAGAAGTCATTGTTCGGGTCTGGGTTTCGTACTGATGTATACGAAAGCCATTGTGAAGAAAATTTTGAGAAACGACATGTTTTAGAAAAACATTTGAAAGAACTCCCGCTCAAGCATCTGTACATGTCCGTATCATTGTTGAATGACATTTCTAAAAACTTACAAAATATTGATTTATACGAGAGACATGTCGTGAGAAGAATATTTTTGGATTTTTGGATTTTATATTGTTTTTGTATTTTTTGAAAATTTTATATTTTTGTATTTTGTTTTTGTTGGTTTTTCAAATTTTGTATTTTGTTTTTTTTCAAAAATATTTACAGCGAAGCGATTTTGAAAACTTTTTCAAAAAGATTCGAGAAGACGTTCTAGCTCCTCAGGAGTTAGGCTTCGCATGCCAATTCGTCGAACTAAATAGTCAAACCGTTCTTTTGGAAGGGCTTTAGTAAACAGATCGGTGAGTTGGTAATCAGTCTTAACGAAAAATAATTCAACAGTACCCTCTTCCACGTGTTCCTTGATGAAATGGTAGCGGACTTTGATATGCTTCGTCTTAGAGTGGTGTACGGGATTGCACGAGATGGCTATGGCACTTTTTGAGTCACAATACATAGGTATTCTGTCAAAAGTAAAGCCATAATCTGTGAGCTGTGTCCGCATCCGCAGAACTTGGGCACAACACGCAGATAGAGACACATACTCGGCTTCGGCGGTTGATAGCGCAGTACAATCCTGTTTCTTTGACGACCAGCTTACTAGCTTTTCACCCAAAAATTGTGCTCCACCTGATGTACTTTTTGCTGTAACTTGATCTCCTGCATGGTCGGCATCTGAAAAGGCTGTTAGATTAAACCCCGAATCCTTCGGATACCAAAGTCCCATGTTAATGGTTCTTCGTAGGTACCGAAAGATCCTTTTAACCTCTTTGAGGTGAAGTTCGGTAGGCTTTGCCTGAAACCGTGCTAACAAACAAACAGCAAATTGAATATCGGGTCGGCTAGCAGTTAGGTACATGAGAGAACCGATCATGCTCTGATATTTTTTCGGATCGATGGGTTTTCCAAACAAATCAGCACCTATTTTTGGTGAAGTGACCATTGGTGTACCAACAGAATCACAATTCTCCATTCCATGTTTTTTCAAAATCTCTATCGTATATTTAGCTTGATTAATAAAGATACCACGAGGGGATTGATGGATTTGTAAACCAAGAAAGAATTTTAGTTCCCCCATCATGGACATTTCAAATTTACTTTTCATGAGATTTTCAAAATGTTTTGAATGGTTAGGATTGGTTGATCCAAAAATAATGTCATCCATGTAATTTTGGACGATCAAAATGTCATCTTTGAAGTTTTTGATAAACAAGGTGTCATCAACCGTTCCTTTTGTGAAATTGTTTTTAAGCAAGAAAGATGATAGTTCGTCATACCACGCTCTTGGAGCTTGTTTTAAACCATAAATTGCTTTCTTAAGCTTGTAGACGTAGTCTGGATGATCTTGGTCAACGAATCCCTCTGGCTGACTCACATACACTTCTTCTTTCAGAGTTCCATTCAAGAAGGCAGTCTTAATATCCATCTGATAGACTGTGATGTTTTTGTGAGCTGCATAGGCTAAGAAAATCCGGACTGCTTCAAGTCTAGCTACAGGCGCGAATGATTCCTCGAAATCTATCCCTTCTTCTTGTGGATAACCTTTAGCCACGAGACGAGCTTTGTTGCGAATAACAGTCATTTCCTCATCCAATTTGTTCTTACACAACCACTTGAGATCAAGAACACATTTATCAAGTGGTCGTTCAACAAGTTCCCAACTATCATGTAACAGGTATTGAAGAAATTCCTCCTGCATCGCTTCAATCCAAGGGTTTTCTGCCATTGCTTCCCGAATGTTCTTTGGTTCTTTGAGGCTGATTGAGCAAACGTAGACGCACAATTCGAGATCAGTGGCAAGTTGTCTCCTTGTCTGTACTGGCTTTGAAGGTTCACCAATAATATGTTCTATTGGATGGTCTTTTGTCCATTGAAACGTAGAAGGGTACCTTGGGTGTAACGAATGTGTGTTAGATGGTTCTTGTAACCTTGAAGAAGATTCAGCAGAGTCTATTGCAAACGGGTTTTCAAATACTTCTTCTTCTTCTTCTAACGTAACATCGTTTGAATTATTTGTTGGTTCTTCTTGAAAATTTGTGTTTTGGTTTTGCTCATCAACTCTTGGTAGAACAGTTTCAAGTACTGGAGTTGCTTGAGTAGATGTAGATGATGTTGATGTAGTTGGTGCTTCAGCTTCGATTGTTGTGGATGCATCTTGTGGTGTTGGTGGTGGTTGATGGTTTTGAGCGGGTGCAGCGGAATGTTGTTGAGATGCATTTGTCGAAGTTCCACCATAATATTCATCAAACATTAACTCGAAGAAATTTTCCAGTTCTTGTTCTGTTGGTTTATCCGTGTTTGTTGACTGAGCTCCTTGAGGCACGAGTCCTGAACTGATGAGTCCAGAAGTCTGCTGGTTTGGTGCGGGTCCTAATCCGTTTTGATTAGAAGCCATCGGATTAAGCACGGGTTCTAGAGCGTATCTCTCAGAAGCCATCTGTGAAATCTCGTCAAACTTCACATTCATCGTCTCCATTATCCTTTTTGTTCTTCTATTATACACCCTGAATGCCCTCGAGTTTTCTGAATATCCAATGAAGATTCCAATATCACCTTTAGCTTTTAACTTCCCTAGATCTTCTCTGTCATTCGTCGGATAGCACAAAGCGCCAAACACGTGAAGGTAAGAGATGTCAGGTTTACGGTTGTTCACTAGCTCATATGGGGTTTTATTGAATCTCGGATGGACTAAGGATCGGTTTTGAGTAAAACAAGCAGTGGCTACAGCATCTGCCCATAAGAATAGAGGTGCACTAGAGAAAATCAGCATTGTGCGAGCAGCCTCCACAAGAGTTCTATTTCTTCTTTCAACTACCCCATTTTTCTGTGGAGTTCTAACAACTGATGTTTGATGTGTGATTCCAACATCTTCAAGGTAAGTTCTTAACTCCTGGTTTGTAAATTCTGTGCCATTGTCTGTTCTTATAATCCTTACTGGAGCTTGAAGTAGAACTTGAATACGCTTCAGAAAGGTGATGATGATGCCTGGTGCTTCGTCTTTTGATCTCAAAAACTTTACCCAAGTATATCTTGAATAATCATCAACAATAACAAGAATATACTTCTTCCCATTAATGCTTTCAACTCTCATTGGGCCACATAAGTCC
Organism: Artemisia argyi; assembly: GCA_030686995.1. Taxonomy (NCBI): domain Eukaryota; kingdom Viridiplantae; phylum Streptophyta; class Magnoliopsida; order Asterales; family Asteraceae; genus Artemisia; species Artemisia argyi. Next base: position 107,613,173 of record CM060708.1, on the reverse strand, counting down.
ATGTGCAACATATGTAACCTTGCTTCTAAACTAGGTACGGTTTTGGGTTTATATGATGCTCTTTTACTTTTTCCTTGTTCGCATGATGGACATAGGTGTTCCTTGGTGTATTTGAACTTAGGAAGTCCGGTGACGATGTTGTCTTTGGCTAACTTGTTGATCGTGTCGAAATTGAGATGGGATAATCTTCTATGCCACAGCCAGGACTTAGTTTCGGTTGCCCTTGTCATAAGGCAAATTGGTGATGTAGAAGCCATTTGGTTGATGTCGATAGCATACAAGTTTGTACCACGATTACCAGTTAAGAGATCATCACCAACCAAATTTCTTATAAAAACCGTGTTTCTCCTGAATGCAACTTCTAAATCTGCATCACAAAACTGCCCAACTGAAAACAAGTTGTGTCCCAACCCTTCGACGTAGTAAACTCGAGTGATTAAAAAATTCTCAAACCGAAGATCTCCATAACCCTGAATAGCTGCTACATGATCATTTCCAAAGCGTACAGTTCCCATGAATTTCCAGACGAAATTGATCAGTAGCTTTAAATTCCCGGTCATGTGCTTGGAGCAACCCGAGTCGACGATCCAAAGACATATTTCGATAACCTGCCAAGAACAGAAGAGTTTGTATTTGGAAACCGTTTTAAATTTGGTTCCATGGGGTTAGGAGTAAATTCTAAATCACACACTTCAAAGGTTGCTACATGTTTATTTTGAACAACTTTTAATTTGCCATTCTGAAGAATGAACTCTCTACCCGTTGGTATCCACATACAAAACTTAAGGTAGTTCCTAGGCATTCGACTACTAGTGGTAGACCTAAAGCGTGAAACTAATCTTTCTATAGATCTAAATCTGGCACTAGTTCCCTTTGGAACATACTTCTGTTTAGGCGTAACATTCACATTCTTAGAAACACATTCATCATGAACATCATTAATTAAACATTTCTTGCATATTAAACAAACAGAGTCATTACATGCAATAGAAACAGTACTTGTGACATTACATTCAGATGAAACATGTCTCTTATTACAAAGCGATAAATTCCTAGAGTGTTCTTCTACTTCTTCAACTTTATTCTTGCTACTACTCGTAGAAACAGGCGAGACTCTATTGTTCCTTGTATTGCTCCTAGGCTTTAGTCTGCTGCTCCTAGAGGTGCATTCTAATCCTGTAGAAGTTAAGGCACACACATTAGGATTTATATTGTTGTCCTTTTTAGCATCACTAGACTCTTTAGAATTATCCTTTTTGCACGCATTTGTCTTAGAAGTGGAGGCAGACGCATTAGTGGGACTAATCCTAAAAAGGCCAGGTGCTATTACTTTTGGTGTTTCGACAACCGCTTTTCCTTTATCAACAATCTTATCATTTTCACTTTTCTTGGGCAAGGGTGTTGGAGTGACTGGTTTTGTCAAATTCTTTTTCTCATCAACTTTTGGAGCAAACCTTGAAATTGACATCTTTGGTTTTTGAACCGTGTTTGAAACATTTGGTTTCTCTGAAGTCGACGGTTTTGCAAACTTAGTTTCCTCACCCTTTCTTTTTTGAATTTCAAGCTGAGCCCTCAAAAGATCATTTTGCTCTTTCATGTTCTTTAAGGCACGCTCATACGACAATTTGTCATACTTGCATTCTTCCTTTTTTCGATCAAGTTGTTTAAAATATGACACATTTTCTTTTTCAAGCTTTATAAGAGCATTTTCATATTTTGAAACAATTTCAGAGGTCTCAGCTCTTAGTCTTTCATCGTCTTGAACAGAATATGTTTGTAAAATGATGGACATAATGTCAGTGGTCATAACAGCTTCGAAGAGAGAATCATTTAGGTTTTCCAAAACATTCATGTTTTCACGAGTATCATTAGCTTCGTTTACCAGGGATTTGTGGTCCTTGACAAAGTCGGCCGTTTCTTTTAAGAAAGCTTGTTCAAAATGGATTACCCTCGCACTGATGTTATTCAGTGGGATAGTAATTTCGTTTTCAAAAACTTTTTTCTGCTCAATATGAAAACTAGAATGCCAGTTGTTAATATTGATTGTAGTTTTAGAAGCAACAATATTTTGAAGTTCTTGAATTCTCTTTTTAACGTCATCCAAAATTTCTCTAGCCTCACTTGTATTAAAAGTGTTGTTAGAATAAATTTGTTCCATTTTTGAAAGAGATTTGGAAACAATTACTTTCTTAGAAAACATTTTTGAGAATGGTCGTTTTATGGAAAACACAGATGGTTCTTTTTGTGGAACAAAAGTAATTCCCGAAAGTTTGTTCAATTTGTTGTAATCAATGGGTTTCAAATCCTTTTGTTTCATTTTAGTAATGCTCTCTTCGACATGTTCTATCGTTTGCACAGAATCCCGAACGACGGGAGGATCATGTTTGGTGTAAATCATATTACCATTATACAAAACATTCTGTTCTTGCTGAGCTTTCTTGAGATTACTGGGGGTGTTGTTACCAAGAGCCACTTTATGTTTCGTATGGTAAACCGGATTAGTTTGATTTGAAATCATTTTCATTGTTTGACTTGACTGACCCGATTTAACCACTAATTCTTCTAAATGAGCAATCATGTGTTCTGACTCTACGATTTCGGCCAAAAGTTTGTCTTCTTTCTTTGTAAAGTCCTTTTTCAACTCATCCCTTTCTTTTTCAAGATTGGTATAAGCTGTTTTTTGTTTAGAAAGTTGGTTTTGTAAATCAGAAATTTCCGCGTTTAAAGATTTTATCTTTTTGAAAGAATTAACATCAAGTGTATCAAACTTGAGTTGCAATTGTTTTTCCCTTGAAACGGAATTTTGATAACCAGTTTCTAATTCAGACAATCTTTTGTTATGAAATTCAAAAGCTTTAACGTTTTCTTTGTAACTCTCAAGCTCAACGGTCAATTTAACATTCGCGGCCTTAACATCGCGATTGACCTTTTTCACATTCTCAATTTTAATACGACAATTATTCAATAATGATTCAAACAAAGCACGTGTTTCCTCATCATTCTCAGCATGCTGTGAAACGAAGCCTCCATTATGATTCACATCTGGAGTTGCTGAAGGAGTACTGCTACTACTTGGCGTGTCCAGGTATGTATCATAAGTGGGTGCTAGCTTCTCAGAATGCTGTTCCTCATGAGGAGACATATCAAATATATCATTATTGTGACATGTGTTGAAGTTTGATACCTCAGATGGTGCATTGGTGTCATAAACAGGAAGTGTATCAGAATCCGTGTCATGCTTAGCTTCCTGAAGATTCGCCATGAATATGCAGTTCGCATCGATATCCTCTCTATCTTCCATGTCATCCATAAGAGCCATAAAATCATTCTCCTCTGCGTTCAACTGAAACCCTGCCTCATTCTTTTGTGCCAACAGTAATGCTTTCTGTAAGTATGTTGTGTCTTTCTTGTTCGGCTTAGTAGGACAGTTCCTTGCCATATGACCTACACCCTGACAGTTGAAACACTTTACCGGATTAGCTTGATTCACATTTCCCAAATTCCCAACTACTGGAGCTGCAACATTTCTATTCTGATTACCCATTGCCTGAGTACCAACATTCTGACCCCTCTGATTTCCAACAAACTGACCCAACTGATTCCCTGCATTCTGACCATACTGATTCCCTGCATACTGACCTGCATTCTGCATATTCTGATTACCCATATTAACTCCAGTAGCATATCCTTGCTGATTCCCATAAACTCCAACCATTTGGCCTCCGTTGCCCGTATTGAAACTCGGCTGAGCAATCTGCTTATTGCGAGTGTTCGATGAAATCCTTTGGTTGTTGTTTGTTGGTGTAGAATAGCGTCCTTGGAATGCCTTTGACAGAAAAGCAAACGCTTGGGTCAATGCTGCAGTAGCTTCATCATTTTCAGTGAATTCTGGTTCTTGGAATTGTTGGTATTGCTGTTGTGGAATAACATGTTGTTGTTGTTGTGGGTAGAACTGTTGTTGGTAGACCGGTGTTGGTTGTTGAATGTATGATGGTTGCATGTAGTTGTGAGTGGAAGATGATGATGGTTGTTGTGTGTTCACTGGTAGCGGTGTTGGTGTAGTAGCAATTAATGCGAGAGGATCATGATTCTTTGCCAATCTTTCTTTCCTTACTTCATTAGCCTTAGCTTGGTTTTGCTTCAAAAAGTCATAGAGTTGATCATAATTCACCTTATGTAAGTCCTTTGTTTGATTGACAATTGTAACATAACGACCCCATTCTTCTGGAAGGTTATTGATGAATTTGATGTTTGTTGCAATTGTTCGAGGTGTCAACTTGTTTTTGATTAACTCATTCATCAAAGTGCAAAACCTTGTGTAGTAAGATTCAATCTGTTCACCTTTAGTGGATGTGAAATTCTCCCATTCAGTAAGAAGTTTGTTCTCAACGTCTTGTTGTCCAATCTCTGTTCCATGACATATCCTTCTAACACGTTCCCACATAGCATAAGCAGTTTCACAGCTGTCGACCGCAGCAAAGATCTCCCGTGGTAATCCAAGTTGGATTAAATGCATTGCCATATCATCTGCGGCGATCTGTTTCTTGTCTTCCTCTGTGTAATCTGCTTTTGTTTGTTCACGCACGAATGGTTGAGTAGGAGGTGTTGTATTTGGATTACCTTCAATTTGAACTTGTCTTGGCTTGAATGGACCATTTGTAATGGAGTTGATCATTAATTTACCATCAGGCTTTGTTTTGATGTAACGAAGCATGCGGCTTGTCCATGGGAGATATCCACCTTTTTCAAGCATTGGAGGTCGGTTTTTCGCACCGGCTGCATGAATATCTTGCTGAGATACCATTGATGAAGTGTAGATTGATAAAGTTGATTCTCGGATCGTTTCAACGAAGTAGGAGTTGTGTTTAGTGTAAGTTGATGCAAGTTTTTATGGTGAAAAATTTGATCTAATACCTTAAAACCTCAATAACTTCTTCTCGGAGCGTTTTTAGGCCTCGAAACTCCGCCAATCGATTTAGCGTGTCGTTCTCCTCTGTCTCACGGTCGTTTTGATAGCTGATTCGTCGAAAACGGAGTTACGGTTCAAAAGTTATGGCCGTTTGAAGTTTGGTTGTCAAAAAGTCAAAAAAACTTACGCGTAAACCTTTAATCTTATGCGTAAACAGTAATCTTACGCGTAAAGATGAGACTTATGCGTAGACTTCAAAGTTACGCATAAAGTATGATCTTATGCGTAAACTTTAGAGTTATGTGTAAGATATACCTTATGCGTAAGTTTTAATCTTATGCGTAAGATTCTTATGCGTAAGGTTCAAAAGACCAAACAAATCTTTCAAACTTATCCAAGCTTGAAAGATATCCGAAGTCGAAGTATTCCACTAACTTATCCAAACTAGGGAAGTACTGAGTCACTGATGCACGAAGAGAAGACCTTTGATGAAGTTCTGAAATTTACTCGTGGAAACTTACTCGTAGAAACTTACTCGTAGAAACTTACTCGTAAGAACTTACTCGTAGAAATTTACTCGTAAGAAAAGGGTTTTGACCAAAAGTTACTCATAGGAAAAGGGTTTTGACCTCAACTTACTCGTAGAAAGTACTGTAGACAGCTGTTTTATGTACTATACTCAAAATCTTACTCGTAAGATGTCCCAAACAGCCAAAAAATCCGATTTTTTCAACCAAAAACACTTTTTCCACTTGATTCTTTTGATCAAATCTTTCCCAAAACACTTAGACTCACTAAAGCTTCAAGAAAAACAACAACTTTAACACTAAAACACTTAAAGATCAAGACTTTTTAAAGAAAAACTGCACTTTTACAAGAAAAAATGCAACTTTTTAAGAAAAAACTTGAAAAATACGATTACCACACACTCCTAAATCATTGTTAGGCGAATGATACCACTTGTAGGACCTTAGATATATCAACTTTGATACCAATATAAGAACTAGATGAAGTAAAGATGGTGACTTGATGCAATATGTGTGGCGTTAATATGAGAGAAAAAGAGTATAAAGATGAAGAGAACTTTTATTAAAAACACACACAATACACACACAAGCACACCTTACAAATGAGAGGTAAGGTGCCTTATATAGTTAGAGAGAAAGGCCTCATGGGCTTTCTAATGGACTTGGGCTTGGACTTGGTTTACATGAATTATATAACAAGGCTTATGAAACATAGCACATAACATATTAGTTTTCCAAGTCCAAAGCCCAATGACTAAACTATTACTAATCTTAACAAACGAGACAAAGTTACAATATGAGAATGACCATCACTTCTATATAAATATTTTTAATGCTAACATGCGCGTTCGCGCCTTTCTTCCAATAGGTCCAAGTCTATACGCTGTTCGTCGTCATTGGTTGCGACATTAACTTCCGCCGTACGAATAGTTGGCATCCCAATTTCAGCTGGTATGACAGCTTCTGTCAAATAGACAAGAGAAAAGGGAGTGTCTCCAGTGCTAACTTTAATTGTCGTGCGGTGCGCCCACAAGACGTACGACAATTCATCCACCCATCTTCCTTTGTGTTTGTCGAGGCGCGCTTTAATTCCTTCGCCCAGACTACGATTCGCGCGCTCAACCAAACCATTGGTTTGTAGGTGTTTAACCGACGCGAAGTGTTGTGTAATATTTAGTTTCACGCACCAGTCTTTGAACGGGTTATCGCATAATTGTTTTCCGTTGTCCGAAATGATTTCCCCAGGTAATCTAAAGCGACATACAACATTTTCCCAAACAAATAGTTTTACTTGATTACCTGTGATTGTCGCCACTGCTTTTGCCTCAATCCACTTGGTGAAGTAGTCTATAGCCACAATAAGAAATTTCAGTCCCCCTGCTGCAACAGGGAAGGGGCCTGCAATGTCGATACCCCATTTATAGAATGGCCAAGGTGAAGTAATAGGCGTTAGCTCTTGTTGTGGTTGGCACGGGATGGGTCTATGAACTTGGCAGTCGCTACATTTCTTTATCACATCACGTGCATCACGATGCATAGTGAGCCAGTAGTATCATAACCGCAAGGCTCATGCTACAACGGACCATGGTCCTGAGTGCATACTGCATGAACCGGCGTGGATCTCTCGGAGTACGTAATCTTCCTTAAGAGGTCCAACGCACCGAAGCCATGGTTGCAGAAATGAGCGCCGATATAGGATACCATCTCGAAGTTCGAACCTCTACGTTGTGCGCCGTATCCGTCGAGCGTCCTTATGCTCATGGGGCAATATGCCCTTGCTTATAAATTCGATGATAGGGGTCATCCACGTAGGATCCTGCTCCTCTATCACCGTAGATATCTCCATCTCCGAGATGGATTTGTTCTTTAGGATCTCCACCAATACTTGTTTTGACAGGTGCGCAAAGCTTGTAGATGCGATCTTGCTTAGTGCGTCTGCTTTTCTATTTTCCCCTCTAGGAACTTGTTTAATGGTGAACCTGTAGAAACCCTGGATTAGTGACTTGGTCTTGTCTAGGTATTGAACCATGTTATCCTCTTTAGCCACATATTCGCCCAACACATGATTGAATACTAATTGGGAATCCATATTTGCTTCTAGGTTGCGTACACCCATTCGAGTTGGAATGCGTAATCCAGCAATTAGAGCTTCATACTCTGCCTCGTTGTTCGTGGTTGTGAATTCAAAGCGCAGTGCGTAAGTGAGTTCCATTCCTTCTGGACTGGTGAGGATAAGGCATGCGCCTGACCCGTCCACGCATGAAGATCCATCCATGAATAGGACCCATGGTTCTTGTAGTTCTACCTCGCTTTGTGAAGGTGCAGCATCAGTATCTGGTTTTTCGATGATGAAGTCTGCTAGTATCTGCCCCTTAACTGCAGTGCGTGGTCTATAGGAGATGTTATGCTCGCCTAGCAACACACTCCACTTTTGTAATCGCCCCGATGCGTCGGGTTTGGAGATGACTTGCTTGATAGGTTGGTCCGTGATCACCGCTATTGGGTGTACTTGAAAGTACCTGCGCAGTCTTTTGGCGGTGAATACTAACGCCAAGACCAACTTTTCCATTGCGCTATAGTTAATCTCTATCTGCTTAAGTGCTTTGCTTACAAAATATACCGGTGTCTGTACGGAGTTCCTATCTGTCAGTAGCACCGCGCTGACTGCTCCATGAGTCGCAGACAAGTACACAATTAATTCTTCCCCTGGTCGGGGTGAGACTAGCGTGGGAAGCGCTGTTATATGTTGCTTAAGCTGTGTAAAAGCTTCTTCCGCTTCCGTAGTCCAACGAAAGTTTCCCTTTTTTGTACACTTCTTGAGTGTTTTAAAGAGGGGGAGTGACTTATCTGCTGATTTGGACAGGAATCTGTTCGACCCGGCTAGTTTTCCATTCAGAGACTGGACTTCTTTCAACGTGCGTAGTGAAGGGAGTTGGATGACAGCCTTTGTTTATTTCGGGAATGGCTTAATGCCATCAGGCTCTATCAACTATCCAAGGAACACGCCTTCTGTAGCACCAAAAGCGCATTTCTTAGGATTTAACTTCATGTTGATCTTTCCTAGTGTTCTAAATGTTTCTTCAATGTCACGCACCAATTCGTCTTCGGTATGGCTTTTTATGACAAGGTCGTCAACATAGACCTCTAGGTTGCGGCCCACTTGCTTTTCAAATGCATTATCTACCAATCGCTGATAGGTGGCGTCCACATTCTTTAAGCCAAAAGGCATCTTTGTATAACAATAGACACCCTGACTTGTGTGGAAGGTTGTTTTTTCCTCGTCTTCTTTAGCCATTTGGATTTGGTGGTACCCTTTGTATGCGTCTAAGAAACATTTAAGGGGGTATCCGCACAAAGATTCTACCTTCCAGTCTATCTCTGGTAGTGGGTAGTAGTCTTGTGGACATGCTTTGTTTAGATCGGTGAAATGCACGCACATTCGCCAATTACCATCACTCTTTTTTACCATCACTGGATTGGAGAGCCAGTCATGGTAATAGACTTCTCGCATGATACCTGCGTCCACAAGCTTGTGTACTTCCTCTAGAATGGCTTTTGTGCGCTTTGGAGCCTGGTCGCGCTTTTTCTGCCGTACTGGGGAGCATCCTTGTCGGATTTTCAACTTGTGTTCTGTAATCGAGCGTGGCACACCAGTCATGTACTTTGGTTCCCATGCGAAGATATCCAGATTCCTTTGCGAGAGCGCGCATACGGCCGCTCGGCCTTTATCCGACAGCGATCCCCCGATCGATACTTCTTGCTCCGGGTAATGAGGATGAATTGCGACCTTCAGGTTTGATACTTTAGTTGCGCGCTGTTCTAGAGTGTGTGTCGTCTCACATGTAATCGTGTTACACTCTCTAGGTGGTACGGTGGTATTGTAGAGGGTGACAATGCCGCCTTCTACCGGGAATTTGAGCATCTCATGTGCTGTGGACGGTACCGCGCGTATGGCTGATATTCCTGGTCTTCCAATAATGCCATTGTATGGCGAAGGAGATCTTATCACCATAAAATTCATCCAGGCTACTCTGGAGCCCATGGGCCATATCTTTTCTCCCGTAAAGCCAGTCAACGATGTCTGGCCGAGCTTAACTGACTTTGTATCTCAGGTCGCAGTCTTTTGAAACAATGTTCATACATTATGTCAGTGGATGCCCCTCCATCAACATACATGCGGTGGATATCGTGACCCCCCGCATTTATCTCGATGGTGAGTGGTTCCACCACTGCGTTGTCCGCAGCCAAGGTGGGGAAAGAGATTTCGCTTCCGTAAGAAAACTTTTGGCTGACCTTTTTCCTAGTCTTTCGCTGCCATGATTGTATCATGTAGATGGTGTCAGCCTTGTCCTTAGGTGCTTCTTTCTTGATCCCAGTCTTTTGTTTGTCTTTCCCATCCTTGATGGTCTTAACTAGATGATCCTATCTGCCTTCTTTTATTAGCTTATCAATTAGTTGGCGCAATTGGACACACTCATTGGTGGTGTGGCCCTTCTGTCCATGATACTCGCAGTACCCGTTCCCTACGTGCCGCTCTTCTGGGGTACGCATTAGTGGGGGTCTCGGGAAGTTCGCGCCTTCGGTCGCAAATATCTCCCTTGGAGTCTTCGTTAGCGGGGTATACTTGTCATTCTCTCGTCTGCCCCCTGGCTGCGGTAGCTTTTCTTACGGTTGCTACTCTGGTCGTTAGATTGTCTTTTGGGCTGTTCTTGTGACCTATAGTTAGAGTAGCCTTTCTTGCTATCCGCAGCGGAGGCTTCTCCTTGGATAAAGGACCTCATGCGCTTCATAAGTTCGTCAAAGGTTTGGGGAACCCTATCGTTTAACTTTTGGATAAGTTCTGGGTTATTGATTCCGTTCATAAACCCTGAGATCTTTAGTATTTCGGGGCATGCCTTGACGTGTATCCATTCGTCCTTATAGCGCTTCACATAAGCGCTTGTGGATTCCCCTTGGCGCTGTTTTACCCTAGCAAGCTCGACAGGGTTCTTGGCGCACTTCTTCCTCTGAGTAAAGTTCAAGCGAAACGCCTTCCATAACTCTTCCCTACTAATGTGGAATTAAACATGTGGCACCACACGGGTTGTGGCCAATTTAGATGGTAGCGGCTGATTCAAAAATTTTTAGGTGGTCGTCAGGATCACCTGTCCCATCATAAGTTTTAATATTAGCGGGCATGCGCCTTCTCTTATCTTCTGAAAAATCACTCATGCGCCGATTGAATGCGTCAACATTTTGGCGGCGCTAGGGACGAGACATATCTTCGTCCTCCTGGTCGCGGTATCTTTTCCTGGACTTCCAGTGTCCTGTTTCTTCGTCCTTGTTATCCGAGGAGTCACTTGAGGACGAGCTTACTCTTTTGCGGCGCTTGCGTCGACTGTATTCAGAATCCGAGCTTGAAGGGCTTTCGCTTGGGGAGCGCCGTCGCCTAAGTCTATCATGGACCCTGCGACTACCAAGCCTAGTGTGGACATTGATACGCCATCCATCGTCTTCGTGCTCCTCCAGGTATTGTAAGTCAGCTGCTTCATCATCCACAACTTTCCTTCCGATCCTAGTAAACACTGGGGGTCGGCGGCTATCCTTCTCGCGCCTCTCCTTTCGGTGACGCGGTGGAGATGCTTCATACTCAGGGTCGAAGTTGAGCCGGGCTTGCAGGCTCTGACTTGACCTCTTTTTCGCTTCCTCTTGTATAAGGGCAGTCAAGGTTTCATAGTTTTGAGACACGAAATCACTTGGCGCTAGTTCAGGCGCGACTCCTTTTAGCGCGAGGATGTCTATTTCCAAATCAGGGCCCTTGTCTCGAATAGGCGCACGTGGCCGCTCAGTGGGATCTATTTCTGGCACCGTTTGGTGGGGGGTGGTGAAATGAGTGCGCTGTAGGTATTCCGCGCTAGTGGTTGTCGTAGTGGCCTGGGTAGTCCCTGTGAGCGGTCCTATTGTCGTAAAGATCAGATCTGAGCCTGATCCTTGGTGTTTGGGCGCACTGGTTGTTCTAGAGGTCTGCTTAGGTGCTGAATCGCTTTGCTGCTTCTTCCCATGTAGGTCGCCATACGTTTTCTTCACCTGCGGAGTCCGCTGGTTTAAGTTTCCGTGCTTTGTCATTCTAGTTCGTAGTAGAGTTCTTAGTGTGTGGTCCCACGGATGGCGCCAGTTGTTGATACAAAAGTTGGACGTTCCTTGTTTGGACTCCTATTCACGTATCAATTAGATCTTGATGATGAGACATTCGCACTAAGAGAACAAAAAACACCGTTAGGCTTACTGTGAGATTGTTTTCCACGATTATCCTCCGGCGTGAGAGTATATAATCGGTTTAAGGGTTTTAGTGAAGAGTTAGGGTTATGAGATGATACCTTAATGAGATCCGAGATGCCCTTTATATACACACGAAATCCTTGTTGGTTTCGTGTCCCTTACCCTTCGTCGTATCCCAACTTATTCGGTCCCTTGATCCTTATCCTATAAATAAGTGATCCTATATCAAGACTATAAATAATAGATTCGAATTTGGGCCTAAGTAAACCCAAATCTTTATAATACTACTTCACGCGTGATGGGCTTTGGTATTAGTAACGTCTATTGGTCGGGTTCGTGACCCGAGTACGGACTATACGTCATCAGTATATGTTAGATATGTTGTAGGTAAATAAGTAATTTATTCTTTAAAAGCTCTGGGCTAATATTTTTAGCCTCTTTTATGAGGCTAAAATTTTTAACCGGATTATTTTGTAAGTCTTTTTATAAATCTCATGACAAACAAGACTTATTTAGTTAGCCGGCTTATTTTAAAAGTCCAAGCCCTATAAAACCCTCGCCAAATATAGCCATAGTCACTGAACTTTTACGTTATCGGTTACTGAATTATTTATTTGTACACATAGGTTATTGAACCTATGAAAGTATTAAAGTCATTGTTATAATTACAAATCATTGAACTTATAAAACCCTGGCATTTAGTTTACTTAATTTATCAAAAAAATATGCCGTCATGTCACTTGTCTACTGAAATTATTGAATACCTAGTAGTTATCTAAGCGTCATCTTTAATTAGTTCGGTACTCTAACTGAAGAAGAAAAGAAAAAAAAAGAAAAAAAAAAGTAGTTTTGTAATTTAATAAAACAAATAGTTAAGTAACTCATTATATATCAACAACCATGTGGTCTAGTGGTAAACACTTAACTTGTTAAGTGTGCCACTAAGAGAGTAGTACTGGATGGGTGACCATTCGGGAAGTCCTCTTTGATCACAGGGTCTGTTGATATTAGGCTTTCAAAGTCCTTCAATGAAGGTTTCAACCCACTAGGGTTCGAATCTGGAGAAGGCAGGGTTTACTTCAAATTAAGTGTCGTGCCTTCGGGCGGCTTAAGTTGAAGGTTTTCCCCCCATCGGGTTTTGAATTGGTCAAGGATTTCTCCGAAAGAACCGTTCCAAAAAAAAAAGTAACTCATTATATACTAGCAGGTACCCGTGCGTTGCAACGGCGGGTATCCTGTAACAATTAACCGGAGAATTATATTCCGATAAGGCATGACTCACAAGTTTGTATCGGTTCCAACGGGTTCTCTTTGGTTCATTTTTGAATGGCTTTTATTGGCTAGCCGAACCAGTGGTGACACCGGTTTCCGGATGAACCCGTGGTCCGGTCTGATTTTCAAAACTATATGTACCATCAACTTGTGTATAAACTTTTGTATGTTGGAGTATTAGTTTGTACAATATGTATAATAACATGCACTTTTCATTTTAGGAGCATTTTAAAAATAACATTAATTAGTATATTTAATTATTTTATATTTTGAATTATGTTGTAGCTTTTTAAATTGTACATTGTAAAAATTTTATTATAATTTTTAGTAAAGGGGTGTTTTAATTGGTTGTATTTAATTTAATAGCTATGCTTTTAACTGGTTGTACAATGTGAATAACTCATTGTATTTTTAAGTAATGAGGTGTTTTAATAGGAGTATTAATTATGTTTTAATTTAATATTGTAATATTGAATTTTAAGACATTAAATGTATAATTGTGTTGATATTACTTGCACCTTTAGCATTAAAAAGTGTAATGTTGAATTTTAAGGTTTGCATTAATTTTTAGGCCATTAATGGCCGAAAGTGACGTGTACATGTAGCTACAAAACTTGTAAATGTCTAATTGTAATTGTATTGATTTTAATGTATTAAATATCTAATTGTGTTGATATTACTTGTACTTTTAGCATTAAAATATGTAATGTTTAATTTTAAGTATTTTTATATTTAGTAAGTCTATATGCTTTATAAGATAGTTAGATTAACGGTCGTTGGGTCTGTAGATGGTTTAAGATTTAAATTTTAATTATGAATTTGAATTTGGATTTAATGTAAGTGCGAGAAAATAATATTAAAAATTATTTTATAATTAAATATAAATTAAAAATTACTTTTGTTAATTGTAAGAGGATATACAATTAGGGGTGTTCATCGGTTCGGTTCTCGGTTAATCGGTTTATTCGGTTCGGGTTGTTTAGTTAAAAAAAATTTTTGGGTCATAACCGAAAACCGAACCGAACCGAAAATATCTATAACCGAACCGAATCGAGAACCGAACCGAAGTTCGGTTCGGTTATGGGTCAAAACCGAAAACCAAAATTTATACTTGAATTACAATATTTATATTTTTTTTAAATTTAATTATATATATTTTTGGCAAAAAAAATATTTCAAGCAAAAAAAAAGATTTTTATATTAATATAAAATTTTAATGGATATTATATATATATAAAATAATATAAATATATAAAAAAATATATATATTTATATAAATTCGGTTTTCGGTTCAGATAGCTGAACCTATATCCAAACCGAAAACCGAATTTTTAATTCGGTTCGGTTCGGTTTTAACAAGTTCGGTTCGGTTATATGTTCGGTTCGATTTTTTTCGGTTCGATTTTCGATTTATTCGGTTTATTACCCGACCCATGAACACCCCTGCATACAATATGAAAATGAGTCTCATTAATCGACTTAAGGGTGAGCAAACGGACCGGATGGACCGGACCGACCGACAAAACCGACCGGACCGGACCGGACCGACCACATTCGGTCCGGTCCTCGGTCTAGGCTTTTTGGCTAATTCGGTCCTCGGTCCGGTCGGTTCGGTCCGGTCCGGTCCGGACCGACCAAAAAACCGAAAAAACGTGCCAAAATATGCCTAATTGGACCGGACCGACCGAAGACCGGACCGGACCGAACCGGACCGAGACCGGACCGACCACATTCGGTCCGGTCTCGGTCTATGGTTTTTCCGGTTCTCGGTCCTCGGTCCGGTCGGTCCGGTCCGGTCCGGTCCGGTTTTTGGACCATGCTCACCCTTAAATCGACTAAGTTGCAGTGTTTTTGAAACGGTGAATGTGAGAGAGTGTCATGCCTAATTTTTAATTCTAAACTTTTAACCAAGCTTCTTTTTATACTTTCACATCCAAAACTTAAAGCTGACACCACACAAAACAAACGCAGCCTAAAAGAATGAGGTACAATGGCATGCCATTTCCACTTTTCAGTGCTACTTAAGCGGTACCTCAGCATCCTATCTTTTAACACTCACATACCAAAACAATCATTCACTCATAACATGTCATTCATCCTTTTCTTGAAATCACACACGCCACTTAAGTGGCTGTGGCATGGGAAATGGCGAGAGTTGATTGGGATATAGTGGCACGAGGGTGAATGCGCCACTTTGGTTTCCACGTTGGAAATGGCATGCATTTGAGTGATAATACCCCATGGTCTAAGGCTATTTTATCATAATTAAGGCCTGAACTATAAATTGTAGAGACCACGAGTACCATGATATGTCAGACATATACATACAAATTTAATTAAATTAAAACTATATTTATGCGAAAATTTTAACTAACTAAATTTAGAAGCCACACAGTAATAACATAGTTGTGATAAGTCTAACCAATTTCCAATCTCAGACGAATGGATGCGGGAAATAAATAAGATTTATCAACTGAATAATAATTGGAAATAGAAGACAAGAAAGTTGTAAACATTTATGTACATTAAAATGAAACCATTCCAAATCTATACAAATTGAATAGATTTAATCCTAAAAGGTTATATATGTTCAAATTTTAGCAAAAAAACACTATTATGAAAGTTACTTTTTCTTGTTCTCTTGCATAACTAACATCAAAAAGATGGTTGTAATTGTCTAAATCAAACCTTTCAATGTCTCAATTATTTTCTTTTTTTGAATAGCAATTTTGGTATATCACTTAGGGTAAGGATCCAGAGCCGCATTGAGATGCATTGACTTGATTTAGATGCATCTTTATCTATTTAGATGCATCACAATTAATTTCGAAAGTGATCTTGAAGTGAAAGCGATGCAAAGTAGTACTAGCAACAAATTTGACCAGCAGAAGACGAAAAATACATATGATTCGTCTAACTTGATGAAATTATCTAACATATGCATATGCATCTAATTTTTAGCTAGAAAATATTTATGATACATCTAAAAGATTATGGATGCATCTAATTCAAATTGATGCATATATAATATGTAGTTATAGTTATTTCTCATTCTTCTTATTTTAAGGTTTTTTCTCATTTGATCATTAATCATATCACTTATTGACATTTTCCTATGGGGGAATTGCATATATATCCTTCGAAATCCTCATAATTGCATATATATCTAACCAAAACTCATAATTGCATATATATCCTTCCGATGCCTTAAAATTATCAAATATATCCAAGCAAAACTCATAATTGCATATATATCCTTTCAAAGCCTTAAAATTGTCAAATATACCAAAATGATTATTTTAAATATATTTAATAAAAAATGTATAATAATTATAATTGATATATAAAATGACGATTACACCTTTATTCTTATTTTTATTTTTTTACAATTACAAAATATCCTTTAACTGTTTTTTAAGAAAAGAAATAACAACCATGTTCAGCGACTAAACCGTGTTCGGTATCGACGAATCTTGAATAAGAATATCAACAACACCATCCATTGTTCCATCTAAATGTAAACTCCTATATATAAAATCAAATGACATAATAAAATTCAAACCAATAAAAGGATATTTTATAATTATAGAAACAAATAATAATAATAATAAAGGTATAATCATCATTTTATATATCAACAATAATTATTAGATATTTTTTTCTATTAAATATATTTAAATTAATCATTTTGATATATTTGATAATTTTAAGACTTTGGAAGCATATATATTTAATTATGAGTTTTGGTTGGATATATTTGACAATTATAAAGCTTTGAAATGATATATATGTAATTATGAGTTTTGATTGAATATATACCATTATAAGGCTTTCGAGGGATATATATGCAATTGACCATTTTCTTAACAGGTATACCAATCTTATTAATTCATTAGCATCGTAAAATTGATAGCTATCTAGGTAGACAATCAAATGAAAAGTTGGCTTTTTCAAAAAAAAAAAAAAAAAAAAAAATCACTGGTTGATGACATCACATGTGTCCCTTCTTATTTGGTTGGGCGGATCATTGATGAATATTATAGGTGAAGTATTGATGAACATTTGAATTGACGAACGCTTAAGTTTTCTTGATGAACTCTTTCAAACTTTTGAATAACATTCAAACTGAAGAACATACATTCGAACTGATGAACACTTATTTTTTTTATAAACATTGAAACCATGACTAATGAAATTACAATCAAACTGATGAACATTTGAACATTCTTTTATAAACAATTGCTTAGTGAAAGTTTTGTTCATCACAGATAAACATGGTTCATTATTCTTAAAAAATATCATTAGTCAATTACTTTAATTTAACATAAATCGAAACTAGAGAAACCTAGTTTTGTGATTTGAATGATTTAAATCAAAATTAGAGTAGATATCATAAACTTAAAGTGAGGGGACCAAAAAAATGAGATGCGTGTTGAATTGTTGATTTTTCCTCACTTTTTAGACATTTTAGATTTGTGGATTTTTCATCAACTTTGTATAAGACTAGACGAGTACCCGTGCATAGCAACGGGATTTTATAACGACAGATAGTTTATTGATAAAAAAAGTTTATATGTTATAAATGAAAAATAATAAAAGTTTGAAGATTCGGGAATTAAACATAATGTTTTGAAACCCGATTCGACCCGGGTGGTTCAACCGGTTGAACCGTTCCGGTCGAAAAATTGGTCGATTTAAACCGGGTCAACTTGCTAGGTTGGGTCGAAAACGGGTCAAATTAAACCGGTTCAACCGTCAGGTTTGAAGCGTCCCGGGTCAACCCGGTTTGTGATTTGTATTAATTGTTTTTAATTGGTTGTATTTAATTTGATAGATATGTTTTTAATTGGTTGTACAATGTGAATAAATCATTGTACTTTTAACTAATATGGTGTTTTAATAAGAGTATTAATTACATTTCATAATTTCCTAATTAACACATGTGCAGGGGCAAAATCGAGATTGACCGAAAGTTCAACTTTTCACAATTTCATATTCCCCTTTGACCATTTTTCTTTTATAAGTAGTAAAAAAAGAAGACATTTTCAACATTTTTTTTTTTTTTTAAATTTACGTCTTGAAAAATCACATGTGATTTGTTCTTTTAAAAGTCACGTTTGATATCACATGTGATTTTTAAAATAATAAATCAATTGTCATTTTTCAAACCACATGTGATTTTTTAACGCATAAATTTCAATGCTCAAAATAAATAAATAAATAAATCAAAAAAAAGTTCATCAAAAGTATATAAAAGTGCTTATCTATAAAAAGATGATTTAATTTTCGCCGCAATAGTATAATTCGTTTCACGTAATGGTTAACAATTTGTGTGAGATATTTAATTTTGAAAAAAAAAATGAAACTGGGTTTTTCTAGTTTGATAAATATATAATAATAATAATAATAATAATTTGTTCACTTTCTCCACTTTGTATATGATCGAGACTTTGGCTATCTATGCTATCAAATTCGTATATCTTTTTTGTTTTCCTCCATTTCTTAATTTTTTTTCGTATAGGACATATGCTGATTTGATACTTACAACAACAACAACAACATACCCAATCCCGCCTAGGCGGGGTATTGGAGAGGTGGGATGTAGACAGATCCTACCTCTACCCCATGGTACCCTGCAGATAGAGAGACTGCTTCCAGAAAGACCTCCGGCAAGTGTGTGCAAAGTGTGCTCGAGGTAAAGAAAATGAGAAATAGAATGCAAAACAAAGAAAAGCATAAAAGCACACAAGCAAACAGAGCAAAACGAACAAATAGGCAATACGACACAACATGCATAAAAGCAAACAAAACAGTAAACAGACACAACAAGTAAAAGAGCAAACAAAGCAAAACGACAAGACAACCAAAACAAAACCAACTAGACAAACGCCAGCAAATAAGGGAGCGAGGGGGGCACAAGACCAAGGCCAAACCAAGCAGCTAAGACCAAAGAGGGCAACGCAAAGGGCCTATAGCTAAGGCAAAGAAAAAGGAGCAAGCAAAAGGCACAAGCAAAGGGGCCTAAAGCCTAAAGGCACAACAAAGTCAAAACCAAAGCGCTAGCCGAGGTAAAGCAAAAGCTCCTATCTCCTAAAGGGGGCAAGCCAAGGGACCCTAAAAGGCCTAAAACACAACAAACCCCAAACCCTCAACCAACCTAGCCCCAAAACTAACCACGAATACTAATCCTATCTCTCCACGCGTACCTATCTGAGGTCATGTCCTCGGACAAGTGAAGCTCCACCATGTCGAGCTTAAGCCTATCCTCCCATCTAAGTTTAGGTCTACCCCTCCTTCTCCGACCATCGACAATAAGCGATTCAACTCTCCTTACTGGCGCTGTTTGTGGTCTTCTCCTGACATGACCAAACCACCTCAACCTTCCTTCTCTCATCTTCGAGATAATAGATTCTACTTCAAGTGCCGATCTGAACACCCCGTTAGGAATCATGTCAGACATAGTTTTACCACAAGTCCATCTGAGCATTCTTAGTTCCGCTACTTCCACCCTGTTTGCTTGAGCTTTTGTGATAGGCCAGCACTCTGACCCGTACTGTGGAAAACTAGAAGGCGGGGTTGAATAGTTTTACGTCGTTTTTAAAATGTTATAAAATTTTGTTTAAAAGTTTTCTTTGTTTTATAAAATATAGATTCGATGCTATATGAAATCAAGTCGTGCACAATATGAACAACACTAAGTATGTACGATAAAGCAATAATAACGTAAGTAAAGAAATAGATAAGGGTTGGAAAGATCGAACCGAGAGACAAGAGATTTATAGTGGTTCGGCTACAAGGTCACCTTCCTTGCCCTACTCCACTCCCCGAGCACCTAACTCGAGAGTTTTCTTCACTATATCAACAAGCTCCCTTATGTCAGAGAAAACCTTACACACCAATTTACACACCACAATAACTTCACAACTTGATCACGACTTCTACACAACTAGTTCACACCTATTCACTACTTAGTCACACCACTTCTTCACACCAATCTTCTACACACCAATCTTCTTCACACCTATTCTTCTACACACCAATCTTCTTCCTAACTTATCTTCTTCACATCTATTCTTCTAACCAATCACACTATATATCAAACTACACTATCTTCTAACAAATATTCACAACTATTCACACAATGAAATAATAACAATGATGATACACTAACAACTTAGATGTGGAGATCACAACAAGTTGTAATACTTCTTGTCTTGAGGGATAGAAGTATTCTTCTTTTGCACTTGATGGGATGATGTTTGGATCACTTTGAAACAAAGATTTAAGAATGTATGATCAAAGGATTTATAGATTGGAAATGGAGATCTAGAACAGAAAGTTCTATAGTGCAAAAGGTGAGAGAAAAAATCCAGGTTTAAGGTGGTATTTATAGGCAACAGATTCTGACAGAGGAGCGTGGCCGGTCCCCTTAAATCATGGCCGGTCCCCTTAAAATTAAGGGGACCGCCCCTTATAATTAAGGGGTCCGCCCAGCTGAAACGGCCAGAATCTTTGTCTTTTAGTGAGTAAAGTCAATTTGGTGAAAAACTAACTGATTTTGGTTAAAAATTTGAATTCATATATTTAGTATGAATAAAACATTTTTCTTTATTACCAAAAGTGTTTTTCAAAAATATATAATATGTTTATATGATTAAATAAACTTTGCATTAGTTAATTAAATACCCCTTTGATCATAAATTGCACTAAACACTTTGTTTATTCATACCTTAAGTGATTTGGATGTAAAAAGAAATATAAATCACTAAATACTTGTTTATGTCACAAGTTTTTGTTCTATGAGTTTATATTTTGTGATAATTAAAACATAGAGATATTGATAACATGTTAATAATGTTTTTAGGCATTATTTATGTCAACAATCTCCCCCTTTTTGATTATTACAAAACCTTAAACTCAATATATCTAAAACTTGTTTTTAGACAAGTATTATAGAGTTATATTTCTCTTCTCCCCCTTTTTGTAAAATTAAAAAGGTTAAGCCGAGTAAGCTTCGCGAGGGAAGTTTAAACGGGTAGAATGCTCCCCCTTGATGTATGCTCCCCCTCATTTGAGAGCACCAAGGGAACGAGCTATGGAGATCTTTGCTACAAAAATATTTGAAGAGAGCAAGATACACATATATGCAAGGCAACAATTATGCAACTAAACATAGATTCATTCAAGCATTATAGAAATGATAAGCATTACAACATTCAATATGCTTGAAGCATATTGATAAAAATAACACAAAAGAAAAGACATAGTCCTATATTGCCTAAGAGAGCACTTGGACTTGCTTGCAACCCATGGTTGATTGTTTTATTTGCTTGAAGGGAAATATAAGCATAAAGCTTAGATGTTTGATTGAGAGGGTATGGAGTGGAGTATGGAGCGGAAGAAGTGGATCTCACGATGTTGTATCGTGTTAAGGGTGGTATTGGATTATTACGAGTGAGAAGATATTCAATCCAAGAAATATCTTCACTCAAGTAGAGGATTTGTTTTTGAAGGAATATGCAACAAGGGCAAAAGTGAGTGTGGTTTGTAACTTGATCCAAGTTGAGAGAGTGGGGAAGGCAATTTGCATAGGGTGATGATGGAGGTTGCCCTTTGTTGCGTTGTGCAAGATGCATAGCAAGGAGATCACTAAGATCATGGATTTGGTTTATTTCATCACGGAACTTTTGTTTTTCCGTGGCAATGTGGAGGGGATCATAGGTTTGGTATGGATGAGTTGGGTTTGTGTAGTTGGAATTGTAGTTTGATGGTTGATCAAACTTGTATGGGTCATTATAAGTGGTTGGAGGTTGAGATGTGTAGTTTGGCTTGAAGGAAGATGTTTGGCCAATGTTGTATGGTTTGTAAAGAGGATCAAATGAATGACCTTGTTGGTTTGATGCAAAGTTTGGGAAGTAAGAAGTTGGGGGTGTGGAATGACTTCCAACTTCATTTATGATGATGGATTTGTTTCAAGGGCTTTTTCTTCGCCAAACGGGTTTTTCCGTCATCTTTGCTAGCCTTGAGGCTTTTGATTTTGGTTTGTTTGGAGAGTTCATGATGGGATGAATGGAGAGTTTTGAGGATTGGGGATATTTATAGTGTAAGATTTGTGTGTTTAAGGATGGATAAGGTTTGTTTGGGGGATTAGGACAAAATGTGTTGGTGAAAAATGAGAAATGTAGGTTGAAATGGGCTAAAAAGCAGAAAAGATTCTGTAAACCCGTCCATCAGATGGCCGATCCCCTTAATTAGGGGGCCGTCCCCTTAAAATTGAGGGGGCCGCCTTACATAATTAAGGGGGCCGCCCATCTGGTGATTTTCAGATTGCCAGAATTGGGTTTTTGGCAGAAAATTTGCAGAAAGGTTGTGTTTTTGGACTTGGATTCAAGCAAGTTCAATTCCTTTAGGCAATATAGCATCTAATCTAATCATTAAATATCATGCATGCAAAAACATATAGGCACAAGAGCAAATAATCAACGCATAATAAGCAATAGGAGGTAAGTAAAGGCAAGCACACTTAAGCTTCCTAAGGCACCTATCTTAGATTAAAGGCAAAGGCAATTAGTGAGTGAAAAACTAATGATGGATCAAGATGACACTATTACTAGTGAATTTGTCCTAGTGAGTGTCTATATGCAACAAATGTGGAGTTGTGATTGTTTCGACTCCTAGAATCAAAAAGAAATAATGATCCTAAGAAACAATCCAAATGATCTCCTTGATTCAATTTTTGCTCGATCATGAATGTCAAAGACATATATTAGATTATATACCTTGACAATTTATGTGAGAGTTTATGCATGATTTTGAAATACAATGTTTTTAGAATTAGTCAACAATGCAAGGAAAATGATCTTCATGTGATTCCTAGATTGTCAGAATAATTTTTAGAGAAAATTGATTGAGTTTTACAAAAAAAATTTATGCAAAGAAAATAAATCTTCTCAATCTTTAGTTTTGTGCGAAATAGATTCCTAGACTCAGAGAATGTGGAATGGAAGAAAAATAAATTTTCATGCAAGTATAAATTTGAATTAATTCAATGTAATTTAGTAAACTTGTTCCATCATTCCTAATCCTAAACGCAAGTGGTTGAATAATTCACGCTTAAGGGGTTTTGTGAATATATCCGCAATGTTGTCTTCCGATGCAACCTTTTCTATAGATATATTTCCTTTTTGTACATTATCCCTAAGAAAATGGTGATGTATTTCTATGTGTTTAGTCCTAGAGTGTTGCACCGGATTTTTACTTAAATCTATCGCACCTTTGTTATCGCACATAATGGGGACATTTTCTAACCTAATGCCATAGTCTACGAGAGCTTGTTTCATCCATAGTGCTTGTTGACATGCCTTTCCGGCGCTTACATATTCGGCTTCGGTGGTAGAAATAGCAAGAGCGGTTTGCTTCTTCGAAAACCAAGACGTTAGACAACATCCCATAAACGTGCAAATACCGCTAGTACTCTTTCTATCTACGTAGTCTCCCGCATGATCCGAATCCGCATAGACAATGGTTTCTATGCCGGATTCCTTAGGATACCATAATCCTAAGTGTATAGTGCCTTTAACGTATCGGAAGATACGCTTAACCGCTTCTAGGTGAGAGGTTTTGGGATCCTCTTGAAAACGGGCACAAAGGCAGACACTAAACATGATATCGGGTCTACTTGCCATCAAGTATAGTAAACTACCTATCATTCCTCTATACTTGGTGTTATCTACAGACTCACCTTCATCGTCCTTTGTGAGCTTTACCTCCGTAGACATGGGTGTTTTCATGGGTTTTGAGTCTTCTAGGCCAAATTTCTTAAGCATTTCCTTAATGTACTTAGATTGGTTAAAGAATATTCCATCTTCTAATTGTTTTATTTGTAATCCTAGGAAGAAGTTAAGTTCACCCATCATACTCATCTCAAACTCATCATGCATGATTTTGGCAAATTCATCACACATGTCTTGACAAGTCGATCCAAATATAATGTCATCAATATATATTTGGACAATGATGAGATTTGGGTCTTTCCTTTTAGTGAAAAGAGTGTTATCTACCATTCCCATGGAATAATCATGTTTAATAAAAAAAGCTTTTAATCGATCATACCAAGCTTTGGAAGCTTGTTTGAGTCCATACAAAGCTTTCTTTAACTTATAAACATAATCAGGTTTTGCGAATTCAATGAATCCTGGAGGTTGTGCCACATATACCTCCTCATTGATAAAACCGTTAAGGAATGCACTTTTCACATCCATTTGGAATAACTTAAAATCTAGGGCGCAAGCATAGGCAAGTAATATCCTAATTGATTCTAGTCTAGCTACGGGGGCATAAGTTTCGTCATAATCAATTCCTTCTTGTTGATTATAACCTTGGGCAACTAACCTAGCTTTATTCCTAGTAACTATTGCATTCTCGTCTAACTTATTCCTATATACCCATTTGGTTCCTATGATGGTCATATCCTTTGGATTTGGGACTAGTTCCCAAACATCATTTGCCTTAAATTGATTTAATTCTTCTTGCATAGCTATAACCCAACTTTCATCCTTTAAAGCCTCACTAATATTCTTAGGTTCTATTGCTGAGAGGAAACAAAAGAAATTGTTTTTATCTTGGGCTTGTGATCTAAGGGTTCTTTGGTTAAGATGTCCTATTATATTATCTAATGGATGTGATCTAGATTCTTTAATATTAACAATTTCGTTATTTTCTAAGTGAATGTTTTCATTATCATTTCCTATGGGTTTTGTTTTACTAACCTCAATAGCTTCATCTTCGACTAAATCATCATCTTCTAAAGGTAATGTTTTAGGAGGTGGTGGTGTTTCATCAAATGTTACATTTCGTGATTCCTCTACTTTCATGGAGTGTTTGTTAAGTATTATATATGCTTTGCTATTTTGTGAGTATCCTAAAAATATTCCTTCATATGATTTTGGATCAAACTTAGTGAGATAGTCCTTAGTGTTTAAAATATAGCATTTACTTCCAAATACCCTAAAGTAGCTTAAGTTTGGTTTTCTACCTCTTAATAACTCATAAGGAGTTTTTCCTAGAATTCTTCTAATTGATACCCTATTTAAAATATAAGTTGATGTATCTACGGCGTGACACCAAATTTTTTGTGGGATGGATTGTTCATTTAACATAGTTCTACTCATTTCTTGTAGTGACCTATTTTTTCTTTCTACTACGCCATTTGATTGAGGAGTACGAGGAGCGGAGAAATTGTGAGATATTCCATTTAACTCGCAATATTTTCCGAATTGTACTTCGTTATCAAATTCTCTACCATGGTCCATGATGAGTGCTCAAACACTCATCGTTTTTGACGTAATTAAACTGCCAAAACATACAAAAACAATCAAAAAGATATCAAAATACTTAAATTATCCCAAGGATTGTGTTTTATGTGTTTTAAATGCAAAATGTGCAAAAACAAAGGAAAATCGATCAAAGTTTGCAATATTGGCAGTTTCAGTCCCCCAAGTTTCAAAACTTGTGAAATTTAGGCCCTATGCATTTATTTTGAAAGGAAAAGTCAACCCAAGGTTTTAAAAGTCAAATTTCACAAAATATTACACTTGGGTAACAAGTTTTCCAAAATTACAAGTTTAGTCCCTGAAAATCCAAAAATGGCAAAATAGGTCCCTGGGAAATTTTGAAATTTGAAAAATGAAAAAATGGTTTTGGAACTTTGGATTTATATCAATTGTGGTCCTTGGATGCACTTTGGAAAATTACACTTTCAGTCCTTCAAGTTTTGGCATAATTACAAAAATGGTCCTTGTTGAAATTACACACCATCCGTACCCTTGTTTTATAATATCAATCCAAAACCAAAACCCCATCCAAACCATCTCCATGATCCAGTCCAAGCCCAACTTACCCAGCCCACTTTCAAAATAATAAAAGCCACGGGGTCAAACAGTTAACAAAGGGTCAAACGACCCTTTGACCATCTTCTTCCCCCCAACATCGAAGCGCAAAACCAGGGATACTTTCCCCCCTCCTCACCTTTTTCACCTCAGCCACCCCCACAATTAATGCCCACACCAACTTAACCCACCACAATAAATTACCTCACCAAACACCCACCAGTACCACTCACTTTGCCCCGTAACCAATTTGGCGCCAAAAAGGTAATCAACAGCTCAGATTGATCTCAAAGCAATTAAATGGCTGAGATTTGGTCAAGAGGTCAACATGAAGCTTGTGGGACATCCAGAATTCAAATTAGAGCCATGTGGGAAGTCCTAGGGTTTATTTTTGCCTCGTTATATATTGTGGCTCATTGTTGAGCATTGTAGTGTGTAATTTCTTTAGTTTTTATGTTTCTCAGTTTATTTTTAATGTATTGTAACCTTTTCTATTAATGAAAGTTCTATTTTAAAGCTTAAGTCTCATTTTCAATTTTCAAGTTCACTTAAATTTCTCAAGTGTTAAGTTAAGGATTTAAGGTGTGTTTAAGATATTCATAAGCTCTCACAAACTCAGAAAACAACTTTTTGAAAGCCTTACAAGCTTTTATCAGTACCTTAAACTCAGTTTGCAAAATTACTAAAAAATTCAAGAAAAATAAAAATAAAATAAAAATTGGGGATCAATGGTTGAATGAGCAAGGAGCACAGTTAATAAAGGATGGCTGTGGGTTAGGGACCTCATGGGAGGTCATTAGGTTGTTTCAATTGGTCCTTGGTTTGCAATCTGAGCTTGAAAGGCTTATGTAAGCCCACTTTTTCAATTTGTAATCTTCTTAGTAGTTTAGTTGCTTGTTATTGCTTTAATTACTTAATTATTGTTATTTATCAGTAATTAGATTGGTTAGAACCAGTAGGTAGTTTTGTGGACTTGTTTTAATCACATTTACTTCATTAAAATCTGTTAAAGGGGTGTTTAGTTGCTGTCTGTTTGTACCACTCCACTTGTTTATTTGCACACATCTGTGTTTCAGAGAGTTGTTTGGGTGGATAATAGGTCAGGGGAACCAAAAGCTTGTTCAGAAACACAACCAAAGTCAAAATCAAACTCATTTCACCCTCACAGTTAACTGTGAGGGTATTGTTAGCCATAAACTCATTAAACTAGTTCATCATTAGTCACTTTAGTCTAATTTAGTTGTAAAATTACTTGTTATACACCTCTTAACCAGTAATGATCATCTAAAACTCATAAAAGTCAAAGTGCAAGGTTTTACTAAAAAGTCAAAATTGCAATCTCAGATTTTTGCAAAACTTGGGAGAATTTATCTGATTTTTGTGTTTGGATTGGAAGTCTGAAATTTGTTGTGGGGTAACTCTACCAGCTGAACTTGAGAATTTCATAGTTTTTACATTTTTGTGATTTTTTCTATTCGACCAAAATGCCCCTGGAAGTGACCTGCAGGGCAAGGTAGTTGCCCTGTCTCAGCAGACCCCAGCTCACCACCCACCTTTGGTGGTGTTTTGTGACTAACCTAGTGGGTCCCACACCTCCAACTTGGAACCATTCAACCCCCTCCTACCAGGGATTAAGGGTTGACCTGTTGTTTGACCTGTAGACCAGTGGACCCCACTTAGTTTTGCATCCAAATTTTGTCCCCAATCTGCCTCTGAACTAAATAAGCAAACAGCTTATTGTGGTGATTTAGCTTATTTACTTAGCTTATCTGTGTGTCACTTGCTTATTATTGTTCAAATAACTCAGAGAAACCAACTTTCATCATTGTGGACCCCACTTTCATCCATTTGAGCTTAATTCCTTCCACAGTCAACAAAAGTCAACTGTTGGGTGAATAAGCACTCAAAGTGCTTATTTTTGGGTTTTGTAAAAAGTGTTTTCAGAAAAAGTGTTTGTATTTAGTGTATAATTAGTTTGGGAAAAAGAAAAAAAAACACCAAAAACCAACTTTAATTATAGTGATAGCTTCTTTTTAATAGGATTTATCATTTTAATTTTCTTTTTAGCTTATTTATAAGCAATGTATCATTTTTATATTTTTATATATTCTCTTTTAGGTTAAAGTAATTTTAGAAATTTTTCCAGATTTTTATTTTGTCTTTTAGTGGTTTTTATAATTAATTTTAGTTTAATTAAGTTTTAATTAATATTAAGTAATTAAATAGCATAATTATATTTTATAAAGTATAACCTAGTTTTTATAATTTTTCTAACTTTTATTTAAGTTAAAACATTTTTAGAAATTTTTCTAGAATTTATATTGTTCATTTTCTATTTTTCCTAATATAATTAGTATAATTAGAAATTAATAAGTAATTAGATTAATAATTAGTAAATTAGTTTAAAAATACATAAAATAAACTTTTTATAATTTTTTAGGATTCCTATGATGGTTAATTAGATTTATAAAATTTTTCTTAATTTTTTAACCCTTTTTAGTATTTTTGATAAATCTAATTAGTTTAATTAGTTAATAATTAGATAATTAGTAATTAATTAATAATTAATAATTAAATAGTGTAAAAATAGTTTTTATTTTTCTTAAAATTTTCTTTAATTTTTAGGATTGTAAAAATAATAATTTTACACTTATAATCTTTCCCGTCCATCAGTTGTAGTTTTTGTTTTGTTCATCTATGTACGTTTTTAATCAAAACGTACGTTTTTAAGTTTTAGCTCAAATCTTCATAACCTCAATTCACGTAATCAATCACATAGCTTTCCTAAGCTATTTTGTTCAATAATTTCCAAATAATTCTCATAACAACCCTTTTCTGTGAATAAACACCCGATCACAAAGCATGCTAAGTTACAATTCACACCTCAACGGGATTTAACGACCTGGTGATACATTATATTACCCGGAGCATTGATCTAAGCTATTTGACTTTGTTGACCATTCCTTGGTCAATATAAGTTGGTGGTTTAACATCAATCAGTCCGTCCTAATGGCAACTATTGAGCATCCTAATTTATTTTGAATCATTTTACTAAATATTTCGAATTTTTCAAAGGCTTGGGTTTTGTCACTTAAAAACCTAGTCCGCGTGTATCGTGAGTAGTCATCTACTATTACTAAGGTATATTTGTTTCCTCCATAGCTCCGCACAGCGGATGGACCAAAAAGATCCATATGTAATAATTCTAGGCACCTAGTAGTGGATACTATATTCTTGGCTTTGTGACTAGCATGAGCTTGTTTTCCAATTTTACATGCATCACAAAAATGCTTGTCATATTTTAGATTAGACAAATTTCTAACTAATTCCTTAGAGGCCAAAGATTGTATTTGTTGCATGTTAGCATGTCCTAATCTCCTATGCCATAGTGTAGAGTTTTCATCTAGGGTCGTTAGGCATATCCTATCCTCAGGTTTGTTTCCTAGTTTCATAACATATATGCCACCTTTTCTAATTCCTCTCCCTATAATTTTTCCATTCTTAACTATTTCGCTATCATCTTCGGTAAATGTGACTCTACATTTATTATCACATATTTGTCCTACACTAAGCAAGTTCTATGTTAATTTATCTACATGCTCTACATTTTCAATAGTAAGTGAGTCTTGAGAGATCGTACCTTTGCCAATGATTTTTCCACATAAGTCACTACCGAAAATAACGTTACCTCCATTGTATGCCTTGTATGTAGAGAATAGATTGCGATTCCCCGTCATGTGCCTCGAACATCCACTATCTTTAATCCATTCGTCAGGTTCCAAGTTAATTCCTAAACATATTTCGTCGGTTTCTTTTGCCATAAAACACTTTTCGTCTCTTGGCTTTTCAACTTCTTCTTTTTCATTATCACTCCATGTTCCACTAACAAAAGCACCTTGACTTTCATAACCCGGTGGCTTTAGACATTCGCTAATAAGATGATTTGGACTTCCACATCTAAAGCACTTTCTTTTCCCGTAGTTGTCACTTCTATTCCTTTGGAATGCTCTTCTTTCGTCTCGTGATGATCTAGTGAATCTTCCTCGTCTCTTGAAGAACTTCTTGAATTCTCTTACGGCCATTGCATATTCTTCGTCTTCACTTTCGTCACTTGAATCATCATCATCACTAGATTCCTTTTTGGCTTTTAGAGCAATGGATTTGGTTTGTTCTTTCTTGACTTTGACCGTTTCTGAATCTCTTCTTATGATTTCTTCATGAACCTTCAAGTTGCCAATTAGTTCATCTAGTGATAACGTCATCAAGTTCTTTGATTCTTCGATTGCCGTGACCTTAGCTCGCCATTTTGGATGCAATGCCCTAAGAAATTTCCTAACACAATTTTTACTAGAAAATGTCTCATCAAGTGCTTTTAAACTTGTGATGATAGTGTTAAACTTAGCAAAAGCATTATCAATTGATTCCTCTTCCGGAATCGTAAATTGTTCATATTGTTGTACAAGAAGATCTATTTTATTATCTTTGACTTGGCTATTACCTTGGTGAGTAATTAGTAAAGAATCCCAAATTTCTTTGGCGGTTTTACACATAAAAATTCTTTCATATTCTTTGCGTGGTAACGCATTATAAATTACCATTTTAGCCTCATTATTTTTTGCTAATTTCTTTTTCAAATCATCATTTTGTTCTTCAAAAGATACAATTTCATTCATTTTAGTTTCAATATTATATTGAATAGGAGGAAAATCACCAAAGGTAATAATATGCCAAAGATCAAGATCTTTTGATTTCACATAAGTTTCGAATCTATTTTTCCAATATAAAAATCCGTCACTTTCAAATAGTGGTGGTTTTTGCATAGATTGCCCTTCTAAATATTTTAAAGATTCCATAGATCGTTACAAGTTTTAAAATACAATATATTTTAAAGATCTTGTTAGACGTGGTTCTGATACCAATTGTGGAAAACTAGAAGGGGGGGTTGAATAGTTTTACGTTGTTTTTAAAATGTTATAAAATTTTGTTTAAAAGTTTTCTTTGTTTTATAAAATATAGATTCGATGCTATATGAAATCAAGTCGTGCACAATATGAACAACACTAAGTATGTACGATAAAGCAATAATAACGTAAGTAAAGAAATAGATAAGGGTTGGAAAGATCGAACCGTTAGACAAGAGATTTATAGTGGTTCGGCTACAAGGTCACCTTCCTTGCCCTACTCCACTCCCCGAGCACCTAACTCAAGAGTTTTCTTCACTATATCAACAAGCTCCCTTATGGCGGAGAAAACCTTAAACACCAATTTACACACCACAATAACTTCACAACTTGATCACGACTTCTACACAACTAGTTCACACCTATTCACTACTTAGTCACACCACTTCTTCACACCAATCTTCTACACACCAATCTTCTTCACACCTATTCTTCTACACACCAATCTTCTTCCTAAGTTATCTTCTTCACAACTATTCTTCTAACCAATCACACTATATATCAAACTACACTATCTTCTAACAAATATTCACAACTATTCACACAATGAAATAATAACAATGATGATACACTAACAACTTAGATGTGGAGATCACAACAAGTTGTAATACTTCTTCTCTTGAGGGTTAGAAGTATTCTTCTCTTGCACTTGATGGGATGATGTTTGGATCACTTTGAAATAAAGATTTAAGAATGTATGATCAAAGGATTTATAGATTGGAAATGGAGATCTAGAACAGAAAGTTCTGTAGTGCAAAAGGTGAGAGAAAAAATCCAGGTTTAAGGTGGTATTTATAGGCAACAGATTCTGACAGAGGAGTGTGGCTGGTCCCCTTAAATCATGGCCGGTCCCCTTAAAATTAAGGGGACCGCCCCTTATAATTAAGGGGGCCGCCCAGCTGAAACGGCTAGAATCTTTGTCTTTTAGTGGGGAAAGTTTATTTGGTGAAAAACTAACTGATTTTGGTTAAAAATTTGAATTCATATATTTAGTATGAATAAAATATTTTTCTTTATTACCAAAAGTGTTTTTCAAAAATATATAATATGTTTATATGATTAAATAAACTTTGCATTAGTTAATTAAATACCCCTTTGATCATAAATTGCACTAAACACTTTGTTTATTCATACCTTAAGTGATTTGGATGTAAAGAGAAATATTAATCACTAAATACTTGTTTATGTCACAAGTTTTAGTTCTATGAGTTTATATTTTGTGATAATTAAAACACAGAGATATTGATAACATGTTAATAATGTTTTTAGGCATTATTTATGTCAACACGTACAGCATAGCCGGTCTAATAGCCACCCTATAAAATTTACCCTTCAGCTTAACGGGTACTTTCCTATCACATAGAACCCCTGACGCCACCCTCCATTTCGCCCAGCCTCTTCCGATACGGTGGGTTACGTCGTCGTCTATCATCCCTGATTTGTGAATCACCGAACCCAAATATCTAAAAGACTCCTTAGGTGGTAGGATCTGGTCTCCGATACAGACGTCCGTTTCTTCGTTGTGGCTGATATCGCTCCTGCCGAAAGCACATCTCATGTATTCAGTCTTCTCCCTACTAACCCGAAGGCCATTCTCTTCAAGGGCCTCCCTCCAATGCTCAAGTCTGTTGTTCAACCCGTCCGCTGACTCTGCCACCAATACAATATCGTCTGCGAATATCATGCTCCAAGGGATGCACTCTTGGATCCCTCATGATAGCTCATCAAGTATCAAGGCGAATAGATAAGGGCTAATTGCTGATCCCTGGTGTAGTCCAACTTTCACAGGGAAAAACTCTGAGGTTCCCACTGTGGACCGTACACGGGTCTTCGCCCCCTCATACATATCCTTTATGACTCTCAAGTATCTCCTTGGGGTTCCCTTGTCTATCAGAGTTCCCCAAATCAACTCACGTGGGACACTATCATATGCCTTTTCTAGGTCGATGAAGGCCATATACAAGTCTCTTTGCCTTTCTCGATATTTCTCCATGAGGCTTCTGAGGAGGTGAATAGCCTCGATCGAGGACCTTCCTGGCATAAAACCAAACTGGTTCTCTGACACCCTCGTTTCCCTTCTCAACCTTCTCTCAATAACCCTCTCCCAGAGCTTCATCGTGTGACTAAGGAGCTTAATACCCCTATAGTTGCTACACACTTGTACGTCACCCTTGTTCTTGTAGATAGGGATGACTTCGCTGAGCCTCCATTCCTCTGGCATCTAATCGCTAGAGAAAATTTTGTTGAAGAGGAAAGTCAACCATTTTAACCCCTCGTCACCTAAGCTCCTCCAAGCTTCTATGGGTATTTGGTGTGGGCCTACCGCTTTGTTTCTTCCCATCTTCATTAATGCAACCTTCACTTCACTTTGGCTGATATCCGAGTAGTCGCACTTTGGAAGCAAATCTTGGCTAGGGGTCCCTCTCTCTTCGCTTTCTTGTGTAGCCCTCTCGTTAAAAAGAGAGGAGAAATAATCTCCCCATCTTTTCCTAATATCCTCTTCATTGACAATGCTACTTCCATCCACATCTTTAATGAATCTTATGTTTCCCAAATCCCTGCTTCTCCTCTCTCGGCCTTTAGCAATCTTGAAGATATCGTTTACCCCTTCCTTGGAGTCCAAGTTCTTATACAGAACCTCGTACGCTTTGTCTTTCGCCTGGGCTACTGCCTTTTTCGCTTCTCTTTTGGCTACTTTATACCTCTCCTCTGCCTCGACCCTATTCTCTAGATTACCCGCTCTACTCAAAAGGAGCTCTCTGAACCTAGATTGTTTCGCCGCTACCTTGGTTTGCACCTCATCACTATACCACCAAGATTCTCTTTGGTTTGTTTGGGTTCTCGTTGTCCCAGTAGCCACACCTAGTGACTCCTTAGCTGCGTCTTTAATGATGCAGGATAGGGTGTTCCACATCTGATCCGCGTCCATAACGTTTAAGTCCTCCGACCGATCCGACAGTCCCTCTGAGACTTTCGCTGCAAACTCCTGTACCTCCGGACCGTTCAATTTCTTCCACATAATCCTCGGCATGCTAGTCGCCCTCTTCCCACTTTGTTGCCTCTCATAAAATGCATCCATGGCTAACAATCTGTGTTGGGATGAGCATGTCTCGCCTGGGAATACCCTGCAGTCCCTACATGCTCTAAGGTCCCCTCTGCGCACCATCAGATAGTCGATCTGAGTGTTGTGCCCTCCACTCTGGAAGGTAATTAGGTGCCTTTCTCTTCTTGAAAAAGAGTTCACAACTACTAAGTCGTGCGCTCTTGCGAACTCCAATATAGAGCGACCTTCGTCATTCCTAACTCCATAGCCAAAACCTCCATGAACCCCTGCGTATCCATCCGTTGCAGCTCCTATGTGACCATTCAAATCACCCCTATAATCAGACGCTGATCCGACGGGCACTCTCTCACTAGCTCGTCAAGGGCGTCCCAGAAACTCCTCTTCTCTGTGTCGCTGAGCCCCACCTATGGTGCATAAGCGCTAACAATGTTAATAGTCTCATTCTCAATTACCAAAGTAATCGCCATGATCCTATCGTTGCACCTGTTAACTTGCACTACATTGTCCTTTAGGTCTGCAGCCAAAATGACTCCAAGTCCGTTTCTCGTAGACCTAGAACCTGAATACCACAGTTTGTAGCCGTTCCCCTCCCTCGTGCGGGACCCCTTCCATTTCGTCTCCTGAAAGCACGCTATATCAACCTTATGTCTCCCTAAGGCATCAGCAAGCTCGAAGAGCTTCCCGGTCAACGACCCTACATTCTAGCTACCCACCCTAATCCTACGAAAACTCCTAGCCCCGCCTACCCTCCCTACCCCTCCTACCCCTACCCGTACCCCTCTCGAGCCGCTAGAACATGACCTCAGGTGACCATAACAATCTAAAGCGTCTATACTAACCACAAAGGAAACAAAGGCAAAGTCAGGCACAAGCAACAAAAAGTGGGGGCAAAACGCGTAAAAGAAGCAAAACAAAGGCACCTAAGAAAGAAGCTAAAAAAGAAAAAGGGTCTAAGACACTAAAAAAAGGGAAGCACAATAAAAGGCAAAGAGAGACAAAAAACTGGCCAAAGAGATAGAAATATATATATATATATATATATATATATATATATATATTTTATTATTATTAGAGAAGAAAGCTTAGCTGCCGGAAAAATGAGTTTTCCGGTGGTCAATGGTTGTCAACGGCGGCAGGCAGCGGCCGGTGACTGCTGTGACAACAGGACTACCCGGATCGGACTCGGGACAGTGGGGGGACCTCCACTCACCGGAGGTGATGGCCCACGTAGTCGAGAAGTCGCCTTTAGGGGGAAGAGTAGAAGGAGTGTTTGGATACGCTGATAACAAAACACTCTTTCTAGTTGAAAGGTAAAATGAAGAGAAGGCAAAGGGCCTCCACTTGCCGGATTTGATACTTAGTTTTAAATAATTAGAAAAGCAAAATGGAGAAAAATACAAGAATAAGTGGCTATAGCGACGAAAAGTCATTGTTAAAAATCTTCATATTGTCGCCAAAGGTTTTCTGCGACATAGGTCATCGGAGAAGGCCGTCACTACAAACTGGTCTAAAAAGTTCTATTGCGATGATGAAAATAGTTGTTAGCGATGACGCCTGCGGACACAACAAGTCGTTAATTTATTTATGAATATTTCATTTTAAATTAAGTTATATTTTGAATTAGTTTTTATACTATTATTTGTTGCCCTCAATTGCAAAGAGTAGTTTACTAGTTTTGTTTGGTGCAAAAACAAATTTGTATACGGACAAAGGACGTAAGCATAGTGAGAGACTCGTCAACACTAAAGTTTGAGTAAAATACATCGTTGGTCCATAAAATTGGCAAAAAAATATTGCGGTGGGACAAACCTGAGCCTTTTCGTCGTTTGGAATCTTTCTATCAAAATTTTAGTATCAACGAGGTCCCTTGACCAATAACGCTCTAGTTAAACTCGTTCCTTTCCGTTTGATTCCGTTTTTAGTTAAGGGCATTATCGTCATTTTGCAATTGAGTCTGCATTATTTTCACATGTCTCATCCCTCCTCCCGCCCCATATACATCTATAACACTTAGGCCGTCTCTTTTTTTCATCCCGAAACTTTCTTTACAAGAGTTATCACAATTCATAAACCCTAATTACATGTCACAAAACGAGTTCTATATTATTCAAAAATTCAAACATGGATTTTACTTTATGAAAAGTAAGAAGATTTTCAGGCTTTCCAGTTGATGATATTGTTCTGTACAACTCTGCTAAGAAGAAATACAACAATTTTTTTTGTTATAATCGCTTGAATATCTAATAGGTTTATCTTTTTTGCAGTTAAGGTTTGATAATGTTCTTTGTTTTTTGTATTTATATCAGGTGATAGATCTAATATGTTTAGCATGAGGGTTCATCACAATTGTGTTTTTAAATACTCGCCTGGTAGAATATGCGATGGAGGAATGGAAACCATAATTGATTTGGTTTATGTTGATACTATGTCAGTTGAAGAGTTGGATGTTCTTATGTATGATACAGAATTTCTGACCAGGTTTTAATATTTATATCGTTACTCGTCTACGTATGGTCTACCTTATGCACTCACGAGCAGTGTTCCTAGTCGGGTGTAGTGTAGTATTTGGTAAAACCGAGGTCGTCCCAAGAGCTATGTGTTGCGGATTTTAACTTAAGTCTATGTCACGTTTTAAAAGGGATTTTTGATTTGATTGATTAATTAAACTAATAAATAGAAATGAAATGCAAAAATTAAATTGATTGGAAATGCAGTAAGGAAAAAGTGTACTAGCCTAGTTATTCATCATAATTTGTAATGACTACGTTTTCTAATTAAGCTTCCTTCGCTTCAACTGGGGCATAAGAATCACTAGACTCATTTGGTCAAATCATCTAGCCTATATCCCTAGAATCCTACTCAGAAAAGAAAGGTTTGAATCCTTATGACAGTCAAAGATTACAGGCAGACTAGTTCAAGTCATTAAGTGCCGTTGCATGCTAGATTTATTCTTTGTGTGATCCGGCCTCTCGGATCTTAGACCATACATCTAACTTCTTAAGTTCATTCAATGCGGAAGGTGATCCTTTGGTCAATTCGCACACAAGGGATTGGTAGTCCTTTGGTTAATTCTTACCAATCCTCGCAACCTACTACCCTAGGGTCATTTGGTCAATTCTCCTAGTATAACAAGTACAATCGCTCTTCAAAACTACCGAAAATAGAGGATCTTACAAAAAAACTAAGCATGCACACACTAGAAGCAATAATAAAAGCACGAAAACATAATCAAAACAATAAAAGAATCATAACTAGGCTAGCACCAAAGGTGCTTAGCCGATCATATTAAAAGGTACAGAAGATTCAATGTTTTGTATGGAAATGAAAGACATGGAATCGTTAATGTAAGATAAATATGAATCGCTAAAACTTATTGATGTAATGTTGTGATCTCTCCATTGGAAAATGCTCCGTATGCTGCTGGTGATCGTCCTTGAGGAACCCTACTTCATTCTCTGACTTTTTGTGGTGTGAGAGATGTGTGAGATGCAGGAAATAGGGTTTATATTTATAGGCCCGACCAAGCTACGGCGTAACCTCTAGGTTTGGTTACGCCGTAACTAGTGTAACATCAAATGATCTTATCCGTTTAGTAATATTTATGACGTAACCTTGATGAGTAGTTACGCTGTAATCTTCTTGTGGCGGCAATTACGTCATAATCCTTCATGCTAGTTATGCCGTAATCTTGTCAATCAATCCAATCCACATTCTGTGTAAAATTTAAGCTGTAACCTAGTGCATAGGTTACGGCGTAACCTTTAAAGCTACAAAATTTCTTCAGTCTTTTTAAATTGTTACGGCGTAATCTGTTGTGGAAGTTACGCCGTAATCCTTGAGTTGCGTTATAACACCCGTAAAACTTAAACGCTTGATTTAAATTATAAACTAAGTATTAACATAATAAATTTTGAACTTTCGCGACATTTAGAACTTATAAATACATATGACATAAAAGCTACATATATGTATATACATTGAGGCATGTACATGACTTTAAGCATAAGTATGGGTACAAATTTTACAAATGTATTGGAACCTCAAACATGTCTAGATAAAAGTTAAACTCAAATTTTGGAAATAGTCCAATTTAATCCCATAAATCACGGTAGAAAATTTCTTTTATTCTTAGCCATATATTGTTTCATTCTCATCTCATTTAACCGAATACACCATCTCATTTATCATAGAAAGTTTAAACAAAACATACCCTAAGAAACCCTAAGTAAATACTCGACTGCTACCTTTCTTTCTTTTGGTTTTCTGGTTCGAGTCTAAAGTGTCGTAGGAGGCGAAAGATTGTGTTTTGATCGTGACTTGGTCGTGCTCAGTCGTGGCTAAGGTTCTGGTACGATTTGGAGTGGTACTCGTGGGCTATCAAAGCTGGTACGAGGGTGTGTGTAAGGCTCGAAGAAGGTGACTGGTCGTGGTCCTATTTGTGCACGAAGGTGGTTGTGGGTCGTGGTGTTTCTGGTGCAAAAAGGCTGTAGGTTTTGGGTTCGGTCGTGCCTCGCGGAATCTTGTGCTCACGTTCGTGTTTTCGTTTTCGATCTATCGTCCTAGAGGTACTCCTATAAATCGTCCTTGTGTTTTAATGAATTCGACCTATGAAATATATATACGTACGTATGAACATGGAAACATTATTTAATAAGCTCGTTATTATAAGTATACGAATAACAGGTCACATAAAATCATGAGTTACACATAAAATGACGACTTAACACATAAACAAATCGACCTGTAGAACCTTTTTATTCGAACCATTTGTCTATGTCTGATTTACATGGTATACGGAACCAATCTATTTTTAAACATAATCTATTTGAACTAAAAAGGAGGAAATACATGTATGTTATCTAAGCATGTTTTCTGAATCACAACAATATAAGTAAGGGGTGTCACAGAATTATTTTGTGTCGTGGTTAATTTGGATTCGCAAGGGCTGTATATGTAGTAATCATGAGTCGCCTATGCAAAAGTAATAATTGGTTAATATTCTGAAACTTGATATTTTAGAAGAGATCATGCACAGTTAAATTCCTACTTGAAAAGCACCTATCAAAATATGGAGTCTTATTTGTGATTTGTACGTATTGCATGCATGGGTATTAGGAATGGATGGTGTGTTGTGTTTACATGTGTGTGAAAATATAAACGTGTGTATAAATCACATTTGACGTGAGTTAAATATTGAGAGTGTTTGTTTCGTTAATATAAAGTACTGTCTCGTTAATTTTGGTCTCGAGTGTGTGCGCTTGGTAGCATGTGAATATTTTTATGATATGTTTCGAATCGGGTGGGGTATTCCTTCATGATATTGAGTCGTGGGTCGTGTGGGTATACATGTGAATAATTGTATCTTTTTTTTGGTCGCCGCGGTCTAAAATAATGTCGAGAGTGCGTATAAATAAATTTGTGAAACGACGGAGTCCTAAAACGGCCATTATAATAGTAAATTACATTATAAACCCTAAAGTTAATAATTGACCTTTGTAAACCTTAAACTTGATATTTTATATTTATAACCCTTAACTTTACTAAATTGTCATATTTAACCTTAAACTACTATATTGGTCATTATTAACCTTTAAGCTGATTTAATAGTTATTTATAACCTAAAATATTAAGTTACTAATTATGAAAAGTTACCTAATTTGGAAGGTTACTAAATATGGAAACTTATTAAAAATGGAAAGTTTCTAAAAATAGAAAGAAAGCTAAAATGAGTAATCTGATTAAAGTGAGTTTATAAATAATAAGACAATCATTAATTTGTGTAGATTCGCTGAAGAAGGAGTAACTTCCTATCCTAGTTTCTGATATGGTTTCATTTGCGGTTTGAGGTACATATATTCTAATCTTTCAGTAAGGTTTCTTATAACTCATGATCCGTTCCATTGCCACTATTATGATTTCAAATCTTTATACGCCTGATATCCTTGGTTCATTTGATAGTATGATTTCGTATGAAGACCCTTTTAAAAATATAACCTGATGACTTTTGAGAAAAACTATTTTTGAAATGATTTTTGTGATTACGATACGATGTCAGTTTTATATGAAGGTTTTAATGACTTTTATGAAATGTGTTTTTAAAGGAATAATTTTATGATAAAAAGGTTTTAAATACTTTTCAAAAGTCCTTAATCTATTTTATTCTCTAAGATTTCTCATGACTTTCTTTAACATCTTTTGATTATTTAACTTCAAATTTTGAACCTTGCTATGAACCTTTGCTATGAACCTTTTTGCTATTATGAACCTTTGATTTGAACATCATGATATGAATCTTTAATTTGGACCTTCGACTTGAACCATTGATATAATCCCTTTGTATGATCCATATTTGACCGATACATTTCTGTTATGATTTGTTTTGATATTTGTTGTATGTTATATTCCATTTCTTATTGCATTCCTATGCCATTATATGTTGCCCATTATTTGATTAAATTATAGCTAGTCATGGGGAGTCCATGGCCTTGCCACTGATGCACCAGTGGTATTGACACTATCTGTGTAGTTGGGTTTTTGTCTACAACATTCCCTATTATGCTATAGCACCATGGCCATTATTATCGTATGTATGCTTAACCTAGAGCTTGGTATATGTATATCTGTTGCAGGGAGCGTATGGATGCATCCTAGGTACTTTGTTTCGTTTTGAATTTGGTGAATGGGTATGTGTGTGCGATACACTCCATTTCACATTTGGTACATCGAGCTAGATACTTTATGTACAATTTGATATTTGATTATTGGGCATTTCTGTTACTTCTACTATATATGTGATCCTTGTTGTTCTACATTCCTTATTGTTATTGAATTATGCTTTCCTTAGTTCATTTGCTTACATTTATGATTCGTTCCATTTTCCTTTGATTCATTTGATATTCCTTATACGTATTCCCTTTGATCATATTCTGTTGATTTTATCATATGTTCCATATTCTTTGATATTCGTCTCAACAGGTTTGCTTGGATTCATTTCGGATTCACTTTCGTTTCCCTTTTGTTATTAGTTTT
Source organism: Artemisia argyi (assembly GCA_030686995.1). Lineage (NCBI taxonomy): Eukaryota > Viridiplantae > Streptophyta > Magnoliopsida > Asterales > Asteraceae > Artemisia > Artemisia argyi. The sequence goes on along the minus strand of CM060708.1, from coordinate 107,572,266 downwards.
TGTTTGTTTATATCTGTTCACGGGGCTTTTTAAGCTCAGCCGCATTTCTTTTCCTGCGGCAGGTTATTTAGAAGGAAGCTGGGTTTGAGGGAAGGGTGCTTAGGAGCTTTTAGTGGACTACACGGTTGATAGCTCCCCATGAATTAGAGATGGACTTAGAGATTCCTCTTTTGGTTCTTAGTTTGTAATTAGTCTGGAAGCTGTTATGCTTAGTTTTAGCACCTTATCATTTATTAGATTTACTTTATAACCTTATATTATTTAATGTATTCCACTTGCTTATGTTCTGATTCGACCCCGTGATGTTACACTTTAGCCCTTTTTGGGTTGGGGTGTTACAATTATGGTAACAGAGCCCAGGTTACGACTTGTAGTATATTAAACCTTGACCTGTGAAGTTTGAACCATTAAGTTTTCACTGTAGGCGCTCATAAGACCACCTTTGAGAATTTGCTTTAAGATCTCCCTATAGAAACTTAAGTTATTACCGGTGAGGAATGGGTAGACTAGGACATCTATGTTAGTAGCATTGCTTCTGCATCACTCTGATTCGTGTCTCTGCTCTTAGAATAAGCCTTATAAGAACATTTGTTTCAGAGGTCAGAAGTTTTGCAACCTAAGTTCAATAACCAGGTAAGTTCTTGGATACCTTACACCATTTAAGTTTCACTCTCTGATTTTGATCTCCATTTTCGATTTGTTTGGTTAACAGTTTGATACCTTTCCGACCATCCCGGAGATTATTTAACCGTAATGTGTTTGACACATTCTGTGAATTCATTACTTATGCTGGATATAAGATGTATCACCTGATACTACTTGACTCTGCATAATCCATTACTACCTATATGAGAACCTTGGTAATTATTAACTACGGGTATAGGATTAGTTGTTCCCTCCCTTCGAATGATGAACTTTGTTTGCCAATCAGTTCCTTTGAAAGGATTTGATGAAAATATTATCTCAGTATGGCTTGGTTAACTGAGCATGATGATGCTGACAACTGATATCCCGTAAATCTCACTTTTGACAATTATATGATGTTCATATTTCCAATGATACACACTTTACCTATTGATGAGTGTGTAAATACTCACCATTTTTACCTTTTCTAAGTTGCCAAAACATCTAAAAACACTCAATATTGAATCAAAATAGTGAAAATATCCCAGGAAAGTGTTTTACATGTTTCAAATGCAAAATAATAAAAAAACAGATGAAAAATGTACAAAGTTTGCAAAATTGACAGTTTCAGTCCCTCAACTTTCAAAAATTGTCAAATCTAGTCCCTGGTTGTTCTAAAAACTTGAAAAAGTCACCAAAGGTCCTTTTAAATCAAAAAGTTACACAATTAGTCCTTTGGAGCAAAGTTTCACAAAATGTCAAGTTTAGTCCTTGAAGTTTGGAAAATTGTCAAAAATGGTCCCTGGGATATTAAAACTTTGAGAAAAACAAATTTTGTCCTTGTACTTCTCATATGTGACAGGATTGGTCCTTGGAGGAAAAGTTTGGTGAAATTGCACAACAAGTCCTTGATGTTTCAAAGTTTGGCAGTTTTAGTCCCTGGTGCATTTAATATGGAAAAATCAATATTGGACCCTGAACTATTCATCAATTGGCATAAATGGACCTTATGAACACTTTGGAATATTGCCAAATCCTACCCTCAAAAATCTGCAAATTACATTTTAGGTCCTTATGTAAACAATTAAAAACCAAATGGACCTAAATGTTATTTATCCAAAATAACCAAACCCAACACCTCATCCCTTTCCAGGCCCAAAGATTACCAGCCCAGTCCAACCCCTTTAATAAAAAATACGGGGTCAAACATACCAGGGTCAACAGAAGTCAAAACCCTTCACCCCTTCCCTTACCTCCAAAACCAAAACCACCCACAATACCACTGGTATCACCCCCTCCACTTGCACCTCTGCCACCAACACCCTTATCCCTCCATATCACACTTCCCCAAGAACCAATCACATCCCACCCCTTAGGGTCTGTTACAGAACCAATTGGCTTAAAAGCCTTTTTCCCGCCAAAAATGGAGATAGAGCTAAGGTGATCTAAAAGTTAATCAAATTGGTGGGATTTGACCCTGTGGGTCATACTAACACCCTGGAAGCCCTATAAAGCAAGAGGAAGCAGAGGAGAGAAGACAAGTAGTATAATGTAGTTTACTGAGTTTATTTTTATGTCGATTTAAGTAATTTTTCAAGCTTTACTGTAATTTTAATCTTTCAAGGATTGTATTCAGCAATTTTAGTGTAATATCAACTGTTTTTAAAGTAACTCAAATTTCCAGGTTTCAATTCAAGTTTTGTACTTTTTAATTTGACAACTCAGCTTAAATCTTGTTGAATGTGTTATCTCTTGTTCCTTTAAGCCTATTTCAGTAACATTAAATCTTTCAAAAGCTTTCAAAGCTTTTAAAAGGGGTTTAATGCAGTTTACTTGAAAATCACAAAAATACCAATTAGATATATAAGAAAATAAAAAATAAGCATTATGAAAGATGATGTAATGAAGCAGGTTGTAACTTGGATTATAATGGGTTTAGAAGTTCTTGGGAAGCTTTATGTTGGTTGAAAATAGCCTGGCAGTATTGTTTGAGCAAAGAACCTTTGTAAGCTATTTTCCTTATTTTTTTTGTTTTTACTGTAGCTTAAGCTTTTTACTTCTTATTGGCTTTAATTGTACCTCTTTCATAATTATTATGCTTATGTTAGATAGACTTTAGTGTAATGTAGCATCCTTCATTGGTTTGTGTAAGATCATCAGTCCACTGTCAAGTTAACTCATAGTAGCTTAGTGTGATTTGCTCATTTTGGCTCCTCATTATTAGTCCTATTCTGCTTCATTACTCTTATTATAGTTAGATTAGTAGTTTTTAATCACTTTGTCAAGTTCTAGTACTCATTTCCTTTGTAAAAAAAATCAAAACAGGTTCTAATAGGGGTGTTTGGAATTGCACTGTCCATTGTGATTTTGTTGTTGTTTAGGTTATGGCTTGGCACTAGTAGATTGCATTAACTTAGTTTAGATCTAGTGAAGTCTCAAAACCAAGACTCAAGTTCAAAAAGTCAAAATTCCAAATCTTTTATCCTCACAGTCCACTGTTACTGTTACATGTTCCAATTCTCATCAAATTGCTACATAAGTTCACTCCTTAGCTTAATTTAGGTTACTTACAACTTTACATTGCATCTAGGTTCAGATTAGATCCATTGGAAATTCAACAAAGTCAATCTAGCAAGTTTCATCAAAAAGTCAAAGTGAATGTTCTTCATTTTTTCCAAAAGTTCAAGGATTTAATTTGATTTTTAGGCTTTGACTCAAGGCTAGATCTTTTTAGGAATCATAGTCTACCAGCTAGTCTTTAGTGTCCCATTGTTGTTACAATTTTGTGATTTTCTTTGTGGGCCCCACAACCCTCCAAAGAGGGCTGCAGGGGTGTTTGTTTGCTTTGCATCAGCAGATACCACCACACCACCACCACTTTGGTGGTGGTTTGTGGCCACCCCATTGGATCCCACACCTAGGTTTTAGGTTCTCCCAACCCCCTCCTACCCGGCTTCCTCCTTTGACCATTTGTTTGACTTTAGGACCCCTGGTACCCACCTGATTTAGCCCTTAGTTTCTGTCCCATTTTTCAGTTAAGCACAAGAAACCAATTGCTTATTTTGATGCTTATTGGCTTATCTGTGTTCAAATCTTGATCACTTAGCCTCATTTTCAGTCAAGTAACTAGTTTCTACCAATTTTTACCTCTGTGGGTCCCACAGAGGCTCAATTCCACCAAAAGTCAACTATAGTCAACTGTTTTGCATTTTTATGGCCATTTAGCTTATTTTTTATTTCTAAAAAAGTTATTTTCATAAAATTTGTTTGATTTTAGGTGTAAAATAGTTTTGTAAAAGAAAAATCCAGAAAAAACAAATTTAAATTAAGTGATAGTTTCTATTTAATTCAATTTATCTTTTAATTTTCATTTTTAGATTTTTATTAAGCACTTTGTATTTTTATATTGTTATTAATTACCTTATATATTAAAGTAATTTCAGTAATTTTTCTAGATTTTTATTTTGTCATTTAGTATTTATTAGATTTAATATTAGCTTTCTTAATTATTAATTAATATTAAGTATTAAATAGCATATTTAGTTTTTATATTTTTTATACCTCTTATATAATATAATAGACTTTTAGAAAATATATTTTTAGTTTCTACTGTTCATTTTCCATTTTTCTTATTTTAAATATTTAAATTAGATTTAAGTTACTTAAAAAGTAATTAATTAGTGGAATAGCCTTAAACATAATTTTTAGAAGTTTTTATAATTTTGTAGGATTCCTGTGATGGTTAAATAATTTTATAAATTTTCTCATAATTTTCTAAGTTAATTTAGTATTAATTGTAATTTAAATTAGTTTAAATAGCTTAATTAAGATAAATAGTTTTTAATTAATAAAAAAACTCATAAAAAGACAAAAATATTTATTTTTATTTTTTATACTTTCTTCAAGTTCTATTTTAAGTTTAGAAATTGTTTTTGCAAATTTTTAGTTTAATTTGTAATCCTTATAATTTTTAGTTAATTTAAATTAGGTTTTAAATTAGATTTTAATTAGTTTTATTAATTAAATTATATTTAAATAGTAAAATAATCATTTTTATAATTTCATTTTCATTTTCAATTTTCTTCTAATTTTAGGTTTCAAAAGTTTCAAAAGCACCCCCTGTAGTTTGTTAATTACCAAATCCCACTTTTCCTGTCTGTTACGTGATTCAATTTGTAAATTTGTGCATATACCTGTATATCTGATTTTTGTGAATATTATATCTGTGTACAAATACCAAAATAACAATAGCAAAATCAATTCCATATCATCTGGGCTACTGTCCTCAGTGCCACTCATTCCAAAAACGATTTCAAACAGCACCATTTCAATCTCGCTGGGACATAACGACCCGGGGACACACTATACTATCACCGGAGTATTGGTCTAGGGAGTTTGACTTTGTTGACCATTTACTTGGTCAATTTAAGTTGACTGTTTAGCACCAATCAAAATTTGGCGCCGCTGCCGGGGAGGTTGTTGCGTGTTTTTAAAATCGTTTTAAGTTTAGTGGTTTTCAAAACCCTCCCTGTACAAATTTCACACAAATTTGTAAAAAGTTTTTTTAAAAAATATAATCATATCAAAAAAAAAAAAAGTTCATTAACACTTTTCCTAAAGTGTTAAAAACACCAAAAAAAAAAAAAAAATCAAAAACAACAAAACAAACTGTGAAGTTAAATTACTTCGTTTTCTTTAAGATTACAACCTGAAACAGTTGGTTTAAGGTAAGTTCTGACATTAAATTGCGAACTGAAGAGGAATCCATTCTTTCCTCCCGCCAGCCTGCGAGTAATCTTAAAAGAACGATTTCGGTTAACGAATCAGTTCCAAAAATATTTCTCAAGTTTTCTGCACACACACCATAGGCCTAAAGCAGTTTTTCAAAGTAATAAATACATAAAATCTTACCACCGCAAACAAAGGCTGAACACCTACCAACTGGGGGTGTGGACATAATAAGTTCCAAAACTTAAGATTAAAACTTGCCTTTATATCCCTGTGAGCGGTCTACCTTTTTTAAAGAAGCCATTCACTTGTGATAATTGGTTTATGTTTCTTGTGGTTTTGCCTCGATTTTGTTTTGAAAAATTGTTTTTTGGTGCATGTGCACTAAACATGTTTCTCAGAAAAAACCAAAAATATTCACCTTTACCCTCTCACCTTTTTGATTCTTCATCCCTTTACCCTCTATCCTTTTGATTCTAACTTCTTTCACTTGTCATGTAATTAATGGCATATCTCGATGACGATTTCTTTGAACAAAAGGCCTTTGAGATCAATATTGAAAAACTTCAGGCCTTGTCAAAAATGTCGAGATGTCGTGTTGATTATGATGGACCTTCGATTCCTATTCCCTCTCCATTGAGGGAAATGGAACGAGAAACCGGGGTGACAAAGGACCCTGTACTTTCCTCTGACTATGGAAGTGCTAAATACGTCCAACCTTCGGTTGTCCAAAAATCTAAGCTCACAATTGCTAATAATCTTTCACGATATACGGTTATAAACAAAAACCAAGAGCTTAGAGCTATGACTGAAAATAACGACTTGCCTAATCTTCACATTCAAAAACCCGAGACCATAACGGAAGTGGTGGAAATTCCTAGCTCTCAAAGCACACCACTTGTCCCACCTCCAGATTTTGTTCCTTGTGTCGGTTGTGGTGAGCCGCTTTTCGGTTTTCCATGTCGTTGGTGTACATGTGTACAATGTGGTAACGATATTCGAGACGGGAGTTGTTTGTTTTGTGGTTCGAGGAATTCATTTGCTTATGATCCTAATCAGAACTCATTCAACAACTCCTCAAAATTTTCCAACTACCCATCACATTCATACGAGCAAGAATCATATTATCCAAATCTTAACAATGCTTCGTATCAAAATACACCAAGTCAGACTCAACAGTTTTTATGTTGTGAGTACTGTGGTGGCCTACACTACAACTCTGAGTGTCAAATTAGGAATCAGTTTATCTATGAACAGGTTCCTTGTAACAATCATGAATTTGGTTTTAACCAGCCCTCACAATACACAAACCCTCATCCACCGCCTCAGGACAAGTTAACTAGAGCTGAATTGATTACTAAAATGATTATGAATCAAAATCAAGTCAACAAGACCATTCAAGATGGTATAAACTGTCTTGAGGATTTGATTCTTAAAAAACAAAAGCCTCCTGTTAACTCATTTTATCTTGAGGATGAAAGTGATGAGGATGAACCATTTGAAGAGGTAAACCCTAAGGAAACTTCAGATATCTTGCCAATGGGGGACAAGGAAGTCAAAATCAATCCTCTTAAGGAAATTGATGACCTTGTTCCAATCCCAAAGGTATCTGAGAAACCTTTTGATTCAACTTCAGTTGAAACTGCTTCAGTAGAAATACAGGGAGAAAAGAATATGATTGAATCACTAGCAGTAGAAATCATGGAACTTGTAGAAACCATGACTGCTAGTCCTTCTCAACTCCTTCAGTCTGCTGTTATCACACCCGAAGTTCACACTCACTCTCTGATCATGGGGGATGAGCATCTTAGCACTGTTCCTCAAAAGGAATCGGACGAATTCATAAAGTCTAGTGTTGAGAACCTTGTCCCAATCCCAGGAGAGTCACAGGGAACTTTTGATCCTATGTGTGATATCCCTCCTCCTCTTGTCTTCCCGAATGATGATGTTGAGATGTTCTCCGATTCAAATGATGACGATTCATTATCTTGTGGAGACATCAGTTATGTGGAAGAATTACCTTCTCAGCTAGTTAGCTTAGAAGAAGAGAATGATGAGATTGACATTGAAATCAAAGATGAAGCACTTCGTGCAACATTATTGAAAGTCAATCTCCTCATTTCTAAAATCGAGGCTTTCAAAATGAAACCTATTTCATCTCCTATCCCCATTAAGGATAGTGACATTTTCTCCGATGATCCTATTCCGGAGTTTGAAGCCTTTACTATTGATCCTATGGGAGAGAAGATTAGTGGCAGTACCACTTCTCATTCTCATAATTCTCTCCCCGATTATGAATCATTTACCTTCGATGAGTTCTCCTGTGAACTCACGCACATCAATCCAGAATATGATTCATTCACATTCGATGAGTTCTCCTGTGAACTCACTCATATCATGACTCCTCCGGAGTATGATAGCCCGGGGGGAAATGCACTCAATCATGAGAATTTACAAAATCCCACCCACCCTCCCAGGATGTTTTCAAACCAAACGAGCTTAACCTTTGAAATCCAAAATCAGGCTAATGAGCCTGCTTTAGAGGAAGAAGATCTTATCATGATTTTCATCATGGTTTTCTTCCTTTTCTTCACCTACAGGGTGACTTCTCCTGTTCTTCATTCCTTCGGGAATGAAGACACTATATTTGACCCCGGCATTTCCATGTATCATTCTTTTGAGCCGGGATTATATCTCATCGGTGTGGAACTTTCACGTGCTTCAAATGTTTATCCAAACATCTTGAATGGAAGTCCGATGGAGATTGTCTTTTCCACATCATGCTTCCCCAAGGACAAATGAATTCGGGGTCGAGTCAAGCTAGCGACTCGGTAAACAAAAACAGTAGCATGCTTATAGGGTTTTCACCCTAAGTGTGGGGGAGTCACCCATGCTATGATTACAAAAGTGAAAAACAAAATCGTGTTTCCACATTTAGCTTGTAATGTTGCCCTTTTACATTCAAAGAGTCGGCATAATAGCCGGAACTTTGAATATTGAGGACAATATTCATGCTAAGTGTGGGGGGGGGGGGGGGGGTATTTCGCTATTCTAGCGAATTTTATCACATTTTACTATCTAATACCCCCGTTTTTGACCAAAATTTTCAAATATTTTTCACTAAAGTTCAAAATTTTTTGTGGTAATCAGTCCGCCAAAGTCTTAATGACAAATGGATTGGCTAGTCCAGGAGCAAACGGCTCTTGGTAAAGACTTCTCAAACTCGTTGATGGCTTGCAATTTGCCAAAAATTGTATGGTTCCTCAACTCCCCATATCCCATAAAGCAAATGAGTTGGCTAGCCCACAAGATTATGGCTTGTGGTAAAGGCCGTGGAAAATCCATAATTGGTAATCAGCTCAACAAGATGTTGACTTAGTACATCAAGATGCTGGCTAGTCCAGAAGCAAACGGCTTTTGGTAAAGACTAATCAAATCCATTGACAGTTGGTGATTTGCTCAAAATCACATGGTTATCAGGTGTGCCACAGTTCTTACACCTGGCTACTCCAGAAGTGATGGCTTTTGGTAAAGAGATTTTCAAATCCATCAGGTTTTTCTCAAAAGATTGCTAGGGACTAGCAATGTTTTAGTGTGGGGGATTGATGAGTGTGTAAATACTCATCATTTTTACCTTTTTTGAGCTGCCAAAACATCTAAAAACACTCAATATTGAATCAAAATAGTGAAAATATCCCAGGAAAGTGTTTTACATGTTTCAAATGCAAAATAATCAAAAAAGAGATGAAAAACGTACAAAGTTTGCAAAATTGGCAGTTTCAGTCCCTCAACTTTCAAAAATTGTCAAATCTAGTTCCTGGTTGTTCTAAAAACTTGAAAGAGTCACCAAAGGTCCTTTTAAATCAAAAAGTTACACAATTAGTCCTTTGGTGCAAAGTTTCACAAAATGTCAAGTTTAGTCCCTGAAGTTTGGAAAATTGTCAAAAATGGTCCCTGGGTTATTAAAACTTTGAGAAAAACAAATTTTGTCCTTGTACTTCTCATATGTGACAGGATTGGTCCTTGGTGGAAAAGTTTGGTGAAATTGCATAAAAATGTCCCTGAAGTTTCAAAGTTTGGCAGTTTTAGTCCCTGGTGCATTTAATATGGAAAAATCAATATTGGACCCTGAACTATTCATCAATTGGCATAAATGGACCTTATGAACAGTTTGGAATATTGCCAAATCCTACCCTCAAAAATATGCAAATTACATTTTAGGTCCTTATGTAAACTATTAAAAACCAAATGGACCTAAATGTTATTTATCCAAAATAACCAAACCCAACACCCCATCCCTTTCCAGGCCCAAAGATTACCAGCCCAGTCCAACCCCTTTAATAAAAAATATGGGGTCAAACATACCAGGGTCAATAGAAGTCAAAACCATTCACCCCTTCCCTTACCTCCAAAACCAAAACCACCCACAATACCACTGGTATCACCCCCTCCACTTGCACCTCTGCCACCAACACCCTTATCCCTCCATATCACACTTCCCCAAGAACCAATCACATCCCACCCCCTAGGGTCTGTTACAGAACCAATTGGTTTAAAAGCCTTTTTCCCGCCAAAAATGGAAATAGAGCTAAGGTGATCTAAAAGTTAATCAAATTGGTGGGATTTGACCCTGTAGGTCCTACTAACACCCTGGAAGCCCTATAAAGCAAGAGGAAGCAGAGGAGAGAAGACAAGTAGTATAGTGTAGTTTACTGAGTTTATTTTTATGTCGATTTAAGTAATTTTTCAAGCTTTAGTGTAATTTTAATCTTTCAAGGATTGTATTAAGCAATTTTAGTGTAATATCAACTATTTTTAATGTCAACACAAATTTCCAGGTTTCAATTCAAGTTTTGTACTTTTTAATTTGACAACTCAGCTTAAATCTTGTTGAATGTGTTATCTCTTGTTCCTTTAAGCCTATTTCAGTTACATTTAAGCTTTCAAAAGCTTTCAAAAGGGGTTTAATGCAGTTTACTTGAAAATCACAAAAATACCAATTAGATATATAAGAAAATAAAAAATAAGCATTATGAAAGATGATATAATGAAGCAGGTTATAACTTGGATTATAATGGGTTTAGAAGTTCTTGGGAAGCTTTATGTTGGTTGAAAATAGCCTGGCAGTATTGTTTGAGCAAAGAACCTTTGTAAGCTATTTTCCTTATTTTTTTTGTTTTTACTGTAGCTTAAGCTTTTTACTTCTTATTGGCTTTAATTGTACCTCTTTCATAATTATTATGCTTATGTTAGATAGACTTTAGTGTAATGTAGCATCCTTCATTGGTTTGTGTAAGATCATCAGTCCACTGTCAAGTTAACTCATAGTAGCTTAGTGTGATTTGCTCATTTTGGCTCCTCATTATTAGTCCTATTCTGCTTCATTACTCTTATTATAGTTAGATTAGTAGTTTTTAATCACTTTGTCAAGTTCTAGTACTCATTTCCTTTGTAAAAAAAATCAAAACAGGTTCTAATAGGGGTGTTTGGAATTGCACTGTCCATTGTGATTTTGTTGTTGTTTAGGTTATGGCTTGGCACTAGTAGATTGCATTAACTTAGTTTAGGTCTAGTGAAGTCTCAAAACCAAGACTCAAGTTCAAAAAGTCAAAATTCCAAATCTTTTATCCTCACAGTCCACTGTTACTGTTACATGTTCCAATTCTCATCAAATTGCTACATAAGTTCACTCCTTAGCTTAATTTAGGTTACTTACAACTTTACATTGCATCTAGGTTCAGATTAGATCCATTAGAAATTCAACAAAGTCAATCTAGCAAGTTTCATCAAAAAGTCAAAGTGAATGTTCTTCATTTTTTCCAAAAGTTCAAGGATTTACTTTGATTTTTAGGCTTTGACTCAAGGCTTGATCTTTTTAGGAATCATAGTCTACCAGCTAGTCTTTAGTGTCCCATTGTTGTTACAATTTTGTGATTTTCTTTGTGGGCCCCACAACACTCCAAAGAGGGCTGCAGGGGTGTTTGTTTGCTCTGCATCAGCAGATACCACCACACCACCACCACTTTGGTGGTGGTTTGTGGCCACCCCATTGGATCCCACACCTAGGTTTTAGGTTCTCCCAACCCCCTCCTACCCGGCTTCCTCCTTTGACCATTTGTTTGACTTTAGGACCCCTGGTACCCACCTGATTTAGCCCTTAGTTTCTGTCCCATTTTTCAGTTAAGCACAAGAAACCAATTGCTTATTTTGATGCTTATTGGCTTATCTGTGTTCAAATCTTGATCACTTAGCCTCATTTTCAGTCAAGTAACTAGTTTCTACCAATTTTTACCTCTGTGGGTCCCACAGAGGCTCAATTCCACCAAAAGTCAACTATAGTCAACTGTTTTGCATTTTTATGGCCATTTAGCTTATTTTTTATTTCTAAAAAAGTTATTTTCATAAAAGTTGTTTGATTTTAGGTGTAAAATAGTTTTGTAAAAGAAAAATCCAGAAAAAACAAATTTAAATTAAGTGATAGTTTCTATTTAATTCAATTTATCTTTTAATTTTCATTTTTAGATTTCTATTAAGCACTTTGTATTTTTATATTTTTATTAATTACTTTTTATATTAAAGTAATTTCAGTAATTTTTCTAGATTTTTATTTTGTCATTTAGTATTTATTAGATTTAATATTAGTTTTCTTAATTATTAATTAATATTATGTATTAAATAGCATATTTAGTTTTTATATTTTTTATACCTCTTATATAATATAATATACTTTTAGAAAATATATTTTTAGTTTCTACTGTTCATTTTCCATTTTTCTTATTTTAAATATTTAAATTAGATTTAAGTTAAATAAAAAGTAATTAATTAGTGGAATAGCCTTAAACATAATTTTTAGAAGTTTTTATAATTTTGTAGGATTCCTGTGATGGTTAAATAATTTTATAAATTTTCTCATAATTTTCTAAGTTAATTTAGTATTAATTGTAATTTAAATTAGTTTAAATAGTTTAATTAAGATAAATAGTTTTTAATTAATAAAAAAACTCATAAAAAGACAAAAATATTTATATTTATTTTTTTATACTTTCTTCAAGTTCTATTTTAAGTTTAGAAATTGTTTTTGCAAATTTTTAGTTTAATTTGTAATCCTTGTAATTTTTAGTTAATTTAAATTAGGTTTTAAATTAGATTTTGTTGGGAATACGTTTATTCCAATGAAGACTCGGCCACCCCGAGTATTGTAATAGCATAGTGTAGCTCGTAGTAATCATTAGTTTAGTGTAGTATTTGTGGAGTCGGGTCGGGTCTTTACCCACTTTCAGCCCGGTCCACAGCCCGTTTAATAGGGCGTTGAGTATGTAACTATAAATACCCTCTCCCACCCAAGGGAGAGGGTTGGACCTTCATTTGCAATTCAACTTTTCCTTTCTTTTACAAGGCTCCCAACCTCCTTTCTCTCTCTAACTTTCTCTCACTAGAAATCTTCCATATTCGATCCATACACATATAATCTAAGCTTGTTATAACCTTAAGTGTATTACAATTGGTATCAAGAGCCATGGTTCTATCCTAGGATGAGTGGTACACATAAATTCGTGGCTTAGTTTATGAGGTCTTAGTGGTTTGAATAGTTTTAGTGGGTTTTCTCTCATTTTGATCTCGTAGGGTGTTTTTCTTGGTGTTTTGGTTGTACTTTCTTAGTTAGAAAGGTTATAGACATCTTGTGTAGCTCTTGGTTTAGTCATATCATCGTTCTTGTGGAAGAAATAGTGAATTCGTGTTGAGTTTCTAAGTAGCAAGTTGGCATATTTGTGGTAGAGAGTTGGCTGTTTTTAGTAGCGAGTTGATAATAGAGATTTGGCGGTTTGCCATTTTTGGGTATAAAGCCAAATCGCTAGACAGCGACAGCCTTGTCTTATGTGTTTGGCTAGTTGACTGACCAGCGAGTTGATCTTTGTTAGCGAGTTGTGATCTGTGTAGCGAGTTGACTACTTGTAGCGAGTTGTGACGTACCCAGCGATTTGATCTTTATAGCGAGTTGGTAATTGGTAGCGGGTTGAGTCTGGGTAGCGATTTGCTTCTTTCCAGTGAGTTGTCCAAATAGCGAGTTGAATATTTACTAGCGTGTTGTGCACTGCAGCGTGTTGGTGGAGTTAGCGAGTTGTTCCGATAGCGAGTTGGTCTATTTTGCGAGTTGTGTAGTGTCTCCAGCGAGATGTGTACTTTGGCGACTTGACTATTCTAGCGAGTTGGTCATACTTGATAGAGAGTTGAGCTAGTGTTATTAGCGTGTTGGTTAATTTTCATCAGCAATAATTTTCTACAGTTGTGAAACTTGTGCACTATTGCGACTCAAGTTGTTACTACCATTTCTACAGTAACTTGACATTGCGGGACTAATCTTAAGGCTTGACTAGTTACTTCTAAAGTAACCTAACGTTGTGAGTCTAATTCTACGATTTGTCTTGTTCCACTGTAGATCTGCTGTAATTTGACTTGTTGCAACGATACACGAAATACACTTCTGTTTAAAATACTTGGTACCTTTCACAACATGGCAAGCACTTCCTCGGATGACATTCAGGCAGCTGGGTCTGATACACGTCCTCCTATGCTGGACAGGACGGACTATGAATCATGGGCACAAAGGATTCGACTGTATTGCTTAGGGAAGGAAACCGGGTTAAATATCTTGAAGTCCATTGATGAAGGACCTTTTCACCCGGGTTTCACCAGAGACACGATTGAAGCTACTAATGAACTTCCAGCTGTAATTGGTCTTGACAGACTTCGTACCTATAATGAGTTGACAGATGAAGAAAAGAAACATTACGATGCTGACATCAGAGCCTCGAACATCATCATTCAAGGACTTCCAAAAGATGTCTACAAACTCATCAACTACAACACAGAAGCCAAAGCTGTCTGGGATAATGTGAAAATGCTTCTCGCAGGGTCTGAACTAACAAAAGAAGATCGTGAGTCTCAGTTATATGATGAATTTGAGCACTTCAAAATGAACCCTGGTGAAAGCATCACTGACTACTACGTCAAATTTCACAAGTTAGTCAATGACATGAGAATCATCAAGATGACAATGCCCAATATCCAGCTTAATTCAAAATTTGTGAACAACATGGCACCAGAATGGGATAGATTTATCACAGCTGTTAAACTCAACAAAGGGCTCAGGGATACAAATCATGAACAAGTCTATGCATACCTGCAACAACACGAGAAACATGCTGCATATGATAGGGTATTGAGGGATAAGCTTAACCCTCCAGCTGCAAATGATTCACTTGCATTTGTCACAAATGTTCAGCAACTTCACCAGTCCTCACAAGAGCATTCTCATCCACAACAGCTCTCATCCAGATCTACTGCCATGATCAGTCAATCATCTACACCTTCATCATCTACTTCTAACACCCAACTTGATTCTGGGTACTCTCACACCGACATGATGATTGACAACCTCTCAAACCAAGTCTCTCTTCTTGTTCAACAATTTCGGGCTGTTCTTCCAACAACCAACAACCAACTCCAAACCTCTTCAAACCCTCGAAGTCAGGCAATTATTGAAGATGGTAGGGTTGTAGTGCAGAATGTGCCAGGGAGACAGACAGTGAATCAAAGGAATGCTGGTAGAGGGAATGGGCAGTACAGAGTTGGTGATGCACTTCAAGTCCAGGCTAGGCAGCCTAAGTGCTACAATTGTGGTAGATTGGGCCACATTGCTAGAAACTGCACTCAACCGAAGCGTCCCCAGAACTCTGAGTACTTTAAGGACAAGATGCTGCTAATGCAGGCACAAGAGAATGGGACTGCTCTGGATGAAGAAGCACTACTCTTCCTGGCTGGTGATGATGGGAATACATTCGATGCTTATGTTGATGATCAACCGGTTCAGGATTTGGCACTCAATGATCCGAACATATTCCAAGTGGAGGATTGTGATGCATTCGACTCTGATGTGGATGATGAACCTACCGCACAGACAATCTTCATGGCTAATCTGTATGCTGCTGCTTCTACTCCCCAACAGTCTGGTCCCTCCACCACATCTGCTATTTCTGAGGTACCAACAATGTCCATTCTAAATAATACCACCACTCCACAGGGGGCATGTAACTCGGTACAACTCAAGGATATTGACAATTCAGATACCACTGATATGGGAAATACTAACAATATCCCATATGAAAGGTATATGGTTGACAATAGCCTGACAGTTGTACCAAGTGATATGCCCTCCATTGAACAAGAGCTGCATGAGCACACTATATACAACCATGATGATTCTTTGATCACTAGATGTAACCTCCTTAAGGACCAGGTGGCTTTATATGAACAACGTGCTAAATTTGAGCTTAATGAACGAGAACAGAAAATGGAATGTCAATTGCGTGTGTACATATCTGAAAATAACTCCAAACAAGAAACTTTGAGAAAAGAGTTAACAGCTTTGAAAAAACAATTGGATCAAACTATTTCACAAAAGCAGGAGATTCAAAAGGTTCTGACATCTACCAAATTAGAACACAAAGAAAAGGAACCAAAACTTCTTAATGATTTCTCAAAACTCAAAAACTTGAAAAACAAATTAGAAGATAAGTTATACACGCAAGACCAAACCATTCTATCTGCTCAAATGATGTACAATCATAGGAGGTTTAGAGATGAATTTAGTGTAAAGGATGCCTCTAAACCGAAAGTCAAATGTCTTAGAAATGGTATAGGTGCTCAACCTGCGTTATATGATGCAAACAATATGCTTGAGCCTGACCATGCCCCTCCTGATGTGCGATCATATGACGAGATTAATGAGTGGGAAGATAGAACTAGGGAAAGAATCACAGAGCATTTGAAGGACCCCCAGTGCATTGCTAAGAATATCGTGTTTCACTATGTCTATTCTGTAGATAATCATTCGGCCATTTTTGTTCCCCAAAAGAAAATTCTCCCAGAAAAGGTTTTTTGGAATATAGACATTGAGAAAATGAGGGCTGAAAGGCTTATAGGTAACACACGTACAGTTTTTAGGATTGCTGACCCCACTGTATATCCCATAAACAAACCTAAGCACCTTGTGCCCTTCACTCTTCCCACGCAGTGTAATACTCTCATTGGTTTGTATGTATTAGGCCAACTGTTTAATGATTTTGAGCTAACTTGTAAAAAGAGAATTACACCAACTGGGATTACGGAAGGGGAAAGGGGTTTTGAGCAAACAAAACGATGTTACCTAACTGAAGTCATACCATTTTTCAAACTTCTCAAAGAACACTTTGATGGCCTCAAAAAGACGATTAATAATGATGTCACTGAAATGAAAAAGACCTTTAATGAGGTGGAAAATGAGGGTAAACAATTGGCAATTGATCTCAAATATAGTGAAATAGACAGGAAAAACATTCTCATCATGAATGAGAACTTGATTGCTAATTGCATTGCACAGGATGTATTTTACACCGTGACCGATTCAGCTTTATCTGCTCGACAATTTCATGAAATGTCGGTCACCTTTCATACCTTTCAGAGTCATGTGATTGAGCTTGAGGGGGAGAATTTCAAACTCCATCAAAAAATTCAAAACGATGACCATGATAACATGGTCAGGAAATTTTCGAAACTAGAAGTTGATTATCTTAAGCTGCAACTAAAATATCAACATCTAGAAGAAAGCACTAAAATTTCAAATGCCAAGACATCCTCGGATGCTCCTAACTTTGACACATGTTTTGAATTAGGCAAAAAGGATGAAACAATTCAAGCTCACTCAAATATGATTCGGAAGTTGAGGGCTCAAATTGCACAATTAAAGTCTAACATGGGCGAAGATACTAATCACCAAATGTCTCTAGATTCTCAAAAGTTTCAAAAACAAGGCATCATTAACGATCTACAACATGAAAATGTGTGGCTTCGTGATGAATTGTCAAATGCTAAACAACGATACAAAGAATTATTTGAGTCAATTAAAATAACACGTGATCAAAACAATAAAAAGGTCACTTCTTTGTTAAACGAAATTGAGAACCTAAAGACTATGGTGAAAGGGAAAATGCCAGTTGGTTCATGTGACCATCCGTATAACAATGTTCATGTTTGTTCGAAATATTCGTGTGATGCTGTGGAAGTTTCTCTACCCCTTAGGAACAACAAGCTAGTTCATAGCAACTATCTTAGATATCTTAAGGAATGCCTTGTCATACTTAGAGAAACCATTGAGGAAGATAGGATAACCAAACCGCTTGATGAAGTAGTTGTTGATGCATGTTTCCTCACTAATAGAGCTCAGGAATTACTAGAATATGCTATTAGTACATGCCCCAAGAATGACAACAAGTTGCAAAGGTCATATGCAACACAGTCCAATGATACAAACAAACATGTTACAGTTGATATCCCTCAGACTTTGCCTCAATCCAACGTCATGATCACTAACAAACAAACAGCAACCAAGCTTACTAATGTTCCAATCATTGCTTCTACAAGAGTAAAAGGTGTGTTCAAAGCTAGAGGGCCACAGCCTAGGTGCAATACAAAGAATGATAGGGCTTTGCCGGCTAAGAGTGGACTTAAGAATAAAGTAAAAGAATCATCTAGGAACAATAAGAAACATTTGGTGAATGAAAAGAATCGTGTTGATTCGAACATTTGTTTAAACAATGCTGTAATTGATTCAAATTCTTATGCTATTTGTAAAACATGTAATGAATGTTTAACTGTTGGTAATCATGATGTTTGTGTTGTGCCTCTCTTTGAGCTTTCTATGCCATCTTCGGTTAAGAATGTTTTGAATGATAATCATGATAGGCAGGTTTGGAAATGTACAGGAAAGGTGTTTACAAATATTGGATATCAATGGAAGCCTACTGGTAGGAAGTTCTTGCTAGGAGAAAAGTGCCCTTTAACTAGGCTCACTAACTCCAAGATAGTGCCAATTAAGAAATGGATACCCACTGGTAGAACATTCCCATTAGAAGCACGTAGAACCACTTCTAGGTCTAGTGCATCACTTAATACGGATACCAACGGCATATCCGTGACTTATGATAATCCTGTATTTGCATGTGCTAACCTAACGGACCCCAATGGCTTGTGGGGCTCCAGCTTTGTCAGTTATCCACCCTCGTCTGGTTTCAAATGCAGGTCGTACAAATCGTCCTTTGGTATTTGGACTCAGGCTGCTCAAAACATATGACCGGAGACCGCTCACGGCTCAAGAATTTCGTGGAAAGGTTTATTGGTACGGTTAGATTCGGGAACGACCATTTTGGCAAAATAATGGGTTATGGTGATTACGTTTTTGGGGACAGTGTGATATCTAGAGTCTACTACGTGGAGGGACTTGGACACAATCTTTTCTCTGTGGGCCAATTCTGTGATTCAGATCTTGAAGTTGTCTTCAGAAAACACACATGTTTTGTTAGAGAATTAGATGGTGTTGAACTACTCAAAGGAAGACATGATGCGGTCCTCTCCCATTTGCTTACTCTCAAGGGCGTCCAAGAACAAATCCTGGTTGTGGCACCGTCATTTAAATCACTTAAATTTCGGTACCATCAATGAACTCACCCGAAAAGATCTTGTTCGAGGCCTGCCAAGACTCAAATATGAAAAGGATCATCTTTGCTCTGCATGTCAAATGGGTAAGAGCAAGAAACACACCCACAAACCCAAAACCATCAATTCCATCATGGAAGTTCTACATACCCTTCACATGGATCTTTGTGGAGCAATGAGGGTTCAAAGTATCAATGGAAAGAAATATGTGCTTGTTATTGTTGATGACTTCTCTCGCTTCACATGGGTAAAGTTTCTACGATCAAAGGATGAAACTCCAGAGATCATCATCAAACTCATTAAGCAAATGCAAGTTCGACTCAACAAGACTGTTAGGTTCATTCGCATTGACAATGGAACAGAGTGTGTAAACAAACATCTTAATCAGTTTTATGAAAGCATCAGCATCAGTCACCAGAAGAGCATTCCACGTACTCCACAACAAAATGGAGTTGTTGAAAGACGCAACCGCACCTTGGTTGAAGCCACTAGGACTATGCTCATCTTTTCTAAAGCACCCATGTTTCTCTGGGTCGAGGCTATTGCAACAGCTTGCTACACACAGAATAGATCCTTGATACACCCCCTTCATAGCAAGACTCCATATGAACTGGTTCATGGTAGAAAACCAGACCTGTCGTTTCTACGGGTATTCGGTGCTCTGTGCTATCCAACAAATGACAGTGAAGATCTTAGGAAACTCAAGGCCAAGGCTGACATTGGTTTTTTCGTTGGGTATGCTCCAGAAAGAAAGGGATACCGAATCTATAACAAGCGTATCAGAGACATAATGGAAACCATCCACGTTACTTTCGATGAGCTGACCGAGCAACAGGCTCCTGGATACTCAAGTTCAGGACCCGAATCAAATCTTCTATCTCCTGGACCCATCAGCTCCAGGATTATACAGAGTCCCACTTCAGCTACTCAGTTTGTACCTCCTTCAAGTGAAGATTGGAAGAAACTGTTTGACCCCATGTTTGATGAATATTTTGAGCCTAAAAACTTGGCGGCTCCTGAAGCTCCCATCATTCCACTACCTGCTGGTGGAGGTAATGCACCACATCATGAGGCAGGGCCATCTATGTCTATATCACTGGGCCCAGAAGCTCCAACCATCAGTCATTCAGTCACTACTGCTAATAGTCAATCTTCATCAGTACAACAAGAAGCCTCTGTAAATAATACTTTTGAAGTAAATCCTCTGATGATACTACATCCTCAGAAGAAACCTACACGGCAACCTCAGTTCACTACCCTCAACCCCATGAGCATCTCAGAAAATGGACAAATGATCACCCAATCGACAACATCATTGGAAACCCTTCTCGTCCAGTCTCAACCCGTAAGCAACTAGCTACGGATGCCTTATGGTGCTTCTTCAACTCCGTCCTCTCTAGAGTCGAACCCAAAGACTTCAAAGAAGCAATGATTAAGAACTCATGGTTTACTGCTATGGTAGATGAGATTCACGAGTTTGATCGACTTGAGGTATGGGAATTAGTACCTCCTCCAGAATGTGCTATGATCATTGCTCTCAAATGGATATTCAAAGTCAAGCTTGACGAGCATGGAGATGTCTTGAAGAACAAGGCGAGACTTGTAGCAAAAGGATACCAAGAAGAAGAAGGAATAGACTTTGAAGAATCCTTCGCTCCGGTTGCTAGAATAGAAGCTATAAGGATATTTCTTGCTAATGCTGCCAGTCAGAATATGGTAGTATATCAAATGGACTTGAAGACGACTTTCTTAAATGGCAATCTAAAAGAGGAGGTGTATGTTAGCCAACCCGAAGGATTCGTGGATCCCGAACGTCCTAACCATGTTTATCGCTTGAAGAAGGCTCTCTATGGACTTAAGCAAGCTCCTAGAGCATGGTATGACACTCTGTCTAAGTTTCTTCTGGCTAACAAGTTCACCAAGGGAGTTGTCGATCCTACACTCTTCACTAGGAAAACGGGCAAAAACTACCTGCATGTTCAAATATACGTTGATGACATCATATTTGCCTCCTCTAATCCTCAGGAGTGTGATCGTTTCTCGCAAGAGATGAGCTCTCAATTTCAAATGTCCATGATGGGTCAAATGTCATTCTTTTTGGGTCTACAAGTCTCTCAAAACCCAAATGGAATATTCATCAATCAATCCAAATATGCTTATGAAATCTTGAAGAAATTTGGATATGAATCATGTGACTCTGTTGATACTCCCATGATAGAAAGATCAAAACTTGATGAAGACAGTATCGGAATTCCTGTTGACCAAACCAAGTATCGAAGCATGATTGGTTCCTTGATTTATATCACCGCCAGCCGACCAGATCTCCTCTTTGCAGTATGTATGTGTGCTCGGTATCAATCTAAACCGACCAATAAGCACCTAGAAGCAGTTAAGAGGGTCTTTCGGTATCTTAAAGGAACAGTCCACTTGGGTCTATGGTATCCCAAGAACACAGCTATGGCACTCACAGCTTACTCAGATGCCGATCATGCTGGGTGTAAAGATACTCGTCGAAGCACGTCAGGAGCTGCTCAATTCCTGGGGGATAAGTTGGTTAGTTGGTCTTCAAAGAGACAAATGAGTACTTCCATCTCTTCCACTGAGGCGGAGTACATTGCTATGTCTTCATGCTGTGCCCAAATTTTATGGATGATATCACAACTATCAGACTATGGTTTCTCCTACAACAAAGTCCCCATGTATTGTGACAACCGAAGTGCAATTGCCCTTTGCTGCAACAATGTCCAACACTCCAGAATGAAAAACATTGATATTCGACATCACTTCATCAGGGAGCAAGTTGAGAAGGGAATTGTGGAACTGTACTTCGTTAGGACCGAGTTCCAGCTGGCTGACATCTTCACCAAAGCACTTTCCATAGAACACTTTGAATTCATTCTTCCTCGATTGGGAATGAAGAGTCTCACGCCAGAAGTTCTGTCAGGTCTTCAGGAAGAACAGGAGGAGTAAAGGAGGTGCTTCACATATCCTTGTATATATATATATATATATATATATATATATATATATATATATATATATATATATATATATATATATATATATATATATATATATATATAAAACCTAGAAAAACCATAAAAATCGGAAAAACACGAAAATACCAAAAAATAGTTGTTCTAGGCATGTCTTCTATTTATCGATAACATTTACGATTCTAGAAATGTCATTCAACAATGGCACGGAACTTTAAATGAAGCTCGAGCAGAAGTGTAAAATAAATAAGTAAAACATGTCTTAATGGCTTGCAGTTATTTCAGACTGCAACCCGGATTTAAACTTATGGCTTGCAGTCATTTCAGGCTGTAAACCGGTCTTCAAAATGGTTTGCTATTACTTCAGATAGCAACCCGGTCGTCATACTGGGGAAAGTTCATCGCCAAAAAGACGTCTATTCCTAACAAAGGCATGAATTACTTTATATTCGTGCCTTTCCGATCTGATGTACGCTTAAGTGCATCATTTCTTGAAAAAGAAAAGAAGTCTTCTTTATCAAACAAATACTTTCCTTTCAAAGATTCTTCGGGAAAGTATTTGATCCAAACTTGGTGGTACCATGGTTTTTGAAGATCAAAATACACTTAAAACAGTGTTTTAAAATATACCACTCAATCGATGCAAAAAGGATTTATCTTTTGTGCAAAATACGATTATTGAAAATGCGTCATCGATTGAGGGGGAGCATGATTTCAAAAACTATATGTCATCATAACAAGATCTTTGTGCGTAAGGGCGTATTCGACATGTGATTGTTATGTGTTAGTATATGAATTTTTCATGAGTTTTTCGTTAAACTCTAAATCTTTATAAACTCATCACTTCTAACACATAACATTCTCCCTCAAGGTTTGAGGGGGAGCAAATGTATCATCTCAAAAAATCAGTAATTCTTAAACATGACACATCTTTCTCCCAAAATCTTTTAACTTATTTAAATCACTTGGGATCACAAATCTCAAATGGTTTGACATTTTTGATCGGGGGAGAAAAATGTGATTTAAATATGGAAATCTGATTATACTGTGGTGTTGATTCAAAAAGAATGCTCTCCTATATGTGCTAAACCCTTTTGTATACCAATGCACATATTAAGGGGGAGCAAATGATTTGAAAAAAGAGGATCCTTGCATCTTGTGAGATCGAGACTCAGTCTTTACCAATGAATTGACGAAACAAAACCATCATCAATCGAAAGGACTTGTTCTGGCCGGGTAATAACTTCAAGCTGGGTTAACCAGTGATGTAAGCGTGTCTCGAAGAGGACTAGTCTGAGTAGAGTGTACCATTTCGAGAAACCTTTTGTGAACTTGATCAGGCCGGGTAATAATTTCAAGCTAGTTCAACTAGTGATGTAAGCGTGTATCGAATGCCTGTTCATGTTTACAAAAGGTGGATCAATTCTAAAGTTCAACTCTTCCCGACATGTGCAAATTTATCATCAAAACATCGGTGCACATGTTAAGGGGGAGCATTTGAAAATGACAAAACTCTCAATGTGTTAACAAAATGTGTTTCTCAATCATAAACACATTGAGAGAATTTTCAATGACTTGGTAAATGGCAACTTAGGACAGTCATGGCTTTATAAGGTGGCTAAGGCTAGGAAAACCGTCCTATGATCCGCCAGAGCCGGAGGGATCTACCCATGGACAATACCAAATAGATAGTATTTAGATGTCCGTAGGTATGATTATGAGAAAAGGTGAAATGTGAGAATGGGGAAAGAAGGGGTTGAAGAATTAAAAAGAAATGAAATGAGAAAGGGTGAAAAGAAATAGCCCTCCAATTATTCAACCTTAGGGCAGAAACCGGGTTCAATTCATAATCTACTAATTGTTGCTAAGGCGACATCGGTATTGAAGACAAGACGTCATGGACCCAGTGACGCAACGCACTAACTCTTCTAGCCACTCAAGTTCTCTTAAAAGAACTTGTTTCATTCTCACGAGGAACCGGTGTAATCTATCAACTTATCTCTTAGAGATAGTTGATATTGAAGCAGGAGACCTCTCCCTAATCTCCGC
Organism: Artemisia argyi; assembly: GCA_030686995.1. NCBI lineage: Eukaryota > Viridiplantae > Streptophyta > Magnoliopsida > Asterales > Asteraceae > Artemisia > Artemisia argyi. The sequence goes on along the minus strand of CM060708.1, from coordinate 107,548,339 downwards.
ATAGGAAAACCAAATGCACTTATTGAGTCTAGAGCCTCGAGATGCATAAAAAGATCTCATAGGAACACGTGCTACTTCTACCCTAGGTGTTCAACATTAAGGACACCAGTGGTAAACTTATGAGTCCTACGCAGATCTTAGAAATCTGCCAGAATATTTATGAGGGATGTTATTTATGTAACTCCCAATGATTGAATGGAAACTCCTGCCAGGGTCAACATCAAGCAGTCCTGAAAGCAGGTCACTTAGGTAATTCCTTGTGGATTATGCTGAGTGGTCCCCATGGTTACAAACGGTCTACAGTCGTGGAGTGATCTCCATCGACTCACCTAATCGTTGATGTACTACGGTATAATCTTAAAAGGCCCACTTTGGGTTTTCGATTAGGAACGGTCTTTGTGAGGGTTAGAAGGAGTCTTCACACTATGCTGTTGACGATCTCTAATTCCAAACCTATAAGTACCGGAAGATTTGTTGCTAACTATTTACTTGCAGGAATTTTGGACGGTTGCAGAAGTAGATTGCTGAAAAGATGCTGATCCATCAACACATGCTCACACTTCATCATCACAACCTTTGAAATCATGATCATTATTTGGGCCTCATCTATGCTTCCACAAATCTGATGCTGAAGATCATGATCCTGAAAAGTGTGAGCATGCCACTACAAAGATGATCATATCACATGAAGAAGTTATTACTCTATGATGTCTTGCAGACACACATTTTGGATGATGCACTCGAAGTAGTTTTCAAAGATCATCTAACACATTCAACAAGTCATCTAGAGTCAGCTGCCCAAAAGCACAAAGATCTCAACTAAGAAGAATCACTATGCTACGAGCTACAGAGACATCTTCAAAGATTATATGCTATGATTCAGCGCTTATTTTTTGGGGTGACCTCCCTTAGGGGGAGATTGTTAGGAATACGTTTATTCCAATGAAGACTCGGTCACCCCGAGTATTGTAATAGCATAGTGTAGCTCGTAGTAATCATTAGTTTAGTGTAGTATTTGTGGAGTCGGGTCGGGTCTTTACCCACTGTCAGCCCGGTCCACAGCCCGTTTAATAGGGCGTTGAGTATGTAACTATAAATACCCTCTCCCACCCAAGGGAGAGGGTTGGACCTTCATTTGCAATTCAACTTTCCCTTTCTTTTACAAGGCTCCCAACCTCCTTTCTCTCTCTAACTTTCTCTCACTAGAAATCTTCCATATTCGATCCATACACATATAATCTAAGCTTGTTATAACCTTAAGTGTATTACAGATTTTAATTAGTTTTATTAATTAAATAATATTTAAATAGTAAAATAATCATTTTTATAATTTCATTTTCATTTTCAATTTTCTTTTAGTTTTAGGTTTCAAAAGTTTCAAAAGCACCCCCTGTAGTTTGTTAATTAAAAAATCCCACTTTTCCTGTCTGTTACGTGATCCAATTTGTAAATTTGTGCATATACCTGTATATCTGATTTTTGTGAATATTATATCTGTGTACAAATACCAAAATAACCGTAGCAAAATCAATTCCATATCATCTGGGCTACTGTCCTCAGTGCCACTCATTCCTAAACGATTTTAAACAGCACCATTTCAATCTCGCTGGGACATAACGACCAGGGGACAGACTATACTATCACCGGAGTATTGGTCTAGGGAGTTTGACTTTGTTGACCATTTACTTGGTCAATTTAAGTTGACTGTTTAACACCAATCACCTATCGCTTGTGCTAAGGAGCTAAACAAGATTCCAATACCTTGAACTGTTCACTTATCTATCTCAATACTCTTTATGAACCTTGTACTTGACTCAGATATATGAACTATCCGTATGTTTTAACGACGGTATTCATTCTACAAATCTATTTACTTTTGATACAATTGATTTTGAGGTTTTTTGGTTTTGGATTGGCTGGCTCCTCATAAAGCTACCATCGACTACCGTATCCGATATGTGACCTTTAACAATCCATTTCATTCTACTTTTGTTATGATGACTCTCAACCACTTAAATCTATTAAGATTAATGTTGCTATGGAAGCACAAACTTCGATCTCATTTTATTGTCAAGTTTCTCCTGACACCTGTTAGTATCCACTCTTGGAAAGCTCTAGCATTGGAAGTATTTTGTTGTACAAAAAAATCTTCCGGTGTTCTCTGATGAACCTATTGGTACTCCCTTTTGCTTGGAAGTAGAGTTGGCATTTGACTGATCTCAGTTGACGAAACCTTTGTGCCATAGAAGCTGAGAGATTGAAGGAACTTTCGTATATGATTTTGTTAACCTTATGGTTTTCTTGGAATGCTCTTATTGGTTTATGAAGAAGAAAGAGAGAAGTATGCGACGGCGTATCGACTATCGTGAACTTAACCGTACCACTATCAGTAATCATTATCCGTTTCCGCGTATCAATGCTTGATCTGGTCTACCTTTGAAATTCCGTATCTGATTGCATCATTTTAGATTTGAAGGGCTGAAGAAACAGCCACAAGAACTTCTAAGATGGGGGTTAACTAACAGAAGGTAACCTCCGTGAAGTATTTCAGTTATATTCATGAAGAAGAAGAAAGGGATGTGGAGTGGATGTGAATGTTTTCCCTAAATGGTTTCTGAAGCTACCTTCATACTCGTTGTGATCATTATGAGCTTTAATGATGCCAATTGTATTGGCGAATATAATCATGTCTTTCGCGAGTATTTGGACAAATTGTCATAGTATGACATTATGTTGTGTTCAGAGACGAAAGAGAAACATAGAGACCATGTTCGTATTAAGTTAGAATGACCCTTTGTTCTGGAAGAGAAAATTTGAGTGGCGTTCAAAGATCATAGTAGGCAACACTATCTTGTATCCTGTGAAGACAGAGTTTCCCACAAAAGGACCACGATTGAAGACCATTATCGGAGTTAGAAACCTTGTAGAAGAGTAGTAGGAGAATGTAATCGAGTTGGAAAATTTTGAACTATGCTAGAAGACCTGTTGAAGATACACAGTTTTACTTCTCTATTCATTTTAATTGTACTAAGATGAGTTGATAGCAGAAGCAGATTTGCGGATGGAAGGTTGCACAGTGATCTTGTCAGAGATTCATGTTACTACCCCACAATTTTAAGAAGAGGTGCCGAAGGCTTGAGGGACCAGACTCAAGTTTATAATTCCTTTTCACCGTATGATCAGATGTACATGCGTAGACAGACTACTCGAACTTGGAAGAAGTTTTGAAATTATGTATTTGAATGGATGAATTTTGAAGCAAACATTTGTGTTTGGATGAGTTAATTTCTGTAAAGGATAAAGTTATTGATGACGTAATTCACTTTTGCTTAAACCACATAAGCTTCCATTATCCTTTGAATGATTTATGACCTCTATTAGTACTTCCGTTCTGTGCTCATTCTGCGTATGTTAGATGATGGTTTTGTTATTAGAATTCGGACGAATTGTGGAAGACCTGATGCTTTTGACGACATGCTTCATGATGCTGATTAGACTCCGTTATGTTATTTGTACGTTCTGTTCCTCTGTTTTTGGATTCGTAATGATGTTTTTGATTCGGACCTACCCTAGGAGGTAGAAGGACTGTTAGGTGGTTAAGATAAGTTGCTTATTTCACGACTTAAGATAAAGTATGGCCATCATGAGGGCACATTTATATGATGCTGGTATTATGATGTCTGGCCAACGTGATAATACTTACATCATATAACGTGCACTTATTGTGATCATAGGATATTTCGAGGAGTGCCTTAGAAGCCTTAGAATTTCTGATATCTGATTGATATTATCTACGTTTAGTGAGACTTTTGGTTCATTCTACCTATATGTTTAATCTACCTTCCTCGATATGCAATTTGATACGTTTGGATACTCGACATGCATTTGTTAACCTCTGTGCTTCTGATAAAGATCTTAGGTTTTATTGTAGAGCTTTCTGCCATTGAGGTTATCAAACAATCTATTTCTATCAGTAAGAATTCGACCTGTTACTATTGAAGAATACACCTATGTTTCGCTATATGTACGTCTCACATTCGATGAATCTGTTTCATGATGATTTGTTATGAGTTAAGATATGAAATTTTGGATTTTGAGGAACAGGACCCGTTTGTTTATGAGAATACCTTAGAAAGGTTATATTAAAAACGAGACTATTCGAGAATCTGAAAAGTTAAACATATACATCACCCTTATGTTTCCTACAATTCGATGCGCTCTCATCTAATTTGTCTACTTCTATTCCACGGACAAAATATCCGTCAAATCCTACATCTTCCTTGTACCTCTTCTAAGGAGATACGATTATCATCTGTTACAATTGGTATATTATTCTTTCGATTTGGATTCAATACGATATGTCTTTTCTGAGGAAACTGAAGCTATTTTGATCGACAAGATAGAGTCATGAGAAACAAGTCATTTACATTTCCATTCACAGTCCGTTGTGTTTCCGTTTTGTTTTTCCTTCAATTTTCGAGGACGAAAATTTTCTCTTTAGAGGGGAAGAATTATAACACCCGTAAAACTTAAACGCTTGATTTAAATTATAAACTAAGTATTAACATAATAAATCTTGAACTTTCGCGACATTTACATATGACATAAAACCTACATATATGGATATACATTAAGGCATGTACACGACTTTAAGCATAAATATGGGTACAAATTTTACAAATGTATTGGAACCTCAAACATGTCTAGATAAAAGTTAAACTCAAATTTTGGAAATAGTCCAATTTAATCCCATAAATCACGGTAGAAAATTTCTTTTACTCTTAGCCATATATTGTTTCCTTCTCATCTCATTTAACCGAATACACCCATCTCATTTATCATAGAAAGTTTAAACAAAACATACCCTAAGAAACCCTAAGTAAATATTTTTATGATTCGTTTCGACTTGAACCATTGCTATAATCCCTTTATATGATCCATATTTGATCGATACATTTATGTTATGATTTGTTTTGATATTTGTTGTATGCTATATTCCATTTCTTATAGCATTCCTATGCAATTATATGCTGCCCATTATTTGATTAAATTGTAGCCAGTCATGGGGAGTCCATGGCCTTGCCACTGATACACCAGTGGTATTGACACTATCTGTGGAGGTGGGTTTTTGTCCACAACGTTCCCTATTATGCTATAGTACCATGGCCATTATTATCATATGTACGCTTAGCCTAGAGCTTGGTATATGTATATCTGTTTTGAAGGGAGCGTATGGATGCATCCTAGGTACTTTGTTTCGTTTTGAATTTGGTGAATGGGTATGTGTGTGCGATACACTCCATTTCACATTTGGTACATCGAGCTAGCTACTCTATGTACAATTTGATATATGATTATTGGGCATTTCTATTACTTCTACTATATGTGTGATCCTTGTTGTTCTACCTTCCTTATTGTTATTGACTTATGCTTTCCTTAGTCATTTGCGTACATTTATGATTCGTTCCATTTTCCTTTGGTTCATTTGATATTCCTTATACGCATTCCCTTTGATCATATTCTGTTGATTTTATCATATGTTCCATCTTCTTTGATATTCGTCTCAATAGGTTTGCTTGGATTCATTTCGGATTCACTTTCGTTTCCCTTTTGTTATTAGTTTTTGTTTGTTTATATCTGTTCACTGGGTTTTTTAAGCTCAGCCGCATTTCTTTTCCTGCAGCAGGTTATTTAGAAGGAAGCTGGGTTTGAGGGAAGAGTGCTTAGGAGCTTTTAGTGGACTACACGGTTGATAGCTCCCCATGAATTAGAGATGGACTTAGAGATTCCTCTTTTGGTTCTTAGTTTGTAATTAGTCTGGAAGCTGTTAAGTTTTAGCACCTTATCATTTATTAGATTTACTTTATATCCTTATATTGTTTAATGTATTCCACTTGCTTATGTTCTGATTTGACCCCGTAATGTTACACTTTAGCCCTTTTTGGGTTGGGGTGTTACAATTATGGTATCAGAGCCCAGGTTGCAACTTGTATTATATTAAACCTTGACCTGTGAAGTTTGAACCATTAAGTTTTCTCTGTAGGTGCTCATAGGACAACCTTTGAGAATTTGCTTTAAGATCTCGAACTTAAGTTATTACCGATGAGGAATGGGTAGACTAGGACATCTATGTTAGTAGCATTGCTTCCGCATCACTCTGATTCGTGTCTCTGCTCTTAGAATAAGCCTGATAAGAACATTTGTTTTAGAGGTTAGAAGTTTTGCAACCTAAGTTCAATAACCAGGTAAGTTCATGGATACCTTACACCATTTAAGTTTCACTCTCTGATTTTGATCTCCATTTTCGATTTGTTTGGTTAACATTTCGATACCTTTCCGACCATCCCGGAGGTTATTTAACCGTAATGTGTTTGACACATTCTATGAATTCATTACTTATGCTGGATATAAGATGTATCATCTGATACTACTTGACTCTGCATAATCCATTACTACCCATATGAGAACCCTGGTAATTATTAACCACGGGTATAGGATTAGTTATTCCCTCCCTTCGAATGATGAACTTTGTTTGCCAATCAGTTCCTTTGAAAGGATATGATGAAAATATTATCTCACTATGGCTTGGTTAACCGAGCATGATGATGCTGACAACTGATATCTCGTACATCTCACTTTTGACAATTATATGATGTTCGTATTTCCAATGATACACACTTTACCTATCGCTTGTGCTAAGGAGCTAAACTGGATTCCAACACCTTGAACTGTTCGCTTACTATCTCAATACTCTTGATGAACCTTGTACTTGACTCAGATATATGAACTATCCATATGTTTTGACGACGGTATTCATTCTACGAGCCTGTTTACTTTTGATACAATTGATTTTGAGGTTTTTTGGTTTTGGATTGGCTGGCTCCTCATAAAGCTACCATCGACTACCGTATCCGATATATGACCTTTAACAATCCATTTCATTCTAATTTTGTTATGATGACTCTCAACCACTTAAATCTGTTAAGATTAATGTTGCTATGGAAGCACAGACTCTGATCTTATTTGATTGTCAAGTTTCTCCTGACACCTGTTAGTATCCACTCTTGGAAAGCTCTGGCATTTGAAGTATTTTGTTGTACAAAAAAATCTTTCGGTGTTCTCTGATGAACCTAATGGTACTCCCTCCTGCTTGGGAAGTAGAGTTGGCATTGAACTGATCTCAGTTGATGAAACCTTTGTCCACAGAAGCTGAGAGATTGAAGGAACTGAATGTATATGATTTTGTTTACCTTAAGGTTTTCTTGGAATGCTCTTATTGGTTTATGAAGAAGAAAGAAAAAAGTATGCGACGGTGTATCGACTATCGTGAACTTAACCGTACCACTATCAGTAATCATTATCCGTTTCTGTGTATCAATGATTGATTTGGTCTACCATTGAAATTTCGTATCTTATTGCATCATTTTAGATTTGAAGGGCTGAAGAAACAACCACAAGAACTTCTAAGAAGGGGGTTAACTAACCGAAGGTAACCTCTGTGGAGTGTTTCAGTTTTATTCATGAAGAAGAAGAAAGGGATGTGGAGTGGATGTGAATGTTTTCCCTAGATGATTTCTGAAGCTACCTTCGTACTCGTTGTGATCATTATGAGCTTTAATGATGCCAATTGTATTGGCTAATATAATCATGTCTTTCACGAGTATTTGGACAAATTGTCATAGTATTACATTATGTTGTGTTCAGAGACGAAATAGAAACATAGAGACCATGTTCGTATTAAGTTAGAATGACCCTTTGTTCTGGAAGAGAAAATCTGAGTGGTGTTTAAAGATCGTAGTAGGCAACACTATCTTGTATCCTGTGAAGACAGAGTTTCCCACAAAAGGACCACGATTGAAGACCATTATCGGAGTTAGAAACCTTGTAGAAAAGTAGTAGGAGAATGTAATCAAGTTGGAAAATTTTGAACTATGCTAGAAGACCTGTCGAAGATACACAGTCTTACTTCTCTATTCATTTTAGTTGTACTAAGATGAGTTAATAGCAGAAGCAGATTTGTGGATGGAAGGTTGCATAGTGATCTTGTCAGAGATTCACGTTACTACCCCACAATTTTAAGAAGAGGTTCCGAAGGCTTGAGGGACCAGACTCAAGTTTATAATTCCTTTTCACTGTATGATCAGATGTACAAGCGCAGACAGACTACTCGAACTTGGAAGAAGTTTTGAAATTATGTATTTGAATGGATGAATTTTGAAGCAAACATTCGTGTTTGGATGAGTTAATTTCTGTGAAGGATGAAGTTATTGATGACGTCATTCACTTCTGCTTAAACCACTTAAGCTTCCATTATCCTTTGAATGGTTTATGACCTCTATTAGTACTTTCGTTCTGTGCTCATTCTGCGTATGTTAGATGATGGTTTTGTTATGAGAATTCGGACGAATTGTGGAAGACTTGATGCTTTTGACGACATGCTTCATGATGCTGATATGAGCAAATATGAGCAAATGGAGCTTGGATGGGAAAACGGAGCTAAATGATGCATTACCTGAACGACTTGACACATTTTTTTTAAAAAAAAAAAGACAAAAAGTCAAGACCGAAGTATATCCTGGGAATGTGACATTGGGGGAGCATGGAAAACCAAACCAAAACCCCAAATTACCCTTTACACCCCCTTATCCAAGACCAAATTACCAAATTACCCTTAACCCGACACCAAAATAACTAAAATAGCTTTTTTTACCCTTTACCCCGAAACTTAAATGAAAAAATCATTTTCAAAAACAAACCTCAAAAAACTTTTTCATTTCAAAACCCTTTCAAAAATAAAATCACAAAAAACTTTTGTCAAAATTTTTTATTTAATATTTTGTTAAGGCTTTTCTTTTAAGTTTACTTATTATTATTATTATTATTATTATTATTATTATTATTATTATTATTATTATTATTATCATTATTATCATTATTATCATCATTATTATTATTATTATTATTATTATTATTATTATTATTATTATTATTATTATTATTATTATTATTATTATTATTATTATTATTATTATTATATAAAAACTACAAAAATATTTTTACAAAATCAGTTTTACTAAAGTATTTTATTTTTACTAATAAAAACCTTAATAATCCTAAACTAACTACTAATCCTAATCCAATCCATAAACCCAATCCACCCTTCTCTCAAGCCCACACCCACCATAAGCCCAAAACAAAACAAACCCCTGGGTAAAAACACCCCAGTCAAACAAGTCAAACCATCTCCCCTGCTTCTCCTTCCCTCCCCACTTGCCTGCTACTCCACCCTCCCTCACCTTCACCACTTGCCTACCATCTCTCCTGTTAGGAATACGATTATTCATATGAAGACTCGGTCACCCCGAGTATAGTTTAGCATATTCTAGCTCGTAGTAATTATCATATTAGTTAGTATGTAGAATAGTATTAGTTAGTATTTGTGGAGTCGGGTCGGGTCTCTTACCCACTGTCAGCCCGCTCTACAGCCCGTTTCAAGGGGCGTTTTCATTGTAACTATATATACCCTTTCCCACCCATGGGAAAGGGTTGGACCTTCATTTTGAATCTAACCTTTCACAAGTTTTCACATACAAGGCTCCCACCTCTCTCATCTCATTCTCTCTCTAACATCTCACTAGAAATTACATCTTTAATCATTACAAAACACTTAACCATCCATGTTCATATATTAGAGTATATTACAATTGGTATCAAGAGCCATGGTTCTATCCTAGGATTCATGGTATGCTCGAATTTATAGTATGGTTTGTGGTTTTAGGGTGGTTCGACTTCTTCTAGTGGTTTTCACACGAGTTTGATCTCGTTAGGTGTTTATCTCGACATTCTTCTTGTACTTTCTTGTTTATTAGTTGTGTAGACACCTTGTTGTAACCTTGGTTTAGTCATTTCATCACTTGGGTGGACATTGGTGGCATTTCGAGTGCTATTTCTTGCCAGCGAGTTGGTATCTCTTGGTAGAGGGTTGGCAGTTGTGTGTAGCGAGCTGGGGTTAGAGATTTGGCGGTTTGCTATTTTGGGACATACGGACAAATCGCTACGACAGTGACACTTTTGTCTCATTCCTAGCGAGTTGTCAGGTTTAGGTTGTAGCGAGTTGGCATTGGCGAGTTGAGCAGTCAGCATATTGCTAGATAGCGAGTTGATATCTAGCGAGTTGAGGCTTCAGCGATTTGAGACTAGCGAGTTGAGCAGTCAGCGTTTTGTCAGATTAGCGACTTGTCCATTGGCGAGTTGTATAGTTAGCGTATTGTCAGATAGCGTGTTGATAGTAGCGAGTTGTCAGGTTTTGGTAATAGCGAGTTGATAATCAGCGAGTTGATTCTTGTCTAGCGAGTTATTGCAGGTTTGTGGCGAGTTGAGTTATTTCAGCGACTTGGTACTTGTAGCAAGTTTAAGCCTTAGCGAGTTGTTATTATCTTAGCGTGTTAACATTTGTGAAATTTGTGAGCTGTAGCGGCTTAAGTTGTTACATCTACTCCTTCAGTAACTTGACGTTGTGAGACTATTCCTACAACTTGACTTGTTATTTCAATAATAACTTGACGTTGTAAGTTTAATCTTACAATTTGACTTATTTTCTGAGAAGTGATTGTAATTCGACTTGTTGCGACAAAACACGAATCTCACGTGTGTTTAACAGCTTGATACGTGTAACTACTCAGTCTTCACAGCATGGCAAGCACTGCATCGGATGACATTCAGGCAGCAGGATCAGATACTCGTCCTCCTATGCTGGATAGGACCGATTATGAATCATGGGCACAAAGGATTCGTCTATACTGCTTGGGTAAGGAAAATGGTGTGAACATCCTGAAATCCATTGATAATGGACCTTTCATCATGGGGACAACCAGAGACACTATCGCAGCTACTGATGACAATCCTGCGGCAGTTGGTCCAGAAAGACCTCGTACCTATGATGATCTTTCTGATGAAGAAAAGAAACGCTATGATGCTGACATCAGAGCTTCGAATATTGTCATTCAAGGACTTCCTAAAGATGTCTACAAACTCATCAACTTTAACACCGATGCGAAAGCAGTTTGGGATAATGTGAAGATGCTTCTTGCAGGATCTGAGTTAACTAAAGAAGATAGGGAGTCTCAGCTGTATGATGAATTCGAGCACTTCAAAATGAATCCAGGTGAAAGCATCACTGACTACTACGTCAGATTTCACAAGCTTGTCAATGAAATGAGAGCCATCAAGATGACAATGCCTAACATTCAGCTCAATTCAAAATTCGTGAATAACATGGCACCTGCATGGGATAGGTTTGTTACAGCTGTCAAGCTCAACAAAGGTCTCAGGCATACTAAGCATGAACAACTTTATGCATATCTCCAACAACATGAGAAACATGCAGCTTATGATCGGGTAATGCGAGAAAAGCTCAGTCCTACAACAACTAATGAGTCCCTTGCCTTTGTGTCCAATGTTCAACAACTTACTCAGTCTTCAAATGATCAATCTCAACTACCTTGTTAGGAATACAAATATTCCTATAAAAGACTCGGTCACCTAAATATTGTAATAGCATTAAGATAGCTCGTAGTTAGTATTTATCGTATTAGTTAGTAGATTACTAGTTAGTTAATATGTAAATAGTATCCGTGGAGTGAGTCGGGTCTTCACCCACTGTGCTCGCTCTACAGCCTGTTTCATGAGGCACCAAGTAGTTTGTATAAATACCCTCTCCCACCCAAGGGAGAGGGTTGGAAGTCTCATTAATCAAATATTCCACATTTTTCTTTCTCTCTCTAAGTTCCCAATTCTCTCTACTCTCTCTCTCTCTAAAACTTCTTCTTCTACTCTTCTATTATTCTTGCTTTCTTCTTCATTTGATCCAAGAATACTAGAACCATATATGTTTTGATTATGAATATATTACAATTGGTATCAGAGCCATGGTTTCATCTCATGAACTAGGTGTACTCGAATTTTAAGTTTGGTTCTTGTGTTGTAGTTTGGTTCGATTTTTTTCTTACTTTATGTCTCGTTAATTTGTTTAAACCAATTCGAAAATACCTTTTATCAAAACAAATCCTTCTATTGGCTATTTTCTCTTCTTCACGTGGGTGTCAAGTTTGCATTTGGCAAAGATTCTCTTCATTTATTAGTTGATTAGACGAAAAATGATCCACTTTTAGGGGGCTATTTAAGCCCGAAATTGAATTTATTTGATCAAATATTGCCCTAAATCGTTCCTTTTGTGATTTTAGGTACTTTGGGAGTGAAATCTGGAAAAGGAAGCAATTCGGACGTTTTTGGAGCATAAAAGTGAAGAAAACACCAAAGTCTTAATTTTCCATGCTGGGAACAGTAGGTAACGGCGTCAAGAGTAACTCCTTGACGGCGTCAAGGGTAAAATTCCATGACGATCCAGTACAGATTTGACGGCGTCACGAAGTAGGGCGTCAAGAGTAAAAGTCATGACGGCCTGGAAATGATTATCACAGGACGGCGTCAAATGTAGATCAAGGAAGCCCGAGAAGAGTTTTGGCGGCGAGGTGACGGCGTCACAAGTTTATTCTTGACGCCGTCAGACCCCTTTTCCTATATATAGTTTTCTAATTTTCACATTAAAAAGAGAGAAGTTTTGGAGAAACCCTAAGTACGAACTTGGTGCGAATTTTACAGGTTTTTCAAGGGTTCCAAGCCCTTGATACCTTTCATGTGTAATTGAGATAAGTGTTCTTTTAATTCAATCAATATGTCTATGTGTTGGTTGTCTATATTTTGTTCTTGTCTTAATTCCATCATGCTAGGCTAGATCTATCTTGTGTTTGCTTGGATCTAATGAAACCTAGATGTTAATTATGTGTTGATTACTTGTTTATACTTGTCTTGGATGAATGATTTATATGTTAGGCTTAAGAAAACTGGCAGATCTCCAATTGGTAACATGCTTGAACGTCTTAAGAAACATGAACCGACGCGCACTATGTCTTTATTGGTTGTATTTAATGCATGAGCCACTGTTTATAATCCCTATGGTTGTGCTGGGCATGGTATAGGAGGAGATAAGAGCTCATAGAATTGGGGAGTTAAGTATGCCACCACATGAATGGTATTAAGGAATACGATCCATCATCCATGCAATTATAACAAGTAATTAACGTGTAAAAGATGTCTAGGGAGTAGTGAAATCTAAGTAAACACATTTTCTCCACTTATTGCTCACAACTTTAGTATAATTTAGTTTATTTTCATTCCTAGTATTTTATTTTGATTGCATCTTTAGTATTGGGTTAGTTGATTAGCAACTAATTCCGCCCAAATCCTTCAAATCTGAGATTTTTACTTGCTTTCTAAAAAATATAAAATACAAAAATAATCATCCCTCACCTTTAGAACTAGTATTTAGGTTTTCTAATCCTAGCGACACTATTCCTAAGCTGAACGATCAATCCCCCGGTACTTGTCTCTATACTATACTACAACGATCAGGTACACTGCCTGGTGGGGGTTGTAAGCTTCTCAAGATCCCTTGAGAGGTAAAGCCTGGTGCAATTCCCACGTATCATTAGTAATTGTTGTAGTGCTCTTATTAGCTAGTTGACATTCGTAGTGTATTTCCTTTTAGCAAGTTGACAGTTTTTGGTGGCGAGTTGGTCCAGATTTGTTATGATTTATTAGCGAGTTGGTCTTTTTGCCATAAAAGGGGAGTAATAACAAAACCTTAGACAGCTACTGTTTTGTCCTCTTGCTTCTAGCGAGTTGCTCAAAACCAAAAGTAGCGGGTTGCAAAGTAGAGAGTTGACAACAAAATAGCGGGTTGATTATGTCAATTCTAGTTTGTTGCACAAAAATGTTAGCGGGTTGATCTAGTAGCGGGTTGACTCATTCGTTGTAGCGGGTTGGCCTCATTCATTGTAGCGGGTTGATCCTCATTCATACTAGCGGGTTGGCAGTTTATATTTATGTGGTTAGCGAGCTGTTAAAAGAATGCCAAACTCTTGTTGACCTCTGTTATATAACGTCATCGGTCCTAATTATAGAAGTGTAGAACGAGAAGTGTACAATAACTGAAAAGTGCCATACAAAACTAAACAACTTTTGGAGCTAGCATACAACTTTATCCCATCTTATCATCACAATTCATTTTCGTTGGATAAACTGTTTATCATTGGACAAACTTACGATCTCAGTTCATCTTATATCTACTCAAAGATTCGAGCATCAAGAAAAACCATCATTGATCTTATACTTTATAATAGAACAAACGGTTAATGAAATTGACATAATGATCTCAGTCCTTGCTCACTTTGTACCAATCTCTTAAGACTTTCGTGTGTGAATGATGAGTGTCTAAATACTCATCATTTTATACTAATCTGAGCTGCCAAAACATCTAAAAACACTCAAATATGCATCATAATACTTAAAATATCTTAGAAGTGTGTTTTATATGTTTCAAATGCAAAATAACCAAAAACAGATAAAAAACGAACAAAGTTTGCATAATTGGCAGTTTCAGTCCCTCAACTTTCAAAAATTATCAAAACTAGTCCCTGAAGGTTAAAAATGAAATAAAAGTCAACTTAAGTCCTTGGGAAACCAAAAATGTTCACTAATAATCCCTGGATAAAAGTTTACACAAAATGGCAACTTTTACCCCTCAAGTTTCAAAATTGGCAAAATTAGTCCATGGGTGTTCAAAAATGGAATTTTAACAAATAACACCCTTGTACTATTCATAAAATACAAATTGGAACTCTTTTGATAACTTTTGGGAAATTACAATTTCACCCCCTCAACTTTGGTGAAATTACATAAATGGTCCCTGGAGGTTTTAAAATTGAAAAAAATACAATTATTACCCTTGTACTAATGTTATATGGCAGGAATGGCCCTTTGTGATACCTTGGAAAAATGGCATGATCATTCCCTAAAGTTTCATCAAATTACAAGATTAGTCCTTGGGCTTATAAATTACAAAACCAAACTGGATCCATTTATACACTCCTTATAATCCAAATCCTTTAAATCCAAAATAAACAAAACACAAACACCAGGCCCAAGTTACAAAAGCCCAACCTTACCCTTTTAAATAAAACACAGGCTTGACCGTTTGACCCCGTCCCCTTCTTCAACCTCCATTCCACAACCTGCTATACCACCACTCCACCTCCACCTTCCATACTTTCCACATCAACAACTCCCTGTCACCTTCACAACCAAACCCACCCTTGGGTTTTACCTCAGTAGAGGACATGTGGAATCCCCACCATCTCTACCACACCCTACCCTGCAACATGACAACCCCTTATTCCCACCACCCCAAACTGTTCCTACTTGCCTCCTCCACCTCACACAACTGTCCAAGACCTCTTAATTGCTTTAAATCCCTCACAAGCAATCCCTAACTGGCAAAGATATTTTTGGCGCCAAAATTATTTTTAAAGGCCAAGATCACTTCTGCTCATCCAATGGTCAAGAAAAGAAGTGGGATTCAACCAGGGACATGTGGGGAACTCATATGGTCTATAAAAGGAGCAAGAGGCAGGAGGATTAAGTACTTTGGATTAGCCTTAGTCGCAGTGTAATTTAGCTTATTGTTTTCTTTTAATTAAATGTCATTTACTTGCTTTCAGTGTGGTATTAAACTTTGACAAAGCTTAATGGAACATTATTTACAGTCTTAATGTTATCTATCTTTACATTTCAAGTTTTTACTTTAATGTCATTTACATTTCCATGCCTAAATGATCATTAGTTGTCTTTGAACTCTATGAAACACTACATAAGCTCTTGAAAGCTTATACAAGCTTTTAGAACCTTCAAGTCAGCCTTGATCATTAAAAATCAAAAAATCAATAAAAAAATCAAGAAAAACAATGAAAAAATAAAAAATATGAGTTCATAATGAATAAGCAATGGAGCATGATGATAATTGGATGATCCTGGTTTAGTAGCTTTGTGGAAAGCTTTTAGGTTGGTTATTAATCCATGGTTCTCATTCCTCCATTGAATTCCAAATTTTGTAAGTTTTTATCAATTTTGCAATTTACTGTTTTAGTTTATTATATCTTTCGATTTTAATGTTTTATGTTTACTTGTTATTGTTTAATGTTTATAAAGTTTAAAATTGTCTGTGTATGTTTTAAATTTCAAAGTTGCTTGATATCTCATTTTTAACTGTCAAAATGGTATATGAGTAATTCTTGTGTTTTGTTGTTACAATTGTTTTTTTTTTATATTCATTTGTTCTTAATACTTGTTAATATGATGTTTGGATTCAGTTTTATGGACTTATTCATTGATATGCTTTGAAAATCCAAATATCATTTAGTTTAAGGTGTGTTTGGCATTGCTGATTACAGGGTGTTAAGATGAGCTCATGTTGTTATTTTTGGTAGCTACATGATACTTTGAGTTCCTAATGGTTTGATAAACCATTAGTCTATTGAGTATTCATTTAAAAGTCAAAATTACCATCTTTGATCACTTATTTGATCACTGTGATGATTAACATGTCCAAATCCATCAATTTTGTGTTTAAGTTGTTTATATTGCTTAATATCATGTTATTGTATCTTAATATAACATAATTAGTCTGTAAATTAGGTTATAAATTCATTTAAGTCAACAAAATAGTTTATAGCAAAAGTCAAATTTCATGATATGCAGTTTTTGAATAAAATTGACAATTTAATTCTGAGCTTATTATTGAGTTTTAGGACTTATGCTTTTTAGGTATTATAGTTTTGTTGCTTATCTGTCTGTATTATTTTTGTTAATTTTTGTTTTAGCTTTTTAACTGCTTAATTATGCTTATTTCTGAGCTTGTTTTTCCAAAAGATGCCCTGGGCACAGGTTTATGACCATTTCTAAATAGCTCATAAATTGTTTATAAGTGCATGATTAGTTTAGTTATTTGTTGTTTTGAGATGTTTTACATGTAATCTAATTATGCAAATGCTTAAAAGCCCATTTGGTGCTTATCTTAAATGCTTAATTTGTTCATTTAAAATCTCAACTTTTAACTAAGTATACTGAGTAATCAGTATACTTATAGCAACTTCATAATCTTGTAAAAAGCTTAATAATGGACAAAAGATTGTGTATCTTAGCTTTCTAGGAAGCCTAGGTACCATACTTTCTGGATTTAGTCTTATCCTAAGCTTTACAGCTTATGTGACAAGCTAAACTTAGCTTACATTTTGTTCAAAAATCACAACTTACACTGAGCAATCAGAATTATAAGGGCTTATTCATAGGCTTTTATAAAACTCATTAGTGAGTTGCAAGTTGTGATTTTTAGCTTTTTGGAAAGCTTATCTACCAGTCTCAAGGTTTGAAAGCTCAAATCTCATATTCAAGCTTATTTAATAGGCCTGCTTATAAGCTTTTACCTTGTCCATTTTTCATTGAACACTGGGTAACCCAATGTTCACTAGCTTTTTCATAAGATCACAAAAAGCTATTCCTGTGGATTTAGCTTGTGTTGTTTGCTTCTTTTAGAAGCTCATCAACCAATCTCAAAATCCCAATGCTTAATTTCCATGTTGCAGCTCATTTCATAGGGCTGCAACAAGCTTTTTGTTTGTCCACTTTCCTGAGTATGCTGAGCAATCAGTTTACTCAGGGTTACTTCATAAGCCCTCTAAAAGCTCCCTAGTGGACCCCACTAGGTGAGCTTTGGCTTTTTGAAAAGCCAACCAGTCACACTTGCTACCTCAAAAGCTTATTTGGCCTTTTAAGCTTATTTCATGAGCTTAATTGGCCATTGAAAAAGGCTGCAAAGGGGTGTTTGAATCAGTGGACAATGGAAAGTGCTTATTTGCTTGTTTCAAGCTTATTAGCAAATTCAATTGTGCCACTTTGTTCATATTTGTCTAATAATACATGTACACATATAATTTTACTTTTGGTTTTCATTGAACAGCTTTTTCTATGCTTATTTCAAGCTTAAGACTTCACTGTGTGCTAAAAGGCTTAACTGAATGAGTCATAAGCTCATAATTTGCTTATTTTGAAGATTGTAAAGTTCCAATTTCCTTAAATATGTATAATATCTGTGTATATACTAGTTCCATAAATATAAAAGCCAAAAAGAAACTTTAAAGCTTAGTGATAGCTTCTATTTAGAAGCTTAAGGCTTATAAGCCATCTGTTAAGAAAATAAGCTCTTACACAGCTTATTTCCCAGTTTTGAAAAAGATGTCTTTATTAAAGTTTCATAATTTAGCTTATTGCATATATCTGTAAAGTAAAAAATAAAGAATAAAATAAAACCAAAAAAATGGGGTGTGTGTGGGAGTCGAACCTGGGACCTCTAGGATAGTAAGCATGCTTAGTCACACACCCCCTTCCATATGCTCTGGGGCACCAGTTCCGTATACTCTTGCAACAACAATATACTTAACATAGTTATGGTGTATTAAGCTTATTTGGACTGTTTAGCTTATTCCAGCTTATTGGAATAAGCTGATGACCCCAACTTATTTTTCCTACCTTCCTCATCAGTAAATAGACTTTCTGTAAAACTTTCACATTTTTCACTGTTCATACAGTATTTATTATAATTAATATTAGTTTTAGTAAATAAATAATAGTAAATAAATTATAATAAATAGAATATTTGTATAATAAATATAATTTTTGTTTCAGAAATTCTTTTATATTATTTTAGACTTTTCTAAATTTTTATTTCATTTATTTAGGTTTATTTTAGATATTCTTTATATTTAGTTAATTATTAAATAGTAAATAATTAATAATAAATACATAAATTGTGTAATAAATGTATTTTCAGTTTTAAAATTCATTTTATAGTATTTTAAACTTTTCTAAGTTTTAATTTTATTTTTCTAAGCATTTTTTAGATTTTCCTTATTTTTAGGTAAATATTAAATAGTAAATAATAGTTTTTAATTAATAGTAATTACATAAATCCTTGTAAAAATCATTTTAATTCATAAATAATTTTCTTATATTATTAGGATCACAAAAATATAAATTTCACATTTGTGGGATTTGTATTGATCAGTGTTCAGTTTTATTTTGGTACGTAGACGTTTATTTAAACGTAAACGTAAGCGTTTTAGGTTTTTAGGTTTTCTTAACTTTTAAAATACGTTTGTAATTATAAAGTAAATATTTTAAGTTATTTAATTTGCATTTAATCCCCTAAGGCATGCAAATACCTACTGTAGTTATATTTGTTGTTTTGTTTTGTACGTTTACGTTTATTTGAACCTAAACGTACGTTTGTAAATCCTTTTACATTTCTAGGGTTTCTGATTGTACGTTTTTACTGAAATACCTGTGACAAGAGCTATTTACTATTCACATTCCTAGTGTTAGTCAGTCAGATTCCTGTTTTTATATTTAACTTCACCAGATCACAGATTCGTTGTATTACAGATTTCACACCTCGTTGGGACTTAACGACCTAGGAACATTCTATACTCCTCGTTCATAATTGTTTTTCCTCACGGGCTGTCTGGCTTTTAGTACTGACCATTCACAAGTGGTTGAGAAAGAAAGTTGGCTGGTTTGGGAGGAATCAGTGAACAACATAACATCATTGATCCAACAACACAATTTTTAAAAACCTACCTGTGACGGCTTTTTAAAGGTCCACCGTAGGGTGTGGTTGGGATTTTCAGTTATGGGTTCAAGTGCTATACAAGGCTTGATTGGTTTTCGATTTATATTAACGATTGAAACAAGAAGTGTTTGGATTGGGAGTCTCGTTTTTCATGTGCTGATGATAAGTGTATAAGGCGTGTTTTGTTGATGACTGCGTTACTTCTTATGTTTGGCCGCTTAATAGAGTTAGGGATTTCTGAAGATTAGGATGAGGTTATTATTAGGTTGTCTTTTATATTATCAGGTTGGATTGAACAGCTGTGTTGGATCGGGGTGTTGGGCTTTATTTAGTTTTTGGGCTTGTGCTATTTCTTGACATAAACTTGGACCAATTTATGTTTGGATTGTGTAATATCACAAAAGCTATTGTGAGCCGTGTGATTTCATTTGTGACTGTGGTATATCATAACAATTTGGTGGACAAAATTGTTGTTGATTTATTCACACTTTGTTGATTTCTGTGACTCGACTGATCCTTGGGTTAAAAAGTAAACATTGAGCTTGTCAGAACTTTTGAAGTTTAATTTTTTTTTGGATAAGTATTGGACGCGGTTTTGGTCGAGCTTTGTTAATCCGAGCTTGTCTTGTATTATTGGGTTTATTGGATATAATTCTGGGGTTTATTCGGATCTCGATCATTCAATCATCAAGTTCATCAAACAATCATCTAATCATTTTCTGATCCAACAGTTTCTCACTGTCTCACGGTTTTTTCTTGATTTTGTAAAATCCCGCGAAAGAATCTATTTCTCGGTTTAAATCATAGAATTGTAAAATCCCGTGAACGATCACAACATGTCAAAATCTTCCAACCTTGTACAACAAATAAAGGTGTTTGATTCTAATATTTCTAATATGGAATCTTTGTGCTCTAATTCGCAAGGGAGAGAGTTGCTTCAGCCACAACAAGTGCTTTACAATGCAAATGAAAGCTGCATAGAATGTTTTCGACAACTTCATTCACATCTCTCGGTACTTTTAGAGGGAACTGGATTCAAGATGGGATTCGAACGCGCATTTGTAATACTCTTTGGTCAAGATGTTCAGACTTTCACATGCACAATGATTCTTAACTTAGATCAATTACAACAACAACTTGACCAAGGAGAATTTTCCATAATAGGATCCATGGCTGCCCTTTGTGTGATCAACAAACAACTCCAAGTGTTCTTTGATTCGAAATTCACTCTGGAGTATGACCATTATAATGAGATGACGAAAAAGTGCTTTGCTGATCACACGGGAATTGAGGTTGACACGTTCAGAGACACACTTGTCCAGCTTTTGGATAAAGTGAAAAGATTTATTAACGAAAAGGCACAGCATATACCTGCATATGATGACAAGGTGAAAGCATATAGGGTACAATCATGTGATGGTAGTGGGGATTCGGGTAAAGCATCGGATGTTGGGTCAGTTGTCATGATATGCAAAGGGTCAGAGACTGATAAGCCTGACACTACCAGTAGTTCAGTGAGTCTTACTACACATGACATGGATGCAGATTTCAGACCAATAAAAGAACAAGTGTCATGTACTGAGGTACCCCTAACTGAACATCATAATGTGCTTTCTGATGAGCGACTGCATACTGATCAAGTTATGCCCAATTATGACACATATTTGTTGAAAAAGACTGATAGCAATACCATTTCTGATTTAACAAATATGAATCATAAAGGGGGAGAAAGTGATCAGGATGCTGAACATGATGATGAGTCAAGTTCTTTGTCTACAGCTGAGTCTTTTAAATCAAATGATATGGTTGATAAAGAAACTTTTAATGAACTTTCAAAGAGATTCTTACAACTTGAAAAACATTGTATTTCACTTTAAATTGCAATGCAACAAAAAGAAGAAAGTTTTCATACTAACCAACCATGTAAAGATCCGGAACTTCCTGATTTCCGCGAATTCTTTTTGATAAATGACTTGAAAGCTCAGGTAGAAACCAAAAACTTGACAATCAACAACCTGAAAAACCGTATTACTGAGATGAGTGATATGTGCAATGAAGTTAAGGCTAAACATAACTGCGATGTTATTGTATTGGAACATAACGTGGCTAAATTACTTGATGAAAATGAGTCTTTGAAAATTCATTGCAATGGACTGTGTGATTCTATCAAAGAAACAAAAACTAAGACGATAGAACAAACAACCTCTTTGATTGCCAAAAATGATGAATTCAAAGCTCAACTTCAGGAAAAGGGTTTCACTATTACAGCATTAAAAAACGAGCTTAGAAAAGCAACAGGAAATAGTGTGAACACTAAGTTTGCAAAACCATCAATCTTGGGGAAACCAGTTTCTCAATCAAATAGAAACCAATCCACTGTTAGGCAACTGACTGCGTTTAGATCCGAACGAACAAAATTTTCAAAAACACGGTTTGCCTCCCAAGTTGATGCGGAACAAGTTTTGACAAAACCTGTCACTCCACATTATTTGCCTAAGTTTGATGATTCTAGCTCTGTAAAACCTCAACATGTAGTTGCTACTGCTCTCAGCTCCTCTAAGTATAGTTCCAAAACAGTGACGAAACCAAGCATTAAGGTTCAAAAGGACTATGATCTAGAAAAGGCTTGGAAATGGGCCCTACTTCAAAAGGATGGTATATTAGGTTCACAACCTTATAGGATGCCTCCTAGTGTATTGAGGAACAATGCTAAGGTTCAACCTGCCAAGTCTAGGGTTTATTGTAAGTCATCTACAATGCATGTGAAGCAAAACAAACCGAAAACTTCTCCTAGGTGGATACCAACTCCTAAATCATTGGAGTCTAGGAATATTGATAAACCTTCCACTATGCATTAGAAGTTGAGTAATCCTAGAACTTTCCATAAGTGGGTTCCAACCGGTAGAATTTTCAAGGACGTTGGACTTACGTGGGTTCCTACCGGAAAGGTGCTCACTGATGATAATGGCATGGTTGACCATGAAACCCCTAAGGGTCTGGATACTGTTGTCACTAACCCATATATATGCAATCAAGTTTGTGATGTTAGTGAAGGTAGTCCTTACTCAGTTGCAGGTACATCAATCATTCACCATATGAGAAAACTCAAAGTCTGGAGGCCTAAAGCAATCATTTCTCCAACTTCAGGAGTTCTGGAATGTTGATGTTGATGTATGTGCATAATGACATCTGTTCACATCAGTTCAGGCCTCGTTCTTCAACGACTATGACATTTGAACACCTCAGTTCAAGCCTCGGTCCTTAACTTCATCACTATGGTGTCTGCTGACAACACTTCAGGCCCCGTTCATCAAAGAAAAGAAAGGTGTATGATTCAGTGCGCCTTATCTTCAGAAGAAGAGAAATCTTCTTGGTTTGACCATTCTCAACAAGTTGCTTCATGCTTTCTCCATGTTCGTTCAGTCATCAAGTGGATTTACTCATATTTTCTCGAATTCGTATTCACTTGCTCATTCAAAAATGGCAAACTTCGTTTGCAATTTTTGAAGGGGAGAAGGGTGAATAAACTACATGATTGAGTGTATTCTTATTTACATGCTCAATCAAAAATGGCAACCTCGTATGCAATTTTTGAGGGGGGGAAGTGTGAATAAAATACATGATTGATTGTATTCTTATTCACTTGCTCAATCAAAAAGTGCAAACCTCGCTTGCAATTTTTGAGGGGGACAAGAGTGAATAAACCACATGGTAATTGATGCTTGAAGAATGGTCATACGACTCTCCTCCAACACCTAATGTTCTACTTACTAAGGATGACTGGGATTTATGTTTGATGATTACTTACAAGCTTCAACTAATGATGATTGATCAAGATGCACCTTCTAGAAGTATTACGAATGATGATTGATCAATTGCTCAAGTAATCCAGTCTCTACTTATTCCTCAAAGGTGTTGATGATGATGATCATGATTATGAAGTTGCACACATGAATAATGATCCGTCTTTTCGTTCTAAAATCAAGGAATGTTGTTCCTACCAATGTGCACTTTGTAATTCAACCCGAAGAACATTATGGAAAATGTCGGTTAAAATGTCTAAACGGCTAACAATTTGGACATGAAATGTCAAGTGATCACGAAGTTTATTTGGCATCCCGTAATTGAGATTGAAGAGTATTTTACGAAGGCGTCTACTTATTTCATCATCGAAACTTCATGTATCGATTGATGACTTGCGTGAACCCTTAAAGTTTATGATTGGGACTTGGATTATCTAGTTACACCCGATGGAAGGAGTTACATTGTAGTACTCATGGGCTATAGCTATCATTTCAAGGAGTTACATTGTAGTTCTCAGTGTCACACGCATATGCGGATGTGGATAGTCTCAAGAGGTGTATTACTTATTCTTCTACATCATTCTTTAATCAACAACAGTGCAAGCTTAAGTTACGGATTTGGGGAATTCTTCTTCAGTTTCAACTTCGGTATATCGGGTGTACTTCATCAGTGGTCACTTCAAATAGCCTACACAAGGGTTGGTAATGATTGTCATAGAGAGTTTCTATAGCAGTTGATTCTCACAGGATATATCTGAGCAAATGATGTTCTTCTAATTTATGTTGCTGATTCTGAGGTATCAAAACCAGCAAGGGGGAAGAAGACATACATCTGAATGCATTAAGAGTACAAGTGATGAACTTAATACTTCTTTTTAATTAAAGTTATCCTGGTAAGACAAATGTCATAACCGCAGAGAATATCAGTGTATTATCATGTGGCGTTTGGTGTATCATTCCAACTACGTGGGGGAAGTGGTCTTCTGATACTTGTGGTATGTATTACTCAGCTTTCAGTAGGATAATATTGAGAAGAGTATTTGGAGCGTGAGATGATATTGCTTATCAACATCTTCATATGAGCTGATATAGTTTATGGTAAAGTGCTTCGGGTTAATGCTTCATGTACACAATGGTATGATGATTCCGATGAGATTGCAACCATCAGGGGAGAGATTTGTGTATATCAAGGACGTGCAACAGGTTCACGTGATCGAGCCTAATCATATATTCCGGAGGAGATATCCGTAGGGATGATCAGTGCTTCAACTTGTTACTTTGGTGTCATCATTTCTACTTGTGTTGGATACATGCGTACAATATGGATTGAGTTGGTACGTGTAAGTTAACTGGAAAGCATTTGGTGAAATGAAGATGTTGATATCTTATTCCCCCGAATAGACAACTGATCCAAACCATAAAGTAATGTGTACATTGGGGATGTACAACAGGGTCATGTGATTGGGCTTCATCATACATTCCGGGATTGATAACCGCAGAGATGATCCGTGGTTCACCTTGTTACTTCGATGTTATCATTTTCTTTGGGTTTCTGAGCTTCATCCAATGAGACCTTTTGCGTCACTTCAACGTCTTGGGGAAGTGGTCTCATGTAGGTGATTGTCGGTTTAGGGGGAAGCTACCAAAGCTTCACATTGAGGAGACTATAACTCTACAATTTGGTGGTGCCTAGCGATTGACTCAGTTGTGAGATTCTAGTGATTTGTTATCATTCTGTGTTTGGTGAATTTTTGTGACTTAAGTTGTTTCGATTGATCTGATTGTAATTTGACGTTGTGAGTTAATATTTACAACTTGACTTATTACGATCGGATCTAATGTAACTTGACTTGTTGCAACTTGACACTTAGTGCTAATTGTGACTTATCCAAGATCTCACTCTAAGTCTAACTCGCATATCACATCTTTCGGTTTCTTTCGTTGACTTTAGTAAAATCCCGAGAGAGAATCGATCTCTCGGTTTAAGTCACAAGAGTTGTAAGCTCCCGTTTAAGATTACATCATGGCTACCACAAGTTCAGACGATAATTCGTGAGCCTCGAAAGCTTTGGTGGTGAATGTTTAAGAGATGTTGACTACAGACTTCTACAACGAGCTGAACGACACTCTCATTTCGGTACTCATGTCAACATCCTATTAAACTAATTTGTATCATTGTATATAGATTATAAAATCAAAAGGAAAAATAGAAAAATATAAAACTTATAAAATCCATAAAAATCTGAAAATTCACAAAAATCCAAAAATATTCTTCTCACGACATGTCTCTTGTGTAATCAATATTACATACGTTTCTAGAAATGTCATTCAATAATGACACGGACTCATACATATGCTTGAGCAAGAGTTTTTCGGTTTCAAATAAAGTTCTTTTCTAAAACATGTCGTATCTCAAAATATTCTTCAATATTATGGCTTACAGTCATTTCAGGCTGTAACCCGGACTTAAAATTATGGCTTGCAGTCATGTCGGGCTATAACCCGGACTTCAAAAAATATGGTTTGCTATTACTTCAGATAGCAACCCGTTTTTCAAAATGGGGAAAACACGTCGCCAAAAAGACGATTGTTCCTTTTACCGGGTGAAGTTCACCTGGGCATGGATTACTTTATATCCATGTTTCCTCGATTTAATGTACGCTTCAGTGCATTATTTCTTGATAAAGAAGAGAAGTCTTCTTTTTATCGCCAATACTTTCTCTTCTATGATTTTTTCGGGAAGTATTTGTGCAAAACTTGGTGGTACCATGAAATTTTGGTTGAAAATCAATCTGAATTCATACTTTCATAAAATTTATCACTCAATCAATGACATCGATTATTTCAGTTTTAACATGCGTCATTGATTGAGGGGGAGAGTGATTTCAAAATTTTATGTATCATCAAAACTCTCCACTTTGTACATATCAAGCAACTCTTCAAATTGTGATGGTTATGTGTCAATGCATGTATTTTTCATGAGTTTCTCATTGAACTTAAAATTAAGGGGGAGCAAAAGATGTTCCTATTATCAGAAAAAGTTTAACCTGACCACATTTTCTCCCAAAAATGTTTCCTAACTTATTTAAATCAATTGAGATCCAAAATCTCAAAAGATTTGATATTTTTGATCTGGGGAGAGAATGTGATTTAAATATGAAATCTGATAAAATGTGATCTTTTGGACTCAATAATAGGCTCCCTCATATGTGCTAAACTCTTTCATTATACCGATGCACATATTAAGGGGGAGCAAAAGGCGTTTGTGGAAGAAATACCAAAGACCGACCATTTACTTTAATGCACGGAGTTATAAGGATGGTTAATGTTAGGTATGAGCTCCCATGATCCACCAGAACCGGAAGGATCTTCCCAGGGACAATCCATAGATAGATTAGAAGTCCTTAGGAATGATTGAAAAAAGGAGAAAAGTGAGAAAGGGAAGAGTGCGGACTGAGATAGAGCTAGGACTGGAACAAACCTAACAAGCTTCTAGTGATGAAGTCTCGGTAAGCACTGAAGGGGTTGAATAATGAAAAAGAAATGAAATTAGACAGGGTGAAAAGAAATGAGCCCTCCATATATTCAACCTTAGGGCAGAAACCAGTTTCAATTCATAAGCTACTAGCGGTTACTAAGGTAACACCAGTATTGAAGACAAGATGTCATGGACCCAGTGACGCACTGCACTAAACTTCCCAACCACTCAAGTTCTCTTAAAAGAGCTTGTTTCATTCTCACTGGGAACCCTGTGCAATGTATCGACTGCTCATTACGAGTTATGTTGATACCTAAAACAAGAGATGCCTCCCCAGTCTCCAGGAGCGGATCAAAATGCACTATTGAGTCTAGAGCCAAGAGATCATCCATAAATCTCGATAGGACACATTCCAAATATGCTTATTGTTTCACACAATGTGGAAAATAAGATAAAATATTTAGAGTCCTACACATTATCCTTGTGGTATTGCCAGAACATCCGAGTGATATGAAAATATTCACAATGACGATAGAAATCCTTCTAGAGTGAACATCTTTCAAGCTCTTGGTAGGTGACATGTGAGATCCATCTTGGATCAATGATCAAGTAACAACTGGAAAGCAACAATGGTGCGATTCAACATTGAATCAAACTTGTTCCAGGATATGGATTGACAGATACTTTTGCTAAAACCCTTCAATGTGCTCATAAACAAATGTTTTCGAGCACATTGATTGTGTGTAATCTTTCAAACAAAAGTATTTTTGATGGAAATGTGATTCAAAGCTAAAACCTCTCGTCGTGTCTCAAAAATGTTTATCATATGACACGCGAGTGATTTCTATAAATGAATTTCTCTCAATCTGTGAATACCAATTCACCGATTCACTCTATCGTGCTGTCTGCTTTGAGACGTTCCGGTATGAGAACATGCTAAGTATGAAGATTACAAAGTGGATTCTTTGGAATATTCATCACTATAAGCTGGAAATTCCTGTCAAGGAGAGTCTTCTTTAAAAGAGACTCTATCTAATCACAGGTCGGTTTTCACACAACCGGAGGGTAGTCTGTCCTTTCAGAATGAATGACAAAGCCATATTCGTTCTCTATCTTTATTGCTAACTATTTTATTTCAGGGACACATATAAAGATGGCATTGATGGCTCCTATTTCCAGCTGAATCGGGTCAATCCATACCTCATGCTCACACATCCTCCACACTATCAATGATGATGAGAGACTTGCTACAACTAATGTTGAGAGACTACCAACAACGTTTCCGCAACTCTGATGAAAAAGTCTCCTGATCCACAACTCTAAAGTAAAGTCTCCTGATCTAGAAGGGTGTGAGCATGATGGTCCTTAAGTCACTACATCACATGAAGGCAATACGACTATGGATGAGCTTGGAGATTTAATTTGGCTGATGATCTCAAAGAAGCTCAAAGATCGCACATCACAAAGGAATCCAAATCACAAGTTCATTGCTTGAAATACAAAATGTGCGGAGAAGTGAAGAATCAGAACCTACGAGCTACATGACTAAAGAATGCTTGAAGAACAAAGAGCTTAATTTCCAAGGTGACCTCGCTTAGCGGGAGATTGTTAGGAATACAAATATTCCTATAAAAGACTCGGTCACCTAAATATTGTAATAGCATTAAGATAGCTCGTAGTTAGTATTTATCGTATTAGTTAGTAGATTACTAGTTAGTTAATATGTAAATAGTATCCGTGGTGTGAGTCGGGTCTTCACCCACTGTGCTCGCTCTGCAGCCTGTTTCATGAGGCACCAAGTAGTTTGTATAAATACCCTCTCGCACCCAAGGGAGAGGGTTGGAACTCTCATTAATCTAATATTCCACATTTTTCTTTCTCTCTCTAAGTTCCCAATTCTCTCTACTCTCTCTCTCTCTAAAACTTCTCCTTCTACTCTTCTATTATTCTTGCTTTCTTCTTCATTTGATCCAAGAACACTAGAACCATATATGTTTCGATTATGAATATATTACATACCTTCATCCAGGTCTACCTCAACTAATGGACAATCATCAACTCCCTCACCAACTGCCTTAAACACCCATCCTGACTCTGGATATTCTCATACCGACATGATGATTGATAACCTCTCCAACCAAGTCTCCTTATTAGTCCAACAGTTCAGAGCTGTACTTCCACCAACTAACAACCATCTCAGGACTTCGTCTAACCCACGTAATCAGGCAGTCATTGAAGATGGAAGAGTGGTGGTGCAGAACGTGCAAGGAAGACAAAATGTCAATCCAAGAAATGCTGGTAGAGATAATGGGCAGTATAGAGTCGGGAATGTGCTTCAAGTGCAAGCTAGGCAGCCTAAGTGCTATAACTATGGAGGGCTGGGCCATATTGCTAGGAATTGCACTCTTCCAAAGCGTCCTCAAAACTCAGAGTACTTCAAGGACAAGATGTTGCTAATGCAGGCACAAGAGAATGGTACTACTCTGGACGAAGAAGCTTTGCTCTTTCTAGCTGGTGATGACAAGAATACGTTTGATGCTGATGTGGATGATCAACCTGTTCTGGACATGGCACTCAATGATCCAAGCATCTTCCAAGTTGAAGACTGTGATGCTTTTGATTCGGATTTTGATGAAGAACCTACAGCTCAAACTATCTTCATGGCTAATCTGTCTGCAGCTGCATCATCTCCACAGTTGTCTGGCTCCTCCATCACTTCTGCTATCTCTGAGGTACCAAAGCCACTAAATTCTAATCTGAATTGCTCTATCAATCCACAGGGGGCATGTGACTCGGTACAACCCACGAACATTGACAACACAGATATCATCTAATATGGGAAATACCAATAATATCCCATATGAAAGGTATGTGAATGACAATGTAATGAAAGTTGTACCAAGTGACATGCCGTCAGTTGATGCTAGAGAACTTGAGTTACATGAGCACACTATATACAACCCTGATGACTCCTTGATCACTAGAGTTAACATCCTTAAGGATCAGGTGGCCTTATACGAGCAGCGTGCTAAATTTGAACTTAATGAACGTGAGCAGAAAATGGAATGGCAATTGCGTACTTACATAACTGAAAACAATGCCAAACAAGAAACATTGAAAAAGGAGTTAGTTTCTTTAAAAAAACAATTGGATCAGACTGTCAAGCAAAGACAGGAAATTCAAAAGGGGTTGACTTCAATCAAACTCGACTACCAAGAAAAAGAAACCAAACTTCTAAATGATTTTTCAAAACTCAAAACGTTGAAAAACAAATTGGAAGATAAGTTGTACATGCAAGGTCAAACCATTCAATCTGCTCAAATGAGGGAAAAACATAGGAAACTAAGAGATGAATTTAGTGAACTTGATGCCTCTAAGACTAAAGCTAAGTTTCTTAGAATTGGTATAGGTGCTTAACCTGCGCTATATGATGCACACACTATGCTTGACCCTAACCATGCCCCTCCTGATGTGAAATCATATGATGAGATTGATGAGGCTGAGGATAGAACTAGGGAAAAACTTGCTGAGCGACTTAAGGATCCACTATGTGTTGCTAAAAATATTGTGTTTCACCATGATGATACAAATGACAATCACTCAGCTATTTTTGTCCCTCAAAAGAAAATACTTCCTGAAAAAGTGTCCTGGAATATTGACATGGAAAAAATGAAAGCTGAAAGAATCATTCGCAATACACGTACCATCTTTAGGATTGCAGACCCAACCATCTATCCATTGCACACACCCCAACATCTTGTGCCATATACCTTACCCACACAGTGTAATACCCTAATTGCGTTATATGTTCTAGGCCAATTGTTTAAGGATTTTGAAAAAACATGCAAAACTAGAATTACACCAACATCGATTACAGAAGGGGAAAGGGGGTTTGAGCAAACAAAGCAGTGTTACCTTACTAAAGTTATGCCATTTTTCGATCTTCTTAAAGAACATTTTGAAGGCCTTAAAACTACCATCAATAATGATGTGAATCAAATGAAAAAGGTTTTTAAAGAAGTAGAAAATGAGGGTAACCAATTGGCAATCGATCTCAAATATAGTGAAATTGACAGAAAAAACATCCTCATCATGAATGAGGACTTGATTGCTAATTGCATTGCACAAGATTTCTTTTACACTGTTACTGGCTCTGCCCTATCTGCTAAGCAATTTCATGAAATGTCCATTACTTTAAATGTATTTCAGAATCGTGTGATTGAGCTTGAGGGGGAGAATTACCAACTAAACTACAAAATTCAAAATGACGACCATGACAACATGGTCAGGAGTTTTTCAAAACTTGAAGTTGATAATTTTAACTTGCAACTAAAATACCAACATCTGAAAGAAAACGTAAAAGTATCAAATGCCAAGACATCTTCGGATGCTCCTGAATTTGATACATGTTTTGAATTAGCCAAAAAGGATGATGTAATTCAAGCTCACTCAAACATGATTCGGAAGTTGAGGGCCCAAATTGCACAATTAAAATTGAACAAAAGCGATGTGACCAATACCAATTACCAGAAGTTGATTGATTCTCAAAACTTTCAGAAACAGGGCATGATCAATGAATTACAACATGAAAATGAGTGGCTTCGTGCTGAAATGTCAAACGCTAAACAACGTTACAAAGAATTGTTTAAGTCTATTAAAATAACACATGACCAAAACAATGAAAGAGTCACTTCTTTGTTAAATGAAATTGAGAATCTAAAGACTATGGTGAAGGGTAAAATGCACGTCGTTTCATGTGATCATGCAATTTCCAATGTACATGGTTGTAAGAAATATGCATGTGATGCTGTCAATGTCTCTCTTCCCCTTAGGAATAATAAGTTAATTAACAACAACTACCTTAAGAATCTTAAGGACTGTCTGGCCATGCTTAGAGAAACCATTGAAGATGA
This sequence comes from Artemisia argyi, assembly GCA_030686995.1. Taxonomy (NCBI): domain Eukaryota; kingdom Viridiplantae; phylum Streptophyta; class Magnoliopsida; order Asterales; family Asteraceae; genus Artemisia; species Artemisia argyi. Next base: position 107,516,566 of record CM060708.1, on the reverse strand, counting down.
GAGAATATCTAAAACAAATGATGATGTTGTTATTGGTGCTTGCTTCCTCACTAATAGAGCCCAGGAACTATTAGAATATGCCATAGGATCATGCCCCAAGAATGATAACAAGTCGGAAAGGTCATTTGCATCATACTCTAACAGTGGCAACAAACATATTACATTAGATCATCCCCAAACCATGTCACAATCCACCATCATGATCATCGGTAAACAAGTAGCAACTAATCATACTAATGTTCCCATCATTGCTTCTACAGGAGTAAAAGGTGTATCTAATGCTAGCAAGTCACAGCCTAGGTGCAATACAAAGAATGATAGGACCTTGCCAGCTAAGAGTACACTTATGAAGGAAGTATAAGAATCATCTAGGAACAATAAAGTTATGCTTAATGAAAGGAATCGAGTTGATTCAAACATTTGTGTTAACAATGATGTAATTAATTCGAATTCTGGTGCTATTTGTAATACTTGTAACAAATGCTTATTTTATGGTAATCATGATGCTTGCGTTGTGTCCTTTCTTAAATCCACTATGAAATCTCCAGTTATGAATGTCTCGTGTGTTAAACCGGTAAAACAAGTATGGAGTAAAACAGGAAAAGTGTTCACTAATGTTGGTTATCAATGGAGACCTACTGGAAGGAAATTCACTCTAAGGAAAAAGTTCCCAATGACTAGGATCACTAATTCCAAAGTTGTGCCTATTAAGAAGTGGAGACCTACTGGTAGACTATTCCCAATAGAAGAACTTAGTACCACTCCTAATTCTAGTGCATCAAAATGTGAAAGTTCCAGTGAGATATCTGTGACATATGATAATCCAATATTTGTGTGTGCTAACCAAACGGACCCCAACTGTTTGTGGGGCTCCAGCTTTTTCAGTTATCCACGATTGTCTGGTTTCAAATGCAGGTCGTACAAATCGTCCTTTGGTATTTGGACTCAGGCTGCTCAAAACATATGATTGGAGATCGCTCACGGCTCAAGAATTTCGTGGAAAATTTTATTTGTACGATTAGATTTGGAAATGACCATTTTGGATCTATAATGGGTTATGGGGATTACGTCTTTGGAGACAGTGTGATATCCAAAGTTTACTACGTGGAAGGACTTGGGCACAATCTATTTTCTGTTGGTCAATTCTGTGACTCTGATCTTGAAGTTGCTTTTAGAAAACACACCTGTTTTGTTAGAGAATTAGATGGGGTTGATCTACTCAAGGGGAGTTGGGGCACTAATCTTTATACCATCTCTATCGAAGACATGTTACGGTCCTCACCAATTTGCTTGCTTTCTAAAGCCTCCAAGAACAAATCATGGTTGTGGCATCGTCGTTTAAACCACTTGAACTTCGGTACCATCAATGAACTCACACATAAAGATCTTGTTCGAGGCTTGCCCAGACTGAAGTATGAAAAAGACTACTTGTGTTCCGCATGTCAAATGGGCAAAAGCAAAAAGCACACACATAAACCCAAGACAGTCAACTCCATCATGGAAGTCCTACACACTCTCCACATGGATCTCTGTGGACCAATGAGGATTCAAAGTATCAATGTAAAGAAATATGTGCTGGTTATTGTTGATGATTTCTCTCGATTCACGTGGGTAAAGTTTCTACGATCAAAAGACGAGACTCCAGAAACCATCATCAAACTCATAAAAATGTTGCAAGTTCGTCTCAACAAAACAGTTAGATTCATTCGAACTGATAATGGAACGGAGTTTGTGAACAAACAACTTACTCAATTTTATGAAGGTGTCGGAATTAGTCATCAAAAGAGCATTCCACGTACTCCTCAACAAAATGGAGTTGTTGAAAGACGCAACCGCACATTAGTTGAAGCTGCAAGAACTATGCTCATCTTCTCCAAAGCTCTTATGTTTCTTTGAGCTGAGGCAATTGCAACAGCATGTTATACACAGAATAGATCCTTGATACATCCTCTCCACTGCAAGACTCCATATGAACTGGTCCATGGCAGAAAACCGGATCTTTCGTTTCTTCGTGTATTTGGTGCATTGTGCTATCCAACAAATGACAGTGAAGACCTAGGGAAACTCAAGGCCAAGGCTGACATTGGTTTCTTTGTTGGCTATGCTCCAGAACGAAAGGGATACCAAATCTACAACAAACGTACCAGAGACATAATGGAAATAATCCACGTCACGTTCAATGAGCTGACAGAGCAACTGGTTCATGGACAATCAAGTTCTGGACCCGTACCTAACCTCTTATCTCCTGGACCTATAAGCTCCAGGCTTGTACAGAATTCCACCCCTGCTACTCCCTTCGTACCTCCTACAAGTGATGATTGTAAAAAGCTATTTAACCCCATGTTTGATGAATACTTTGAACCTCAAAATGTGGATGCTCTAGAAGTCACTGTCATTCCACAACCAGTTGGGGTAGCTAATGTCCCAATTGTTAATTCTGGTCCATCCACTTCGTTATCATGGGATCCTGAAGCTCCCACCATCAGTCATTCAATCACCACATCTAATGGTCAATCCTCATCTGTACAACGAGTTGCAGCTGTAAATAACTCTTTTGGTGAGAATCCCTTCGCTCCACCCGATAATGAGCCGTTTGTTAACATCTTTGCACCTGAACCGTCAAAGGATGCTACATCCTCAGATGAATCAAACACGGCTACCTCAGTTCCCTACTCTCAACCTCATGAACACCTTAGGAAATGGACAAACGACCACCCAATTGACAACATTATTGGAAACCCCTCACGTCTGGTGTCAACCCGTAAGCAACTTGCTACCGACACTTTGTGGTGCTTCTTCAATTCTGTCCTTTCTAAAGTTGAGCCTAAAGATTTCAAGGATGCAATGTCTAAACATTCATGGTTCACTGCTATGGTGGATGAAATCCATGAGTTTGATCGACTTGACGTGTGGGAATTAGTGCCACCTCCTGAGTGTGCTATGATAATTGCTCTCAAATGGATATTTAAAGTAAAGCTTGATGAGCATGGAGATGTATTAAAGAACAAGGCAAGACTTGTGGCAAAAGGATATCGTCAAAAAGAAGGTATTGAATTCGAAGAATCCTTCGCACCAGTTGCTAGAATTGAAGCGATAAGAATATTTCTGGCAAATGCCGCTAGTCAAAATATGGTGGTGTATCAGACGGATGTCAAGACCGCATTTTTAAAAGGCGATCTTAAAGAAGTGGTGTATGTAAGTCAACCTGAAGGATTTGTGGATCCTGAATGCCCTAACCATGTGTATCGCTTGAAGAAGGCCCTTAATGGTCTTAAACAAGCTCCCAGGGTGTGGTATGACACTTTGTCAAAATTCCTTCTTGCCAACAAGTTCTCCAAAGGTGCTGTTGATCTTACACTCTTTACCAGAAAGACGGGCAAAACCTTTCTTCATGTGCAAATATACGTTGATGATATAATATTTGCCTCTTCTAATCCCAAAGAGTGTGATCTATTCTCCCAGGAGATGAGTTCTGAATTCCAGATGTCCATGATGGGTCAAATGTCCTTCTTTCTAGGCTTGCAAATATCTCAGAATCCCAATGGGATCTTCATCAATCAATCCAAGTATGCTAATGAAATCTTGAAGAAATTTGGATTTGATTTATGCGACGCGGTTGATACTCCTATGATAGAAAGATCAAAACTTGATGAAGATGATATCGGAATCCCTGTTGAACAAACCAAGTATCGAAGCATGATTGGTTCCTTAATGTATCTTATTGTTAGCCGACCAGATCTTCTTTTTGCAGTCTGCATGTGTGCTCGGTATCAATCAAAACCTACCAAGAAACACCTGGAAGCTGTCAAGCGGGTCTTTCGGTATCTTAAAGGAACAATCCACTTGGGCCTATGGTACCCTAAGGATACCTCTTTGGCCCTCACCGCCTATTCGGATGCTGACCATGCGGGATGTCAGGATACTCGTCAAAGTACATCTGGGGGTGCTCAGTTCTTGGGTAACAAGCTAGTTAGTTGGTCTTCAAAGAAACAAATGAGTACTTCAATATCCTCCACAGAGGCTGAATACATTGCCATGTCCTCGTGCTGTGCTCAGATTCTATGGATGAGGTCTCAACTTTCGGACTATGGCTTCGTGTGCAACAAGATTCCTATGTATTGTGACAACAAAAGTGCAATTGCGCTTTGCTGCAACAATGTCCAGCATTCAAGAACTAAGCACATCGACATTCGACATCACTTCATCAGGGAGCAAATGGAGAAAGGAATTGTGGAACTTTACTTTGTGAGGACTGAGTTCCAGCTTGCTGATATCTTTACCAAAGCACTTTCTAGGGATCGATTTCAATTTATCCTCCCTCGCCTTTGTATGAAGAGTCTCACTCCTGAGGATCTCATAAGTCTTCAGGAAGATCAGGAGGAGTAAAGGGGTTGTTTCATATATCCTTTGTACATAGTATTAAATCAAAAAGAAAAATAGAAAAATATAAAACTTATAAAATCCATAAAAATATGAAAATTCACAAAAAAAAATCCAAAAATATTCTTCTCACGACATGTCTCTTGTGTAATCAATATTCTGTACGTTTCTAGAAATGTCATTCAATAATGACACGGAATCATACATATGCTTGAGCAAGAGTTTTTCGGTTTCAAATAAAGTTTTCTTTTCTAAAACATGTCGTTCCTAAAATTATTCTTTCAAAATATGGTTTGCTATTACTTCAGATAGCAACCCGGTCTTATTATTGGGGAAAGTTCGTCGCCAAAAAGACGACTGTTCCTTACAAAGGCATGAATTACTTCATATTCGTGCCTTTCCGATCTGGTGTATGCTTAAGTGCATCATTTCTGGTAAAAGAAGAGAAGTCTTCTTTGCATCTCAAATGCTTTTCCTTCAAAGATTCTTCGGGAAAGTATTTGCTCCAAACTTGGTGGTACCATGGTTTTTTGAAGATCAAACAAACCTGAAGAGTTGTTTAAAATTTACCACTCAATCGATGCTATAAAAAAATTATTACTTTATGCAAAATGTTTAATTTTAAAATGTGTCATCGATTGAGGGGGAGGATGATTTCAAAAACTATACATCATCAAAACAATGATCTTTGTGCATAACTTCAAGTGGATTAAGTGCAATTGTTATGTGTTAGTATATGAATTTTTCATGAGTTTCTCGCTAAACTCGAAATCATTTATAAACTCATCATCTCTAACACATAACATACTCCCTCAAGGTTTGAGGGGGAGCTTAAATGTTGTCTCAAAATCAGTCATTCTTAAAAATGTCACATCCTTCTCCAAAAACTTTAAACTTATTTAAATCACTTGGGATCACAAATTTCAAATGGTTTGAAATTTTTGATCGGGGGAGAAGATGTGATTTAAATATGAAAACTTGATTCAAAAGTGATGTTTTTGAACAAGAAAACAAAAATCTGCTCTTTCCTATGTGCCAAACTCTTTCGCATATCAATGCACATATTGAGGGGGAGCAAAATAATTTGTGTAAAAGATCCTTGCGTCTCATATGAGTGCATCTCAGTCGTGACTCATGAATTGACGAAACACAAATGTCATGAATCGAAAGGACTAGTCCTGGACGGGTAATAACTTTAAGCTGGTTTAACCAGTCATGTAAGCGTCTCTCGAAGAGGACTAGTTTAAGTAGAATGTACCGTTTCGAGAAACCTTGGGTGAATCTGATCGAGCCGGGTAATAACTTCAAACTAGTTTATCTAGTGATGTAAGCGTGCCTCGAATGCCCGGTCATGTTCACTCAAGGTAGATCAATTCAAAAGTGCAACTCTTCCCGACATGTGCAAATTTTAAATCAATACTTATGAGCACATGTTAAGGGGGAGCATTTGAAAATGACAAAACTCTCAATGTGTTAACAAAATGTGTTTCTCAATCATAAACACAATGAGAGAATTTTCAATGATTTGGTAAATGGCAACTTAGGACAGTCATAGAGTTATAAGGTGGCAAAGGCTAGGAAAACCGTCCTATGATCCGCCAGAGCCGGAGGGATCTACCCATGGACAATACCAAATAGATAGTATTTAGAAGTCCGTAGGTATGATTATGAAAAAGGAGAAATGTGAGAATGGAGAAAGAAGGGGTTGAAGAATTAAAAAGAAATGAAATGAGAAAGGGTGAAAAGAAATAGCCCTCTAATTATTCAACCTTAGGGCAGAAACCGGGTTCAATTCATATTCTACTGATTGTTGCTAAGGCGACATCGGTATTGAAGACAAGACGTCATGGACCCAGTGACGCAATGCACTAAACCTTCTAGCCAATCAAGTTCTCTTAAAAGAACTTGTTTCATTCTCACGGGGAACCGGTGTAATCTATCGTCATATCTCTTAGAGACAGTTGATATTGAAGCAGGAGACCTCACCCTAATCTCCGCATAGGAAAACCAAATGCACTTATTGAGTCTAGAGCCTCGAGATGCATAAAAAGATTTCATAGGAACACGTGCTACTTCTATCCTGGTTGTTCAACATTAAGGACACCAGTGGTTATCTTATGCGTTCTACGCAGAACTTAGCAATCTGCCAGAACATTTATGAGGGATGCTGCTTTAGTAACTTCCAGTGATTGAATGGAAATTCCTGCCAGGGTCAACATCAAAAAGCCCTGAAAGCAGGTCACTTAGGTAATTCCTTGTGGATTACGCTTAGTGGTCGCGACGGTTACTAATGGTCTACAGTCGTGGAGTGATCTCCGGCGACTCACCTAATCGTTGATCTACTTAGGTAGTTCGTGTAAATCCTTTCAGGGTTTGTCGATTGGGAACGATCTTGGTAAGGATTAGAAGGAGTCTTCACACTATGCTGTTGACAATCTCTAACTCCAAACATATAAGTACCGGATGATTTGTTGCTAACTGTATACTTGCAGGAATTTCTAACGGTTGCGGTTGATTGCTGAAAAGATGCTGATCCATCAACACATGCTCACACTTCGACTTCATAACTCAACGATATCATGATCATAGTATGGCTTTGATTGAGGCAAAAGCAGTCAACTAAATTCAACCACGAATGTGGTCAAACAAGTCAAACTCCTAAGGCTCAATGCTCCGCGGAAGTATAGTGTTTCCCCGGGTCGTTATGTCCCGACGAGGTGTGAATGGTTATCAAACGATTTCGTGATCGGGTGAATTTGGACGGAAAAAGGGTTTGAGTGAGTTGTGAATTAAGGAATATACGATGAAATAGCTTAAATAAGTTATATAAACAAGACTGGAAGCTAAGAAAAACCAGAAACGTTTAAAACTTAAAATGCGTACGTTTACGTTTAAAATAACGCGAACGTACGAAATAAAAAGTGAAAACTGAATTCTGAAAACACCCAGGGGGTGAAAATGACTTTTTTACAAACTAAAAGATAAAAGAAAATTTTTAGAAAAAGAAAATTAATTTTAACACTAATTAATTATTTAATATTAATTAAATACTAATTATTACTAATTATTAATATTTAAACAACTTAAATATAATATAATATTAATTAAATACTAAAAAGGTGAAAATAAAATTTCTAAAATTATTAAATAACTAAAAATAATTTTTAAAAATAAAAATATGTATTTTTGTCTTTTTGTGATTTTTATATTAATTAATTACTAATTAATTATTAATTACCTAATTAAACTATTTTAAATTAAGAAAAATAGAAAATGAACAGTAAAAATTACAAGAAAATTTCTAAAATTATTTTATAACATATAAAAGCTAGAAAAAAATATAAAAACTAGGTTACACTTAATAAAAACTAATTATACTATTTTAAACTTAATATTAATTAATAATTAATAAAACTAAAATTAATTCTAATAAATACTAAATGAGAAAATAAAAATCTGAGAAAATTATTATAAGTACTTTAATATAATAAAAAATTAATAAAAATATAAAAATGACAAGTACTTAATTAAAATCTAAAAATGGAAAATAAAATTAAATTACATTAAATAGAAACTATCACTTAATTTTAAATTTGTTTTTCTTGATTTTTCTTTTACCAACCTATTTATTAACTAAAAACTAACACTTTTTGTAAAAACAAACTTTTTGTAACTTAAAAATAAGCTGAGAACAAGCTAAAAGTTGAGACAGTTGACCAAAGTTGACCAAAATGGAAAATAAGCTTAAATGACCAAGAGTGGGGCCCACAATAGTGAAATCTGATCTAAACTAGTAATGTGAACATGTCTAAGCAAGAATTAACCAAAAAGATCCACAGAATAAGACAATAAGCTGAAATAAGCACTTCCACAAACCATATACCACTCAGAAATGGGACAGAAAGAAAGGCATGAATCAGGTGGGGTCCACAGGCCTAGGGGTCAAATGGTTGGTCAATCCATGGTGCCTACCAGGGGGGAGGGGGTTGAAAGGAGCTGAGTTGTGGCCATGGGAACCACTGAGGTGGCTGGAAACCACCACCAAAGGGTGGTGTTTGGGTGTGATGCTGTTGTAGCAGGGCACAGCTCAGCCCTGCAGGTTACTTTGGGGTGGTGTGGACACCACAAAAAAAATCACAAAATTTGAATGATGATGGGATCATGAAGATCAGCTGGAAGACTACAACTGGAAACAAATTTCAATCCATGAAATCAAGCACAAAATTCAAAACAAATGCTTGAACTTTTGAAATTTTCTGCCAAAGTAAAATTTTGACTTTTGATATTAGGGCCTAAGTTGACTAATCTGAGATTTAAAAGATCCTAGTTGATTACTGATGATGTTATAGGTTAAGTAGAAACTAAATTAAGCAATCCTAACCACTATTGAAATGATATGCATGATTATGCAACCTAATGAACTAACAGTTAATGAAATAAGGTGGATTAAGACCTATTTTGACTTTTTGTGAAAAGAACCACTAGTTTTAAGGTTTAACTACTCTAAATAGACCTAGTGTGACATTTCTTAACTAAGAACAATAACAAAAAGAACCTGTGCCATAGTGACATCAACTAATCCAAACACCCCTTTTGAACATTGAAAAAGTGATTTTCAAGGTAGAAGACTGATTTATTAAATAACAATGATTCAAAAGGTTGTAACATGATATAACAAGTTCACAATAGCACACAAAGACCAAACCAAACCACTGCTTATCACTAGAACTTGCTATGCCTGATTTAGCAGTTCATAAGAAAAACCTAAGCATCATGCAATCAATGAGACAACTAGGTGAAATTAAGTCATACTATCACTAAGCTAAGCACAGACAACCATAAAAACACAGATTAACACCTATTATAATAGATAGAACAGTAAATGGTAAAATGAAATAAAAGATTACCAAGGAATTAGACTGAGCATCAAACAACCAAGAACCAGTAACCAAACCTCATTCTAATGCCCCCCAATGGACTCTAAATGACATTCCATACTTATGCTTGCTTCTGCTTCTCTTCTTCTTGTGTCCTCTCTCTTTTTGGTTTTTTTCTTTTATTTATTTTTTTATTTTTTATTTTTTTTTTTTTATTTTTTGAGATTATTAATCAGGACTTGGCCAAAGATGATATAACTTATAAAGAACTTACTAATAAGCTCAGTTGAGCTTATTGAACAGTAAAACTACAATATTGACTATTATTAAACTGTAATGAAAATTTCGAATAGATTGAGCAAATTTGTAAGTGACAAGGAAAATTAATGCTTTAATTAGATAATGTTGAGATTAAAATAACAATGTTGAGAACACAAACTTTTTTAGCTGAGATTAACACTGGAAAAATAAAAGTTACATTAATTTTATATCAAGAATTACATTAAAACTACATTAACTACTAATAAACTAACTAACAGCTTCTCAGCTTCTCTTCTTCACTTTTATGGGCCAAGAGGAATGCCTAAGCAGTTCCCACTTCAATTGGGACCCTTGGATTAAGATAAGAAGATCTCATCCCTTCGTTTAGATTTTGGCGGGAAAAGTGGATTTTATCCACTTGAGCCTGATAACTTGGCAGTGGTGGGTTTTGGAGTTTTGTTGTTGTTTGGTTAGGCCAAGGGGGTGGGATATTGAGGGTGCAGGTAGTGAAGGGGTAGGGTGGTGATGTGGAGAGGGTGAGGTGGATGGTTGGTTGACTGGGGTGAGGTATAAAAAATGGGGGTGTTAATATTATTAGTGGTGGGCTGTTGGATGGAGATTGGGCCAGGGAGTGTGGAGTGGGCTGGTAAAATGGGGTAAGGTAGTTGGATCAGGTTAGTAAACAAAGGGTGGGATTTGGTTTTATTTGGTTTTGGTTTTGTTTGTTAAGGTTTAGAAATCACAAGGACCATTCATGTACTTCTGAAAAGTTAAGGGGTATATTCTGCCAAGTTTTTGAAACATATCCAAGGTACCATTCTTGCCAACTTGTAATTCCATAAGGACCCTTAATGTAATTTCTTCCAATTTTAACACCCGAGGACCATTTTTGCCAATTTATAAATTTGAGGGGTTAAACTTGTACTTTTTCCAAATTTTACCACCAAGGACCAATTATGATAACTTTTGCTTTACAAAGGACCATTGATGATAATTTCCACATTTTGAATACCAGGGACTAATTTTGACAATTTCTGAAAGTTCAAGGCCTTTTATGTCAATTTTGGATTTTGAGGGACCAAACGTGTAATTTTCTCAAACTTTTCACCCAAAGTTTAAATTGGATAATTTTTTGACTTTTAAAAACTTTGGGTTGACTTTTCTTTCATTTAAAACCTTCAGGGACTAGTTTTGTTAATTTTTGAAACTTGAGGGACTGAAACTGCCAATTGTGCAAACTTTGTTCGTTTTTCATTTGTTTTTAAACATTTTGCATCTAAAACTTATAAAACACACTTTTGGAATAATTTATGTATTTTGATGCGTTTTTTAGTGTTTTTGGATGTTTTGGCAGTTCAGATACGATAAAAATGATGAGTATTTACACACTCATCAATCCCCCATACTAAACTATTGCTAGTCCCTAGCAATCTTTTGAGAAAAACTTGATGGATTTGAAACTCTTTACCAAAAGCCATCACTTCTGGAGTAGCCAGGTGTAAGAACTGTGGCACACCTGATGACCGTGTGATTTTGAGCAAATCACCAGCTGTCAACGGATTTGATTAGTCTTTACCAAAAGCCGTTTGCTTCTGGACTAGCCAACTCTTGATGGAATAGTCAACATCTTGGTGAGCTGATTACCAATTATGGATTTTCCACGGCCTTTACCACAAGTCATAATCTTGCGGGCTAGCCAACTCATTTGTTTTTGGGGAGTTGAGGAACCATACAATTTTGGGCAAATTGCAAGCCATAAACGGATTTGAGATGTCTTTACCAAGAGCCGTTTGCTCCTGGACTAGCCAATCCCTTTTGTCGTTTAGACACGGCGGACTGATTACCACAAAAAATTTTGAACTTTAGTGAAAAAAAATTTTGAAAAATTTTGGTCAAAAACGGGGGTACTAGATAGTAAAATGTGATAAAATTCGCTAGAATAGCGAATACCCCCCCCCCCCCCCCCCCCACACTTAGGATGAATATTGTCCTCAATATTCAAAGTCCCGGCTATTATGCCGACATTTTAAACGTAAAAGGGCAACATTACAAGCTAAGCTTGGAAAACACCATTTTGTTTTTTCACTCTTGTAACCATAGCATGGGGGACTCCCCCACACTTAGGGTGAAAACCCTATATGAATGCTACTGTTTTTGTTTACCGAGTTGCTAGCTTGACTCGACCCCGAATTCATTTGTCCTTGGGGAAGCATGATGTGGAAGAAACAATCTCACTCGGACTTTCATTCAAGATGTTTGGATAAACATTTGAAGCACGTGAAAGTTCCACACCGATGAGATAAGTACCCGGCTGTAAATAGTAGAAACTATAAGCGGTGATGCCGGGGTCAAAGATAATGTCTTCATTCCCGAAGGAGTGAAGAACAGGAGAAGTCACCCGGTAGGTGAAGAACAGGAAGAAAACCATGATGAAAATCTTTATAAGATTTTCTTCCTCGAGATCAGGCTCCGTAGCCTGAGTTTGGATTTCAAGGGTTAAGCTCGTAAATATCCCGGGAGGGTGGGTGGGTATTTGTAAATTCTCATGATTGAGTGTATCTCCCCCCGGGTCATCATACTCCGGAGGAGTCATGATATGAGTGAGTTCACCGGAGAACTCCTCAAAGGTGAATGAATCATATTCGGGGAGAGAAATTTGAGAATGAGAAGTGGTACTGCCACTAATCTTCTCTCCCATATGATTAAAAGTAAAGGCTTCAAACTCCGGAATGGGATCATCGGAGAAAATGTCACTATCCTTAATCGGGATAGGAGATGAAATAGGTTTCATATTGAAAGCCTCAATTTTAGAAATGATGAGATTGACATTTAATAATGTAGCACGAAGTGCTTCATCTTTGATTTCAGTGTCAATCTCATCATTCTCTTCTTCTAAGCTAACTAGCTCAGAAGGTAATCCTTCCACATGACTGATGTCTCCAGAAGATAAAGAATTTTCATCAGTATGTGAAGTACTAAGCTCGATATTGGGATTAGAGTTTAAAAGATTTTCAGTTTCTCCCATATCGGCTTCAGGGTCAAGGAGACCACCATCACTTCCTAATGGAAGTGGATTGATGTGAGTAAGTTCATCTGTGAACTCCTCAATAAGAGGGTCAACATCCGAATGAGGCAATGGTGCCTCCTCATACTCAACTTCTCCATAAGATGTGCAATCATCATTAAAGTCGGAGAAAGTCTCAAAATGATCTTTTGGATTTTCAGGGTGATAAGGTAAATCACACACATGATCAAAAGTCCCCTGTGACTCTCCTGGGATTTGGACAAGGTTCTCAACACTAGACTTTATGAATTCGTCCGATTCCTTTGCAGGAACAGTGTCAAGATGTTCGTCCCCCATGTTCGGAGAGTGAGTGTGAACTTCGGGTGTGATATCAATAGACTGAGGGAGTTTAGAAGTACTAGCAGTTACGCTCAGTTCTCGAGTTGAAATTTGAGAGGAAAGGAAAGGAAATGGAAAGTTTTTTGTGTTCTTGAGTTTTATTTAAGAGGGGAAAGGGGGTTTGTAAAGGAGAGGAGAGGAAGATTTGATAGTAAAATCTTCCTCCCACTTTTGGGAGGAAAGGGAAAGGGAAGGTGAAAAAAACTCAAGAACTGAGCCTTAAGGAATTTTCAAGTTCCATTTGATCAATGGCTAGTGACTTTGTCACATTATTTTCTCCCTGATTCTCCATGGAAGGAATCACAACAGATGAATCTGATGAATTGTTTTGAATAATAACAATGTTATCTTCATCATCATCACTGTCATCATCGTCATCATAAAGAGCAACATAGCGAAGATTGGCACGTATTTTATCCGCTCTTTGCTCAGCAAGTAATTCTTCCATGCTCATTTCGTTTCTAGCATCTCGTTCCTCGGCAAGAAATTCTGCCATTGATTTTTCACGAGATTCTTGAAACGATGTAGTGGCTAACTCCTCCTTAAGTTTTTGCAAAATTTCATGAGCCTCTAGTAAAAGTTCTGGCTCGGTATCCTGAGGAGTTGCTTGGATCATTTGGTACTGTGGAGGTTAGTTTTGAATTGAATAGTCATAATTGTTACACGGAAATGGATTCCTTGTTTGACAATCTGAGCTAAAGTGAGAACCTCCACAGTATTCACAACAGTAAAACTGATGTGGCTGTGAGTCGTACGTGCTAGAGTCATAATTGTTATCAGGAAACTGCTCATAGACAAGCGTGTTGCCCGATTGACAATCAGAACTGTAGTGTGGGCCACCACAGTACTCACAACAGTTAAACTGTTGAGTCTGGTTTGGTGAATTGTATGGATATTGGTCGTAACCAAAATTTTTATTATTTTGACAATCAAAACCTTGGTGAGGACCTCCACAATATTCACACGAAAAGTTTGGTGTATTTTGATACGAACAATGATTATGATTTGGATAGTATGATTCTTGCTCGTATGAATGTGATGGGTAATTGGAAAAATTTGGGGAGTCGTTGAATGAGTTCTGATTAGGATCATAAGAAAATGAATTCCTCGAACCACAAAACAAACAACTCCCGTCTCGTATATCATTACCACATTGTACACATGTACACCAACGACATGGTAAACCAAAAAGTGGCTCACCACAACCAACACAAGGGATAAAATCCGGAGGTGGGACAAGTGGTGTGCTCTTAGAGCTAGCAATTTCCACCACTTTCGTTATGGTCTCGGGTTTTGGTTCTTGATAATCGTGAAGATTGGGCAAGTCGTTCTTTTCAGTCACTGCCCTAAGCTCTGTACGTTTGCTTGATGACCTTATAACCTTATATCGTGAAAGATCAGGATTGATTCTTGAAGGTTTAGGAGCATTTGTGAGCTTAGGTTTTTGGATAACCGTAGGTTGGACGTATTTAGCACTTCCATCGTCATAGGGAAGTACAGGGTCCTTTGTCACCTTGGTTTCTTGATTCATTTCCCTCACCGGAGAGGGAATAGGAATCGAAGGTCCATCATAATCACTACGACATCTCGATATCTTTGACAAGGCCATAAGTTTTTCAACTTTGCTTTTAAAGGCCCTTTGTTCAAAGAATTCGTCATCGAGAGATGCCATTAGAATCAATTACGGGACAAGTGTAAGAAGTGAGAATCAAAAGGATAGAGGGTAAAGGGATGAAGAATCAAAAGGGTAGGAGGGTAAAGATGGATATTTTTGGCGTTTTTGAAAAACATTTTGTAAGAAAGAAAATCTTTTTGGGTTTTTTGTGTTCGTTGAAAACTGATTTTACAAAGTTTTCAGGAACAGTTTTGTTTTTGTAATAAGAAAATATGAACAAAGGATGGTAAATATACAATAAGTGTATATCCAGATTCACCAATCTGTAAAACCGTGTAGAATACGCGCACGACCTCCCCGGCAGCGGCGCCAAATTTTGATTGAGGCAAAAGTAGTCAACTAAATTCAACCACGGATGTAGTCAAATAAGTCAAACTCCTAAGGGTCAATGCTCCGCGGAAGTATAGTGTTTCCCCGGGTCGTTATGTACCGACGAGGTGTGAATGGTTATCAAACGATTTCGTGATCGGGTGAATTTGGACGGAAAAAGGGTTTGAGTGAGTTGTGAACTAAGGAATATACGATGAAATAGCTTAAATAAGCTATATAAACAAGACTAGAAGCTAAGAAAAACCAGAAACGTTTAAAACTTAAAATGCGTACGTTTACGTTTAAAATAACGCGAACGTACGAAATAAAAAGTGAAAACTGAATTCTGAAAACACCCAGGGGGTGAAAATGACTTTTTTACAAACTAAAAGATAAAAGAAAATTTTTCGAAAAAGAAAATTAATTTTAACACTAATTAATTATTTAATATTAATTAAATACTAATTATTACTAATTATTAATATTTAAACAACTTAAATATAATATAATATTAATTAAATACTAAAAAGGTGAAAATAAAATTTCTAAAATTATTAAATAACTAAAAATAAGTTTTAAAAATAAAAATATGTATTTTTGTCTTTTTGTGATTTTTATATTAATTAATTACTAATTAATTATTAATTACCTAATTAAACTATTTTAAATTAAGAAAAATAGAAAATGAATAGTAAAAATTACAAGAAAATTTCTAAAATTATTTTATAAAATATAAAAGCTAGAAAAAATATAAAAACGAGGTTACACTTAATAAAAACTAATTATACTATTTTAAACTTAATATTAATTAATAATTAATAAAACTAAAATTAATTCTAATAAATACGAAATGAGAAAATAAAAATCTGAGAAAATTATTATAAGTACTTTGATATAAGAATAAATTAATAAAAATATAAAAATAACAAGTACTAAATTAAAATCTAAAAATGGAAAATAAAATTAAATTACATTAAATAGAAACTATCACTTAATTTTAAATTTGTTTTTCTTGATTTTTTTTACCAACCTATTTCATAACTAAAAACTAACACTTTTTGTAAAAACAAACTTTTTGTAACTTAAAAATAAGTTGAGAACAAGCTAAAAGTTGAGACAGTTGACCAAAGTTGATCAAAATGGAAAATAAGCTTAAATGACCAAGAGTGGGGCCCACAATAGTGAAATCTGATCTAAACTAGTAATGTGAACATGTCTAAGCAAGAATTAACCAAAAAGATCCACAGAATAAGACAATAAGCTGAAATAAGCACTTCCACAAACCATATACCACTCAGAAATGGGACAGAAAGAAAGGCATGAATCAGGTGGGGTCCACAGGCCTAGGGGTCAAATGGTTGGTCAATCCATGGTACCTACCAGGGGGGGTTGAAAGGAGCTGAGTTGTTGCCATGGGAACCAATGAGGTGGCTGGAAACCACCACCAAAGGGTGGTGTTTGGGTGTGCTGCTGTAGCAGGGCACTGCTCAGCCCTGCAGGTTACTTTGGGGTGGTGTGGACACCACAGAAAAAATCACAAAATTTGAATGATGATGGGATCATGAAGATCAGCTGGAAGACTACAACTGGAAACAAATTTCAATCCATGAAATCAAGCACAAAATTCAAAACAAATGCTTGAACTTTTGAAATTTTTTGCCAAAGTAAAATTTTGACTTTTGATATTATGGCCTAAGTTGACTAATCTGAGATTTAAAAGATCCTAGTTGATTACTGATGATGTTATAGGTTAAGTAGAAACTAAATTAAGCAATCCTAACCACTATTGAACTGATATGCATGATTATGCAACCTAATGAACTAACAGTTAATGAAATAAGGTGGATTAAGACCTATTTTGACTTTTTGTGAAAAGAACCACTAGTTTTAAGGTTTAACTACTCTAAATAGACCTAGTGTGACATTTCTTAACTGAGAACAATAACAAAAACAACCTGTGCCATAGTGACATCAGCTAATCCAAACACCCCTTTTGAACATTGAAAAAGTGATTTTCAAGGTAGAAGACTGATTTAGTAAATAACAATGATTCAAAAGGTTGTAACATGATATAACAAGTTCACAATAGCACACAAAGACCAAACCAAACCACTGCTTATCACTAGAACTTGCTATGCCTGATTTGGCAGTTCATAAGAAAAACCTAAGCATCATGCAATCTATGAGACAAGTAGGTGAAATTAAGTCATACTATCACTAAGCTAAGCACAAACAACCGTAAAAACACAGATTAACACCTATTATAATAGATAGAACAGCAAATGGTAAAATGAAATAAAAGATTACCAAGGAATTAGGACTGAGCATCAAAAAACCAAGAACCAGTAACCAAACCTCATTCTAATGCCCCCCAATGGACTCTAAATCACATTCCATACTTATGCTTGATTCTGCTTCTCTTCTTCTTGTGTCCTCTCTTTTTTTTTTTTTTTTTTTTTTTTTTTTTTTTTTTTTTTTTTGATTTTTGAGATTATTAATCAGGACTTGGCCAAAGATGATATAACTTATAAAGAACTTACTAATAAGCTCAGTTGAGCTTATTAAACAGTAAAACTATAATATTGACTATTATTAAACTGTAATGAAAATTTCGAATAGATTGAGCAAATTTGTAAGTGACAAGGAAAATTATTGCTTTAATTAGATAATGTTGAGATTACAATAACAATGTTGAGAACACAAACTTTTTTAGCTGAGATTAACACTGGAAAAATAAAAGTTACATTAATTTTATATCAAGAATTACATTAAAACTACATTAACTACTAATAAACTAACTAACAGCTTCTCAGCTTCTCTTCTTCACTTTTATGGGCCAAGAGGAGTGTCTGAGCAGTTCCCACTTCAATTGGGACCCTTGGATTAAGATAAGAAGATCTCATCCCTTCGTTTGGATTTTGGCGAGAAAAGTGGATTTTATCCACTTGAGCCTGATAACTTGGCAGTGGTGGGTTTTGGAGTTTTGTTGTTGTTTGGTTAGGCCAAGGGGGTGGGATATTAAGTGTGCAGGTAGTGAAGGGGTAGGGGGTGATGATGATGTTAGCAGGGGTAGGGTGGTGATGTGGAGAGGGTGAGGTGGATGGTTGGTTGACTGGGGTGAGGTATAAAAAACGGGGGTATTAATATTATTAGTGGTGGGCTGTTGGATGGAGATTAGGCCAGGGAGTGTGGAGTGGGCTGGTAAAATGGGGTAAGGGTGTTGGATCAGGTTAGTAAACAAAGGGTGGGATTTGGTTTTATTTGGTTTTGGTTTTGTTTGTTAAGGTTTAGAAATCACAAGGACCATTCATGTACTTCTGAAAAGTTAAGGGGTATATTCTGCCAAGTTTCTGAAACATATCCAAGGTACCATTCTTGCCAACTTGTAATTCCATAAGGACCCTTAATGTAATTTCTTCCAATTTTAACACCCGAGGACCATTTTTGCCAATTTATAAATTTGAGGGGTTAAACTTGTACTTTTTCCAAATTTTACCACCAAGGACCAATTATGATAACTTTTGCTTTACAAAGGACCATTGATGATAATTTCCACATTTTGAATACCAGGGACTAATTTTGACAATTTCTGAAAGTTCAGGGCCTTTTATGTCAATTTTGGATTTTGAGGGACCAAACGTGTAATTTTCTCAAACTTTTCACCCAAAGTTTAAATTTGATAATTTTTTGACTTTTAAAAACTTTGGGTTGACTTTTCTTTCATTTAAAACCTTCAGGGACTAGTTTTGTCAATTTTTGAAACTTGAGGGACTGAAATTGCCAATTGTGCAAACTTTGTTCACTTTTCTTTTGTTTTTAAACATTTTGCATCTAAAACTTATAAAACACACTTTTGGAATAATTTCTGTATTTTGATGCGTTTTTTAGTGTTTTTGGATGTTTTGGCAGTTTAGATACGATAAAAATGATGAGTATTTACACACTCATCAGGCTTCAACCGTGCTTCCTCAACTCTGATGAAGAAGATCATGATCCTGAAAAGTGTGAGCATGCCAACACAAAGAGGTTCATATCACATGGAGACATTACTACTCCAAGATGACTTTCAAACATTCTTTTGGATGATGCAGCTGATGTTACTTCCAAAGATCATCCATCACATTGAAGGTGTCATCTAGAGTCTTCCACTTAAAGCACAAAGATCTCAACGATGAAGAATCAAAAGGCTACGAGCTACAAAGATGTCGTCAAAGATCTGAATGCTATGACTCAACATTAAGTTTCCGGGGTGACCTCCCTTAGGGGGAGATTATTAGGAATACGATTATTCATCTGAAGACTCGGTCACCCCGAGTATAGTTTAGCATATTTTAGCTCGTAGTAATTATCATATTAGTTAGTATGTAGAATAGTATTAGTTAGTATTTGTGGAGTCGGGTCGAGTCTCTTACCCACTGTCAGCCCGCTCTACAGCCCGTTTCAAGGGGCGTTTTCATTGTAACTATATATACCCTTTCCCACCCATGGGAAAAGGTTAGACCTTCATTTGCAATCTAACCTTTCACAAGTTTTCACATACAAGGCTCCCACCTCTCTCATCTCATTCTCTCTCTAACATCTCACTAGAAATTACATCTTTAATCATTACAAAACACTTAACCATCCATGTTCATATATTAGAGTATATTACATCTCCCCTCCAAACACCTATGTCTAAGAAGCATTAAATACCTTTCCCCTGCACAAGTTATCAGACCCATTTGCAATCTAATTTTCCTGCCAAAATGACATAGAAGGCTAAGATTGCACTAAATGCATCAAATGGTCCTAATTAATGGTGGGAAAGCACAAGAAGCACAGAAGGAGTGAAGAAACCCTAATTAGCTTAGTATAAATAGAGAAGCATTGCAAGCCTAAAAAGGCAGTTAGTTAAGTAGAATAGTTAAGTAAAAAAATTAGAATTTAGTTAAATTTATGTTAAGTGCAATTTCATCTTTCAAGCTCAGTTAATTATCGGTTATTAAGTCATTAAAAGCTTTCTTGTACTCAGATTCTCAGTTTGTACTCAAGTATTCAAATTCAATGAAAAGTTTAAGTTTTAATTCAAATCTCATTTATGTTCAAAATCATATTCAAAAGTTGTTAAGAGAGATTCAAAAACTCACATTAGCTTCTCATAGCTTAATGTGAGTCTTTTTTTAGCCATTTGGTACTGAATTGAAGAAGCTCACCTCAAAAAGGAAAAAGTCAACAAAAGTCAACCTGATGGTTGATGGAATAAGCAGTTGGAATAAGCTTATTGAGCTTTATCAACTTTGACGAAAGCTCATTGGTGCTTTCAATCCTGTTGAGTTCCTAATTCCATGTCATTTTCATTTTTACCAATTTTAGATTATTTTGTAAACTGCTTATTATTTGCCTCTTTAGTCCTACTTTTAGTTTATTTATGCTTATTCATGATAATATGTGCTAGGGATGTTAATTTGGTAGTCTAGTTAGCCTTGGTTCATAGTTTCATATCTTAACTGTCAATATTAGCCAATTAGTGATTTTGCTTATTTCCTAGGTTTAATTGCTTATTTCCAGTTTTAAAGTGCTTATTATACCTTAGGTTTTAGTGGATCATTGTCTTCCTAAGTTTTAGCCTAGAAATACTTGTGCTAGTTTTAAAAACCAAGACAATGCATATAAAGGGGTGTTTGGATTTAAAGAGTTATCTCTGTTTGGCTTGGTTTTAGTTGTAGCAAATACTTTAGACAATGCATATAGGACTCATATAGGCTAGTTAAACCATAAAATCAGTAGGTTATTAGTAAAAAAGTCAAAATCATCTCTAATTTCTAGAATTGCATACTCAAAAGGTTTTTAAAGTTACATAAGGCATCATTTAGTTGCATAAGTAGGTATTTTAGCTTAATTCACTCTCATCATAGCTTAAAACATCATTTAGGATCATCTAGGATCAATCAAAAGTTTATCAAAGTCAACATATGCATAAACAAGAAAAAAAGTCAAATTTACCAAAACAATTTTTAGCAGATATGTTTTTTAATTTTCATTTTCTCATATCTTCACCAAATCTTGTGAAATTCTGGAATTAAGAACTATGAAAGCTTGTTTAATTCATGGTATTTTTATTTCATTTTTTAGATTTTTTTGGTTGGTTTATGACGTGCCGTAATCATTGGATTAGGCCTTAATTTTCCAAATAGCCAAACAGCAGTTTGATTTTTATTTTTCATTTCCACAAATCTTCACCAAATCTTGTGAAATTCTGGAATTAAGAACTTTGGAAGCTTGTTTAATTAGTGATATTTTTATTTTATTTTTTAGAATTTTTTTTGGTTGGTTTATGAGGTGCCGTAAACTGCGCAATCAAGCATACAAGTCAACATATCAGGACTGTTTGGAATTACATGTATGCATTTGCTTATTTTGGCTTATTTGATGATTGTGGTTTGCCTATTTGCTACTTTTAGCTTATTTTAAGATTGTCTTAGTAGGTTTTTACTCAAGGTTTAGCTTTTAGCTTATTTGATTGCTTTTTAAAACCAAAAATCTTCTTTTTAAACCATTTTAGCCCACTATTAGGAAAATAAGCTCTCACAGAGCTTATTTTAGCTTTTTAGAAAAGTTGGTTTTGTAAAAGTTTCTTATTTTTACTTGTTAATAAGTTTTGTAAAAAGAAAAATTAAAAAAATAGTTTAAAAAAAATTGGGTTGGGACAAGAATCGAACCTGGGACCTCAAGGCAAGCACAGACACAACACCACACACAAACACCAACTGCCCTATGGACTTTCTCACGTTATACTTTGTAAATTTTATTTATATAGTAGTTTTGTAGTATTTAGCTTATTTAGCTTATTCCACAGCTTATTAATAAGCTTTTGGAACTTTTTATATTTTTCCTAAGTTCCTGTCACCATTAAGGACTTTTAGAAAAAATTTCATAATTTTTCAAAATCATTTGGTTTTTTTAAACATTTAATTTAGTTTAAATATTAATTAAATCATAATAGAAAATATAAAAGTCAAAAAAATATTTTTCTTTTTTCCAAAATTTTATTTTATCATCTGGATCGTAGGAAAATTGCTTTTCTGTCTGTTGGATTAGTATTGCTCAAATTTTACTTTTCATTTTGTGTGGTTATGTTATTTTTAATATAAACGCGCGTTTTTAAGTTTGAATACATTTTAGGATAATTTTATTTCATGTAATTGTTAATATTCCTTATTTAAGTTGTTTGCATTTATATTTGCTTAGTATAATCATCAAAATCCAATTCCTGTTAAATCCTTTCAAATCACTCGATCACGAAACGTTTTCAAAAGTACAATTTCACACCTCGCTGGGACATAACGACCTGGGAACACACTGTACTACACCCGATCACTTCACGTTACGTCAGGTTTGACTTTGCTAACCACACCAGGTTTTGAGTTGTTGAATCGGGCGTTATCAAAATTTTGGCGCCGCTGCCAGGGAGGTGTGATGAGTGTGTAAATACTCATCATTTTTACCATTTCTGAGCTGCCAAAACATCCAAAAACACTCAATAATGAATCAAAATAGTGAAAATATCCTAGGAAAGTGTTTTACATGTTTCAAATGCAAAAATACCAAAAACAGATGAAAAACGCACAAAGTTTGCATAATTGGCAGTTTCAGTCCCCCAACTTTCAAAAGTTGTCAAATCTAGTCCCTGGTCATTCTAAAAACTTGAAAAAGTCACCAAAGGTCCTTATAAATCAAAAAGTTACATAATTAGTCCTTTGGTGAAAAGTTTCACAAAATGTTAAGTTTAGTCCCTGAACTTTGAAAATTGTCAAAAATGGTCCCTGGGATATGAAAAACTTTGAGAAAAACAAATTTTGTCCTTGCACTAACCTTTTATGACAGGATTGGTCCTTGGTGGAAAGTTTGGTGAAAATTACACGAATGGTCCCTGAAGTTTGAAAGTTTGACGGTTTCAGTCCCTGGTGAAAATAAAATTGAAAAATCATCAAAGGACCTTAAACTATTCATGATATGGCATAATACACCCTTGGAATCAATTTGGAAAAATGCCAAATCCAACCCCTCAACTTTCGGTAATTTACAAAATAAGTCCTTGTGTATATCATAAACCAAAACCGGATCCAACATAAATAATAATACTAATCCAATCCAATCCCTTAGCCCACCCCCATTTCCTATTCTTGGGCCCAAGTCTCACCAATCCAGCCCAATCCCACCCTTTAATAAAAACGGGGTCAAATGGTTTGACCCTGGTCAAATACCAGGTCAACCACCCCTTTTCCTTTTCCCTCTCACCCATAAAACCACCAAACCACCCCATGGTATTGCAGCTCCACCACCACCACCACTTGCCCATCCCATCACCACTAACCCACACCCCTACACCTACCTCACATCAAGCATTAAATGCCACCACCACCCTCTTGTCTGATTTCCATAATCAAATTGCGAAGGTTCCCGCCAAAAACACGTGGCACCATTAGAGTGGACCAAAGAATCCAGAGAGAGATGGGAAATGATCAGAAGATGCTGGGAACCCTAAAGGATGGCTATAAATAGAAGAAGAAGTGCAAGGAAGCTATGTGTAGTATTATTAGTCTTAATTTGTGTCGAATTTAAAGTATCTTTCAAATTAGTGTAATCTTTTCAATTTCAAGCATTGTAACAGTGTTAGTAGTGTACTTTAAACCTTTTGAAGTAATAAAATCACAAGTTCCAATTCTGTTTTTCATCTTTGCAATTTACTCAAATTCTGAATTATTCAAATAGCTCAAGTGTTAATGGTGTACTGAATTATGGACTGAAATAAGCTCATATAGGCTCCCATAAGCTTGTTGAAGCTTTAGAGACTTTAAACAACCAGAGTTACTAGAAGATAACCAAAGATATAAAAATGGTCAACTATGGTCAACTGTCTTGTTCTTAACTTGATTTCAGGTACTGAGGATTGGTGAGCAATATTGGAGCTGGAATTTGCCTATCTAAAGATAGGCTTCATAAGGAAAACCCTCTGTTCATGCTGAGGGTACCCTTGTAAGAATTTGCTCATTTAAGTTTTTCACTAAAAATTCCTAGTTCTTAGTTTTTCTTTGATTGCTTGCTTTTGGTTACCAATCTGTGTTTGATTGTGTTATTTGATTGTTAGTTAAGTAATTTTTAGCCTAAATTAAATAGTTTGTTTGTTAGAATAATTAGTTACTTAAAATTTAGTATTTAACTGTCATAATAGCTTAAGTAAGAAACCTGTGTAATTATCATTGTGATCTGTTTCCAAAGTGCTTAAATAAGTTCTTATAATCATAATTAGTAGATTGGAATCAAGGAATTGAACCCTAGTACCTCATTGGTTTGAAAATCACCAAACAATCCTACATAAAGGGGTGTTTGGATTTGCAAAGTTGGTTGTGTTTGTGTGGATCTCAGAGGGAAAAATTAGTATAAACATCATACTCTAAGTTGCATTGGGTGGTTTCAAACTTAAAATCAGTTGTTGTTTTGGTCTAAAGTCAAAATCTCACAAATTTGTCTCTCACAGTTAACTGTGAGAGTTTTTGGTGTCCAAAACCATCTCATTAGCTTAATAATTAGTTAATATAGAGTAAAATAGCTTAATTACATCTTATTACATCACTTTGGATCAGTAGGAGTCATTGGAATTTCATCAAAGTCAAAGTTTGAGTTTTCATCAAAAAAGTCAAATTGTTCATTCTCAGATTTTTGCAAAATCTCCAAGATTAATTCTGACTTTTGTGTTTGGATTTGGATTTCAAAATTTTCACAAGTAACTCTCTACCAGCTCATCTTTTCAAATCCACAATTGGCTTAATTTTGTGATTTTTCTAAAAGCTTCCACAAGCCTTTGAACTGAGCTGCAGGGAAGAAGCCTTCCCCTGCACCAGCATACTCAGTTCATCATCACCACTTTGGTGGTGATTTGTGACCACCTCAGTGGGCCCCACTTTCCATACTTGGCACCATTGACCCCCCCTCCTACCAGGGTAAATACATTGACCCTTGGTTTGACCTAGGACCTAGTGGACCCCACCTGGTTTAGCTCATTAACTTTGTCCCAGTTATGTGTTTATTTCCATTGTGAAAAGTGCTAATTTGATCTCATTTAGCTTATTTGTGCTTAATTCTTGTTGTTTCTGGCTTATTTGAGTCTGTTGAGCTAGTTTGTACCCATTTTTGCCATTGTGGGCCCCACCTTCACTCATTTGATCTTATTTGTCAAAATAGTCAACATAAGTCAACTGTCTAGCCAAAGGGGGTGCTTATAGCTTATTTAAAAGCTATTTTTCAAAGTATTTTCACAAAAGTTTCTCATTTCCAGTAGTAAAGTTAGTGTGTAAAAGAAAAATCCAAAAAAGTCAAGTTTAAATTAAGTGATAGTTTCTATTTAATTCAATTTAATTTTAATTTTCATTTTTAGATTTTAATTAAGTACTTAGTATTTTTATATTTTTATTAATTACCTTATATAGTAAAGTATTTTTAGTAAATTTTTTTAGATTTTTATTCTGTCATTTAGTATTAATTAGATTTAATTTTAGTTTTCTTTATTAATAATTAATATAAAGTATTAAATATCATATTTAGTTTTTATAAAGTAAAACCTAGATTTTATATTTTTCCTAACTCTAATATAGTATAATAGACTTTTAGCAAATATATTTTTAAATTCTACTGTTCATTTTCTATTTTTCTTATTTTAATTCTTTAAATTAGAATAAAAGTAATTAAAAGGTATATAATTAGTGGATTAATCTTAAAACATAATTTTTAGAGTTTTTATAATTTTGTAGGATTCCTGTGATGGTTAAGTAATTTATAAATTTTCTCATAATTTTCTAAGATAATTTAGTATTAATATTAATTAAAAGTAGTTTAATTAGTTTAATTAAGTTAAATAGTTTTCAATTTATAAAAAACCAATAAAAAGACAAAAATATTTATTTTTATTTTTTATACTTTCTTCAAGTTCTAATTTAAGTTTAGAAATTATTTTTGCAAATTTTTAGTTTAATTTGTAGTAGTTATAATTATTAGTTAATTTAAATTAGATTTTAATTTAGATTTTAAATAGTTTTATTAATTAAATAATATTTAAATAATATTTTAATCATTTTCATAATTTCATTTTCATTTTTAATATTTAAGGTTCAAAAAGTGTCAAAAGCACCCCCTGTAGTTTGTTAAATACCAAATCCCACTTTTTCAGTCCGATTGTGTAAATCTGAATTGTAAATACGTGCATATATCTGGTATCTGATTTTTGTGAATAATATATCTGTGTACCAATACCAAAATAACAGTAGCAAAATCAATTCCACATCATCTGGGCTACTGTCCTCAGTGCCACTCACTCATAAACGATTCCCAAAGCACCATTTCAATCTCGCTGGGACTTTAACGACCCGGGGAAACACTATACTATCCACGGAGCATTGAGATAAGCTGTTTTTGACTAGTTGACCTTGGTCAATTATATCTGATGGTTTAGACTCAATCAAAATTTGGTGCCGCTGCCGGGGAGGTTGTTGCGTGTTTTAAAAAAAATCGTTTTAAGTTTAGTGGTTTTCAAAACCCTCCCTGTACAAATTTCACACAAATTTGTAAAAAAAGTTTTTGTAAAAACTTAATCATATCAAAAAAAAAAAAAAAAAAAAAAAAAAAAAAAAAAAAAAAAAACGTTCATTAACACTTCTCCTGAAGTGTTGAAAACACCAAAAAAAATAAAAATAATCAAAAACAAACTGTGAAGTTAAATTACTTCGTGTTCTTTAAGATTACAACCTGAAACAGTTGGTTTAAGGTAAGTTCTGACATTAAATTGCGAACTGAAGAGGAAACCTATTTACTTCCTCCCGCCAGCCTGCGAGTAATCTTAAAGGGACGATTT
Source organism: Artemisia argyi (assembly GCA_030686995.1). NCBI lineage: Eukaryota > Viridiplantae > Streptophyta > Magnoliopsida > Asterales > Asteraceae > Artemisia > Artemisia argyi. The sequence goes on along the minus strand of CM060708.1, from coordinate 107,489,777 downwards.
CGGTTAACGAATCAGTTCCAAAAATATTTCCCAAGTTTTCTGCACACACACCCATAAGCCTAAAGCAGTTTTTCAAATTAATAAATAAACCCATAATAAGTTCCCAAACTTAAGATTAAAACTTGCCTTTATATCCCTGTGAGTGGTGTACCTTTTTCAAAGAAGCCATTCACTTGTGATTTCTCGTTTAAGTTCACTGTGGTTTTGCCTCGATCTTGTTTTGAAAAATTGTTTTTAGTGCATGCGCACTTGGTCACAAACAAAACGTAAACATCAGAAAAACGTACCCGAGCTACGTTCTGACACACAAGAACCAAAGACCGAAATGGCCGCTGGGCCACCACCACCTTTACCACCCCCTGACACTCCCAGGGATGAGCCAGCTCCCGATCTCCGAACGATGGAGGAGCTGTGCCAGCCTACCATGCAAGGGCGGGGTGGGCCTATTGCACCACTCACTATTGAGGCTACGGACTTTGGCCTCAAGCACCACATGATCCAACAAGTCCAAAATTCGTGTCAATTTCATGGATTACCGGGTGACGATGCCAATAAGCATCTTGACAAATATCTCACGGTCACCCAAAGCATGAAATAGCATGGTGTCACCGATGATGCCCTCCGGCTGTACCTCTTCCCCTATTCTCTCACTCATCATGCCACTGCATGGTTTGACCGACTTCCAAAGAATTCTATTCGTACCTTTGACGAAATGGTAACCAAGTTTTTAGCAAAATATTTTCCACCATCCATGGTTACCAAGTTACGAAATGATATCAGCAACTTCCGGCAACGTCCCGAAGAGTCTCTTTTTGAGGCTTGGGAGAGTTATAAGCTAACCATTGATCGGTGCCCTAACCACAATATGTTGCAAGTTACCATCATAGATACCTTCTATAATGGTCTGACATTGAGGCACCGAGACATTCTCAATGCTGCTGTTGGTGGGACCTTTATGAAAAGGCGTCCCGAGGAGTACTATGACTTAATCGAGAACATGACTGCCTACCATAACTTTTGGGATTCCTCTGTGGAGAGGGATGTGTCATGTCATTCAGTTACTCCCTCATCATCATCTCCTGAAATAATTGCTCTTACCAAAAAGATGGATGATATTTCTACGGCTGTGTTGAGAATGAGCCAAACGATGCAAAATCAGGTTCAAAATCAATAAGTGAAAGCCGTGGCCCGAAGTTGTGAAACTTGTGGGGACCCCCATCTGTATTCTGAGTGTCCAGCTACTGCTGGCTTTCCTCCAGAGAACGTATATGCTGCTCACGGTTCCTACAATACGGGGGGTAATTCTTACCAACCGCAAGGGGACCGTAATCTCTTAAGCTATCGTTCCAACAATTTTCTCGGACCTCCCGGTTTTAACCAAAATCAAAACCGTAACTCGAATAAGAATTTTAACCAAGGTCAAAACTCAAATTTCCAAAACCCGAATCAAAATCAAGGCCAGTTTAATCAAAACAATTTTCAAAATGGCAATCAAAATCAAGGTTTTCAAGGAAATTTTCAAAGAAACCAGAATCAAGGGAATTACAATCAGGGTAATTTCAATCAGAGAAACACTTTTCAGGGTAACAACAATCAAAATCAAGGGAGTTTTCAAAACAACCGTGTTCAAAATCCTCCTGTTCAAAATCAAAACGTTGTTCCACCCTCGTCTTCCTCCAATGCTGAATTTAAACAATTCATGAAAGCACAAGAGGAAACGAATCGGCTATTGCTTAGCACGATCTCTGAGCTTCAGAAGTCTTTAAATGATCGACCCTCGGGCCCGGGTACATTACCGAGCAACACGATCGCTAACCCGAGGGGCGATGTCAAAGCGATCACCACCCGAAGTGGGGCATCTTACAATGGACCCTCGATTCCTTCTACCTCATCTTTTCCTCCTACTAAGGTAGCGGAACATGAACCTATGGTTACTACGAACAAGATACTTCCTACTAATAACGGAGGTATCAACAACGTCCACCCTCAAGTTGTCCCGGTCCCGGCTCGTAAGCCGAAAGTTGTATTTGATCCCCCTGTGAGTTCTGATGAAATCCCAAAGAATGATCCTAAGCCGTTAATTCCATATCCTTCACGTTTGAATGATCAAAAGAACCGCGAAAAAGCTAACCATCAGATGGAAAAATTTTATCAAATTTTCCAAGAATTACACTTTGATATTAGCTTCGCGGACGCTCTTCTTCTCATGCCTAAATTTGCTTCAACAATCAAAAATCTGATAAGCAACAAAGAAAAACTTTGTGAGATGGCAAAAACTCCTCTTAATGAGCATTGCTCAGCAGTGCTCTTGAAAAAGCTTCCCGAAAAGCTTGGAGATCCCGGAAAATTTCTCATTCCTTGTATTTTCCCGGGGATGGTTGAATGCTTTGCCTTGGCCGATCTTGGAGCAAGCATTAACCTGATGCCTTACACAGTCTGGAAAAGACTCTCACTTCCTGCTCTCACTCCAACCTGCATGACACTCGAGCTTGCAGACCGTACTATATCCCGTCCTCTCGGCATTGCCGAAGATATCTTCGTGAAAGTAGGAAAGTTCCATTTTCCGGTAGATTTCGTGATTGTTGATTTCGATGCTGACCCACGAGTCCCTCTCATTCTCGGGAGAGGATTCTTAAGAACGGGTCGTGCTTTAATCGATGTATTCAAAGAAGAAATCACTCTATGTGTTGGTGGCGAAGCCATCACATTCAATCTTGATCAGACTTCAAGATACTCCTCCAACTATGACGCTGAAATGGTTAACCGAATTGACATCATCGATGTTGCGTCTGAGGAGTATTCTCAAGAGGTCCTTGGTTTCTCATCCAGTGGCAGTCTTTCTACTGACCCTATCATTTCCGACCCTTCCCCTTCCCTCACTCCGTTTGAGGGAGGTGACTTCCTTCTGGAAGAGGTCGAGGTTTTTCTTGCTCAAGATAGCTCAATCCCAAGTGGGATTGATGAAAACTATCTTGACCCGGAGGGGGACATTCTTCTCCTTGAAAGATTGTTAAATGACGATCCTTCACCCTCTCCGTCTCCAAAAATACTTCATAAAGCGGAAGTCAAAAATGTTGAAATAACTGAAGACTTTCCCGAGGTTGAGCTCAAGGACTTGCCTCCTCATCTAGAATATGCATTTCTGGAGGGTGATGATAAATTGCCCGTCATTATTGCTAAAGACTTAAAAGTTGAGGAAAAGGCAGCACTCCTAAAGGTTCTCAAGTCACATAAACAAGCGATCGCTTAGAAAGTCTCCGACATTAAGGGCATAAGCCCGAACTTTTGTACTCATAAAATCTTAATGGAGGATGACTTTAAGCCAGCAGTGCAACAACAGAGAAGGGTAAATCCAAAAATCCACGAAGTTATCAAATAAGAAGTTCTTAAACTTCTTGATGCGGGATTGATTTACCCTATTTCTGACAGTCCTTGGGTTAGCCCAATTCATTATGTCCCTAAAAAGGGTGGCATTACCGTTGTCACCAACGAGGATAACAAGTTGATTCCAACTCGTTTGGTCACGGGTTGGCGAGTATGTATTGACTATCAAAAGTTAAATGACGCCACCCGTAAAGACCATTTCCATCTCCCTTTTATGGACCAGATGCTTGAAAGACTTGCGGGGAATGAATACTACTGCTTCCTCGATGGTTTTTCGGGTTACTTCCAAATCCCCATTGATCCCCAGGATCAAGAGAAGACTACCTTCACATGCCCCTACGGAACTTTTGCTTACAGACGTATGCCTTTCGGCTTATGTAATGCTCCAGGCACGTTCCAGAGATGCATGATGTCTATCTTTTCCGACATGATCGGGAAAACTATGGAGGTCTTCATGGATGACTTTTCAGTCATCGGGGATTCATTCCAGACCTGCCTCTCCCACTTGGAACAGATGCTTAAACGTTGCAAAGAAACGAATTTAAGTCTCAACTGGGAGAAGAGTCACTTTATGGTTAAAGAGGGCATAGTCCTCGGCCATAAAATCTCAAAGAACGGAATTGAGGTTGACAAAGCCAAAATCGATGTCATTGCTAAATTACCTCATCCCACCACCGTAAAAGGTGTTAGGAGCTTTTTGGGTCATGCCGGCTTCTACCGTAGGTTTATCCAAGATTTTTCTAAGATTACCCGGCCTATGACCCATCTCCTCGAGAAGGATGCTCCTTTCATCTTCTCTCCTGAGTGCATCGAAGCTTTTGAAACATTAAAGAAAAAGCTTACTGAGGCACCAATTCTTGTTGCCCCCGATTGGGACCTACCTTTTGAGCTTATGTGCGATGCTAGTGATTTTGCCATAGGTGCGGTCTTGGGGCAACGTAAAGCAAAATACTTTTAGCCTATACACTACGCAAGTAAAACTATGACCGAGGCTCAGAGTCATTACACCACCACTGAAAAAGAACTCCTAGCTGTGGTGTATGCCTTTGAGAAATTCCGGCCATACTTGATCCTGACCAAATGCGTAGTGTATACGGATCACTCGGCTTTGAAGTACCTATTTGCAAAGCAAGATGCAAAGCCAAGACTTCTCCGTTGGGTTCTCCTCCTTCAGGAATTTGATATCATTATCCGTGATAAAAAAGGAGCTGAGAACCTTGCTGCTGATCATCTCTCACGATTAGAGAACCCACATCAAGATGTGTCCGAGAAACAAGAGATAAATGAAACATTCCCTCTCGAGACACTCAGTGCGGTTAATTTTTGTGGTGACTCTACTACCCCATGGTTTGCCGACTTTGCAAATTACCATGCGGGTAACTTCATCGTGAAGGGGATGACGTCCCAACAGAAAAACAAATTTTTTAAAGACGTCAAACATTATTTCTGGGACGACCCCTTCCTCTTCAAAATCTGTGCCGATCAAGTCATCAGGCGATGTGTATATGGACAGGAAGCCGCTGATATTCTCAAGGCTTGCCATGCTGGACCCACCGGGGGCCACCATAGTCCTAACTACACCGCCAAAAAGGTGTTTGATTCCGGTTTCTATTGGCCCACGATCTATAAGGATGCCCACGAGTTAGTCAAAGCCTGTGATGCTTGTCAGCGTCACGGGAATATTTCACAAAAGAACGAAATGCCACAAAATGCTATTCAAGTTTGTGAAATCTTTGACGTCTGGGGCATTGATTTTATGGGGCCATTCCCATCTTCTCGTGGCAACAAGTATATTCTCGTGGCTGTTGACTATTTATCAAAATGGGTTGAGGCTAAGGCCTTACCCACTAACGATGCCCGAGTTGTTGTGAAATTCTTGAAATCCCTCTTTGCTCGTTTTGGAACTCCACGTGCCATCATTAGTGATCGCGGTACTCACTTTTGCAATGATCAATTTGCAAAAGTCATGCTTAAGTACGGTGTTACTCATCGTCTTTCCACCGCATATCACCCCCAAACAAGTGGGCAGGTGGAGGTTTCCAACCGTGGTATAAAACGGATTCTTGAGAGGACAGTAGGTGAAAACCGTGCTTCCTGGTCGGACAAACTAGATGATGCACTCTGGGCCTTCCGTACAGCTTACAAAACACCCATTGGGTGTACTCCATACAAGCTTGTATACGGGAAGGCGTGTCATTTACCGATCGAGCTCAAGCACAAAGCCTACTGGGCCTTGAAACATGCTAACTACGACCTTCATAAAGTGGGTGATCACCGTAAGGTTCAACTCAATGAATTAAACGAACTTCGTGATCAAGCCTACGAGAACTCTTTGATCTACAAAGAAAAGACAAAGAAGATTCACGACTCTAAGATTAAGAACCACGTTTTCAACGTCGGTGACAGGGTCCTTCTTTTCAACTCAAGATTAAAGATCTTCTCTGGGAAATTAAAAACCCGATGGACTGGACCATTCACTATTGCTAAAGTATATCCATACGGGACTGTTGAGTTATCTCAACCCGAAGGTCCCAACTTCAAAGTGAATGGTCATAGATTGAAACATTATTTTGGAGAGGACATACCACCCATGGTTGTCCCGGATCTCCAAACTTTCCCCTTGGACCAATGAATTCGGGGATCGAGTCAAGCTAGTGACTCGGTGAACAAAAATTAGCACCATATATGGGTTTTCACCCGTATTTCTGACTTCTTTCTACTTTCTACCACCCTAGTGTGGGGGAGTGGTCGTCCCCCACCTGTTGAAAAGTAAATATGTATATAAGTCTCATTTCAAAAAAAAAAAAAAAAAAAAAAAAAAAAAAAAAAAAAAAAAAGATTGTATGTACAGATAAATAAAGTGAAAAACAAAATCTATATTTCCACAGTTAGATTCGAATATTAGCTTTTTCCGTTCAGAGATTCGGCATAATAGTTGGGACTTTGAATATTGAGGACAATATTCAATTCTAGTGTGTGGGGGGGGGGGGGGAATTCTTACGAATTTTATCACAAAACTTTCTAAGTACCCCCATTTTTAGGCCTAAATTTTTCAAAAATTTTTCACTTTATTTCAAAATTTTTGTGGTAATCAGTCCGCCAAAGTCTAATGACAAATGGATTGGCTAGTCCAGGAGCAAACGGCTCTTGGTAAAGACATCTCAAACCCGTTGATGGCTGGCAATTTGCCAAAAATTGTATGGTTCCTCAGCTCCCCAAAAACAAATGAGTTGGCTAGCCCGCAAGATTATGGCTTGTGGTAAAGGCCGTGGAAAATCCATAATTGGTAATCAGCTCACCAAGATGTTGACTTAGTCCATCAAGATGCTGGCTAGTCCAGAAGCAAATGGCTTTTGGTAAAGACTAATCAAATCCGTTGACAGTTGGTGGTTTGCTCAAAATCACACGGTTATCAGGTGTGCCACAGTTCTTACTCCTGGCTACTCCAGAAGTGATGGCTTTTGGTAAAGAGAATTTCAAATCCATCAGGTTTTTCTCAAAAAGATTGCTAGGGACTAGCAATGTTTTAGTGTGGGGGATTGATGAGTGTGTAAATACTCATCATTTTCACCATTTCTGAGCTGCCAAAACATCCAAAAACACTCAATAATGAATCAAAATAGTGAAAATATCACAGGAAAGTGTTTTACATGTTTCAAATGCAAAAATACCAAAAACAGATGAAAAACGCACAAAGTTTGCATAATTGGCAGTTTCAGTCCCCCAACTTTCAAAAGTTGTCAAATCTAGTCCCTGGTCATTCTAAAAACTTGAAAAAGTCACCAAAGGTCCTTATAAATCAAAAAGTTACATAATTAGTCCTTTGGTGAAAAGTTTCACAAAATGTTAAGTTTAGTCCCTGAACTTTGAAAATTGTCAAAAATGGTCCCTGTGATATGAAAAACTTTGAGAAAAACAAATTTTGTCCTTGCACTAACCTTTTATGACAGGATTGGTCCTTGGTGGAAAGTTTGGTGAAAATTACACGAATGGTCCCTGAAGTTTGAAAGTTTGATGGTTTCAGTCCCTGGTGAAAATAAAATTGAAAAATCATCAAAGGACCTTAAACTATTCATGATATGGCATAATACACCCTTGGAATCAATTTGGAAAAATGCCAAATCCAACCCCTCAACTTTCGGTAATTTACAAAATAAGTCCTTGTGTATATCATAAACCAAAACCGGATCCAACATAAATAATAATACTAATCCAATCCAATCCCTTAGCCCACCCCCATTTCCTATTCTTGGGCCCAAGTCTCACCAATCCAGCCCAATCTCACCCTTTAATAAAAACGGGGTCAAATGGTTTGACCCTGGTCAAATACCAGGTCAACCACCCCTTTTCCCTTTTCCCTCTCACCCAGAAAACCACCAAACCACCCCATGGTATTGCAGCTCCACCACCACCACTTGCCCATCCCATCACCACTAACCCACACCCCTACACCTACCTCACATCAAGCATTAAATGCCACCACCACCCTTTTGTCTGATTTCCAGAATCAAATTGCAAAGGTTCCCGCCAAAAACACGTGGCACCATTAGAGTGGACCAAAGAATCCAGAGAGAGATGGGAAATGATCAGAAGATGCTGGGAACCCTAAAGGATGGCTATAAATAGAAGAAGAAGTGCAAGGAAGCTATGTGTAGTATTATTAGTCTTAATTTGTGTCGAATTTAAAGTATCTTTCAAATTAGTGTAATCTTTTCAATTTCAAGCATTGTAACAGTGTTAGTAGTGTACTTTAAACCTTTTGAAGTAATAAAATCACAAGTTCCAATTCTGTTTTTCATCTTTGCAATTTACTCAAATTCTGAATTATTCAAATAGCTCAAGTGTTAATGGTGTACTGAATTATGGACTGAAATAAGCTCATATAGGCTCCCATAAGCTTGTTGAAGCTTTAGAGACTTTAAACAACCAGAGTTACTAGAAGATAACCAAAGATATAAAAATGGTCAACTATGGTCAACTGTCTTGTTCTTAACTTGATTTCAGGTACTGAGAAGGATTGGTGAGCAATATTGGAGCTGGAATTTGCCTATCTAAAGATAGGCTTCATAAGGAAAACCCTCTGTTCATGCTGAGGGCACCCTTGTAAGAATTTGCTCATTTAAGTTTTTCACTAAAAATTCCTAGTTCTTAGTTTTTCTTTGATTGCTTGCTTTTGGTTACCAATCTGTGTTTGATTGTGTTATTTGATTGTTAGTTAAGTAATTTTTAGCCTAAATTAAATAGTTTGTTTGTTAGAATAATTAGTTACTTAAAATTTAGTATTTAGCTGTCATAATAGCTTAAGTAAGAAACCTGTGTAATTATCATTGTGATCTGTTTCCAAAGTGCTTAAATAAGTTCTTATAATCATAATTAGTAGATTGGAATCAAGGAATTGAACCCGAGTACCTCATTGGTTTGAAAATCACCAAACAGTCCCACATAAAGGGGTGTTTGGATTTGCAAAGTTGGTTGTGTTTGTGTGGATCTCAGAGGGCAAAATTAGTATAAACATCATACTCTAAGTTGCATTGGGTGGTTTCAAACTTAAAATCAATTGTTGTTTTGGTCTAAAGTCGAAATCTCACAAACTTGTCTCTCACAGTTAACTGTGAGAGTTTTTGGTGTCCAAAACCATCTCATTAGCTTAATAAGTAGTTAATATAGAGTAAAATAGCTTAATTACATCTTATTACATCACTTTGGATCAGTAGGAGTCATGAGAATTTCATCAAAGTCAAAGTTTGAGTTTTCATCAAAAAAGTCAAATTGTTTATTCTCAGATTTTTGCAAAATCTCCAAGATTAATTCTGATTTTTGTGTTTGGATTTGGATTTCAAAATTTTAACAAGTTACTACTCTCTACCAGCTCATCTTTTCAAATCCACAATTGGCTTAATTTTGTGATTTTTCTAAAAGCTTCCACAAGCCTTTGAACTGAGCTGCAGGGAAGAAGCCTTCCCCTACACCAGCATACTCAGTTCATCATCATCACTTTGGTGGTGATTTGTGACCACCTCAGTGGGCCCCACTTGCCATACTTGGCACCATTGACCCCCCTCCTACCAGGGTACATACATTGACCCTTGGTTTGACCTAGGACCTAGTGGACCCCACCTGGTTTAGCCCATTAACTTTGTCCCAGTTATGTGTTTATTTCCATTGTGAAAAGTGCTTATTTGATCTCATTTAGCTTATTTGTGCTTAATACTTGTTGTTTCTGGCTTATTTGAGTCTGTTGAGCTAGTTTGTACCCATTTTTGCCATTGTGGGCCCCACCTTCACTCATTTGATCTTATTTGTCTAAACAATCAACATAAGTCAACTGTCTAGCCAAAGGGGGTGCTTATAGCTTATTTATAAGCTATTTTTCAAAGTATTTTCACAAAAGTTTCTCATTTCCAGTAGTAAAGTTAGTGTGTAAAAGAAATATCTAAAAAAGTCAAGTTTAAATTAAGTGATAGTTTCTATTTAATTCAATTTAATTTTAATTTTCATTTTTAGATTTTAATTAAGTACTTAGTATTTTTATATTTTTATTAATTACCTTATATAGTAAAGTATTTTTAGTAAATTTTTTTAGATTTTTATTCTGTCATTTAGTATTAATTAGATTTAATTTTAGTTTTCTTTATTAATAATTAATATTAAGTATTAAATATTATATTTAGTTTTTATAAAGTAAAACCTAGATTTTATATTTTTCCTAGCTCTAATATAGTATAATAGACTTTTTAAAAATATATTTTTAAATTCTACTGTTCATTTTCTATTTTTCTTATTTTAATTGTTTAAATTAGAATTAAAGTAATTAAAGGGTAAATAATTAGTGGATTAATCATAAAACATAATTTTTAGAGTTTTTATAATTTTGTAGAATTCCTGTGATGGTTAAGTAATTTTATAAATTTTCTCATAATTTTCTAAGTTAATTTAGTATTAATATTAATTAAAAGTAGTTTAATTAAGTTAAATAGTTTTCAATTTATAAAAAACCCATAAAAAGACAAAAATATTTATTTTTATTTTTTATACTTTCTTCAAGTTCTAATTTAAGTTTAGAAATTATTTTTGCAAATTTTTAGTTTAATTTATAGTAGTTATAATTATTAGTTAATTTAAATTAGATTTTAATTTAGATTTTAAATAGTTTTATTAATTAAATAATATTTAAATAATATTTTAATCATTTTCATAATTTCATTTTCATTTTTAATATTTAAGTTTCAAAAAGTGTCAAAAGCACCCCCTGTAGTTTGTTAAATACCAAATCCCACTTTTTCAGTCCAATTGCGTAAATCTGAATTGTGAATACGTGCATATATCTGGTATCTGATTTTTGTGAATATTATATCTGTGTACCAATACCAAAATAACAGTAGCAAAATCAATTCCACATCATCTGGGCTACTGTCCTCAGTGCCACTCACTCATAAACGATTCCCAAAGCACCATTTCAATCTCGCTGGGACTTTAACGACCCGGGAAAACACTATACTATCCACGGAGCATTGAGACAAGCTGTTTTTGACTAGTTGACCTTGGTCAATTATATCTGACGGTTTAGACTCAATCAAGGTGCGTTGCGTATTTTATTAAATTCCAGCAAAACAAATCCTGAAGTTAATTATTTCGTATTACTTTGAGATTACAACTTATCCAGGTGGTTCTAGTCAGGTTTTGACATTAAATTGCAAACCGAAAAGAGACCCATTCTTCTCTTCCACCACCCTGCGAGTATTCTAAAAGGAAACGATTTCAGTTAACGTATCAGTTGCGAAAATATTGTTAAATTCAAAATTTTTTTTAAAACATAAAAAACCCAAAAATATTATCCTTTTTCTTAAATTTTTCAAAAAATAAAAAAATATTTTTCTTCTTATATTAACATCTTTTATATATAAAAATGTTAATAATTACAAAAATGAATTTCATTCTATTTTATTCTTCATTTCTTTTATAAAAATCCTAAAAAAATCTTCGTCATCCTCTTAAATGTTTAATTCTTATCTTTCACCCTCTCATTGTTTAATTCTCCACAATGATCGATTTTCCACCTTATCATCCCCATGATCCTCGGACCATGGAGGATTTCTATCATCCAACACTTATCGGTAGAGGAGGGCCGATCACTCCAACATCAGTTTCAAGAACCGATTTCAAATTGAAAAATCATATGGTTCGACTGATCTGGCAAAATTGCCAATTTCATGGATTTCGAGATGAGGATGCAAACGAGCACCTAAACAGGTTCATATCTATCACTCAATCCATGAGAAAAAAGGAATTCTCAAGATAGCATTCGTTTGAATCTATTTCCATTCTCTTTATCCCACCACGCTGAATCTTGGTTTTATGCTCTTAAAACCCACTCAATTCATACTTGGGAAGAGATGTTCCTCAAGTTTCTTTCAAAATACTTTCCACGTTCTAAACGGTGCAGCTTAGGAAAGACATTCTGAATTTCCGACAATTGCGCATGGAGTCTGTATTTGAAGCTTGGGAAAGATTCAAATCTTTATTACGAAAATGTCCTAATCACCAAATTTTTCTTCTTGATAAAATCCTAACCTTTTATCATGGTATAACTTCGATTGATCGAGAAATCATGTTGGCTTCTGGTGGAAATCTCATGTAGAAAACTCCACAAGAAGCTTATGATTTAATCGAGGATATGACACATCATCACTATCAGTGGGATACTGAAGTTCATTATCACTCTACCACTGATTTGAGTGCTCATCATTCTGATTACATTTCCGCAAAGATTGCACAAATTGAGGTCCTTGGCAAGCAAGAAAGTTATATAAGTCAATATTGGTAGCAAGGACCAGGTTATCCTAACACTATTTACTTTTCATACTCCGACGAGGATGAAAGTGATGAGGATGGACCTTTTGAAGAAAAGAATTCTAAGATCAATCCACTCATTAAGGAACCTTCAGATATCTTGATAATGGGGGAAAAGGAAGTCGAAGTCAATCTACTTGAGGAAATTGATGACCTTGTTCCAATCCCAAGGGTATCCGAGAAACCCTTTGATTTGATTTCAGAAACTCTCAATACGACTATCACTAATCCTTTGTTTGATTTTAATTATGAATTTACTCTAAATTCAGTTAATCCAATCTTTGATATTCATAATAGTGATGAGTCTAAAACGGAGACTATAATGGACGAGGTACATGTTTATAGTCCACAAAGTACCGCACATGTCCCACCTTCGTATATCCATCATGAGTTAGAGCTAAAGAGTGCCAATTCTATCGCTAACTCTTTTCTTGAGGAGTTCTCCGGTAAACTCACTCACATCATATCTCTGCAAGAATAGAATCACTCCTATTTTGATCTTGCGAAAGATCATGACTCGGGGGGAGACATACTCTCTCATGAGAGTTTGCTTATTGATGACATAATCCCAACCCACCCTCCCGTGATGTTTTTAAACCCTAAGAGCTTAAATGACAAATTTAATAATGATGACAATTATCTCACAATTGTTATCAAGATCTTTCTTCTGTTTCTCACATTTAATGTGACTTCTCTTCTTCTTCACTCCTTCGGGAATTGAAGATACCATCTTTGACCCCAGCATCACTGCTTATAGTTTCTACTATTTAGAGTCGTGGGTATCTCATCGGAGTGGAACTTTCACGTACTTCAATGTTTATCCAAACATCTTGATAGAAAGTCCGATGGAGATTTTCTCTCCCACTTGCTCCCCTATGCACCAATGAATTCGGGGTCGAGTCAAGCTAGTGACTCGGTTAACAAAAACATTAGCACCACATGGGTGACAACCCATGTTTCTGTCTTTTTTCTATTTTCTAACACTGAGTGTGGGGGAATTCCTCTGCTGTTGTTTGTTTCTGTGTGTTTGCTCATGTTTTCAGGTTTCCCTTGGATCGTGATGATTGACACGCATGTTTTCAATCCAGCCGCCCAATAACCGATCCTTTTTGCTAACGATTATCTAGGGATATCTTTTTAATCCTTTTTATGTAAAAAGATTTTCTTAACACACTTGGCTAGTAATGTTACCTTTTTACATTCTAAGCGATGGCATAATAGCCGGTACTTTGAATATTGAAGGAAATATTCAATTCTAAGTGGGGGGGGGGGGGGGGGAATTCTAGCGAATTTGATCACATTTGTACCTTCTAGTGCCCTAGTACCCCCGTTTTGGCAAATTTTAAAAAATTTTCAATAAATTGCATAAAAAGAAGTGCTTTTCACATAAAATAAAATAAAATAAGTTGTTTAGTCTTGATTAGGCTAGAACAAGGGGAATCATGACTCTGCCAGAGTGTTGATCTGGCTGCTTCCCTAACTTTTAGGCAAAATTTTTACGAATTTTGCAAACGAAAAATGCTAAGCGTAGAGTAGTTGGTTCTCTTTAGAGCTTATATAAGTAATCTATAGCTTTTCCTCCCAGAAGCTCCTAACGTGACTAAAAAGATGCTATTTTCAAACTTTTGAACATTAAAATCATTTTGTTATGTAAAACAAATTTTTATACAACTTTGATATAGAGTACCAGTTCAAATTTTTATTCTAATTTTGGAACAAGCATATTTTCTTAAAATTGGAATAAAGTTGCAAAATGAAGTGAGTAAAATTGTTGAATGTTGCAAAAGTTGAATTACAACTATGTTGTGTAAAAAAAAAAAAAAAAAAAAAGGGAGAGAGAGAAAGAGAGAGAAAAATGAAAATGAAAACGAAAAAAATTGATGTGTTGAATAGAATTAAAATGTTGCTTATAAATAAATGTACGAAACTTGCTTTTTCTTAAATCTGAATCGAAAGTTTAACTAGTATTCATTAATTTTGTCATAAAGATTAAACGGTAATTTATAGATTGTTGAATTCGAAGACCCCGAAAGCTCCGATACTATTCTCGAGGGTGTAAAAACCTAGCCTCCTAAGCTTTGCTAAAAGGACAAGCTGAGAAGAAAGTCGCTACATGGAATGATATCACCTTTGAGTCTCTAATCTCTAAATAATCGTTTGTTGCTATCTATTTAAGTATTTAATTTTAACTTGTCATGAGTATCAGAAATCTTTGAAATCGAAATCCCGCCAATTCCAGTACTATTCTCTATGAGGTGTCAAAAGCCTAGTCCCCTAAAACCAACTGGTTTAGGATGTGTTGAGAAAAAAGCCACTACATAGAAAAAAACCATTTTTGATTCTTGGATTTCCGAGGTTCCCGGTAGGTTAGTATTTGACTTAAATGAATAACAACCATAATAAATGTAGATTTTTGTGATCAAACTTTTGAAAACAAGCACACTCACCTAACTTGAATAATTGCAGGAGTAAAAAGTTAAGTCTCGACTTACATAAATTACTAATATAAGTAGTGTTAGCATTTTACAAAAATGTTTGCACAAGGGATTTAAACTTAGTTGGGAGTATGAAAAGAAGGATGACGATTACAATTCTCTGTAGACACCCAGTTTGCGTGAATCCCATTCCATGATGCCATTTGTGAAAATCAAGCATGTTATTTACTTTTGTTATATTTTAAATTTCTTGCATCTAATAAAAAGTCAAAACGGGATGATCTTGGTATTTTGGTATCTTTTCATTACTTCATATGATTGGATTGCTTGGGACTAGCAATAGTTTAGTGTGGGGGATTGATGAGTGTGTAAATACTCATCATTTTTGTACCCATTTCGACTACCAAAACGACCAAAAACACCAAAAATGACCTTATAATGTTACAAATATCATTGGAAAGTGTTTTGTGTATTTCAGATACAAATGGATTGAAAACAAGACAAATATGAGCAAAATGGAGCTTGGATGAGAAAACGAAGCTAAATGAAGCATTACCGGATCGACTCGACATGTTTTTGAAGAAAAATGAAGAAAAAGACAAAAAGTCAAGACTGAAATCAATCCCAGGAATGTGACATAGGGGGAGCATGGAAAACCAAACCAAAACCCCAAATTACCCTTTAGACCCCCTTATCCAAGACCAAATGACCAAATTACCCTCAACTCGACACCAAAATTACCAAAATACCCATTTTACCTTACCCCGAAATGTAAATGAAAAAATCATTTTCAAAACCAAACCTCAAAAACCTTTTTCATTTCAAAACCCTCTCAAAAATAAAATCACAAAAACCTTTTGTCAAAATTTTTTATTTAATATTTTGTTAAGGGTTTTCTTTTAAGTTTACTTATTATTATTATTATTATTATTATTATTATTATTATTATTATTATTATTATTATTATTATTATTATTATTATTATTATTATTATTATTATTATTATTATCACTATTATTATTATTATTATTATATAAAAAAACTACAAAAATATTTTTACAAAATTAGTTTTACTAAAGTATTTTATTTTTACTAATAAAAACCTTAATAATCCTAATCCAATCCATAAACCCAATCCACCCTTCTCCCAAGCCCATACCCTCCATAAGCCCAAAACAAAACAAACCCATGAGTAAAAACACCCCGATCAAACAAGTCAAACCATCTCCCCTGCTTCTCCTTCCCTCTCCACTTACCCGCTACTCCACCCTCCCCCACCTTCACCACTTGCCTACCATCTCTCCCCTCCAAACACCTATGTCCAACAAGCATTAAATGCCCTTTTCACCTGCACAAGTTATCAGACCCATTGGCAATCTAATTTTCCTGCCAAAATGACATAGAAGGCTGAGATTGCAAAAAACGCATCCAATGGTCCTAATTGATGGTGGGAAAGCACAAGAAGCACAGAAGGAGTGAAGAAACTAGGGCTGTAAACGAACCGGACGAACACGAACGGAGTCCTGTTCATGTTCGTTCATTTAATTTTAACCGGACACGGACGCTTAAATGAATGATTTTTTTTGTTCATGTTCGTTTATTAAAAAAAATGAATTGTTCATGTTCGTTTATGTTCATTCATTAAGACACTAAACGAAAGCTAAACGAGCAGAAACGATCGAACATAAATGAAAATAGACAAACAAAGATAAACTTTAGTGAATTCTTCACAATATATTGTTTTATAAGTGTTACTTTGTTTAAACAAACCAATTTTTAAAATTATAAAATTAAAAGATATGATATATGAATATAAATAGATAAATAAACATAAACGAACTTTAACGAACGACTAATCGGACGTTCACGAACATAAATGAACGAACGAGACTTTTGTCCATGTTCGTTCATTTAACTAAATGAACGTAAAATATTATTCTTGTTCGTTCATTTAATAAACGAACGAACATAAACGAGCTTTTTACCGAACGGTTCATGAAATGTTCACTGAACGTTCAGTTCGTTTACAGCCCTAGAAGAAACCCTAATTTGTTTGGTATAAATAGAGAAGCATTGCAAGCCTAAAAAGGCAGTTAGTTAAGTAGAGTAGTTAAGTAAAAAATTAGAATTTAGTTAAATTTATGTTAAAGCGCAATTTCATCTTTCAAGCTCAGTTAATTATCAGTTATTAAGTCATTAAAAGCTTTCTTGTACTCAGATTCTCAGTTTGTACTCAAGTATTCAAATTCAATGAAAAGTTTAAGTTTGATGTTCAAATCTCATTTATGTTCAAAATCCTATTCAAAAGTTGTTAAGATAGATTAAAAACTCACATAAGCTTCCTCATAGCTTAATGTGAGTCTTTTTTAGCCATTTGGTACTGAACTGAAGTAGCTTAGCTCAAAAAGGAAAAAGTCAACAAAAGTCAACCTGATGGAATAAGCAGTTGGAATAAGCTTATTGAGCTTTATCAGCTTTGAAGAAAGCTCATTGGTGCTTTCAATCCTTTGGAGTTCCTAATTCGATGTCATTTTCATTTTTACCTAATTTAGCTTATTTTATAAACTGCTTATTATTTGCCTCTTTAGTCCTATTTTCATTTTATTTATGCTTATTCATGATAATATGTGCTAGGGATGCTAATTTGGTAGTCCAATTAGCCTTTGTTCATAGTTTCATATCTTAACTGTCAATATTAGCCAATTAGTGATTTTGCTTATTTCCTAGGTTTAATTGCTTATTTCCAGTTTTAAAGTGCTTTTTATACCTTAGGATTTAGTGGACCATTGCCTTCCTAAGTTTTAGCATAGAAATACTTGTGCTTGTTTTAAAAACCAAGATAGTGCATATAAAGGGGTGTTTGGATTTAAAGAGTTATCTGTGTTTGGCTTGGTTTTAGTTGCTGCAAATACTTTAGTCAATGCATATAGGACTCATATAGGCTAGTTAAACCATAAAATTAGTAGGTTATTAGTAAAAAAAAGTCAAAATCATCTCTTATTTCAAGAATTGCATACTCAAAAGGTTTTTAAAGTTAAATAAGGCATCATTTAGCTGCATAAGTAGGTATTTTTGCTTAATTCACTCTCATCATAGCTTAAAACTTCATTTAGGATCATCTAGGATCAATCAAAGTTCATCAAAGTCAACATATACATAAACAAGAAAAAAGTCAAATTTACCAAAACATTTTTCAGCAGATGAGTTTTTTAATTTTCATTTTCTCATATCTTCACCAAATTGTGTGAAATTCTGGAATTAAGAACTCTGGAAGCTTGTTTAATTCGTGTTATTTTTATTTCATTTTTTATACTTTTTTTGGTTGGCTTATGGCTTGCCGTAATCATTGGATTAGGCCTTAGTTTTCCAAATAGCCAAACAGCATTTTGATTTTTATTTTTCATTTCCACAAATCTTCACCAAATCTTGTGAAATTCTGGAATTAAGAACTTTGGAAGCTTGTTTAATTAATGACATTTTTATTTTATTTTTTAGAATTTTTTGGTTGGCTTATGAGGTGCCGTAAACTGCGCAATCAAGCCTACAAGTCACCATATCAGGACTGTTTGGAATTACTTGTATGCATTTGCTTATTTCAGCTTATATGATGATTGTGGTTTGCCTATTTGCTACTTTTAGCTTATTTTAAGATTGTCTCAGTAGTGTTGTTACTAACATAATACGGAAAAGGCGACAAAGACCATCGATACATGACCAAATCCATGGCCAAGACACCAATGACTGCTCAAATCCCTCACCTAAGCATGATTCACGACTTAAGGGTACGATAAGACATGTGATGCACATAATTGGTGAAAAATATAAAATAGAAAGCAAATAGTCTTAGCCTACAACCAAGTCATCACCGTCCGCTGTCCATCCAAAATCCAAACTTCAAGATGCAAAAACTAGATCATAATATAACAAGTAAGTGTGTCATTAGTGGACGTCATGATGAGCACACTACATGGTCTTCATCAACATGTTGGTATAAATACGTCACCAACTCAAATCTTCAAATGTGATCGAAGTGGCCTCCTCGATACTATATCTAATAATCTCTTAGTGCCTTTTAAAGATGCACTATCAAATAACTATATACATAAATTCATATTTTTTTAATCATAACTATTACAATAATATCATCCCCCTACTTGAGATGAATCATATATGAGAAAATATGGGGGTCTTCAATGATCTTCAAATATATGTTTTTGACATAGGCGTGATTCATGAATCTCTCTACTTAGACCTTGAACTTAAGCCAACGGCAACTTCCCAATCAGGAGCTAAAACTACACGGTAGGCTAAGGCCAATAGGTGTATCGAAACAATATTGATAAGGGTTTGAAACGAAAATAATTGCTCGGAAGGGTGTATCTAGGAGTATCTTGCACTAAAGGTGAGTGCAATAAACGGGTTTTAACATGGGGGTCGAAGAGTCGATGTGACGAATCGATAAACGCACACAATTATATACACATATGGCTATTTGGGTGTTATTCTTAAAATACTGCCTTCTCGAATTGTCTTTTCCAAATGTATCAAGCTAACTCGACACACTACTTGTTTACGGTCTTGAAATGATGCAAAGGCCAAGTTCTAAAGTTTACATACTAGCAACAGACTCACTATTTGCTGGATTTGAGGTAAATAAAGGGAATGGAAACGCTAAATCTCACCATGAAAATTAAGGGTTATAGTGTGCTTGGCTAAGGTCTATTCTAGTTAGGTTAAGAAAAAATGTTAAATTTGGAAAAATGGCACAAATTTTCAAAATAAACTAGAAATATGAGGGCAAATAAGTTTAAGTTATAATTCTACTCCCGTCCCCTACTTGAAATGTACAAAGTCCCTTTTGTACTAAACATGAAATAAAGATGAGGTAAAAGTAGAATTGGAATGAAAATTTCCGTGAAATTTGCTCCAAAATGAAAGAAGGATCACGTTGAACATTCGTGCCTTCCCCTTTTCTCCATGAGCAAACTTCAATTCCCTGAAATCACGACACTACCAACAAGCATAATTCTAAAATAAAAAAGAGAAATAAAAACAAATAAAAACCTAACTCGCTTTCATAGGAATCACGGTTACATTTAGTATATGCAACAAGCCTTTTAAACCACTCGGTGTCCTGAGTGGACGAGTGAAGTCTCGTGAGGGTATACAGGGGACACCTACAAAGTTTATTTAAAACTAATACAAAGTCATGGTATGTAAGATTAAAATTTAAATTAAGTTAACGGCGTAAACTCATTACTGAGTTACGCCGTAATTGATTAAACCTGGGAGTCGTCCGATATTCGAGGAAGGGTTACGGCTTAACCTTGGAATTTGGTTGCGCCATAAATTTTGCACATAATGTATTCATCAGACTGGTTTAATATAAAGTGAACATTTCACCATCCTCCTTGCTCCAATTCCTACAAAATATGAAAACAAACATACCAAACCCAACTATACTAATAAAATGAAAAAGAAAAAGGATAACTTAGGTTGTATCCCGAAATAGAACTTTTGTTTATTTAATGAGCCTTTAAGTTAGACTCAAAGTCACGGCTCCTCATTGTTACAGGCGGACTTGACCAAGCTCGTCCATCTCTCTCATCAAATTATGTCTTACCTAGGCAACATTTGTAGTGATATGCAGGAACTCCTTTCATTCAACTTTTCGTATTTTCGCAAACCTTTCATTAGGTCCTAAATGGTACCTATTAATTTCAGTTTTTTCTGCCATAATCGGTGGGGGTCTCTTGTATGGAATACCTAAGAGTTTACATCTTCGTTGCTCGTATGCCTCATCATCCGGATCCATCAACCCATCATGTCCTTGTAAATCAAGGTAGTCCATGATTCCATCTATATCATCGTCATTGGATTCCATTCCCTTAAACCAATTGTCATCAAGCTTATCTTCAATAAGCTCACATTTGCAACGGTCTTTTTCTTTACCCCACCTCATTTTGTATTCTTCCTTATTCTCATCTTGATGCGTGGATTGTGGTCTACGCAAAAGGTTTTACTTCTCAAGGGATCTTGAGAAGCTTGCAATCCCCACCAGGCAGTGTACCTGACCGATGTAGTATAGTGAGTTGCAAGTACCGGGGGATTGATCGTTCTCTCGGGGAATAGTGTTCGTTAGGATTGAAACTAATCTAACTAGGTCTAGAGGTGAGGGATGATTCTTTTTGTATTTTTAAGTTTTATGGAAAGTAAGTAAATATCTCGGGTATTAGAAGAGTGGGAGGAATTAGTTGCTATTCAACTAACCCAAATAACTACTTAAACAAATAAAATAAATAACAAGAAAATAAAAAGTGAGAAATTCTAATATGGAGAAAAGCATGTTTACTTAGATTTCATTACTCACTAATTATCTTTTATTGATTAATTGGTTTGTCACAATTGCATGGGTGAAGGGTTGCATTCCTTAATACCATTTGTGGGGCCGTATACGATCTTCCCCAACTCTATAAGCTTCTATCTCTTCCTATGATGACACGTTTAGTATCCTATCATGGCCTCATAAATAGTCACTTAGGCATTTAATACAACCAATAAAACCGTAGTACACATCCGATTACGTTTCTTAAGATGTTCAAGCAAGTTACCACATAGGAGATTAGCCAGTTTTCTTAAGCCTAACGCTAAAATCAATCACCATAACAATAAATGACAAACCAACAACCAACTATCTATAACTAGGTTTTATTAGATCTAAGAAAACACAAGTAAATCTAAGCTAGCATGTTAAAAGAAAGAAAAGCATACGATATAATCAAACAACACATAGTCGTATTGAATGTGTGGAAAACTAGAAGGGGGTTGAATAGTTTTACGTCCTTTTAATTTGTTATGAACAAATTTGTTTATGCGTTTTCTTTACTTTCAAAAATTGTAGATTCGATATTATGTGAATTCAAGTCTTGCACAATATAAACAACTACAATTAAATACTAAGACTACAATAATGTAAGAAATGAAATAAGTAAAAGATGGAAAGATCGAACCGCGAGACAAGAGATTTATAGTGGTTCGGCTACAAGGACACCTTCCTTGCCCTACTCCACTCCCCGAGCACCTAACTCGAGAGTTTTCTTCACTATGTCAACAAGCTCCCTTATGGCGGAGAAAACCTTACACACCAATATTCACACCACAACTTCGTCACACCTTAGTCACACCTTCTACACAACTTCTTCACACCTAGTCACAACTTGATTACAACACTACTTCTTCACACCTATCTATCTTCACAACAATCTACTTCACTACAATCTTCCTCACAACTATCTACTTACCAACAATCTACTTCACAACTATCTACTCCAAAATCTTTCTATCTACACACCTTGCTAATCTATATTCTACAAAATATTCACAACAATTTACACAAAACTATATGTAATGAACGTTGCTCTAACAACTTGGATGTGGAGGTCACAACAAGTTGTAATACTTCTTGTCTTGGTGGATAGAAGTATTCTTCTCTTGCACTTGAAAGGATGAGACTTAGATCACTTTGAAACAAAAATTAATGTATTTATGATCAAGGGATTATAAGAAATGGAAGAGGGGATTTAGATCAGAAAGTTTTGTAGTGCAAAAGGTGAGAAAAATCTGTGAAATGAACCAATATTTATAGGCACGAAAAATATTGTTCTAGAGCGTGCCGATCCCCTTAATTATTAAGGGGGTCGCCTAGGAATTAAGGGGGCCGCCCCCTCCAAAATGTTGGACTTGTTTGTCCTTTTGTGGGGAAGGTTTTTCTGGATTATATTTGCCATTTTTGGTTAAAAATTTGAATTCATATATTTATAATCATTTAAACATATTCTTTTAATTCCAATAATAATTTTGTAAATTATATAAAATGTTTATGCCATTTTATAAAAAATCTAGTGATTGAGAAAAATTTCTTTGATCATAGAATGCAATAAACACTTTGTTTATTTAAACCTTAAGTGATTTGGATGTAAAGTAAAATATTTATCGCTAAATACTTGTTTACGTCATAATTTTTAGTTCAATGAATTTACATTTTTTAATTATCAAAACATAAAGATGTCGATGAATGTTAACAATGTTTTTAGACATTATTTATGTCAACAATCTCCCCCTTTTTGATGATTACAAAACCTTAAACTCATTAAATCTAAAAATTAATTTTTAGACAAGTATTTAGAGTTTAATATTTTCTTCTCCCCCTTTTTGTAAAATCAAAAAGGTTATGACGATTAAGCTTCATAAAAGAAGTTAAACGGGTAGAAAGCTTCCCTTGATGTGTGCTCTCCCTCATTTGAGAGCACCAAGGAAATGAGCTATGGAATACTTGGCTACAAAAAATATGTAAATAGAACAAGACATATATATGCAAAGCAAGAATAAGGCAAACAAAAAAAATTTCATTCAAGCATATAAGATGATCATAGAAATGAACATCATTACAACATTCAATATGTTTGAAACATATTGATTACAATAAAACAAAAGAAACGATATAGTCATAAATTGCCAAAGAGAGCACTTGGACTTGCTTGCAACCCATGGTTGAGTGTTTTATTTGCTTGAGGGGAACATAAGCATAAAGCTTAGTTGTTTGATGGAGAAGGATATGGAGTAGGGTATGGAGCGGAAGAGGTGGATCTCACGATGTTGTATCAAGGGTGGTATTGGATGAGGACGAGTGAGAAGATATTTGATCCAAGAAATATCTTCACTCAAGTAGAGGATTTGTTTTTGAAGGAAGATGCAACAAGGGCAAAAGTGAGTGTGGTTTGTAACTTGATCCAAGTTGAGAGAGTGAGGTAAGCAATTTGCATAGGGTGATGATGGAGGTTGCCCTTTGTTGCATTGTGCAAGATGCATAGCAAGGAGATCACTTAGATCATGAATTTGGTTTATTTCTTCACGGAACTTTTGCTTTTCCGTGGCAATGTGGAGAGAATCATTTTGTTGATATGGATGAATTGGGGTTGTGTAGTTGGGATTGAAATTGTTGGAAGTGTAGTTTGATGGTTGATCAAACTTGTAGGGATAATTATAAGTGGTTGGAGGTTGAGAAGTGTAGATTGGCATGAAGGTGGATGTTTGACCAATGTTGTATAGTTTGTAAAGAGGATCAAAGGAATGTCCTTTTGGGTTTGGTGTAAGGTTTGGGAAGTAAGTAGTTGGAGGTGTTGAGTGATTTCCAACTTTTTTGGTTATGATGGATTTGTTTCGAGGGCTTTTTCTTCGCCAAACGGGTTTTTCCGTCATCCTTGCTAGCCTTGAGGCTTTTAGTTTGAATATTGGGGTATTTATAGTGTGAGATTTGTGTGTTTATGGATGGATAAGGTTTGTTTGGGAGATTAGAACAAAATATGCTTGTGAATTTTGGGAAGTGTAGGATGAAATGGGCTAAAAAGCAGAAAAGATTCTGTAAACCCGACCATCAGATGGTCGGTCCCCTTAATTAGGGGCCAGTCCCCTTAATCATTAAGGGGGCTGCCTTACATAATTAAGGGGGCCGCCCATCTGGTGATTTCCAGATTGCCAGAATTGGGTTTTTGGCAGAAAGTTTGCAGAAAGGTTGTGTCTTTGGGTTTGGATTCAAGCAAGTTCTACTCTTTGAGGCAATTTAGCATCTAATCTATTCATAATATAGCATACATGCAAAATTACTTAAATAATAGAACAATCAAGTAATCAATAATTACCGAGAGTAAACAAGAAAAGGCAAGAGCAATCAATACTTCCTAGTGAAACTATCTTAGATCAAAGGCAAATGCAACTAGTGAGTGAGTAACTAGTGATGGAACAAAAAGACAACATTGTATGTGATTTTGTCCTAGTGTGTGCCTATATGCAACAAATGTGGAGTTGTGATTGTTTCGACTTCTAAATGCAAACAAGAAAACATCCTAAGAAACAATCCAAAATCTCCTCGATTCGATTTTTGCTCAATTCATGAATGTCAATGGTATATATTAGATTATATATTTTGACGATTCATGTGATAATTTATGCATGATTGATGAGTGTGTAAATACTCATCATTTTTACCATTTATGAGCTGCCAAAACATCTAAAAACACTCAATATTGAATCAAAATAGTGAAAATATCCCAGGAAAGTGTTTTATGTGTTTCAAATGCAAAATAATCAAAAACAGCTAAAAAACGTACAAAGTTTGCATAATTGGCAGTTTTAGTCCCTCAACTTTCAAAAATTGTCAAATCTAGTCCCTGGTTGTTCTAAAAACTTGAAAAAGTCACCAAAGGTCCTTTTAAATCAAAAAGTTACATAATTAGTCCTTTGGTGCAAATTTTCACAAAATGTCAAGTTTAGTCCCTGAAATTTGCAAAATTATCAAAAATGGTCCCTGGGATATTAAAACTTTGAGAAAAACAAATTTTGTCCTTATACTAATCTCTTATGGGAGGTTTGGTCCTTGGTTAGAAAGTTTGGTGAATTTGCAGGATTGGTCCCTGAAGTTTCAAATTTGGCAATTTTAGTCCCCGGGGTTTGAAAAAATGGAATTTATCATATTTTACCCTTGTACTACTCACCATTGGTATAATATACCCTTTTGATTACTTTGGGTGAATGACAAATCAAGCCCCTCAATTTTCAGAAAATTGCACTTTTGGTCCCTATGTCTAATAACACCAAACGGACCCTTGTTATCTTGTTAAACCAAAACCAAAATCAAAAATAAAACACCCTTTGGCCCAATCCATTTCCCCAGCCCACATAATAAAACCCAATCCACCCATAGCTTTGAGCCCGGTCAACCCAATACCAGAAACCACCTTCCCTCCCATTCCTTCCCCCTCTGCAATACCACCTCCACTATCACCACTTGCTCTGCCACCACACCCTTATCCTCTCCCCTCACACTTCCCAACACCTATCACTTCCCCCCCCCCCTATGGCTACTCAACAGAACTAATTTGCTTAAAAAAGATTTCCCGCCAAAAATTAGAGAAAGAGCAAAGGTGATCCATATAGTTATTTTATTGCTGGGATTTGACTAGTGGGACCCACAAGACCAATTGGCTGCTATAAAGAGAAGAAAGGAGCAGTGGAAGAAAAGTAATTAGTTTAGATTTAGTTTTAGTTGAAATCGTATTAGTGTAATTTTAATTATCAGTTGTAATTTTAGTTTAAACAATCTGTTTTCTTCATTATTAGTGTAATTCAAGTAAACATTAATATCAATTTCAAGTTCTGCTTTGTTAAATTCATATTTTGCAATTTTTTAAATGAAATTGACACTTTTATTTGAAAATTGTTAAAATGTGTGGTTTCCTGTTCCATTAAACCCACTGAAGCTCAGTTATAACTTTTCTTAAGTATCTAAGGTATTTAAATCAGTTTAGATTAAAATTACAATAAAACTCAAAAATATAAGAAAAATACAAAGAAAATCAAAAAAAGAAAGAAAATAGGAGGATCAAAAGTTGGGAAGGAAGAAAGCTTGATTTCCATGGTTTAGAACCTCATGGGAGGTGTTAGGATGGGTATTGTGCCCTGGTCACTTGGCATTGCTCAGGATCAATGGAGAGCAATTTTTCTCATTTTAGCTTTTTATTGCACAACAGCTTAATAAGTGTTTATTTCTGTGTTTCTTGGCTTATTTGGTGTATGTCAGTTGCCATAGCACTTAATATTTGACACTTGTTCAATAGAATACTTAGTTGCTCTACTTGTCATTTTCCATTGTAAAAAATTTCATAATTTGCATAATAGTGTATTGATAGGTATTTGTAGATAATTTTAGTATAAAAGCAGTTAGTATAACTATTTAGATACCCCTAGATCAGTAGATTAGCATAAATCAGTGATATGCTGTGAAAATCTCATAAACATGTTCATTAAAGGGTGTTTGGATCAGGGTAATACCCTTTGTTCCTGTTGTTGTTTTGATGTTAATTGAGCATGAGTATACTGCATCACATGTATTTAGGTTAGTTAGGCATAAAAATTCAGTACTTGTTCTTTAAAAAGTCAAAATAAATCTTATGTTGCCATGTCTGCTTAACTGTTAGATGTTAGGATAGCATTGTCATCATTTTAAGGTTAAAACCAATTTAGCTTGCTTAAGGTAGTTTCATAATAACTTTTTATAACTTATTAATTCAGATAGGATCATTAGAAACAGAAAAAAAGTCAACTTATTTTAAAATTTCAAAAGTCAAAAGTTTGGTAACTGTTAAAATTGGACATAGATATAATTTGTGTTTTAGGTTGTTTTGTTGCTGATTTATCGGTATCAACTAAAAAATTGGCTTTTGAAACTAGTTTGTTAGCTTAAAATTAAGCTCAGAGTGGCTTGTCCACTCACTAGTGTGCCCTGCACCAGCAGATATCAGGCCATCACCACCACTTTGGTGGTGATTTGTGACCACCTCAGCACACCCCAAACCTCCAAACTTGGTCCTTCCAACCCCCCTCCTACCAGAGATCATTTGTTGACCCTTAGTTTGACCTAGGACTCAGTGGACCCCACCTGTATATGACCCTCAATTCTGTCCCATTTCTGAGTTACTTTTGGTTTTTGCCAATTGCTTATTCAGCTTATTGGCTTATTCAGTGGTCACAAATTGCTTATTCTTGGTTTAACATGTTTACTTAACTTATAGGAATCAAGTTTTATCTAGGTGGACCCCACATAAGCTCTTGTGAGCTTAATTCCATTTTCAGTCAACTAAAGTCAATTGTCTAGGATATTAGCTTATAACTAGCTTATTATTAAGTTCTAAATTAATTGTTTTTACAAAAGTTATCTATTTTTAGGTATAATTTAGTTTTGTAAAAGAAAAATCCAGAAAAACAAATATAAAAATAAGTGATAGTTTCTATTTAATTCAATTTAATTTTAATTTTCATTTTTAGATTTTTATTAAGTATTTAGTATTTTTATATTTTTATTAATTACCTTATATAGTAAAGTATTTTTAGTAAATTTTTCAGATTTTTGTTCTGCCTTTTAGTGTTTATTAGATTTAATACTAGTTTTCTTAATTATTAATTAATATTAAGTATTAAATATCATATTTAGTTTTTATAAAGTAAAACTTATTTTTTATATTTTTCCTAGCTCTAATATAGTATAATAGACTTTTAGAAAATACATTTTTAATTTCTACTATTCATTTTCCATTTTTCTTATTTTAATCATTTAAATTAGACTTAAGTTAATTAAAAGGTAAATAATTAGTGGATTACTCTTAAAACATAATTTTTAGAGTTTTTATAATTTTGTAGGATTCCTGTGATGGTTAAGTAATTTTATAAATTTCCTTTTAATTTTCTAAGTTAATTTAGTATTAATTGTAATTTAAATTAGTTTAATTAGTTTAATTAAGTTAAATAGTTTTTAATTAATAAAAAAAAACCCATAAAAAGACAAAAATATTTATTTTTATTTTTTATACTTTCTTCAAGTTCTAATTTAAGTTTAGAAAATATTTTTGCAAATTTTTAGTTTAATTTATATCATTTGTCATTTTTAGTTAATTTAAATTAGGTTTTAATTTAGATTTTAAATAGTTTTATTAATTAAATAGTATTTAAATATTATAATAATCATTTTTATCATTTCATTTTCAATTTAAAATTTCTTTTTAATTTTAAGTTTCAAAAAGTGTCAAAAGCACCCCCTGTAGTTTGTTAAATACCAATTCCCACTTTTTCAGTCCGATTGCGTAAATCTAAATTGTAAATACGTGCATATATTTGGTATCTGATTTTTGTGAATATTATATCTGTGTACAAATACCATAATAACAGTAGCAATATCAATTCCACATCATCTGGCTACTGCCCTCAGTGCCACTCTCTCATAAACGATTTCAAAAAGCACCATTTCAATCTCGCTGGGACTTTAACGACCCGGGGAAACACTATACTATCACCGGAGTATTGGTCTAGAGAGTTTGACTTTGTTGACCATCTACTTGGTCAATTCAAGTTGACTATTTAGAACCAATCAATGATTTAAGAAAATGTTTTTAGCATTTGTCAACAACGCAAGAAAGATGGTTTTCATGTGTTTCCTAGATGTGAGAATAGTTTGTTTTAGAGAAAGTTTGATTGGGTTTTATAAAAATGTTTATGCAATAAAATGAGGTTTCCCAATCTTTAATTTTGTGCGAAATAGATTCCTAGACTCAGATATGAAGAAGTAGAAGAAAAATAAAATAAATTTTATGCAATGAATAAGTGGTGTAAATGCAGTAAAATTTTGTCAATTTGTTCCATCATTCCTAATCCTAAACGCAAGTGGTTAAATAATTCACGCTTAAGGGGTTTAGTGAGTATATCCGCAATGTTATCTTCCAATGCAACCTTTTCTATAGATATGTTTCCTTTTTGTACATTATCCCTCAGGAAGTGGTGGCGTATTTCTATATGTTTAGTCCTAGAGTGTTGAACCGGATTTTTACTTAAATCTATCGCACCTTTGTTATCGCAGATAATAGGAACATTTTCTAACCTAATGCCATAGTCTATGAGAGCTTATTTCATCCATAGTGCTTGTTGACATGCCTTTCCAGCTCTTACATATTCGGCTTCGGTGGTAGAGATAACAAGAGCGGTTTGCTTCTTCGAAAACCAAGATGTTAGACAACATCCCATAAACGTGCAAATACCGCTAGTGCTCTTTCTATCTACGTAGTCTCCCACATGATCTGAATCCGCATAGACGATGGTTTCTATGCCGGATCCCTTAGGATACCATAATCCTAAGTGTATAGTGCCTTTAATGTATCAGAAGATATGCTTAACCGCTTCTAGGTGAGAGGTTTTGGGATCCTCTTGAAAGCGGACACAAAGGCAAACATTAAACATGATATCAGGTCTACTTGCCGTTAAGTATAGTAAGCTACCTATCATTCCTCTATGCTTAGTATTATCCACGGACTCACTCTCATCATCTTTTGTGAGCTTCACTTCCGTAGACATGGGAGTTTTCAATGGTTTTGAGTCTTCTAGGCCAAATTTCTTAAGCATTTCCTTAATATACTTAGATTGGTTAAAGAATTTTCCATCTTCTAATTGTTTTATTTGTAATCCTCGGAAAAAGTTTAGTTCACCCAATATACTCATTTCGAACTCATCATGCATGATTTTGGCAAATTCATCACACATTTCTTGACAAGTCGATCCAAATGTAATGTCGTCTACATATATTTGAACAATGATGAGATTTGGGTCTTTCTTTTTAGTGAAAAGAGTGTTATCTACCATTCCCATGGAGTAATCATGTTTAATAAGAAAAGCTTTTAATCGATCATACCAAGCCTTAGGAGCTTGTTTGAGTCCATATAAAGCTTTCTTTAGTTTATAAACATAATCAGGTTTTGCGAAGTCAATGAATCCTGGAGGTTGTGCCACATAAACCTCCTCATTGATAAAACTGTTGAGGAATGCACTTTTCACGTCCATTTGGAATAACTTAAAGTCTAGGGCGCATGCATAGGCAAGTAGTATTCTAATAGATTCTAATCTAGCTACGGGGACGTAAGTTTCATCATAATCAATTCCTTCTTGTTGATTATGACCTTGGGCAACTAACCTAGCTTTGTTCCTAGTTACTATTCCATTTTCATCTAACTTATTCCTATATACCCACTTAGTTCCAATGATGGTCATGTTCATTGGACTTGGGACTAATTCCCAAACATCATTAGCCTTAAATTGATTTAATTCTTCTTGCATAGCTATAACCCAACTTTCATCTTTTAATGCTTCATTAATATTCTTAGGTTCTATTGCTGAGAGGAAACAAAAGAAGTTATTTTTATCTTGGGCTTGTGACCTAAGGGTTCTTTGATTAAGACTTCCTATTATGTTATCTAATGGATGTGATTTACATTCCTTAATATTTATGACTTCATTATTTTCTAAGTCTATGATTTCATTATCATTTCCTAGGGGCTTTGTTTTACTAACCTCAATAGCTTCATCTTCGACTAAGTCATCATCTTCTAAAGGTAATGTTTTAGGAGGTGGTGGTGTTTCATCAAATGTTACATTTAATGATTCTTTTACTTTCATAGTGTGTTTATTAAGTATTATATATGCTTTACTATTTTGCGACTAACCTAAAAATATTCCTTCGTATGATTTTGGGTCAAGCTTAGTAAGGTAATCCCTAGTGTTTAAAATATAACATCTACTTCCGAATACCCTAAAGTAGCTTAAGTTAGGTTTTCTACCTCTTAGCAACTCATAAGGAGTTTTTCCTAAAATTCTCCTAATTGATACTCTATTAATTATATATGTTAATGTATCTACAGCGTGACACCAAAATTTCTGTGGGATGGATGGTTCATTTAACATTGTTCTACTCATTTCTTGTAGTGACCTATTCTTTCTTCCTAATACGCCATTTGATTGAGGAGTACGAGGAGCGGAGAAATTGTGAGATATTCCATTTAAATCACAATATTTTCTGAATTGTACTTCCTTATTGAATTTCCTACCATGGCCCGTCCTAATAGATACTATTGTGCATCCTAATTTATTTTGAATCATTTTACTAAATATTTCAAATTTTTCAAAGGCTTGGGTTTTGTCACTTAAAAATCTAGTCCACGTGTATCGTGAATAGTCGTATACTATTACTAAGGTATAATGGTTTCCTCCTTAGCTCCGCATAGCGGATGGACCAAATCGATCCATATGTAATAATTCTAGGCACCAAGTAGTAGATACTATATTCTTAGCTTTGTGACTTGCATGAGCTTGTTTTCCAATTTTACAAGCATCACAAAAGTGTTTGTCATATTGATGAGTGCTCAAACACTCATCATTTTTGTCGTATTTAAACTGCCAAAACATCCGAAAATGCTCAGAAATGCATCAAAATACTTAAAATATCCCAGGGATTGTATTTTATACGTTTCTAATGCAAAATGAGCAAAAACAATAAAAAAACGAGCAAAGTTTACACAATTGGCAGTTTTAGTCCCCCGACTTTAAAAAATTTACAAAGCTAGTCCCTACGCATTTGCTTTGAAAGAAAAGTCAACCTAAGGCGTTTAAAAATCAAAAGTCATTAAATTTAATCCTTAGGTGACAATTTTGGAAAAATTACACTTTTGGTCCCTGCAGTTTAGAAAATTGGCAGAATCAGTCCCTAGGTATTTTTAAAAGTGAAAAATGTCTTTTGTTACCCTTGTGCTATTGTAAAGTAGCAATTGTGATCCTTGGAATACTATGGAAGATGTGCAGATTTGGTCCCTTAAAATTCTGCAATATACAAAAATGGTCCTTGTGCTTTGATAAGTTAATATACAAACGGTCCCTCCTATCTATCCAAATCCAATAAAACCAAACCAAATCCAAACATGAACACCCTTAGCCCATCACCACCCTTAGCCCAAAAACCCTTACCCACTCTTTTTATTAAAATAAAACAAACCGTTTAACAATCCCACCATCCCCCACTTCCCTTTCTTGCCCGCCATAACCAAACACACAGCCCCCTTTCACCTCTGCTACTCCAACAACATTGTCCCCCCCCCCCTCTTCTCCTACCCAGCCAACCTACATCCCACTCACCTCCCAAGTCAACCCCCAACAATATTATTACCTTTCCCCCCTCCTCCCACCTTATATTATTCCTAGGTCTGCCAATAGAAGAGAGGTCAAATCAAGCTAGAGGATGTTTTTCCAGGGTACAAAAGCAACAAAAGGCCAGACAAGCAGAGACAAAAAGACAAAAGAGAAAAAGAAGAAAGAAGGCCTGGTTCAGTGATATTTTTCCTTTTTATGTATTTTCTTTTTTTTAGTATTTAAGTATCTCATTTGTAAGCCATGAAGAAGAGTAGTAGTGAGGAAAGTTAGAAAAAGTAGTCAAGTAATCTTAGTAGTTGTTTATGTAATTCAGTAGTCTGTAAACTTTTTTTTCAATATCAATGCAATTTTAGTTTCTTCAAAATTTCAAGTGAAAATTACTCTCAGTTTCATATTGTCTCAGATTACATTTGAAGTTATTATTGTTATCTTGAAGTTTCATAACCTCACATGTGCTCTCAGTAATCACCAAGAAAACAAAATAAAAACAGAAGGAGAAAATATAAAAAAAATAAGAAGTAAACAATTGAGTGCAGGGTACCTTTGCATTAGACCTTGGAGGCTTGAGGAAGTTGCCTGCAATGGATGGGGCAAGATGGATTTCACTAGCTTGTTGCAAAACAAGCTAGAGCTTGAAGCTGCCATTAAGTTGGAGCCTTTGTTTAGCTAAGGCCCCAAGTGAGTCCAATTTGTGATTTTTATTTTATCATTGTGGTATTGTTTCCTGTACAATCAGTTTTCATTGTTGCTTATAAATGCTCTTTTAGTTTATTAAAAATGATTTTAGTTTAATTAGAAATAGAGTTAATAGGTTGTAATTAGCAGTTGTTGTGCATTGAGTAGTTTAGAGTAAGACTGCATTAGTGAATTGTAGTTGTTCATTGTTGAATCTCATTGTTCAATCTGCCTTAAAACTAGTAGGTTTCAGTAACTTTGGCACCTAATTGGTAATTTGTCATTAGAATCAACAAAACTAAGTGTAGACAGATTTTAAAGTGGTGTTTGGCATAGCTAATTAATCTGAGTTATGGGTGTTTTTAGTTGCTAAAATCTGATTACCCATTGTTCTTAAGTGTAAACCAGGTCCCTTTGACCAACACATTGGTTATTTTTTACACAAAAAGTCAAATTCACCTCAAAATCTCATAACAGTTGGACTGTCACATCTTTGGACTGTTAATCTTTTATTTTGGGTAAAGAAAGTGATTAAGGTTGTTAAATTTAGGTTTAGTATAACTTAATCAAATTAATTCAGTAATATAAAATGGATCAAATCTCAGATTAGTCAACTCTTTCAAGATAACAAAAAGTCAAAGATTCTTAATAGCTCAGTTTTCCTAAAAGTTTGGAGATTTGTTCTAATTTTTGTGGGTAGATTGGGGATTTGAAATTTTGTATGCTTAAACCCTACCACTTAGTCTACTGATACCTGCAAAAGCTAGATTTTTTAGAATTTATTTGAAGCTTGTGCAAGCTTGTGATTGGAGCTGCAGGGCATGGATCTGCCCTGAGCAACCAGTGACCATTTTTCAAGTAACTACAAATCAACTAACTTTGGGTGAAGGGATTAAATATTTGTTGTTTTGAAATCTCACTTAGGTAGTTTTTAGGATTGTGCCTTTAAGTTTTCACTAGTATGCTTAATCAGAGCTTAATTTGAGGTCATTTGTTGACTGATTGAACCCCCCCCCCCCCCCCCCCATGCTGATAGGTGTGCATCAGCAACCATAAGATCTTATAGATTTCTTTTTTTATTTGGCTTAAATCTAGTTTTGTGATTGAAATTGATAGTTGTTTTGCATGTTATTTGAACTTGTGCTTTAAATTCCAGCTTATTTAAGTTTCATATAATCTTTTTAAGCCTTGGGATTTGTCTGCTCATCAGCCTACCTCAGTATTGATCACCCCATTTCACAAGTCCCCCACAAGCTCACACCTTGAGCTAATTCCTTGGCCTTGGACTTTTTGACCAGCTCACCAGCTTAGCTTGTAGGTTCAAAACCTTTTTCAGGCTCTTAAGCTTCTTTAATAAGCTCAATTAGGCCTGCTAGTGACCTTCAAACTCTATATTGACCACTCAGTCATACTGAGCAAATCAGTGTTGGATCCCAAGTTTCCCAAGCCTTTATTTGACTCAACTGTTTGATTCAACCTTTGTATCTTGGCAATTTGGAAAGCCCCTCAGGAGGACTTGTTAGATCTACCATCATTTTGAGCTTTTGACCAGACTTGTGGGCTCCACCTTAGGCTTAAAGTGACCCCTTGGACCTGTTTGAGAATTAGTGTGGAGCTTAAGTGCTTATTTGTTGTTATAAGCTGTTGCATTGTGCTTATCTGAGCCTAATTGATCATTTCTAGTTTATATTCCACTACCTTGGTTTGTTTGTTAAATTTGAATGTCCCATATCAGCTTATTCAAGATCTTTCAAGCTTAATCAAGCTTAAAGCTCACTGTTGAGCTTATTTGTGTCCACAGAGCTTATTTTTAACTTTCATAAAAAGTCTCTTTACAAAAGTTGGTTAAAATTAGTTGTAATATAGTTTGGTAAAAGAAAAACAAGAAAAATCCAAAAAAATTAGAAGTGATAGCTTCTATTTAAGCTATCTTAGCTTATTTTCTGCTTATTCATAAGCAAAAGTTATTTTTAAATTTTTCTTAGGCTTCTGGTTTCATAAAATATTTTTAGGAATTTTTTCAGATTTTTCTGGAATCATTTAGTATTTTTTATAATTTGGTTTAATTTAAATTAATTAATTAAATAGTTTTTAATTAGTAATAATTAATTTAAAGTTAGGAAAAATAGTTTTTCTGTTTCAAAATTAGTTTTATATTATTTTAGATTTTTCTAAATTTTATTTTCATTTTTCTAGTTAATTTTTATAATTATTAGTAATTTAGGGTAATTTAGTTAATTAAAAAGTAATTATTAAATAGTAATTAATTAATAGTAATTAATTAAATAGTGTAAAAATTATTTTTCTTTTTCTAAAAATTTTCTTAAGTCATTAGGATTGTAAAAATATAAATTTCACGTTCGTAGGACTTTGTTTACTCCCGTTTCACTTTTTCATTTGCGCGCTCGCGTTTATTTGTAATTAAAACGCGCGTTTTTAGGTTAAATTGAGTTTTAAAATCATCTGATCATCAGTAATTGTTAGTTAAGTGTTTATAAGTCATTTTCCATCATTATCTTGTAGTGTAACCATAATAATCAAATTCCTGATCTTCCTGATTAATCACCCGATCCTTTAAAACGTTCACAAATACAATTGCACGCCTCGCTGGGACAAAACGACCCGGGGATTCCCTAAACTCCTTGGTTAGTTGGTTTTTGACATTTGGCTTGGTTGACCATTACCTGGTGAACTTAGTTGACCGTTCAGAACCAATCAAAATTTGGCGCCGTTGCCGGGGAGGCTGCTGCGTATCTGCACACGTTCTTTAAGATTAGTGATTTTTCACACATCACTGTACAAATACCACCAACTTTTTGTAAATTTTAATCATAAAACAAAAACGTCATTAACACTTTTCCTAAAGTGTTAACAACACCAAAAAAATAAAAAACAAACAAAACAGATCGTTACGTTTTCTATATCGGGTTTCTTTTAAGGTGATTCTTAAAGAAATACGATTTTGGTAAACGAAACGATACCAAAAATATTGTCCAAAAGTTTTTTTCACCCATTCACAAAAAACCCAAAAACATTCGTCTTTTCTTGTGAATAATTCTACATAAAATAAACCGTCGAAAACCAAGACAGAACACCTGCCAACTGGAGGTGTGAACAAATAAGTTCCCAAATCAAAAAGATTAAAACTTGCCTTTGTATCCATGTGAGTGGTGTACCTTTCTTAAAGAAGCCACTTACTTGCGATTATTGGTTTAAGTTCACTGTGGTTTTGCCTCGACTTTGTTTTGATTGATTTTTGGTTACTAGTGCATGCGCACCCGCTCTTCTAGGTCTACTAGCCCATTACGTGAGCTTGTACGAAAACCTAGAAGACCTCGTAGACGTTCCGCACCAACAGTCGGATCTGAGATCCGTACTGTTTCCACTCCAGCTGTCACCATGGCGGAAGACCGCCCTATGTGTGAGCTTCTCCAAGCACCCATCGAGGGTTACGGAGATGCTATTGTTGTC
This sequence comes from Artemisia argyi, assembly GCA_030686995.1. NCBI lineage: Eukaryota > Viridiplantae > Streptophyta > Magnoliopsida > Asterales > Asteraceae > Artemisia > Artemisia argyi. Next base: position 107,453,391 of record CM060708.1, on the reverse strand, counting down.
CCAGCCATCGTGGCTGATAGTTTTGAGCTCAAAACCGGGTTACTTAATCTTGTAACCTCAAGTCAGTTTTACGGTTTTGAGAGGGACGATCCTCATGCTCATATTCGATGGTTCAATAAAATCACACCGACCATCAAGTACAAAAATGTCCCGTGTGAAGCAATTAAGCTTCTTCTCTTCCCATTCTCCCTCGAGGGTCAAGCCCGGATTTGGCTTGAGAAACAACCCCCTCGATCTATTGAGACATGGGAGGATCTGGTAAAAAAGTTTGTGAATGAATTCTTCCCACCTTCTAAGACCACGAGTCTTAAAAACGAGATCACCAAGTTCACTCAGAAATATGACGAATCATTTGTGAAGCGTGGGACCGTTTTAAAGAATTACTTCGCAAGTGTCCACATCATGGTTTCTCCGAGTTGATGCAACTCGATACTTTCTACAATGGCGTGAGCCAAGTTGATCAGGATTCTCTCAATGCCTCCGCGGGAGGTAACTTTTTGAGTAGAACCACCAAAGAAGCCTTAGCAATCATCGAGAACAAGTCTAAGGTCCGCTCTACACGAAGCAAGCCGGTTGTTTCACAAATTAGTGCGGGTCCTTCCACTTCATCTCCTTCGAGTCAGTCTAGCACCGATGCTAAGATTGACAAGCTTACTGAGGCTATTCAAGCTTTGGTTCTCGCCCAGACTAAGAAAGTTTCATTTCCACAACATCCTCCACCTGCTGAGGTTAAGAAAGTGGAAGTCTGTGTAACTTGTGGTGGGCCGCATGCCTACTACAATTGCACAGCTACTGATGGTTCTCCGTTTGAAGCTCATGCTGTAGTCGGGTCATCTAATCAAGGAGGCAATCAATATCGCCCTCCTATGGACCCGAACTACCGTCCTAATCATTATCCTGGACCTCCTGGTTTTCATCAAAACCAAAATGTCCAAAACCGTGGCCAGAATCAAAACAGAGGAAACCAAGGTTTTCAAAACCAAGGTAACTTCAATCAAGGTCATGGTTTTCAGAATCAAAACCAAGGTTTCCATAATCAGGGTTTCCAACAACAAAATCAAGGAAACTTTAATCGAAACCAAGGTCAGGGTAATTTCAATCCCGGGTATTTTCATGGAAACAACAACCCTAATCACGGTAATTTTCAAAATCAAGGCCCCAATCAGAACAATCGTGCTCAAAATTTTAACAACCAAAATCAAGCCATTGTTCCTACTGGGCCTTCATCCGACGAGTTGTTAAAACAATTCATGAAGTCCCAAGAAGAAATGAACAAGTTGTTGATCAGCCAGATTTCTGAAGTTAAGAAGTCTTTAAATGAACGACCCTCGGGCTCAGGAACACTTCCGAGCAATACGATCGCTAACCCGAGGGGCGATGCTAAGGCGATCACAACTAGAAGTGGTGCTTCTTATGATGAACCCGCGATTCCGACTACCTCTTCTTCCTCTCCTCCAAAGGTAGTGAATCGTGAACCTGAGGTGACCAAGGACAAGGTGCAAACTCCTAGCCCACGAAGTACCGCACACGTCCAACCTCAGGATATTCCTGAAACCAGATGCAAGCCTGGAGTTATCTTTGAACCACCTGAAACTCCAGTGGACAACCCTAAATCCAAAACTTCTATCCCCTATCCATCACGTCTCAATGAACAAAAGCTCCGCGAAAAGGCTAGTCACCAAATGGATAAATTTTTCCAAATCTTTCAAGATTTGCATTTTGACATTAGCTTCGCGGATGCTATTCTCTTGATGCCCAAGTTTGCATCAATAATCAAAAATCTGTTAAGTAATAAGGAAAAACTCTTTGAGATGGCAAGAACTCCATTGAATGAGCACTGCTCGGCAGTGCTCTTGAAAAAGCTTCCGAAAAAGCTTGGAGACCCCGGAAAGTTTCTCATTCTTTGTATTTTTCCGGGTATGGTTGAATGCTTCGCCTTGGCCGATCTTGGTGCTAGCATTAACCTGATGCCATATTCTGTGTGGAAGAAATTATCTCTTCCCGAACTCACTCCCACGTGCATGACATTAGAGCTTGCCGATAGATCGATTTCTCGTCCTCTTGGCATAGCCGAGGACATATTTGTTAGAGTGGGAAAGTTCCATTTTCCAGCAGATTTTGTGATTGTTGACTTTGATGCCGATTCAAGGGTTCCTCTCATTCTTGGAAGGGGATTCCTTAGAACTGGGCGCGCTCTTATCGATGTATTTGAGCATGAGATCACATTACGTGTTGGAACTGAAGCAATCACCTTCAACCTTGATCAAACATCGAGGTACTCCTCCAATTATGACTCTGAATCGGTAAACCGAATTGATGTCATCGATGTTGCGGCTGAGGAGTACGCTCAAGAGGTTTTAGGTTTCGTTGATGATTCTACGAGTGAAAATTTCACTCCGTCTTCTTATCCCATCATTACTAATTCTGCTCCTTCCCTCACTCCGTTTGAGGGAAGTGACTTCATCTTAGAAGAGATTGAGTCCTTTCTTAAAAATGATTCGATTCCCGATGGAATCGATAACCAAGAGATTGACCCAGAGAGGGATATTCTTCTCCTTGAGAAATTGTTAAATGAGGATCCCTCTCCTCTTCCCGTTCTACCACAACAACTTCATAATCAGGAGATCAAATATGTTGAAGAAACTGATGATTTTCCTGAGGTCGAGCTTAAGGACTTGCCGCCTCATCTTGAATACGCATTTCTTGAGGGTGATGATAAATTACCCGTCATAATTGCTAAGGATTTAAGTAATGAGGAAAAGGCTGCCCTAATAAAGGTTTTGAAGTCACATAAACAAGCAATTGCTTGGCGTCTCTCCGACATAAAGGGCATTGACCCTGAATTCTGTACACATAAGATTTTAATGGAGGACGACTTCAAACCGGCAGTCCAACAACAAAGAAGGGTGAATCCAAAAATTCATGAGGTAATCAAACAAGAAGTTTTAAAACTCCTTGATGCCGGATTAATTTACCCTATCTCGGACAGTCCTTGGGTGAGCCCAATTCACTGCGTTCCAAAAAAGGGTGGCATTACTGTTGTCACAAATGAGGAAAATGAGTTAATTCCAACTCGTTTGGTTACGGGGTGGCATGTCTGTATTGATTATCGCAAGTTAAATGACGCCACCCGTAAGGATCATTTTCCTCTACCCTTTATGGATCAAATGCTCGAGAGATTAGCGGGGAATGAGTACTATTGCTTCCTCGATGGTTTCTCGGGTTACTTTCAGATTCCCATTGATCCGCAAGATCAAGAAAAGACCACGTTCACGTGCCCCTATGGAACTTTTGCGTATAAACGTATGCCATTTGGCTTATGTAATGCTCCGGGCACGTTTCAACGATGTATGATGGCCATATTTTCCGACATGATCGGGAAAACTATGGAGGTCTTCATGGACGATTTTTCGGTCATTGGGGATTCGTTTCAAACATGTCTCTCCCATTTAGACAACATGCTTAAACGTTGTGAAGACATAAGGTTATGTCTAAATTGGGAGAAAAGTCACTTTATGGTCAAAGAGGGCATTGTCCTCGGCCATAAAATTTCAAAGAGTGGGATTGAGGTCGACAAAGCCAAAGTTGATGTCATAGCAAAATTGCCTCATCCCACGACTGTGAAAGGTGTTAGGAGCTTTTTGGGTCATGCCGGTTTTTACCGTAGGTTCATTCAAGATTTTTCTAAAATCGCCCGGCCTATGACCCATCTCCTCGAGAAGGATGCTCCTTTTATCTTCTCTCCCGAGTGCATCGAAGCCTTTGAAACATTAAAGAAAAGGCTTACCGAGGCACCAATTCTTGTTGCCCCCGATTGGGACTTGCCCTTTGAGCTCATGTGTGATGCGAGTGATTATGCTATTGGGGCAGTCTTGGGGCAACGTAAAACGAAACACTTTCAGCCTATACACTATGCAAGCAAAACGATGACTGAGGCTCAAAGTCATTACACCACCACTGAAAAAGAATTATTAGCTGTGGTGCATGCCTTTGAGAAATTCCGGTCATATTTGATCTTGACAAAAAGCATAGTGTATACGGATCACTCGGCTTTGAAGTACCTTTTTGCAAAACAAGATGCAAAGCCGAGACTTCTTCGTTGGGTTCTCCTCCTTCAGGAATTTGATATCATTATTCGTGATAAAAAAGGAGCTGAGAACCTAGCTGCTGATCATCTCTCCCGATTGGAAAACCCCCATCAAGATGTCTTCGAGAGAAAAGAAATTAATGAAACATTCCCTCTCGAGACACTCAATGCGGTTTCCTTCCGTGGAGATTCTGTTAGGTTTGCCGATTTTGCAAATTACCTTGCGGGTAACTTCATTGTGAAAGGGATGTCGTCCCAACAAAAAAATAAATTTTTCAAAGATGTAAAACATTACTTTTGGGACGACCCCTACTTGTTTAAAATCTGTGCGGATCAAGTCATCCGGCGGTGTGTTTATGGCCAAGAATCCTCTGAAATTCTAAAGGCTTGCCATGCTGGTCCCACGGGGGGCCACCATAATCCAAACTACACCGCCAAAAAGGTGTTTGATTCCGGGTTCTACTGGCCCACGATCTATAAGGATGCCCAGGAATTAGTCAAATCCTGTGACGCTTGTCAACGTCACAGGAATATTTCACAAAAGAATGAAATGCCTCAAAATGCAATCCAAGTTTGTGAAATCTTTGATATCTGGGGCATCGACTTTATGGGGCCATTTCCATCCTCTCATGGAAACAAATACATACTCGTGGCTGTTGACTATTTGTCAAAATGGGTTGAAGCCAAAGCTTTACCCACTAATGATGCCCGAGTAGTCATGAAATTTTTGAAAGCTCTTTTTGCTCGATTTGGAACTCCACGTGCTATAATTAGCGATCGTGGTACGCATTTTTGCAATGACAAATTCGACAAAGTCATGCAAAAGTATGGTGTAACTCACCGTCTCTCTACTGCATACCACCCTCAAACTAGTGGACAAGTAGAAGTTTCCAATCGGGGCATTAAGAGAATATTGGAAAGAACTGTAGGTGAGAATCGTGCATCATGGTCGGATAAGTTAGATGATGCACTTTGGGCTTTCCGTACGGCGTATAAAACACCCATTGGGTGCACGCCATTCAAGCTTGTGTACGGGAAAGCATGCCATCTACCGATCGAGCTTGAGCATAAAGCCTATTGGGCCCTCAAGCATGCCAATTTTGACCTAAAAACGGCGGGTGATCACAGGAAAGTTCAACTGAATGAATTAAATGAACTTCGTGATCAAGCTTACGAGAACTCTTTGATCTATAAGGAAAAGACAAAGAAGATTCATGACTCAAAAATCAAGAACCGCGTTTTCAACGTTGGTGACCGAGTCCTTCTTTTCAATTCTAGACTCAAGATCTTCTCGGGAAAGCTTAAAACCCGATGGACTGGTCCATTCACTATCGTAAAAGTTTACCCTTATGGCACCGTCGAATTATCTCAAAATGACGGTCCTAATTTCAAAGTGAATGGACATCGGCTGAAACACTACTTTGGAGAGGACATACCATCCATGGTTGTCCCGGATCTCCAAACGTTCCCCAAGGACAATTAAATTCGGGGATCGAGTCAAGCTAGCGACTCGATAAACAAAAATTAGCAGCATATATGGGTTTTCACCCGTATCTCTGATTTTCTTTCTACTTTCTACCACCTTAGTGTGGGGGAATGGCCAACCCCCCGCTATTTGAAAATGTATATATGTATATAAGGTTTCATCAAAAAAAAAAAAAAAAAAAAAAAAAAATGTGTGATTGTATGTACAGATTAATAAAGTGAAAAATACAAAACGATTTCCCACAGTTAGTTTTTAATATTATCTTTTTACGTTCAAGGATTTGGCATAATAGCCGGGACTTTGAATATTGAGGACAATATTCAATTCTAAGTGTGGGGGAGGGGAAAATTCTAGCGAATTTTATCACATTATATCCTAGAATCCCCGTTTTTGGCCTAAAATTTAAAAAATTTTCAGTTTATTTCAAAATTTTTTGTGGTAATCAGTCCGCCTTGTCTAAACGACAAAAGGGATTGGCTAATCCGGGAGCAAACGGCTCTTGGTAAAGATATCTCAAATCCGTTGACGGCTGGCAATTTGCCCAAAATTGTATGGTTCCTCAACTCCCCGAAAACAAATGAGTTGGCTAGCCCGCAAGATTATGGCTTGTGGTAAAATCCGTGGAAAAACCATAATTGGTAATCAGCTCACCAAGATGTTGACTATTCCATCAAGAGCTGGCTAGTCCAGGAGCAAACGGCTCCTGGTAAAGACAAATCAAATCCGTTGAAAGCTGGTGGTTTGCTCAAAATCACACGGTTATCAGGTGTGCCACAGTTCTTACACCTGGCTACTCCAGAAGTGATGGCTTTTGGTAAAGAGTTTAAAATCCATCAAGTTTTCCAAAAATATTGCTAGGGACTAGCAATAGTTTAGTGTGGGGGATTGATGAGTGCTCAAACACTCATCATTTTTGTCGTATTTAAACTGCCAAAACATCCGAAAACGCTCAGAAATGCATCAAAATACTTAAAATATCCCAGGGATTGTATTTTATACGTTTCTAATGCAAAATGAGCAAAAACAATAAAAAAACGAGCAAAGTTTACACAATTGGCAGTTTTAGTCCCCCGACTTTCAAAAATTTACAAAGCTAGTCCCTACGCATTTGCTTTAAAAGAAAAGTCAACCTAAGGCGTTTAAAAATCAAAAGTCATTAAATTTAATCCTTAGGTGACAATTTTGGAAAAATTACACTTTTGGTCCCTGCAGTTTAGAAAATTGGCAGAATCAGTCCCTAGGTATTTTTAAAAGTGAAAAATGTCTTTTGTTACCCTTGTGCTATTGTAAAGTAGCAATTGTGATCCTTGGAATACTATGGAAGATGTGCAGATTTGGTCCCTTAAAATTCTGCAATATACAAAAATGGTCCTTGTGCTTTGATAAGTTAATATACAAACGGTCCCTCCTATCTATCCAAATCCAATAAAACCAAACCAAATCCAAACATGAACACCCTTAGCCCATCACCACCCTTAGCCCAAAAACCCTTACCCACTCTTTTTATTAAAATAAAACAAACCGTTTAACAATCCCACCATCCCCCACTTCCCTTTCTTGCCCGCCATAACCAAACACACAGCCCCCTTTCACCTCTGCTACTCCAACAACATTGTCCCCCCCCCCCCTCTTCTCCTACCCAGCCAACCTACATCCCACTCACCTCCCAAGTCAACCCCCAACAATATTATTACCTTTCCCCCCTCCTCCCACCTTATATTATTCCTAGGTCTGCCAATAGAAGAGAGGTCAAATCAAGTTAGAGGATGTTTTTCCAGGGTACAAAAGCAACAAAAGGCCAGACAAGCAGAGACAAAAAGACAAAAGAGAAAAAGAAGAAAGAAGGCCTGGTTCAGTGATATTTTTCCTTTTTATGTATTTTCTTTTTTTTAGTATTTAAGTATCTCATTTGTAAGCCATGAAGAAGAGTAGTAGTGAGGAAAGTTAGAAAAAGTAGTCAAGTAATCTTAGTAGTTGTTTATGTAATTCAGTAGTCTGTAAACTTTTTTTTCAATATCAATGCAATTTTAGTTTCTTCAAAATTTCAAGTGAAAATTACTCTCAGTTTCATATTGTCTCAGATTACATTTGAAGTTATTATTGTTATCTTGAAGTTTCATAACCTCACATGTGCTCTCAGTAATCACCAAGAAAACAAAATAAAAACAAAAGGAGAAAATATAAAAAAAATAAGAAGTAAACAATTGAGTGCAGGGTACCTTTGCATTAGACCTTGGAGGCTTGAGGAAGTTGCCTGCAATGGATGGGGCAAGATGGATTTCACTAGCTTGTTGCAAAACAAGCTAGAGCTTGAAGCTGCCATTAAGTTGGAGCCTTTGTTTAGCTAAGGCCCCAAGTGAGTCCAATTTGTGATTTTTATTTTATCATTGTGGTATTGTTTCCTGTACAATCAGTTTTCATTGTTGCTTATAAATGCTCTTTTAGTTTATTAAAAATGATTTTAGTTTAATTAGAAATAGAGTTAATAGGTTGTAATTAGCAGTTGTTGTGCATTGAGTAGTTTAGAGTAAGACTGCATTAGTGAATTGTAGTTGTTCATTGTTGAATCTCATTGTTCAATCTGCCTTAAAACTAGTAGGTTTCAGTAACTTTGGCACCTAATTGGTAATTTGTCATTAGAATCAACAAAACTAAGTGTAGACAGATTTTAAAGTGGTGTTTGGCATAGCTAATTAATCTGAGTTATGGGTGTTTTTAGTTGCTAAAATCTGATTACCCATTGTTCTTAAGTGTAAACCAGGTCCCTTTGACCAACACATTGGTTATTTTTTACACAAAAAGTCAAATTCACCTCAAAATCTCATAACAGTTGGACTGTCACATCTTTGGACTGTTAATCTTTTATTTTGGGTAAAGAAAGTGATTAAGGTTGTTAAATTTAGGTTTAGTATAACTTAATCAAATTAATTCAGTAATATAAAATGGATCAAATCTCAGATTAGTCAACTCTTTCAAGATAACAAAAAGTCAAAGATTCTTAATAGCTCAGTTTTCCTAAAAGTTTGGAGATTTGTTCTAATTTTTGTGGGTAGATTGGGGATTTGAAATTTTGTATGCTTAAACCCTACCACTTAGTCTACTGATACCTGCAAAAGCTAGATTTTTTAGAATTTATTTGAAGCTTGTGCAAGCTTGTGATTGGAGCTGCAGGGCATGGATCTGCCCTGAGCAACCAGTGACCATTTTTCAAGTAACTACAAATCAACTAACTTTGGGTGAAGGGATTAAATATTTGTTGTTTTGAAATCTCACTTAGGTAGTTTTTAGGATTGTGCCTTTAAGTTTTCACTAGTATGCTTAATCAGAGCTTAATTTGAGGTCATTTGTTGACTGATTGAACCCCCCCCCCCCCCCATGCTGATAGGTGTGCATCAGCAACCATAAGATCTTATAGATTTCTTTTTTTATTTGGCTTAAATCTAGTTTTGTGATTGAAATTGATAGTTGTTTTGCATGTTATTTGAACTTGTGCTTTAAATTCCAGCTTATTTAAGTTTCATATAATCTTTTTGAGCCTTGGGATTTGTCTGCTCATCAGCCTACCTCAGTATTGATCACCCCATTTCACAAGTCCCCCACAAGCTCACACCTTGAGCTAATTCCTTGGCCTTGGACTTTTTGACCAGCTCACCAGCTTAGCTTGTAGGTTCAAAACCTTTTTCAGGCTCTTAAACTTCTTTAATAAGCTCAATTAGGCCTGCTAGTGACCTTCAAACTCCATATTGACCACTCAGTCATACTGAGCAAATCAGTGTTGGATCCCAAGTTTCCCAAGCCTTTATTTGACTCAACTGTTTGATTCAACCTTTGTATCTTGGCAATTTGGAAAGCCCCTCAGGAGGACTTGTTAGATCTACCATCATTTTGAGCTTTTGACCAGACTTGTGGGCTCCACCTTAGGCTTAAAGTGACCCCTTGGACCTGTTTGAGAATTAGTGTGGAGCTTAAGTGCTTATTTGTTGTTATAAGCTGTTTCATTGTGCTTATCTGAGCCTAATTGATCATTTCTAGTTTATATTCCACTACCTTGGTTTGTTTGTTAAATTTGAATGTCCCATATCAGCTTATTCAAGATCTTTCAAGCTTAATCAAGCTTAAAGCTCACTGTTGAGCTTATTTGTGTCCACAGAGCTTATTTTTAACTTTCATAAAAAGTCTCTTTACAAAAGTTGGTTAAAATTAGTTGTAATATAGTTTGGTAAAAGAAAAACAAGAAAAATCCAAAAAAATTAGAAGTGGTAGCTTCTATTTAAGCTATCTTAGCTTATTTTCTGCTTATTCATAAGCAAAAGTTATTTTTAAATTTTTCTTAGGCTTCTGGTTTCATAAAATATTTTTAGGAATTTTTTCAGATTTTTCTGGAATCATTTAGTATTTTTTATAATTTAGTTTAATTTAAATTAATTAATTAAATAGTTTTTAATTAGTAATAATTAATTTAAAGTTAGGAAAAATAGTTTTTCTGTTTCAAAGTTAGTTTTATATTATTTTAGATTTTTCTAAATTTTATTTTCATTTTTCTAGTTAATTTTTATAATTATTAGTAATTTAGGGTAATTTAGTTAATTAAAAAGTAATTATTAAATAGTAATTAATTAATAGTAATTAATTAAATAGTGTAAAAATTATTTTTCTTTTTCTAAAAATTTTCTTAAGTCATTAGGATTGTAAAAATATAAATTTCACGTTCGTAGGACTTTGTTTACTCCCGTTTCACTTTTTCATTTGCGCGCTCGCGTTTATTTGTAATTAAAACGCGCGTTTTTAGGTTAAATTGAGTTTTAAAATCATCTGATCATCAGTAATTGTTAGTTAAGTGTTTATAAGTCATTTTCCATCATTATCTTGTAGTGTAACCATAATAATCAAATTCCTGATCTTCCTGATTAATCACCCGATCCTTTAAAACGTTCACAAATACAATTGCACGCCTCGCTGGGACAAAACGACCCGGGGATTCCCTAAACTCCTTGGTTAGTTGGTTTTTGACATTTGGCTTGGTTGACCATTACCTGGTGAACTTAGTTGACCGTTCAGAACCAATCACATATCTTAGGTTAGGAAAGTTTCTAACTAGTTCTTTAGAGGCTAAAGATTGTATTTCTTGCATGTTTGCATGTCCTAATCTCCTATTCCACAACATGGAGTTTTCGTCTAGGGTCACTAGGCATATCCTATCTTCCGGTTTGTTTCCTAGTTTCATAACATATATGCCTCCTTTCCTAATTCCTCTACATATAACCTTTCCATTCTTAACTATTTCGATATCCCTATCGGTAAAGGTAACCCTACATTTATTATCGCATAGTTGGCCTATACTAAGCAAGTTATATGTTAAATTATCTACATGCTCAACATTTTCAATAGTAAGTGAGTCTTAATAGATCGTACCTTTGCCAATGATTTTTCCACGCAAATCACTACCGAAAATAACATTACCTCCATTGTATGCCTTATATGTAGAAAATAGCTTGCGGTTCCCCGTCATGTACCTCGAACATCCGCTATCCTTGATCCATTCATCGGGCTCCAAGTCTATTCCTAAGCATATTTCTTTGGTTGCTTTGGCTACAAAACATTGTTCGTCTCTTGGTTTTTCCACTTCTTCTTTGTCACATCACTCCATGTTCCACTAACGAAGGCGCCTTGATTTTCATAACCCGGTGGCTTTAGACATTCACCAATGAGATGATTTGGACTTCCACATCTAAAGCACTTTCTTTTCCCGTAGTTATCACTTCTATTTCTTTGGAACGATTTTCTTTCGTATCGTGGTAATCTAGTGAATCTTCCTCGTCTTTTGAAGAATTTCTTGAATTCTCTTACGGCCATTGCATATTCTTCGTCTTCACTCTCGTCACTTGAATCATCATTGTCACTAAGTTCCTTTTCGGCTTTTAGAGCAATGGATTTAGTTTGTTCTTTCTTGACTTTGACCGTTTCCGAATCTCATCTTATAATTTCTTCATGGACTTTTAAATTGCCAATAAGTTCGTCAAGTGACAACGTCATCACATTCTTCGATTCTTCAATTGCCGTGACCTTAGCTCGCCATATTGGATGCAATGCCCTAAGAAATTTCCTAACACAATTCTTACTAGAAAAAGTCTCATCAAGTGCTTTTAAACTTGTGATAATAGTGTTAAATTTAGCAAACGCATTATCTATTGATTCCTCTTCCAGAATCGTAAGTTCTTAATATTGTTGTACAAGAAGATCTATTTTATTGTCTTTGACTTGACTATTACCTTGGTGAGTAATAAGTAGTGATTCCCAAATTTCTTTGGCGGTTTTACACATAAAAATTATTTCATATTCTTTGCGCGGTAATGCATTATAAATTACCATTTTAGCTTCATTATTTTTTGCTAGTTTCTTTTTCAAATCATCATTTTGTTTTTCAAAAGGTACAATTTAACCCATTTTAGTTTCCGGATTTTGTTGAGTAGGAGGAAAATCACCAAAGGTAATAACATGCCAAAGATCAAGATCTTTAGATTTCACATATGTTTCGAATCTATTTTTCGAATATAAAAATCCATCACTTTTAAATAGTGATGGTCTTTGCATAGATTGCCCTTCTAAATATTTTTCAGATTCCATTGATCGTTGCAAGTTTTAATATAAAATACATTTTAAAAATCTCGCTTGACCTGGCTCTCTGATACCAATTGTGGAAAACTAGAAGGGTGGGGGTTGAATAGTTTTACGTCTTTTTAATTTGTTATGAAAAAAATTTGGTTATGCATTTTGTTTGCTTTCAAAAATAGTAGATTCGATATTATGAGAATTCAAGTCTTGCACAATATAAACAACTATAATTAAGTACTAAAACTATAATAATGTAAGTAATGAAATAAGTGAGAGATGGAAGGATCAAACCGCGAGACAAGAGATTTATAGCGGTTCGGCTACAAGGACACCTTCCTTACCCTACTCTACTCCCCGAGCACCTAACTAGAGAGTTTTCTTCACTATGTCAACAAGCTCCCTTATGGCGGAGAAAACCTTACACACCAATATTCACACCAAAACTTCGTCACACCTTAGTCACACCTTCTACACAACTTCTTCACACCTAGTCACAACTTGATTACAACACTACTTCTTCACACCTATCTATCTTCACAACAATCTACTTCACTACAATCTTCCTCACAACTATCTACTTCCCAACAATCTACTTCACAACTATCTACTCCAAAATCTTTCTATCTACACACCTAGCTAATTTATTTTCTACCAAATATTCACAACAATTTACACAAAACTATATGTAATAGACGTTGCTCTAACAACTTGGATGTGGAGGTCACAACAAGTTGTAATACTTCTTGTCTTCGTGGATAGAAGTATTCTTCTCTTGCACTTGAAAGGATGAGACTTGGATCACTTTGAAACAAAGATTAATGTATTTATGATCAAAGGATTATAAGAAATGGAAGAGGGGATTTAGATCAGAAAGTTTTTGGGGTGCAAAAGGTGAGAAAAATCTGTGAAATGAACCAGTATTTATAGGGAAAAAAAATACTGTTCTGGAGCGTGCCGGTCCCCTTAATTAGGTGCCGGTCCCCTTAATTATTAAGGGGGCCGCCTAGGAATTAAAGGGGCCGCCCCCTCCAGAACGTTGGACTTGTTTGTCCTTTTGTGGGGAAGGTTTTTCTGGATTATATTTGTCATTTTTGGTTAAAATTTTGAATTCATATATTTATAATGATTTAGACATATTCTTTTAATTCAAAAAATAATTTTGTAAATTATATAAAATGTTTATGACATTTTATAAAAAATCTTGTGATTTAGAAAAATTTCCTTTGATCATAGAATGCAATAAACACTTTGTTTATTCATACCTTAAGTGATTTGGATGTAAAGTAAAATATTTATCGCTAAATACTTGTTTACGTCATAATTTTTAGTTCAATGAATTTACGATTTGTAATTATCAAAACATAGAGATTTCGATGAATGTTAAGAATGTTTTCAGGCATTATTTATGTCAACAGAATGATTAAAGGATAACTTATCTTTAATTGAGTATGGAAGAAAAGAGGGTTTGGAACCCTAAAATTGCTGCAAAAGTCAACTAGGGTTCGTACCCAAAAGTTCCCTACCAAAAGTCCTCTCTTATGAATGAAAAATCAAAAAGTATATATGGATTTACAATGGTGAGGGCATCCCCTTTTAATGGCTGACACCGTCATGTCGTCGTGTCTATTGTTTCTTGTCACCCAATCCAACTTCTTGACGTCGTCCCCTTGTAAGACTTCTGGGCCATCACGCCTTGGGAAATATACGTGACGTCATACTATCTGTATAACGTGACGCCGTCACGTCTAATGCTTCAACATTTCTTCTGGCTCGTCAAGTGCAATTGTGATATCCACCTCTTGTTCCAATGAGTGACGCCGTTGAAATGCTTGACGCCGTCAAGTACAATTTCCAGCTTGGATTCTTGACTTTATCGTTTTCTTCACTTTTTGCTTTAAAAACGTCCAAAATGCTTCCTTTTCCAAAATTCTTCTCAAAAGTACCTAAATTGACAAAAGAAACGATTTAAGGTAATAATTGATCATATTATCACGACTTAGGGCTTAAATGACCCCTTAAAAGCGTAACAAATTTCTCCTTATTAAATACCCTTACACTTGGGATTTGCTTGTCCTCAAGCAAATGAGCTTTTATTCTAATCAAAATACAAGCTAGGGGTAATTTAACATTAATATAAAAGTAATTACAACAAATGATCGTTCCACCATAATCAAAACAAGCACGGAAATTATACACTAGCACCTTACAAATAGTGTTTGGATACTCTCATCTCTCGGGTGTTATAAACCTATATATAACTAATGGAAATGGAAAAATATCACTCACTACCTGTAATAGCAAATAGATTACCATAGGCTTGGGAAAGGATCGAAAACCTCCACCACTTAGCATAAGCACCTAGGAAAACTATTAAAGAGGTCTTTTAAAGAGTTATAACGTTAGGTGTAGGGATATGGAAAACACAGTTTGTTGGATAAAGGGATATTTTACTAGTGGCAAGTTAAGTATCTTAGTTAATTACATGTACAATGTGGCGTTGCTAAGCCAAGACTCGACTCAACTTAGGCAAACCATAAAATAACAAAAACTTAAAATAAACATAAAAGGAAACGGGATGGTAGTCCGTATGTTTTTTTCCACTTTTCTTTTTCTTTTTTCTTTTTTTGTTTTTCTTGATTTTTTTTCTCTTTTTTTTCTCTCTCTTTTTTTTATTATTTTATTAATTTATTATTATTATTTTTTTGTGTGTGTGTGCATACACTCTTGCCCTACCATCCAAAATAATACATCAAGGGAGCTCGGTTCTCCCACTACACTTGACCTTTTACATGAATAAAAAGTGAAGACTCGAATTAAGATAATCAAAACACTTAGACTACTTTAAAACATTTGTGCACATATGGGGGTAATAATTAATGTTCTTCCCCATTACTCCATAACAATAGTACTTTACCCATGAGTCCCAATCGTCCCAAAATAATATGTACAAGATATGACTCGACTTAGGAACCATGTAATCAATTAGACAATTAACAAAGGGGTTAGACAAATGTTGTAACAATAATGCACTAAAGATGAGTGCATACAAGGAATCCGAAGGCGATTTGGGTGTACATTTGGAGGTGGATTGTAAACAAATTCTTTCTTTAATTAAAATGCTTAAAGTTATAAATGAAAAGTTAGGCTCTGAGGGGTGTTCTAGGGGTATCGTGTACTAAAAATGAGTACATCGCAAAGGTGTGGGAAAATTACTAGACCAATGAAGTCAATGTAATTATATAAACCGACTTAAAAACATGGGTTATCCTAATGCCTCTTATCATGTAGTAAATCCAACTACACGAATGTAGTCTCACTTGTTGTCTCGGAATAAATCACTAACGCAAGTTCTAGAATCTAAATACTACCGGTACACTCACAAGCACTATGGCTTTTCCTAACAAATGTAAAGCCGAACCTCACATATTTGGGGTGGAATTTTTGAGTGGTACGGTTCTTTTGAGCTAGTTATATAACTCCTATCCATGAGACTCTTATTAAGACTAAAGTTTCACTCCTATATGTCGCAAAAAATTTTAAATCTGGTGCTAAAATTACCCTAACAAGTGTTTCTCTCAGTTTTATTACACATCTACTATTAGACAAGACAAAAATCAAGTGCAATTGTAATTTCTAAGGAATCATCATTTACCCCCCCCCCCCCTCACACTTAAGTCGAACATTGTCCCTAATGTTCAATTAAAAGATGTAAAAGTAAAGAAAATGAAAGAATGAAACAAATGCTCCCCTGATTCATTCAGTGTGGATGATGTAGTAACATGGTTAAATCCTCCTCCAAGAAAATGTGAAAACTCTAAGATTAAAGCAACGCCAAAAGCTTGATTACCCATGTACATCTTCTTGTCCAATATAACCTGTTAATTAGCTGAGAAAACAAACAAGAAAACCTAGCGTAAAATCGGCGGTAAATCTATATAAAATTAAATCCTAGAAAGCAAGTAAAGATATAATCCTTGTGGAATGAATGTTTGCCGATTCCTGGAGTTTATAAAATACAGATTTTATGAAACTTTACAATTCCGGCAGAAAAATAAAACCTGCAAAATATTTAGAAAACTACACAGCCTGACGCCGTCAGAATTGATCTGACAGAATTCTTATATTGTGTTTCCAGAAAATTTCTAGAAAAAACCTATGTTCTAATTCCTGGAATCCTGCAAAACATTCATTATGACTCGATACAAGCATTTGACTCAAACAAATATTAATATGCATGTTTATATCTCATTGTTAACGTTCATGTTCAATCCGTTCTTAAAAAAATTTGGATTTCCCTTACACTTATCTTTTGCAAAATACCTTTATATGTGATCAAGACGAAGTTCAAAATAAAATAAAGCATTTTCACAAAATGTTTGATACATGAACAATAAAAAATATAAACAAAACATACACACGGAAGCAAATAAAATCAAACAAACAAACAAATAAAGCTTGGGTTGCCTCCCAAGAAGCGCTTTTATTTATTAACGAGTCTTGTAGCTAGACTCAAAGTCATGCCCTATTACGTGACTTCGTCATTGGTCATGTTCTCTCGGTCATCCTCCGAACCCCTATGTTGTCATAAGTAATGCCTAAAAACATTGTAAACATTCATCGACATCTCTATGTTTTGATAATCACAAAGCGTAAACCCAATGAACTAAAAATTATGACGTAAACAAGTATTTAGCGATAAATATTTCAATTTACATCCAAATCACTTAAGGTATGAATAAACAAAGTGTTTAACGCACTATATGATCAAAGGAACATTTTCTTAATCATTAGATTTTTGTAAAATGTCATAAAATATCTCATATATTTTATAAAACATTTTTGGAATTAAAAGAATATGTTTAATTCTTTATAAATATATGAATTCAAATTTTCAACCAAAAATGGCAAAAATGATCTAGAAAAACCTTCCCCACAAAAGGACAAAGATGTCCAATGTTCTGGAGGGGGCGGCCCCCTTAATTCACTAGGCGGCCCCCTTAATTTTAAGGGGACTGGCCTCTCAATTAAGGGGACCGGCACGCTCCAGAACAATATTTTTCTGGGTATAAATACTGGTTCATTTCACAGATTTTTCTTACCTTTTGCACCCTAAAACTTTCTTATCTAAATCTCCATTTCTATTACCTAAAATCCTTTGATCATATATACATAAAGCTTTGTTTCAGAGTGATCCAAGCCTCAACTTTTCAAGTGCAAGAGAAGAATACTTCAATCTACCAAGACAAGAAGTATTACAACTTTTTGTGACCTCCACATCCAAGTTGTTAGAGCATCATTCAATATATCTATTTCTTTGTGTAACTAGTTCTGAATATTTGATAGAAGATAGATTAGCAAGGTGTGTAGATAGATAAATTGTGAAGTAAGATAGGTGTGAAAAAGAAGTAGTGTAAATTAAGTACATAGGTGTGAAGAAGAAGTAGTGAAGATCAAGTAAATAGGTGTGAAGAAGTAGTGGTGTGATTAAGTAGTGACTAGGTGTGAAGAAGTTGTGTAGAAGGTGTGAATAAGGTGTGACTAAGTTGTCGTGTGAAAATTAGTGTGTAAGGTTTTCTCCGCCATAAGAGAGCTTGTTGACATAGTGAAGAAAACTCTCGAGTTAGGTGCTCGGGGAGTGGAGTAGGGCAAGGAAGGTGTCCTTGTAGCCGAACCTCTATAAATCTCTTGTCTTACGGTTCGATCCTTCCATCTGTCACTTATTTCATTACTTACATTATTATAGCTTTAGTACTTAATTATAGTTGTTTATATTGTGCAAGACTTGAATTCACATAATATTGAATCTACATTTTTGAAAGTAAACAAAACGCGTAAACAAAGTTTCTCATAACAAATTAAAAAGACGTAAAACTATTCAACCCCCCCCCCTTCTAGTTTTCCACAATTGGTACCAGAGCCACGTCAAACAAGATTTTTTAAAATATATTGTATTTTAAAACTTGTAGCGATCTATGGAATCTGAAAAATATTTAGAAGGGCAATCTATACAAAGACCACCACTATTCGAAAGTGACGGATTTTTATATTGGAAAAATAGATTCGAAACTTATGTGAAATCTAAAGATCTTGACCTTTGGCATGTTATTACATTTGGTGATTTCCCCGTATTCAAAATAATCCGGAAACTAAAATGGATGAAATTGTATCTTTTGAAAAACAAAATGATGATTTGAAAAAGAAACTAGCAAAAAATAACGAAGCTAAAATGGTAATTTATAATGCGTTACCGCGCAAAGAATATGAAAGAATTTTTATGTGTGAAACCGCAAAAGAAATTTGGGATTCACTACTAATCACTCACCAAGGTAATAGTCAAGTCAAAGACTGCAAAAAAGATCTTCTTGTTCAACAATATGAACAATTTACGATTCCGGAAGAGGAATCAATAGATAATGCTTTGCTAAATTTAACATTATTATCACAAGTTTAAAAGCATTTGATGAGACCTTTTCTAGTAAGAATTGTGTTAGGAAATTTCTTAGGGCATTGCATCCAAAATGGCGAGCTAAGGTCACGGCAAGTGAAAAATCGAAGAACTTGATGAACTTATTGCCAACTTGAAGGTCCATGAAGAAATTATAAGAAGAGATTCGGAAACGGTCAAAGTCAAGAAAGAACAAACTAAATCTCTTTCTCTAAAAGCCAAAAAGGAACTTAGTGACGATGATGATTCAAGTGACTAGAGTGAAGACGAAGAATATGCAATGGCCGTAAGAGAATTCAAGAAATTCTTCAAAAGATGAGGAAGATTCACTAGATTACCACGAGACGAAAGAAAGTCATTCCTAAGAAATAGAAGCGATAACTATGGGAAAAGAAAGTGCTTTAGATGTGGATGTCCAAATCATCTCATTGGTGAATGTCCAAAGCCACCGGGTAATGACTATCAAGGCGCCTTCGTTAGTGGAACAAGGAGTGATAGTAACAAAGAAGAAGTGGAAAAACCAAGAGAGGAAAAATGTCTTGTAGCCAAAGCGACCGATGAAATATGCTTAGGAATAGACTTGGAGCCCGACGAACGGATCAAGGATAGCGGATGTTCGAGGCATATGACGGGGAACTGCAAGCTATTTTCCACATGCAAGGCATACAATGGAGGTAATGTTATTTTGGGTAGTGATTTGCATGGAAAAATCATTGGCCAATGTACGATTCTCAAGACTCACTTACTATTGAAAATGTTGAACATGTAGATAATTTAACATATAACTTACTTAGTATAGGTCAAATATGCGATAATAAATGCAGGGTTACCATTACAGATAGGGATAGCGAAATAATTAAGAATGGAAAAGTCATAGGTAGAGGAATTAGGAAAGGAGGCATATATGTTATGAAACTAGGAAACAAACCGGAAGATAAGATATGCCTAGCAACCCTAGATGAAAACTCCACTTTGTGGCATAGGAGATTAGGACATGCAAACATGCAACAAATACAATCTTAAGCCTCTAAGGATTTAGTTAGAAACTTGCCTAACCTAAGACATGACAAACACTTTTGTGATGCTTGTAAAATTGGAGAACAAGCTCATGCAACTCACAAAGCTAAGAATATAGTATCCACTACTAGGTGCCTAGAATTATTACATATGGATCTATTTGGTCCATCCGCTGTGCGGAGCTATGGAGGAAACCATTATACCTTAGTAATAGTAGATGACTATTCATGATACACGTGGACTAGGTTTCTAAGTGACAAAACCCAAGCCTTTGAAAATTTGAAATATTTAGTAAAATGATTCAAAATAAATTAGGATGCACAATCGTATCTATTAGGACGGACCATGGTAGGGAATTTGATAACGAAGTAAAATTCGGAAAATATTGTGATTTAAATGGAATATCTCACTATTTCTCCCCTCCTCGTACTCTTCAATCAAATGGCGTAGTATAAAGAAAGAATAGGTCACTACAAGAAATGAGTAGAACAATGTTAAATGAACAATCCATCCCACAAAAATTTTGGTGTCACGCCGTAGATACATCGACATATATAATTAAAAGATTATCAATTAGGAGAATTTTAGGAAAAACTCCTTATGAGTTGCTATGAGGTAGAAAACCTAACTTAAGCTACTTTAGGGTATTCAGAAGTAAATGTTATATTTTAAACACTAGGGAATACCTTACTAAGTTTGATCCAAAATCATACGAAGGAATATTTCTAGGATATTCACAAAATAGTAAAGCATATATAATACTCAATAAACATACTATGAAAGTAGAAGAATCACTAAATGTAACATTTGATGAAACACCACCACCTTCTAAAACATTGCCTCTAGAAGATGATGACCTAGTTGAAGAAGAAGCTACTGAGGTTAGTAAAGCAAAACCCCTAGGAAATGATATTGAAAACATAGATTTAGAAAAATACGAAGTACTAAATATTAAGGAATCTAAATCACACCCATTAGATAATATAATAGGAAGTCTTAATCAAATAACCCTTTGATCACAAGCCCAAGATAAAAATAACTTCTTTTGTTTCCTCTCAGCAATAGAACCTAAGAATATTAATGAAGCCTTAAAAGTTGAAAGTTGGGTTATGGCCATGCAAGAAGAACTACATCAATTTAGGACGAATGATGTTTGGGAACTAGTCCCAAATCCAATGAACATGACCATCATAGGAACTAAGTTGGTATATAGGAATAAGCTAGATGAAAATGGAGTAGTAACTAGGAACAAAGCTAGGTTAGTTGCCCAAGGTTATAATCAACAAGAAGGAATTGATTATGACGAAACTTATGCTCCCGTAGCTAGATTAGAATCTATTAGAATACTCTTTGCCTATGCATGCGCCCTAGACTTTAAGTTATTTCAAATGGACGTGAAAAGTGCATTCCTTAATGGTTTTATCAATGAGGAGGTTTACGTGGCACAACCTCTGGGATTCATTGACTTCACAAAACCTGATTATGTTTATAAACTCAAAAAGGCTTTTTATGGACTCAAACAAGCCCCCAAAGCTTGGTATGATCGATTAAAAGCATTTCTTATTAAAAATGATTATTCCATGATTATGGTAGATAACACTCTTTTCACTAAAAAGAAAAACCCAAATCTCATCATTGTTCAAATATATGTTGATGACATTATATTTGGATCGACTTGTCAAGAAATGTGTGATGACTTTGCCAAAATCATGCATGATGAGTTTGAGATGAGTATGATGGGTGAACTAAACTTTTTCCTAGGATTATAAATAAAACAATTAGAATATGGAATATTCTTTAACCAATCTAAGTACATTAAGGAAATGCTTAAGAAATTTGTCCTAGAAGACTCAAAACCCGTGAAAACTCCTATGCCTACGGAACTCACAAAAGATGAAGAAGGTGAGTCCGTAGATAACACTA
The DNA here is from genome assembly GCA_030686995.1 of Artemisia argyi. Classification (NCBI taxonomy): domain Eukaryota; kingdom Viridiplantae; phylum Streptophyta; class Magnoliopsida; order Asterales; family Asteraceae; genus Artemisia; species Artemisia argyi. The sequence continues at coordinate 107,431,821 of CM060708.1, read as the reverse complement.
AGTATAGAGGAATGATAGGTAGTTTACTATACTTAACGGCAAGTAGACCCGATATCATGTTTAGTGTTTGCCTTTGTGCTCGCTTTCAAGAGGATCCCAAAACCTCTCACCTAGAAGCGGTTAAGCGTATCTTCCGATACATTAAAAGCACTATACACTTAGGATTGTGGCATCCTAAGGGATCCGGCATAGAAATCATTGTATATGCGGATTCAGATCATGCGGGAGACTACGTGGATCGAAAAAGCACTAGCGGTATTTGCACGTTTATGGGATGTTGCCTAACATCTTGGTTCTCCAAGAAGCAAACCGCTCTTGCTATCTCTACCACCGAAGCCGAATATATAAGCACTGGAAAGGCATGTCAACAAGCACTATGGATGAAACAAGCTCTCGTAGACTATGGCATTAGGTTAGAAAATGTTCCTATTATGTGCGATAACAAAGGTGCGATAGATTAGTAAAAATCCGGTTCAACACTCTAGGACTAAACATATAGAAATACGCCACCACTTCCTTAGAGATAATGTATAAAAAGGAAACATATCTATAGAAAAGGTTGCATCGGAAGATAAAATTGCGGATATATTCACTAAACCCCTTAAGCGTGAATTATTTAACCAATTGCGTTTAGGATTAGGAATGATGGAACAAATTGACAAAATTTTATTGCATTTACACTACTTATTCATTGCATAAAATTTATTTTTCTTCCACCTCTTCATATCTGAGTCTAGAAATCTATTTTGCACAAAATTAAAGATTGGGAAACCACATTTTACATGCATAAACATTCTTATAAAACCCAATCGAATTTTCTTTAAAACTATTCTCACATCTAGGAAACACATGAAAACCATTTTTATTGCATTGTTGAATAATGCTAAAAACATTTACTAAAATCATGCATAAAATCTCACATGAATTGTCAAAATATATAATCTAATATATATCATTGACATTCATGAATTGAGCAAAAATCGAATCAAGGAGATTTTGGATTGTTTCTTAGGAAGTTTTATTATTTGCATTTAGGAGTCGAAACAATCACAACTCCACATTTGTTGCATATAGGCACACACTAGGATAAAGTCACAAACAATATTGTCATTTTTGTTCCATCACTAGTTTCTCACTCACTAGTTGCCTTTGCCCTTGCTCTAAGATAGTTCCACTAGGTAGAATTGGTTGCCCTTGCCTTTACTTGATTGTTCTATTACTTAAGTGATTTTGCATGCATGCTAAATTATGAATATATTACATGCTAAATTGGCTCAAAGAGTTGAACTTGCTTGAAACCAAGCCCAAAAACACAACCTTTCTGCAATTTTCTGCCAAAAACCCATTTCTAGCAATCTGAAAACCACCAGACGCGTGGCCCCTTAATTATGTAAGGTGGTACCCTTATTTATTAAGGGGGCCGGCCTCTAAGTACGAGGACCGGCCATCTGATGGTCGGGTTTACATAATCTTTTCTGCTTTTTAGCCCATTTTATCCTACACTTCCGAAAATTCACAAACATATTTTGTCCTAATCTCCCAAACAAACATTATCCATCCATAATCACACAAATCTCCCACTATAAATACCCCATTCTTCAAACTATCCATTCATCTCATCATGACTTCTCCAAACAAACCAAAACCAAAAGCCTCAAGGCTAGCAAGGATGACGAAAAAACCCATTTGGCGAAGAAAAAGTCCTCGAAACAAATCCATCATGACCAATAAAGTTGGTAATCAATCAACACCTCCAACTACTTACTTCCCAAACTTCACTCAAAACCCACAAGGAAATTCCTTTGATCCACTTTACAAACCATACAACATTGGCCAAACATCCACCTTCATACCAAACTACACATCTCAATCCCAAACCATCTACAATGGTCCCTATAGCAATCTCAATTCCAACTACACAACCCCAATTCATCCATATCAACCAAATGATTCACTCCGCATTGCCACGGAAAAGCAAAAGTTCTGTGAAGAAATAAACCAAATCCATGATCTAAGTGATCTCCTTGCTATGCATCTTGCACAACGCAACAAATGGCAACCTCCATCATCACCCTATGCAAATTGTTTACCCCACTCTCACATCTTGGATCAAGTTACAAAACACACTCATTTTTGCCCTTGTTGCATCTACTTCCAATAACAAATCCTCTAATTGAATGAAGATATATCTTGGATCGAGTATCTTCTCAATCGTCCTCATCCAATATCGCCCTTGACACGATACAACATCGTGAGATCCACCTCTTCCGCTCCATACCCTAATCCATATCCTTCTCCATCAAATAACTAAGCTTTATGCTTTTGCTCCCCTCAACCAAATATAATACTCACCATGGGTTGCAAGCAAGTCCAAGAGCTCTCTTTGACAATTTAGGACTATTTTGTTCCTTCTAGCATATTGAATGTTGTAATGATGTTCATTTTAATGATCATCTTATTTGATTGAATGAAGTAGCCATTCATGTTTTATTTTTCTTGCTTTGCATATATATATATATATATATATATATATATATATATATATATATATATATATATATATATGTCTTGTTCCCTTCACATATTTTTTTTAGCCAAGCATTCCATAGCTCGTTTCCTTGATGCTCTCGAATGAGGGGGAGCACACATCAAGGGGGAGCTTTCTACCCGTCTAACTTCTTTTATGAAGTTAATCAGCATAACCTTTTTGATTCTACAAAAAGGGGGAGAAGTGAATATAAACTCTAAATACTTGTCTAAAAATTAAATTTTAGAGTTAATGAGTTTAAGGTTTTGTAATCATCAAAAAGGGGGGATATTGTTGACATAAATAATGTCTAAAAACATTGTTAACATTCATCGACATCTCCATGTTTTGATAATCACAAAACGTAAACCCATTGAACTAAAAATTATGACGTAAACAAGTATTTAACGATAAATATTTCACTTTACATCCAAATCACTTAAGGTATGAATAAACAAAGTGTTTAATGCACTATATGATCAAAGGAACATTTTCTTAATCACTAGATTTTTGTAAAATGTCATAAAACATATTATATCTTTTATAAAACATTTTTGGAATTAAAAGAATATGTTTAATTCATTGTAAATATATCAATTCAAATTTTCAACCAAAAATGGCAAAAATGATCCACAAAAGGACAAAGATGTCCAACGTTCTGGAGGGGGCGGCCCCTTAATTCACTAGGTGGCTCCCTTTATTTTAAGGGGGCCGGCCTCTCAATTAAGGGGACCGGCACGCTCCAGAACATTATTTTTCTGTCTATAAATACTGGTTCATTTCACATATTTTTCTTACCTTTTGCACCCTAAAACTTTCTGATCTAAATCTCCATTTCTATTACCTAAAATCCTTTGATCATATATACATAAATCTTTGTTTCAAAGTGATCCAAGCCTCAACTTTTCAAGTGCAAGAGAAGAATACTTCAATCTACCAAGACAAGAAGTATTACAACTTTTTGTGACCTCCACATCCAAGTTGTTAGAGCATCATTCAATATATCTAGTTCCTTGTGTAACTAGTTGTGAATATTAGATAGAAGATAGATTAGCAAGGTGTGTAGATAGAGAAATTGTGAAGTAAGATAGGTGTGAAGAAGTAGTATAAATCAAGTACATAGGTGTGAAGAAGAAGTAGTGAAGATCAAGTAAATAAGTGTGAAAAAGTAGTGGTGTGATTAAGTAGTGACTAGGTGTGAAGAAGTTGTGTAGAAGGTGTGAATAAGGTGTGACTAAGTTGTGGTGTGAAAATTGGTGTGTAAGGTTTTCTCCGCCATAAGGGAGCTTGTTGAAATAGTGAAGAAAACTCTTGAGTTAGGTGCTCGGGGAGTGGAGTAGGGCAAGGAAGGTGTCCTTATAGCCGAACCACTATAAATCTCTTGTCTCGCGGTTCAATCCTTCCATCTGTCACTTATTTCATTACTTACATTATTATAGCTTTAGTATTTAATTATAGTTGTTTATATTGTGCAAGACTTGAATTCACATAATATCGAATCTACATTTTTGAAAGTAAACAAAACGCGTAAATAAAGTTTCTCATAACAAAGTAAAAAGACGTAAAACTATTCAACCCCCCTTCTAGTTTTCCACACCCTATCGGAATCATTTTCATAGTGACGGTATTTTGGGTCCTCGAAATCAAAAGTATCCTCCTGATATTTAGAACTAAGCTCATTAACACCCTTAAAGAATTCACATGACAAGTCAAAAGTATTGTTACATCCTCTCCTAATGTCATTATAACATAACACAAGTTGGGAACCTAGCTTATCAATCCTTTCGCAATCTAATTCTTTGAAATCTCTCATCTTATACGGTGTTTGATAAGAGATTCTCCTAACCCCATCGGTGAAAGTCATGATACCATTCCAGTCGTCTACTACTAAGTTAGTGATTTCACAAAACGGTGCCCCAAAAACAACTTGTGATAACCTAGGGTCAATATATTCCTCAATATTATTCACGATCGTGAAGTCCATTATGAATGTCATATTCCCTACAAACACTTGTACTTCATGGTCTCTACCAACAACATTGTCTCCCTTATATACTAGTCCTCGTCTGCAAATATTATTATAATGAAACAAGGACATAACGTTCTTGGGTGAACACATGTCTATGTAAACATTATAAAAATTCCTGTGACCAATCATACAAGGTATTTTGAGATTATTCGGATCATGTCTCTTTATCTTACATGGCTTTGTACCTTGTAGCCCCTTTGTATTACAGTCCGACGATGGTTGGTATTCATACACTTCTTCATTACCTTCCTGAAAAATCACTTTCTTGATACAATCAGTAAATAATGCAATACTGTCATTCTCATCTAGGGTCACTCCTATTTCTTTTATGAATGGTTCTCCTAGGACAAGGTTAGTTAATGTTGGGCTAATGATTGAGTCCATAAAATTAATTATGGTGAGATCAATGTCATAAATGAATTTTCTAATCATGATTGGTACTCTTCTGATTATCCTAACAAAATTAAATCCGTTATACGTAACCTGCTCAGTGAAGGCTTCGTTGTATAGAGAGAGGGATATTGCATTCATTGGAGAGTCAGGATCCACATAGGCGTCATTTATAAGCTTTTTCCTAGTGGTGCAAGAGATCTTAAAAACATTGGAATCGCCCTCCTCTATCCTATTTCTAAACCCGATGGAGAGTTTTACCGTGCCTTTCTCAAGTTCCTCCATAAGGGAGCTATCTAGTAATCCTAGAAGTTCCTGAGGCTCTTCATATTCTTCTTCCAAATCCTTCCTATCATTCAACCCTTTTGTAATGGAGTCCCCGACTAAGTCTAAAGGGTTTTCAGATACATTGTGGTCCTTCTTGAGAACTATACATTCTACTTCATCGTTCATATTCCTAGTTGATTGTTGGTTCTTATCGGGTTTTGAAGAGTTTACTAGGGTCTTTTATTTTCACAAGTGAGGGCGGTTGGTTGATGATGGTGACGGCCTTGATCCCTTCAGCTCGCGCCAATTCACTAGCAATGCGATCATTGACAACACTTAACAGGTTACTAACCTTGTTATTCATATCGGCTTGCTGTTATCTGAATTGATTCTCGAGTTTGGAAAGCCGCGTTTCTTGTAATAGAATGGATTTTTGCAGTGCTTCTTCATGGCTTTGTTTAGGTGTGTTTTGAGGGGGATAATGCTCGGACCAGGTGAGTGTGGGAGAGTTATTTAATGATACACTTCGGGTCCGGTTCCAACTGAAATTTAGCTTATCCTTCCATGCCTCATAACCCTCATTAAAATCCCTACGTCCATGATTAGTAATGGGCCACTTATCTCCCGTTTTGTCGGTACGCGTGGATGCAAATTCCTTAAAAGCTTGTTTGGGTAGTTCCATGAAATTATGAGTGCCGTGAGGACCATTACACAATTTTCATGAAGAAGTGATTTTGTTCATTTGGCTTGAAGGTTTTGGAGCTTCGTAAGATTTCATGAGAAACTTGACTTGGTCTTCAAGTTCCATAATCCTACGGTAGGGAGTGCTTGAATTATTTGAAGGAAAGATATTGCCTTGACCGTTTTGTTCAAATCACAGGGATCATTCCAACTTTCATTGTTATAGAGAGCAAGATCTTCTATGAGTTCCCATGACTCTTCCGTACTTCGATCACGTAGCTTACCACTAGCCGCTTGGTCAATGGTTTGCCTTGTGTAAAGATTGATATAGTCATAGAAGATTTAGACTTGGAGCCAAAGATCTATGCCATGATGAGGGACTTTTTGAAGTAAGTCCTTGAAACGAGTCCATGCTTCATAAAGAGTTTCACCTTGACGCTGTTGGAACATCAAGATGTCATTCCTTAACTTGGTGGTTCTTCCCGGTGGGAAAAATTGAGCAAGGAGACGAGAAGTGAGATCATCCAATGATGTGATGGATCCCACAGATAAACGCTCAATCCATTGACTATCTTGGTCATGTATAGAGAATTAGAAGAGACGTAATCGGGTCGTCTCTCGAGTTTCAACATCAAGGTCTATGGTATCTACGATTTTGAGGAAATCCTTGAGATGTTGGTTTGGATCTTCGAAACGAAGTCCATGGAATGCACATCCGCTTTGCACCAACCGGATGGTGTCGGATCGCAAGGGAGATACATTGGCTCCTTGAGTGAGCTCAATGGTGTTTCGATAGCCTTGGTGGCTAGGTCGGGAGTATTCTCCTAAAGTGGGGCTCTAGGAGGTTAGTTTGGTTGTGGTGGATTGGCTGGATCAAAGATATTACCACCTTCTATGATGGCGGATGGTAATGGTTACGAACAAAGAAATGAAGAAATAAGATAGACTAAAGAAAACCTATAAAAATAAACACAAAAATCTCACTAGAAAGGAATCTAATGAGTAGACCTAATATAAATGAATTTCAACCTAAGCAATAACTATTCCCCGGCAGCGGCGCCAAAAACTTGATGCATGGATTGTGGTCAACGCAAAAGGTTTTACTTCTCAATGGATCTTGAGAAGCTTGCAATCCCCACCAGGCAGTGTACCTGATAGATGTAGTAAAGTAAGTGTCAAGTACTGGGGATTGATCGTTCTCTTGGGGAATAGTGTTCATTAGAATTGAAACTAATCTAACTAGGTATAGAGGCGAGGGATGATTATTTTTTATTTTTATGTTTTATGGAAAGCAAGTAAATATCTTGGGTATTAGAAGAGTGGGCAGAATTAGTTGCTAGTCAACTAACCCAAATAACTACTTAAAAAAATAAAATAAATAACAAGAAAATAAAAAGTGAGAACTTCTAATATGAAGAAAAGTGTGTTTACTTAGATTTCATTACTCCCTAATTATCTTTTATTGATTAATTGGTTTGTCACAATTGCATGGGTGAAGGGTTGCATTCCCTAATACCATTCGTGGGGCCTTGTACGATCTTCCCCAACTCTATAAGCTTATATCTCTTCCTATGACGACATGTTTAGTATCTTATCGTGGCCTCATTAATAGTCACTTATGCATTTAATACAACCAATAAAACCATAGTACACATCCGATTACGTTTTTTTAGACGTTCAAGTAAGCTACCACACTGGAGATTAGCCAGTTTTCTTAAGCCTAACACTAAAATCAATCACCCACAACAATAAATGATAAACCAACAACCAACAATCAATAACTAGGTTTTATTAGATCTAAGCAAACACAAGTAAATCTAAGCTAGCATGTTAAAAGAAAGAAAAGCATATGATATAATCAAAAAACACATAGACATATTGAATGATTAAAGGATAACTTATCTTTAATTGAGTATGGAAGAAAAGAGGGTTTGGAACCCTAAAATTGCTGCAAAAGTCGACTAGGGTTCGTACCTAAAAGTTCCCAACCAAAAGTCCTCTCTTATTAATGAAAAATCGAAAAGTATATATAGATTTACAATGGTGACGGTGTTCCCTTTTAATGGCTGATGCCGTCATCTCGCCGTGTCTAGGGTTTCTTGTCCTCCAATCCAACTTCTTGACACCGTCCCCTTGTAAGTCTTCTGGGCCGTCACGCCTTGGTAAGTATACGTGACGGCCTACTTTCTGTATAACGTGAAGCCGTTATACCTTATGCTTCAACTTTTCTTCTGGAGCATCAAGTGCAATTGTGATATCCACCTCTTGTTCCAATGAGTGATGTCGTCCCTTTGAAATGCTTGACACCATTAGTTACAATTTCCAGCTTGGTTTCTTGATTTTATCGTTTTCTTCACTTTTTGCTCCAAAAATGTCCAAAATGCTTCCTTTTCCAGAATTCTTCTCAAAAGTACCTAAGTTGACCAAAGAAACGATTTAAGGTAATAATTGATCATATTATCACGACTTAGGGCTTAAATGACCCCTTAAAAGCATAACAAATTTCTCCTTATCACATCTCTTACATCATTTGGATTCTCGTCATTGCTAGTAGCCTCCTTTTTCATGCAACCCTTCCAAATTTTCTCTCTAGTTGAGGCATCCACTTTCCCATACCTTATTTTAATCCAATTATCGAAACTTAACTTGTCAAGCCATGGTAGTTCACTTCTTTCATTTTCTTTGTTGAAGTACATAGAAACTCATCATCCACAACCCTTACCATGCTACTTCACAGTTGGTGCCTTCAGTCCTAATCTTTTCGCACCAATGTTTTCGTCCAATCGTTCCTCTTGCATTATCACTTGATTCATTTGCACAACTCTTACAAAATTTCATCATGTGCTTCAAGGCTATCATGGATTTCACTATCATGGAATCGGTTTAGGTCCACCCAAATGCTCATCTTTGTGTCACGCTCAACCTTGCCACAGAAAATTCATACCCAATCATCGAATGGTATAGTTCCTTCCTATTTATGGTTCCTCCTATCCTTATTATTAGTGGAAGTCCATAAATGCCTGTTACTTCTTAACTTTACTTCTTCACCCCACCATCACAAAGATCGACATTGGGGTCACAGGATGCCCATAAGTCATACCATTTTCCATTGTCAACTGGTATAGCTTCGCCCCAATGGTATTCCTTCTCGATTTTCCTAGGAATGTCATTAGCATTTTTGTGATGAAGTGCAGTTTCATAAGATTCTTAGTTTCGTCATTAGTCAAAGATGAGCTAATGATCACTTCTAGATCCTTGTTACCACGAATTACTTCACACTTGGTATTGGGGATCACCTCTCCATTTGGGTCAGGGTTACGACGTAACTCAACATTAGAGTTACGGCGTAGCTCTCCTCTGTGCTCATTCCAGCATTAGTTTCCTGCAAAACCTTATTCAAAGAATTGACATGATTGGTGTTAAGGTGCTCGTGTGCAAGGTTATCAGTAAGATTTTGGTCATTACTCGACGTGTCCTTTTTAATCACACGTACAGTCTCAATTGGTTGACATTCCCCCTTTCATCCATTTTTAAAATGAGTTCACTATTATCAATTTTAAGAGAATGCGCTTATTGAAAACATCTATTATGGCACGTGCTGTAGCAAGGAGTGGCCTTCCTAGAATCAAATGTGTTTCTAGGTCTTCTTCAATATCAAGAATGACAAAGTCCACTGGAAAAGTGAACTTATCAATCCTTACAAGAATGTTCAAGGATACCTTTAAGGATACTAACAGTTTGGTCAGCCATTTCTATGGTCATATAGACAGGTTTTAAAGGTCCTAAATTGAGCCTTTTGCACATAGAGAATGACATTATGCTAACACTAGCCCCAAGGCCCGCTAATGCATTTTTAATGCATAAATTATTAATAGAACAAGGAAGAAGGAAACTCCCTAGGTCTTTCTCCTTTGGGGGTAGATGGTTCTGAACAATAGTTGAACAACTTTTGTTCAATTTGATCTCCTCCCTTACTTTTGTTGGTTCATCCTTGAGCAAGTCTTTGTTCTCAGAAGATGGCTCTAGGTGTGTTAGAAAGTCCTTTTCCTCATTGACATCACCATACTCATCTTCATCCTATTTTGGCAAGTTAGAAAAATATTCAATTTCTTCTTTTGAGTACCTAAAAGGGGTATAGAGGGGTTGTCCATCATTGGTGAAAATAGCCTTACAGGCTCCAGCATTCTCCCTCGTACTCTGCTCCTGAACATCATTTGTTATCAGCCTAATTTTTATCTCGAGACTTCTAAGGGTCTCGTCATGAGCCTTGAGATTAGCTTTCGTTCCTCCCTTAAAACTTTTGAGCCAATCCTTTCTCTCATCTTACCTTTTAGTAGATATTTGTGAATTGACTCCTCAATGGTCGACTTTCTTACCCCATAAGGAGGTCGGTTGTCTACTCTAGAGTAGTATCCTGGTGGTCTAACATGATACCTTGCCCCATTACCGTTATTTCTTTGAAAAGGCCTCTTAGATTCGCCATATTTAACCTCTTCAGTTCTCTTATCTTTTCATCCAATGGGAAGTCTCTAGTTAGGTGAGCTCTCCGCAAGTGTTGCATCCTACTTGTATACCATGCACATTTTCCTTCAGCTTCTTCATATCCCTGCCAAGACTTTCAAGTTTGTTAGTAATAACAGATAAACCATCCAAACTTCCGCCCGTGCTTCTGCTATTGCCTCCATCATGCCATTTTTACGAGTGGTTTTCCATTCTTGAGTAGCATCAAGGGCTTGAACATGAGTCATTACTGGGATTGGCCCATGAGAATCTAGCATCTGTCTTGTTACAATGTTAAGACCCTTGTAGAATATGTTGACCTTCTGCTGATTGTTAAGATTATGAGTAGGGCATCTATAAAGAAGATCATTATACCTATCCCAAGCTTGGTATAATGTCTCATCAGCTTCGTGTCTAAAATTAGGGATCTCGTCTAATTGTTTTGCCGTCTTTGAAGGAGGGCAATATCGTTGGATAAACTTCCTTTTAATGAGGTCCCATCTGTTGATTATTCCATCTGGCAACCTATCAATCCATCTTTTAGCATCTCCTATGAGTGTCATCTGAAACACTTGAAGCATGATATCATCATGAGAAACACCTAGGATGTTGAAAAGGCTCACGATGTGCAAGAAATGTTCAACATGCTCATAAGCATCTTCAGTTTTGTTTCCAGAAAAGGATTTTTCACGCAATTCTCTCATGAACTGATTCTTCATCTCAAATTGCACATCAGCTCCAATAATCGGCCTAACAAGCCCCGACCCTTGCCTATCTTGAGTCATAGCAAGGTACACTTCGAGGGATAGTGTATCAATGTCTACAACTGCCATTGATCCTGAAACTTAAAGAAAGATGTAAGAAAAACAAAAATTAAACAAAAAAAAAAAGAAAAAGAAAACTTAAATAAAAATCCTAAAATAGCTCCCCGACAGTGACGCCAAAAACTTGATGCAGGATTTCTGACCAATTTTTAATATTTATATCGTTACTCGTCTACATATGGTCTACCTTATGCAATCACAGGCAGTGTACCCGATCGTATGTAGTGTAGTATTCGGTAAAACCGAGGTCGTCCCAACAGCTATGTGTTGGGTATTTTAACTTAAGTCCATGTCATGTTTTAAAAGGGGTTTTTTATTTGATTGATTAATTAAACTAATAAATAGAAATTAAATGCAAAAAATAAACTGATTTGAAATGTAGTAAGGAGAAAGTGTACTAGCCTAGTTATTCATCCTAATTTGTAACGACTATGTTTTCTAACTAAGCTTCCTATCGCTTCAAGTGGGGCATAAGAATCACTAGAATCCTTTGGTCAATTCGTCTAGCCTATATCCCTAGAATCCTACTCAGATAACAAAGGTCAGAATCCTCATGACAGTCAGAGCTTACAAGAAAACTAGTTCAAGTCATTAAGTGCCGCTACATGCTAGATTTATTCTTTGTGTGATCTGGTCTCTTGGATCTTAGATCACACATCTAACTTCTTAAGTTCATTCAATGCAGAAGGTGATCCTTTGGTCAATTTGCACACAAGGGATTGGTAGTCCTTTGGTCAATTCTTAACAATCCTCGCAACTTACAACCCTAGGGTTCTTTGGTTAATTCTCCTAATGTAACAAGTACAACTGCTCTTCAAAACTACCGAAAATAGAGGATCTTACAAAAAACTAAGCATGCACACACTAAAAGCAATAATAAAAGCACGAAAACATAATCAAAACAATAAAGGAATCATAACTAGGTTAGCACCAAAGGTGCTTAGCCGATCATATTAAAAGGTACAGAAGATTCAATGTTTTGCATGGAAATGAAAGACATGGAATCGTAAATGTAAGATAAATATGAATCGCTAAAACTTATTGATGTAATGTCGTGATCTCTTTTTTGGAAAATGCTTCGTATGCTGATGGTGATCGTCCTTAAGGAACCCTACTTCATTCTCTAACTTTTTGTAGTGTGAGAGATGTGTGAAATGCAGGAAATAGGGTTTGTATTTATAGGCCCGACCAAGCTATGGCGTAACCTCTAGGTTTGGTTACACCGTAACTAGTGTAACATCAAATGATCTTATCCGTTTAGTAATATTTATGACGTAACCTTGATGAGTAGTTACGCCTAATCTTCTTGCGGCAGCAATTATGTCATAATCCTTCATTTAGTTATGCCGTAATCTCGTCAATCAATCCAATCCACATTCTGGGTAAAATTTACACCGAAACCAGTGCATGGGTTACGGCGTAACCTTTAAAGCTATGAAATTTCTTCTAAGTTGTTTTAAATTGTTACGGTGTAATCTCTTATGGAAGTTACGCTTTAATCCTTGAGTTGCATTGACTTGGTCTTCATGTATAAATCCTTAGTTACGGCGTAAGTGAAGAGTGTAACAACGCCATAACTTCTTCAAAGCATACTAAAATGTATATCTTCGTGAGTACTTTTCCAATTTCGCGTCTCTTTTACTCCTATGTTCATATTCTACCTGGAAATGAAATATAAAGAAATAAGAGTATATATCCATATAAAACAATACAAATAATGAGCATATTAGGGGGAAATTGACACTAAAAAGTCAGGATTATTTGATATCATCATGTATGAATTGGGTTACGAGCTAGGAAAAAAAATTATTATTACTTTTTTAAGCATGGTAGTAATTTAGATGATGCTTTGTATAGCTTAAGTGAGACTGGGAATTTAAAAATATTGAAAGATCTTGGTGATGATTATAAGATGATAGAACTTTATGTTGAAAATGTTAAGACAAGATTGGATCTTAGTGAAATGCCACCAAAGTCAATTAGGACAGTTATTGCTAACGTGGATGCAACAAAGAAGGAGGCAACACTTTCTATTGTTCCATATTGCTCAAAAAATTATTTTAGAAAACATTGTTAATAAGCATGTGGTAGAGGATTTAAGTCAAGTTACACAACCACCTTTGGAAGTCACTACTATGAGACAATCTAGTCAGTTGCCAGAAATTGAACCCTTGTTTTCATTTGTAGAGGTCTGGTAAACTGGAGACATTTTAGGTGATGATAATGAGCAAATAGATAAACTTGTTGACCATATCCAAATAGATAGTCCTGTAGAGGTGATGAGTGGCCTTTTACTCATCATTTTCTACCCATTTTATACACAAAAATGTCTAAAAATACCCAAATATATCAAATTATATTGCAAATATCCTTGGATTGTGTTTTTATGTGTTTTATGTACAAAAGGATTGAAAACGAGGCAAAAGTGGATAAAACCGAGCTTGGATTGGAAAAAGAGCAAAAAGAGACATTTTCGGATTGACTCGACATCATTTGTGCATTTAATCAAGAAAGTCAAAGTCATAGTCAACCCCGGGGCATGGCATTGGAATGAGCTTGGAAAAACGAACCCAAAACCATAATTACATTTTCACTCTTAATCTTAAAACCTAATGTCAAAACCAAACTCAAAATACAAAACCAAAAACCTTTTTCACTTAAATTTCTAAAATCATTTTTATAATTAATCCCAAAAACTAATTTTATATTTAATCCTAAACATATTTTTATTATCCTAAACCTTTTTATAAAAAGTTTTTTATATCCTAAAACTAAAAACAAAACTTTTATTAAACTAACCTAAACCAATTTTTAAAAAACCCTTTTTATTTTTAAACTAAACCTAATAATCCCTTTATTAAACCAATCCCAAATCCAACCTTAACCCAATACCCGGTCAAACCTAGGTCAACACCTTTTTTACTAATACTTCCTAAGGGTCAAATAACAAATGGTTCAAAGATTCAGTAGGTCGAAACAAATGGGTCAAACACCAACACCCCTTATCCTTTTGTGATAAATCAGGGTCAAACATAAAAGTCAAACTCTTCCCCCACCTTATCCCCTTTCACGCCAAATCTAACTCACCCTTGTCACTCTCAAACCCCAATACCAGACAAATCCAACTCATCTCCATGGCCCCCTGCTCCAAGAAAACTCCTCTTCACATGTTCACCACTCCACCTCATCAATCCTTGTGATAATTAGCTCTAAAAGTTCATCCCACGGCTGAGATTGAATTGATTGGTCACCAAGCCAATCTAATGGCTCCAAATGAGGCAGAGAAAGCACAACATGGATGCAAGACTCAACTCTCTCACATAACAAGCACAAAAAGCAAGAAGGAAGCCTTAATTTTAGTTTAGTATAAATAGGATAAGAATGTAGCCTTGAAAGGCAGTTAGTTAGTTTTCTTTTTACCTAGTTATAAATTAAGTTTTAAGTTTTAAGTACTGTCTTTTTAAGTTTTATTTTCAGTATTGTAACTTTCTTTGATTAATGAAAAAATTAACTTATTTCTAAAATTTTGTCTTATCAAACTTATGACCTGTGTTGTTAAGCACATGTTATAAGCTCTAATTTACTGCTAAAAAACTGTTTACTTAAGCCTTGTAAGCTCATTCATAGCTTATACGGTTTCAGCTTGTTTTTTATTCTAAAACATCACTCAACGAAACTACTTATTGGATGATGAGCTTACAATGGAAGAGCTTATGTGCTTTACTGTCTTGTTTTTAACAAGACAGAGCTTGTAGATCATTAATTTTCCCTTGTTTAGAGCAAAGGGATTGGTAAGTTGTCCATTTTCACCTTTTTAGATCGTAAATTGCTTATTTACTATTTAATTGCTTATTTTATGCTTTTTTCTACTTTCATTTGCTTAGTATATCTTTTATGTGCTACATTTTCTTAGTTTGTAGTTTAGAATTACTTGTTTAAGTTTAAATTAGCATCCGTCTATTTTAGTTCTCTAACTGCTTATTATGATTTGCTTATGTAAACTGCTTTTTAGTTATCGATATATGATTATTAAGTATTGTAAACCTATTTTAGCTTCTGTGATCAAAAGAATTGGTTCAAAATAGCTTTTCATAGGCTTAAAATGCAAAACTACCACTTAAGGGTGTGTTTGGCATTAGGCCAATTAATGTGTTTGGTCAAGTGGTGAAAATATGGCAGCCTTAATTCATTTTTACAAGTAATTTTAAAGTTGTTTTTAGCATTTTTAATTAGTTAATTAGGTCTGTTATTGGTTATCATAAGTTTAAGTGTCAAGATTGTTTCAACAACTATTTATCCTAGGGTCTATCAAAAGTCACTAATTGTTGTTGTTTTTGTGTCATATCAAGTCTTACATGCATATTCTCAGTTTTAAAGCAAGTGTCATTAAGTTGGAGTCCATTTATGGCCTGTGTCAAATTTTGAAAATACCAATTGAGTCTCAAATAGCCAATTTGAAACTCAGAATTAGATTAGATAAAGTTGGATTTGGCCTCTGATTTTGATTATACAAATAGTTATTAGTGTAGTCTTTATATGTTTTAGCTTATTTTTGATTTTTGGGCTTATTTACTAGCTTAACTGAGGTCTGCAATCTGCCTTCTTGAATTGTTTTCCAAACATGCAGTTTTCTAATTGTCTTAAACTGTTTGTGTATCAGATAGTTTATAACACAAGTACAAAAACTGGCATTCGTCACACATAACGTATTTGGAACTGTCACATGCTAACATATTTACGTGACTAAATGTACCAGAATAAAATAAACAGCCACACTTGATCTGACTTGTGTGACCATTTCGGAATTCTATTGTCACACATTTGAATATTTATGTAACTAGAAAAAAAATGGGATTATTTAGTCACTTATAATTTGGGATGTGTGACAGATACAAATGAGTTTGAGACATTAGTCACACTATATATATATACGTTTGTGACAAATATATGTCACACAATTGAACAGTGTGACCAAAATCCATATATGGTCACATGAAGTAATTGTGGATGTGGCTAAATCATATAGTCAAGTTTGTCACACATTATTTAAACGTGACTACTATTGTTTGCTGAATATTTAGCCACATATGATTTGAAATGTGTGGCAACAGAAAAGTAAGTTTGAAGCATTAGTCACGATATGCATTTAAAAGTGACAACTATATGTCAACACTTGAACAGTGTGACCAAATGTCATATATATGGTCACACTAAATCATAGACATACATGATTATGTGTAACCAAAATTCGATACATATGGTCACGTAAGTTAATATGCGTGTCTAAAGTTTAGGGTGTGTTTGCTTGTAAAACCTAATGTGTATAGTCACATAACATTGAAGCACCATATCACAAATGTGTATCTAAATGATGTTTATGGCCATAATATAAGGGTATTATATGTGACCAATACATTAAAAATAGTCACATTGTGAAATATTCATGTAACTATTGTTTTTAGCAAAATGTGAACTCAGTTATCATTAACCTTGATATTAGTCACATTGAGTTTTTGTGTGACTAAATTAAAGATGCTATATATATGGTCACATGAAGTATTTATTTAGGTGTCTAAATCATAGACTCATATTTTGTCACACATTATTTAAGTGTAGTCACAAATCGATACATATGGTCACACATTTCTGATAACTTATGTACTTTGTAACACCTATAGGAACAGTGTTACTTGACTTTCTAAAGTCAATTTTCAACGTTAATGAAGTAACATGTTACTTAAGTGCCTGTGATGTGCGGATTGTGGTCTACACGAAAGTTTTACCTCTCAAGGGATCTTGAGAAGCTTACAATCCCCACCAGGCAGTGTACCTGACCGATGAAGTATAGTGAAGTGGCAAGTACCGGGGGATAGATCGTTCTCCACAGAGAATAGAGTTCGTTAGGATTGAACTTAATCTAACTAGGTCTAGAGGTGAGGGATGATTCTTTTGTATTTTTTTTATTTTATTTTATATGAAAGCAAGTAAAATCTCAGGTTTTGGAAGAGTGGGCGGAATTAGTTTCTAGTCAACTAACCCAAATAACTACTAATGCAATAAAAATAAAATAACAATAAAATAAAATGTAATGTGAAACTATATATGGAGAAAAAGTGTTTACATAGATTTCATTACTCCTTAGTTATCTTTTACTGATTGATAAGCTTGTTACAATTGCATGGGTGACGAGTTGCATTCCTTAATACAAATTGTGGGGCCGTGTACGATCTTCCCCAACTCTATAAGCTACTATCTCTTCCTATGGCGACACGTCAAGTATCCATACCATGGCGTCCTTAATAGTTACTTACACATTAAATACAACCATTAAAATTGTAGTACACATCCGATTTATGTTTCTTAAGACGTTCAAGCAAGTTACCGAATATGAGATTAGCCAGTTTTCTTAAGCCTAACATCGATGAACAATCACCCAACAACAATTAATAACCAAGCATCAATCATTAATCAATAACTAGGTTTCACTATATCTAAAAAAATACAAATAAACCTAGCCTAGCATGTTAAAAGAAAGACAAGCGTAAGATAAAATCAAACAACATATAGACATATTGAATCATTGATAGATTACTTATCTTCAGTTAAACATGGAAGAAACAAGGGTATGAAACCCTTAAAGACTTTTGAAATTTGACCTAGGGTTTATGTGACAAAGTACCTCTCCAAAGTTGCACACTAATGAATGAAAAATCCAAAACTATATATAGATTTACAAGGGTGATGGCGTCACTTTTTGATGGCTGACACCGTCATCTCACTGCGGCTAGGGTTTCTTGTTGTCCAATCCAACTTCTTGACATCGTCTTGTTCTATGGGTTCTGGGCTGTCACGCTTTAAGAGTTACACGTGATGGCCTACTTCAGGTAAACGCTGACGCCGTTAGGTGTTATGCCCAAAAAGACTTCTGGCACGTCAAGTGTAAAAGTAATTTCCACCTCTTGATCAACAAGTGACGGCATCACGATGTGACTCTTGACGCCGTCAGGTACTGTTTCCAGCTTGGATTCCTGACTTGTTTTCTTCACTTTTATGCTCCAAAAATGTCCAAAATGCTATGTTTTCTAGAATTCTTCTCAAAAGTACCTAAAATGACAAAAGGAACGATTTAGGGTAATAATTGATCACATTATCACTATTTAAGGCTTAAATGACCCCTTAAAAGCGTAACAAATTTCGCCTCATCAAATACCCTTACACTTGAGATTTGCTTGTCTTCAAGCAAATGAGCTTTTATTCTAATCAAAATACAAGTTAGGGTCATTTAACACTAATATAAAAGTAATTACAACACATGATCGTTCCACCTCAATCAAAACAAGCACAAAGTTTATATATTAGCACCCCACAAATAGTGTTTGGATACTCTCATCTCTCGGGTGTCATAAAATAAAATATAACTAATGGAAATGGAAAAATATCACTCACTACCTGTCATAGCAAATAGATTACCATAGGCTTGGGAAAGGATCAAAAACCTCCACTTGGCGTAAGCACCTAGGAAAAACTATCAAAGATGTCTTTCTCAAGGGTTATAATGTTAGGTGCAGGGATATGGAAAACGCAGTTTGTTGGATAAAGGGATATTTTATTGGTGGCAAGCTAATTATCTTAGTTAATTAAATGTACAATGTGGCATTGCTAAGCCAAGACTCGACTCAACTTAGGCTAATAATGAATAACATAAACTCAAATGAAAACAAAAGGAAATGGGATAGTAGTCCGTATGTTTTTTCTCTTTTTCTTTTTCTATTTTTTTTTTCATTTTTCTTGATTTTTTCAATTTTTTTTCATACATTCTTGCCCTACCATCCAAAATTATACATCAAGGGGGCTCGGTTCTCCCCTTACAGTTGAACTTTTACATACTTTACATGTAACTAATCTAAAGACTCGAATCAAGATAATCAAAACACTTGGAGTACTTTAAAATATTAACACACATATGGGGGTAATAAATGATGTTCTTCCCCATTACTCCATAACAATAGTACTTTACCCATGAGTCCCAATCGTCCCAAAAAAATATATACAAGATATGACTCGACTTAGGAACCATCTAATCAATTAGACAACTAACAAAGGGTTAAACAAATATTGTAACAATAATGCAATAAAGATGAGTGCATACAAGGAAGGCTAAGGCGATTTGGGTGTACATTTGGGGGTGGATTGTAAACAAATTCTTCCTTTAAGTAAAATGCTTAAAGTTTGAAATGAAAAAGATAGGCTCTGAGGGGGGTTGAATAGTTTACCGCTTTTTAACTTGTTAATCTTTGAAAAGCTTTACGTGTAATAACCGATTCTAACTAATTATCAATTAATATGCAAGTATAAAGAAAAAAACGATCAAAATACAACACAATTGTTTATCGTGGTTCAGCTACAAGGACTCATTTTCCTTGCCCTACTCCACGCCCCGAGTTTCCAACTCGAGAGTTTCAAGCACTAGTCAACAAGCTCCTTTCACCGGTGGAGAAACCTTTACAATCATCATTTACACTTTATCCGGTACAAAGCTAAATACCGGGTCCTAGTTCAAGGTAGAACCAACCTAACGTCGCCTATCCACTATTTTCGACACTAAGCTAGATGTCGAGTTCTTTTACAAGGGTACAACCACTCCCGTCACACTATGTATTTTAAGGCCTAAAATACTAACCAATCACTACTGAATATACACAATCAAATAAAGTGTAAACTACACTAAGTTTACACAATGCTAAGCTAACAAGTCTTGCAACGTTGTGTTGAATACTTGTAACTTCTCGGATGAACTTATGAACTTCCTTTCTACATAAAAGAATCACACAAGTGAGTTGCTACTGAGTTAGATAAGATAAATGAGAGTATATGTGTAAATTATGACTTTAAGAGCAAGAGGTGTGGTAATGAGGTTATACCTCCTTATTTGGGGCCCACGAGTGCTACATCACCCCAACACCTCTTCACAACTAACCCCTCCTCACTCATAACTAACCCCAACTTACTCATTTGGGGCCCACCACTTACACCTTTATTTTTTATTTATTCATTTTATTATTTTCTTGTTTCTTTTCTTCTTTCTTTCCTGAACCTACAAACCAAACGTGACCCTATTCATTTTCTTCTTTCTTTTCTTCTTCTTCCTCCTGTGCAACACCACCCTTTATCACTTCCATCACCAGAGCTACACCACTTTAAAACCACACCTCTATTACCCCTCGACACACCTCCATCACCCCTCGACACACCTCCATCACCCCTCAAATACTAAGCTTCCATACACACACCTCCATCACCACCTTAAGCTACCACCCACACACCTCCATTACCAAGCTTCCATACAAAAACAATATTAAAGCCAAAAAGGAAAAAAAGAAAAAAAAAAGTACGACTTTGCAGGGAACCACCCTCGTCACGCGGACGAGGAGGTCTCCAACAACGAGCTGCAACGAGCCTCATCCGGTGTCGTGGCGAGCTGTGGCAAGCGTCATGTCAGACGACGAGGTTGAACGGCGAGACCACACCTCTTGCTCTAAGTGATGAGAGATTTCTTGCAAGTGGCTTGGTATTTATAGCCAACCAAACCAGCACACTGGCGGATCTGGTGGAACCAAAACAAGGGTTCCGCCAGGTCTGACAGTCAAAGACTTCAAGAAATATTTCCATATCTAGCAATGTCACATCAACTTACTTCTAGTCAACACACAATAGATAAAGTGAGAATCCTTCCAAAATGTGTAAGAAGTCTTATGGAAAGTCAAATACTAAACCTTTCCATGAATACTCATGATGCATGCCACGATGTCATATTACAATTTCTATATTAAGAAATATAACAATGTTATGTTTAACATGAAATGTAAAGTCTAGTTATACAAGACTAACACTAAAATCATGTTTTACTACAAACCAAAGTTTACACTTTGTCGTTAACAAAACTTAGCAAAGATCGTAAAATATAAATAACATTTTAGACGATATTTGTATTAACAATCTCCCTTTTTTGTTGATGACAAAACATAAACTTTATTTTTAAGTAAATCACTAATTCTAGTGTTAAGTCTTTAACATTTTGTTTTTAAACTTGTTTTACTCAATATCATGAATGATGTGATATGATATGAAAGAGTTAAGAATGAGAACAAGTTTAGTATAAATTCTCCCCCTTTTTATCGAAACAAAAAGAAAAGTTGCGAAGCAGAATAATGCAAGTGCTCCCCCTTGGACAATACTCCCCCTAAATGGAGTGCCAAGGAAGGATACATGGATTTTAAACCTAAAAAATAAAGTTAGTGTCTAAAACACAAGATACATATATGTTACCATAACAAGGTATAGTACAATCATAAAACCTAAATGGTCAACCAACAATGCACACCTCATAGTGGAATGAAATTCAATTCATGTAAAATTTGACTTTTAGAATGTCAAAGACAAGAAATGAGGTGGATAACATCCTACTTTTAAAAATAAAACAAAAAGAAAAAGAAACAAAGAACATAAAATCCTACTTCTATAAAAAGGAAACCATCATATTCCTTAATGAGAAAGATCCTCTAAAACAAGGTTTAAGGGTGTTAAGGTAGATGAGAGATGGCATTTAGATGCTCCAAAATGTGGTTTATGATAAATCTCATTTCATATGTTAGCTCACGGATGTCCTTTTGACATCGTTCACTTATATGAGCGGTTCTCTCACAATGTCCGCAATTATGGCGGGGAAAGTTAGGTGGAAGAGGAATTTCATTTGTTGTTGGTGAATCATTGGTGGTTAATGGAGCAAACTTGGATGGTTAAGAAGTGTTTTGATTTCCTACAATAGATGAGTATAGTGCCATTTGGAAATCCATGATATGGTTGAGATGAGAGTTAACCATATGCTTGAAAGCATAAAGGTGGTTCAAACGAGTTTTGAGTTCTTCATGAGTGTTTGAAGATTTGGCCCATATGGATGCATCTATTTCCTCATAAGAAGGAAATACATAATCAAAGTGTTGGGAATGCTTTTGTGGTGGTTCTTGTTGTTGAGCATAATGGCGGAAGCTTGGTTCTTCGTAAAGAGGATCATGAATCTCTTTGTAAGTGGGGTGGAATAACAATGATTGTGGTTGTGTATGAACTTGATCTTGTGGAAAAATTGAGGGTCTAGCATATCGGTAAGCCAAGTGCTCTACCAATGATGGTTGATGAGGTTCATCATGTAATTGTTCTCTTGGTTGTTGTTGGGTTTCCATTTGACCAATGGTGTCAAAAAGTGGCAAAGGTGGTGGGTTTGATGATATAGGTGGTAAGTCTTCTAAAGTTTCCAAAAATGAATGTGGTGATGTTGGTGGTGTTTGGAAAAGTTCCATTGGTTTTAATATTGGTGATTGAGGTGATGAAGGTTTTGATTGTTGATTTGGTGCCGAATGTGGTGTTGGATTAGTATTACAAGGTTTTTGAGATGGTGTTGGAGTAGCAAGGTTGAGGGAGTTTGAATCTTGGATGGGTGAGGAAATGTCGAGTGATGAATCACTTGATGATGATGAGCTTGGTTGGATAGTTTTGTTGAAGCCACATGGTTTTACACTAATCCTAGTGGTTTTCCTAATAGATCTTGATGATTCGGATGAGGTGTTGGATTTAGTCATCTCAAGACTTTGGTTAGCTAGAATTATAAGATTAAGAGAAGTGATGGTGATAGTGTGAATTTGACGTATGAATGTTGGTCAATTTATAGGAAGAACATGTTATGGAAAGGAGTGTTTGGATTTGATGTTGCTCCATACAAATTTGGAGGTTTCAAATCATTTGGAAGAGTTCCAAGAACTTGTCAAGTCATTGGAAGTTAATCCAATGGAGTTGGGTAGAGTGAAAGACTAACTTATGTACTAAATGCTATATGATCATGGAAAGTGATTTTGTTATTAAGCTCCACGGATCACAAGGAACCTTATGGAGGGTTCCTTGCTTTATGAAGAAAGGTTCCTTGGATTGATATTGTCTGAATTTGAATTTTGGCGGGAAATGGCTTCCTAATTGTTCTAGTGAGTAAGAATGGTCCTAATGTGTTTATTGGAAGTTAGGGAAGATGTTTCTCACTAAAGAAAAAGATTTGGTGTTTTACAAATTGTGAAATTTAGAAAAATGAAAAATTTTCTACAGGTGACTGGCGGAACCAAACGAATACATGGGCGGAACCCTGTATTGGGTTCCGTCTAATCCGTTGTGCCTAACTGGGTTTACCCAGAAATTGTACTGGCGAAACCCAATATTTGGTTCCGCCATATCCGCCAGACCAGTAAAATTGGATAGACCGGGTTTTTCAATGTCGAGATGAATTCCAAATTTTCCGAAAACTCTTGAAACATAAAATTTAAGGTATAACTTTTTAGGAAACGCAAAAAATGAATAAGGAAACACTCTTACCTTTAGATTTTGACTGGGGGCTAGCGAATTTCGCTATACTTAGTAAAAATTTCATAAACTATAAAATTTGACAACATTTCAAATGTCGTCATCCTTCATAAATAGTTAAACCAATACATTGTCTAACAATAATAATAGAGAATAGAAGTACATAAAACCATAAAGCAACATAAATCACATAGTTTAACGACTCCAAAGTTCTAAAAACTTTATTTTTCCAAACGCTCCTTAAACAAGATTCTCACATGCGATCTATCTTTTTCTTGAGCTTTCCAAGATACCCTCCAAAGTACTTGAATATTCCCTTTGTTTGTTTGAATTCTTCTGACTCATTTTTGATGGTGGAAAGTTTTTCAAGATACTCGAGAGGGGCTAACTTAGAGTTTGGAAGACCATTGTCTTCGCTCATTAATGACGATGAGGATGAAGGTGAAGGAGAACGAAGGCGCTTCCCTTGAGTCCTAAAGACTCTCTATCACTAAGAGGAACAAAGGTGTGAGGAATGAGTGGATAATCAAGGCGAACACCCCGGCTATTTGGTGGAATAGGTGAGACGGCTCTAAAGAGACGGGTGAGGAGCATTCCATATGGGAGAGTGGTTTTTCCATTAAGAGGTATACCGGCCATTCTTTTAGCCATGTAGTAAGCCAAATTGAAGGGTTGTCTAGTGGAGATACTAAATAGAATATAACTTAGACATGTGTTCACATGATCTCTATTTCCTATGGAACTTATGACATTAGCCCTAAGAGCCTCTTCCCATTTCCTAAATTAAGGTTTAAGTTCATTAAGTTCCATTCCAAACGGGTCTTTGTTCACTTCACTTCCCGAACAATTTTTCCTAGTGATGGAAGTTCTTATGAAGAGATGGTCACGAAACACTTCCTTGGTAACAAGAGGAGTGGCATAGGAGGGATCTTGTTCAATGGTGTCTAGAGTAGAGATTGACCATTTGTCCGTGTAGAGACAAGTGCCATTGTTTGGAATATCAAGGATTTTAGCAAATTTATCTAGAGACAAAACCATTTTGTGTTCATTGATGAAAAATTCCACGGATATCTCACCATCTTCATTACTCGAGAGATCTACAGTATCATAGAATTCTAGAATGAACCTAGGACAAATTGGCTCATCAATATCTAGGAGACAATCAAAGTTGATGGTAGCTAAGTCTTGGCGAATAGAGTTTCCTTCTAGGAAGTATGGATCAATGGTTCTCCCCTCGTGAACATAACGCTTCTCTAACCCCTTAAAGACATTGACTCGGTGTGGAGTAAGACCTTTGGTCATATGGTGTTTAGGCAGATACTTGAGGGTGCCTTTGTGATCGGAGAATGTTGCGGGAGGCATGTTGATTCCTAGAAAGCATGAAATTTATATTTTAGTTAAGATCAATGACTTTTACAATGTAGATGTTCTAATGTGTTCCTATATGCTAACAATGTGGAGACGTGGTTATCTTGACTCATTTTGATGCTCAAAATATTTTATAATGAAAGGTTTTGTTATAAAACAAAAGATAACCCAAACGCTCCTAATTTAATGTAACTTCAATTGAATGTACCCGAAAATACATATTGGTTATTTGTCCTCTTTAGCATTCAAGAGATGTTATGCAAATGATGTTTTCATAATATTTTCATTTGTTTTAATAATGTGGTGAAAGGTTATGTTCTAATTGTGGGAAGTAATATTTAAAAGAGAATGTACTTGGTGTATTTGGTAAATCATGATAACAATAAAAGGATACAATTCCTAACTAATGAAAAGTATGATTAGTTCACAACTAAGGTTTTTCATGAATCAACAAATTTATGCATAAACACTAAGATTTTAGTTTTTGTAAATGAATGGAAATCCTAGGCTTGAATTAAACATGTACTTAGGATAAAGAAAACTTACAATGATGATTGAAAGAGGGATACTTGAGAGAGAGCCCTAATTTTCATGTGTGATGATGTTTATGAATGAATGGTGGCAGTGAATGAGTTATAGTTATAAGTTAGGGAGTGTTTGGTTTGTGATGTAAGGTAAAAACCATATGCAGAATTGGCGGACCAAGCGGAACCAAAAAGAGGGTTCCGCCTGTTATGTCTAAGGGTTTTGCTGGTTCTGCAGTAGAAAGGCTTAAATGATTTGTTTTGATTTTTTTGATTTTTTTCTAATGTTGAAACCTACAAAGTATGTTCCGTAAGTGCTAGCTCAATTTTAAGAAGGTTAAATGGTTGTTGTATGGAAGGATACTTAAGGTTATTGACAATGTTGTTTTAGAAGGATATTTTCTTAACAAAAACTTTTCCTTTTTACAACATTATCATGAACGAAGCGATGACGAATTACTAAAAAAAATCTAGTAGGAAAGTGTTGAGCTGGATTCTAATTTATGTCGATGGTTCCTTTGTTGAAGTAAAGGATGAAAATGTTGATAAGTGGAATTCCATTGTTGACGCGAGTATGCTTGTTCTAACGGAGCTTGTTGACATGCTTTTCCATCCGATACTAATTTGAGAGCCTTAAGCTTCTTAGAGAATCATTGGCTAAGAAAGTATTTATCAAAAGTGCAAGTACACCTTATGCTTTTTCTATCAACTTAATTACCGGCATAATCCGAGTTGGCATACACTATGGTTTCTATTCCCGTTCCTTTGGGATACCATAATCCTAAATGTGTAATACCCTTTGATGTATCCAAACAGTCCCTTTAGGATGAATTGTATTAGGATCTTTTCTAAAATGAGCACATAGACAAGTACTAAACATAATGTTGGATCTATTTGTTGTGAGAACAAGTAAACTTCCAAACATTTCTCTATGTCTAGTTTTATCTACGGATTTACTAATCTCATTCTTGATAAGTCATATAAAACTTAATCATTGTGTACTTGTGAATAACTAGGAATACCTTTGAGCGATTATTCCTTGCTTTTGGAGCTTGCTTGTTTAAGTTATCAAAAAAAAAAAAAAAAAAAAAAAAAAGTCTTTCATAGGTTAACATTACATCCTCTTTATCTATTTTGAAATATCTATTTTGTTTCAATTGTTGTTTTAACTCCTTGATTGCGAAACTAATGTCCAAAAAAAACTATTTTTATCAAATTTGTTTAATCACAACAATGACTCATTATTCAAGTTTTATGACCTTGTCTATATTACTTGATTTAATGTATCACACAAGATGAAAGATGTTATTTTTATTTTGAACTTTTGCCCTTAATGTTATGACACAAGTTAGAGTATGAAATCTATATTTAATAGTTTATCTTCCTTGTTATTTTTTTTAACATTCTTGTCTTATCATCGTTGGACTTTCGACTAAGTCATCATCTACCAAAGGTGATGTCTTAGAAGGAGGTGGTCTTTCGTTGAATGTTAAATTTAACGACTCCTCGACTCTTTAGGTTTCTTTAAAACAATATGAGTTTTGTTATTTATGAATGTTCAAGAGATACATCTTCATAAGACTATGGGTCGAATTTGATGTGTAAATCCTTGATGATTATAAAACATTTTTCTCCCAATCATCCTAACTTATTCTAATGTGCTTCATTACCCTTGTATGTCCTATATGAAATTTTAATAAAAGAGTGGTTGTTAAGACACGATTGAAAATATAAGGTATAGTCTTAAAAGATGTTATATTACAAACATTTGTGAAGTGTTTTGTTTTACTAAATTTGCAAGCATCACAAAAGTGTTGGTCATCTTATCACTTAGGAGATTCTTAGTTAGCTCACTTGTAGACAAGTATTAAGTGAGACTCACTCAAGAGTTTCTCATGTCTATTCCGAGAGTTTAAAGAACTGAAGCACCTTATATCTCCTATTCATTTTAATGTAGAAATCCTTTGATCACAGAGGATTTAATCCTTGTTATAACTTACTAAAGAAATAACAACTTAGGGTATAAATTACTAATACTACACACGATAAATCTTAATGCTATCAACATGAGACAACAATAGGTAAGTTGAAATAACGCGTACCTTTTAAGTTCCATAGAGAAGCTACCAAGAAGATAATCGTAAAGTTTTTTATCTTGACTTGTAGGAAAGCTTGGAAACTCAAATACTTGTGAATCCAAGGAGGTTAGATAAACATATGAAAGCATAGAACATGATATCCTTAATCCTTTTATCATAAGTTTCTATATAGAGATTGAGTTACATTTAAATCTCTCTCCTGGGCTTAACAAACTTTGCTTGCTTTGTTTTACTTGTTGATGGTGCATTTGAGTTAAATCCTAATCCGGTTTTATCTCTAAGTGACTTTTGACTTTTCAATAATCTTTCAAGAGATTTTGAGCTTTCTTCTAACTTAGCTAACATTTTTCCTTTTTCATTTTGTCTTTTAATTTCATGTTTGTAGTCTTGACATATTTTGCATTCTAGGTCAATTTCAACATTACTCTCAAGTCTAGACATTTTATCTTCCAATATGATTTCCTTTTCAAAATTGTTCTCAATAGATTTTGATAGTTCATTGTTAAAGATTGCTTTTAGGTCCATGTTACTTAAATGTTTAGATTCATTTTCTAGTTTAGAGAATTCTAAGATGAAAGTGTCAAAACAAAAGTGTTCGGTTTCAAGTTGTACCTTGTTTGTGGTTTTATCAACTTCATGACTACAAACCAGATAGTTGTCGTCATCTTCATCCATGTCACTCCATGATTCATAAACAAATCCTCTTTGAGAACACGATTTTTCATCTTCACATATACCTTCATTAAAAACATTTAAACTCGTAGCATATGTATTAACTTCAACTAAATGTCTATCTATTAGTTTTTGTAAGACTGACGACTCATACGTAAGATCAAATTTATCATTTTTGACTTGACATATTTCTTGATGAAAGTTTAATATATTTTTCCAAATACCATTAGCCGTTTGACAACAATACACTCTTTCATATTCAATCCTAGGTAAAGTTTTATAAATCATTATCTTAGCTTTAGTGTTTTCATCAAATTTAAGATAATCATCTTGATTTTCAAAAATTGGTTTAAGATCACCAATGGAAATAATATGACAAAGATCTTGATCAATTGATCTTACATAGTTTTCAAATTTACTTTTCCATTCAAGGAAGTTTTCTTTTTCAAATAGCGGTGGCCTTTGAATAGATTTCCCTTCTTTGAGATTTTCAAAATCCATGGATCGATTCAAGTTTTAAAGTACAATATATTTTAAAGATCTTGAGTAACGTAGATCTTGATGCCAATTGTGGAAACTATAAGGGGGGGTTGAATAGTTTACCGCTTTTTAACTTGTTAATCTTTGAAAAGCTTTGCGTGTAATCAACGATTCTAACTAATTATCAATAATTAATATGCAAGTATAAAGAAAGAAATGATCAAACCACAACACGATTATTTATCGTGGTTCAGCTACAAGGACTTTTTTTCCTTGCCCTACTCCACGCCCCAAGTTTCCAACTCGAGAGTTTCAAGCACTAGTAAACAAGCTCCTTTCTCCGGTGGAGAAACCTTTACAATCTTCGCTTACACTTTATCCGGTACAAAGCTAAATATCGGGTCCTAGTTCAAGATAGAACCAACCTAACGTCGCCTATCCACTATTTCCGACACTAAGCTAGATGTCGAGTTCTTTTACAAGGGTACAACCACTCCCGTGACACTATGTATTTTAAGGCCTAAAATACTAACCAATCGATACTGAATATACACAATCAAATGAAGTGTAAACTACACTAAGTTTACACAATACTAAGATAACAAGTCTTGCAACGTTGTGTTGAATACTTGTAACTTCTCGGATGAACTTGTGAACTTCCGTTCTAAATAATAGAGTCACACAAGTGAGTTGCTACTGAGTTAGATAAGATAAATGAGAGTATAGGTGTAAATTATGACTCTAAGTCATGAGAGATTTCTTGCAAGTGGCTTGGTATTTATAGCCAACCACCCCAGCACACTGGCGGATCTTGCAGAACCAAAACAAGGGTTCCGCCCTTGCACCCCTAAGGTTTTGCAGGTCTGACAGTCAAAGACTTCAAGAAATCTTTCCATATCTAGCAATGTCACATCAAGTTACTTCTAGTCAACACACAATAGATAAAGTGAGAATCCTTCCAAAATGTGTAAGAAGTCTTATGGAAAGTCAAATACTAAACCTTTCCATGAATACTCATGATGCATGCCACGATGTCATATTACAATTTCTATATTAAGAAATATAACAATGTATGTTTAACATGAAATGTAAAGTCTAGTTATACAAGACTAACACTAAAATCATGTTTTACTACAAACCAAAGTTTACACTTTGTCGTTAACAAAACTTAGCAAAGACCGTAAAATATGAATAACGTTTTTAGACGATATTTGTATTAACAAAAGATGTAAAAGTAAAGAAAATGAAAGAATCAAACAATTACTCCCCTGATTCGTTCGGTGTGGATGATGTAGTAACATGGTTAAATCTTCCTCCAAGAAAATGTGAAAACTTCAAGATTAGATCAGCTCCAAAAGCTTGATTCTCCATGTACATCTTCTTGTCTAATATAACCTGTTAATTAGCTGAGAAAACAAACAAGAAAACCTCGCGTAAAATCGGCGGTATATCTACATAAGATTAAATCCTAGAAAACAAGTAAAGATATAATGCTTGTGGAATGATTGTTTGCTGATTCCTGGAGGTTATAAAATACAGATTTCATGAAACTTTACAATTCCGGCAGAAAAACAAAACCTGCAAAATTTCCAGAAAATTATACCTGACGTCGAAAGGTGACGCTAGACGCCGTCAGGTTTGACCTGACGAAATTCTTTATTTTGTTTCCGGAAAATTTCTGGAAAAACCTATGTTCTAATTCCTGGAATCCTACAAAACAATCATTATGACTCGATACAAGGATTTGACTCAAACAAGTACTAATATGTATGTTTATATCTCATTGTTATCGTTCATGTTCAATTCGTTCTTAAATACATGTTTTAGATTTCCCTTACACTTATCTTTTGCAAAATACCTTTATATGTAAGCAAGTCGAAGTTAAAAACAAAATAAAGCATTTATCACAAAATGTTTGATACATGAAATATAAGCAATGAAAATAAAACAAAAATACGGAAGCAAGTAAAATCAAACAAACAAACAAATAAATCTTGGGTTGCCTCCCAAGAAGCGCTTGTTTTTGTTCGAGTCACGAGCCTGACTCTACCCTTATTTAACGGAAATAAGGGAGGTTTTCCCTACACATAGGATTAAGTGCGGGTGAAAATAGCGATACATACTATCTCGATGGAAGTATGTCTCGTGAGAAAAGAGTGGTGGATGAATTATATGCTCAAAGGGGTGTGCTCCTTTCATCATAACCTTACCTAGTTCACTTTGGTCAATGGGTGAGTTAAAGTTTTCTCCTAAAAAGGGATCATCTACTATCAACTTTGAGAGACTCCAAGCTGGGAATCCATCTTGACCTAATAAACCCGGTTTAAACCCATAATGTTTCTTGTGATCAATCATGAATGGATGATGTAAGTATGTAAGGTCATGGTTCACTCCTATGTCAGCTTCTACTACACAAGGCTTAGAGTCTACTATCTTTATCCCAAGACTACCCAGACTATATTGTTTGATGGGTGGATCGGGACCTTTTTCAATTCCTAAATTTTCATCCAAGGATGGAAGATTATGTAACGGATTTGGTTGAGGCTCCAGTTCATCGAAACTAGGAACTTCCTTAGAACTAAGAGAAAGGTTGTGACTACAAGTATTCAAGCCTATTTCATCTAGTTGTGTTTGGTCCAAGGGCTCTACCTCTATTAGAGCTCCTATAGTTTCTTCTACTTCTTTCGGGTAAGTCACGGGTGGTGTGTATTCCTCAAGAGATGATGGGAGTTGTGAGGTAGTTTGTAGGTTTGTGTTATTTACCTCATCCTTCCTTATCTCAATATCACCTATATCCTCATCATGTGTTTTAGTAGAATCTAACCCGAACATGTTCCTAAGTATCTCAAATCCTTCTTTAGCCATTTCAAATTCTAAGTCTGATTCATAAGAATATTCCTCAATAACTTGATTACAATGTTCAATTTGCCTAAAGGATTCATCATGTCTTCCTTGAGATTCAAAGTCATCGATCATAAAACCTAGGTCTTTTTGCTCACTTTGATCATGTTCAGCTAAATCCTCCTTAATTGTTTCCACAAGTTGTGATGTATACAAACCCATCAATTCATTGAACTCATGGTTCACGGTTAGGAGACTTTCCTCAAAAAATTTCCAAAGGGTCTTACTAAAAGGAATTGATCCTAACAATGATTGTTTAATATAGGCCACACATGCGCATAACTCATCAAACCTATCAAACTTTACACCCATCTCCTCTTGTATATATCTAAGATCACTTAAAAATTCATTGGATCAACAGGAAGCAAATATATCTGAGTAATCTAATTGCTCCTCTATTGTTAAGGATCTAAATTGAATTTCATCCGCCATGGAGACAAATGAAAATGGTTTTACAAACAAAGGGCACAAATAAAAAGATAGACTAAAGAAATCCAATGAAAAAGAAAATAAAAATCTCACTAGAAAGGAATCTAGTGAGTAGACATATTAAAGATAAAATTCAACCTAAACAATAACTATTTCCCGGCAGCAGTGCCAAAAACTTGATGTGCGGATTGTGGCTACACGAAAGTTTTACCTCTCAAGGGATCTTGAGAAGCTTACAACCCCCACCAGGCAGTGTACCTGACTGATGTAGTATAGTGAAGTGGCAAGTACCGGGGGATTGATTGTTCTCCACAGGGAATAGTGTTCGTGAGGATTGAAATTAATCTTACTAGGTCTAGAGGTGAGGGATGATTCTTTTTTTATTTTTATATTATTTGATATGAAAGCAAGTAAAATCTCAGGTTTTGGAAGTGTGGGCGGAATTAGTTGCTAATCAACTAACCCAAATAACTACTAATGCAATAAAAATAAAATAATAATAAAATAAAATGTAATGTGAAACTATATATAGATAAAACGTGTTTACTTAGATTTCATTACTCCCTAGTTATCTTTTACTTATTGATAAGCTTGTTACAATTGCGTGCGTGACGGGTTGCATTCCTTAATACCAATTGTGGGGCCGTGTACGATCTTTCCCAACTCTATAAGCTCCTATATCTTCCTATGGCAACACGTCAAGTATCCATACCATGGCGTCCTTAATAGTTACTTACGCATTAAATACAACCATTAAAATTGTAGTACACATCCGATTCATGTTTCTTAAGACGTTCAAGCAAGTTACCGAATAGGAGATTAGCCAGTTTTCGTAAGCCTAACATCGATTAACAATCACCCAACAACAATTAATAACCAACCATCAATCAATAATCAATAACTAGGTTTCACTACATCTAAGCAAACACAAATAAACCTAGCCTAGCATGTTACAAGAAAGACAAGTGTAAGATAAAATCAAACAACACATAGACATATTGAATGATTGATAGATTACTTATCTTCAACTAAACATGGAAGAGACAAGGGTATGAAACCCTTAAAAACTTCTGAAATTCGACCTAGGGTTTATGTGACAAAGTACCTCTCCAAAGTTGCACACTAATGAATGAAAAATCCAAAACTATATATAGATTTACAAGGGTGACGGCGTCACCTTTTGATGGCTGAGGCCGTCATCTCGCCGTGGTTAGGGTTTCTTGTCGTCCAATCCAACTTCTTGACGTCGTCTCGTTCTATAGGTTCTAGGCCATCACACTTTAAGAGTTACATGTGACGGCCTTCTTCAGGTAAAGGCTGACGCTGTCAGGTGCTATGCCCAAAAAGTCTTTTGGCACGTCAAGTGTAAAAGTAATTTCCACCTCTTGATCAACAAGTGACGACGTCACATTGTGACTCTTGACGCCGTTAGGTACTGTTTCCAGCTTGGATTCTTGACTTAGTCGTTTTCTTCACTTTTATTCTCCAAAAACATCCAAAATGCTATGTTTTCCAGAATTCTTCTCAAAAGTACCTAAAATGACAAAAGGAACGATTTACGGTAATAATTGATCACATTATCAAAATTTAAGGCTTAAATGACCCCTTAAAAGCGTAACAAATTTTGACTCATCAAATACCCTTACACTTGAGATTTGCTTGTCCTCAAGCAAATGGGTTTTTATTATAATCAAAATACAAGTTAGGCGTCATTTAACACTAATATAAAAGTAAGTACAACACATGATCGTTCCACCTCAATCAAAACAAGCACGAAGCTTATACACTAGCACCTCACAAATAGTGTTTGGATACTCTCATCTCTCGGGTGTCATAAAATAAAATATAACTAATGGAAATGGAAAAATATCACTCACTACATGTCATAGCAAATAGATTACCATAGGCTTGGGAAAGGATCAAAAACCTCCACCACTTGGCGTATGCACCTAGGAAAAGCTATCAAAGAGGTCCTTTTCAAGGGTTATAATGTTAGGTCTAGGGATATGGAAAACACGGTTTGTTGGAGAAAGGGATATTTTACTGGTGGCAAGCTAATTATCTTAGTTAATTACATGTACAATGTGGCGTTGCTAAACCAAGACTCGACTCAACTTAGGCTAATAAATGAATAACATAAACTCAAATGAAAACAAAAGGAAATAGGATGGTAGTCCGTATGTTTTTTCTCATTTTCTTTTTCTATATTTTTTTTTCATTTTTCTTGATTTTTTCGATTTTTTTTTCATACATTCTTGCCCTACCATCTAAAATAATACATCAAGGGGGCTCGGTTCTCCCCTTACATTTGAACTTTTACATACTTTACATGTAACTAATCTAAAGACTCGAATCAAGATAATCAAAACACTTGGAGCACTTTAAAATATTAACGCACATATGGGCGTAATAAATGATGTTCTTCCCCATTACTCCATAGCAATAGTACTTTACCCATGAGTACCAATCTTCCCAAAACAATATGTACAAGATATGACTCGACTTAGCAACCATGTAATCAATTAGACAACTAACAAAGGGTTAAACAAATATTGTAACAATAATGCACTAAAGATGAGTGCATACAAGGAAGGCTAAGGTGATTTGGGTGTACATTTGGGGGTGGATTGTAAAAAAATTCTTCCTTTAAGTAAAATGCTTAAAGTTAGAAATGAAAAAGATAGGCTCTGAGGGGTGTACTAGGGGTATCGTGTACTATAAATGAGTACATTGCATGGGTGTGGGAAAATTACTTGACCAATGAAGTCAATGTAATTACAAAAAGAAACAGGCTTAAAAACATAGGTTATCATATGCCTCTTATCATGTAGTAATTCCAACTACACGAATGTAGTCTCACATGTGGTCTTGGAATGAATCACTAACGCAAGTTCTAGAATTTAAATACTACCGGTACACACATAAGCACTAAGGCTTTTCCTATCAAATCTAGGGGCGAACCTCACATATTTTGGGTGAAAAGTTTTTGAGTGGTACGATTTATTTGTGCTAGTTATATAACTCCTATCCATGAGACGCTTATTAAGACTAAAGTTTCACTCCTACATGTCGCAAAAAAAATTAATTTTGGTGCTAAAATTACCCTAACAAGTGTTTATCTCAGTTTTATTATACATCTACTATTAGACAAGAGAAAAATCAAGCGCAATTGTAATCTCTAAGGAATTTTCATTTACCCTCCCCTTACACTTAATATGAACATTGTCCCCAATGTTCAACTGAAAGATGTAAAAGTAAAGAAAATGAAAGAATGAAACAATTACTCCCCTGATTCGTTCGGTGTGGATGATGTAGTAACATGGTTAAATCTTCCTCCAACAAAATGTGAAAACTTAGAGATTAGATCAGCTCCAAAAGCTTGATTCTCCATGTACATCTTCTTGTCTAATATAACATGTTAATTAGCTGAGAAAATAAACAAAAAAAACCTCCCGTAAAATCAGCGGTAAATCTACATAAGATTAAACCCTAGAAAGAAAGTAAAGATATAATGCTTGTGGAATGATTGTTTGTAGATTCCTGGAGGTTATAAAATACAGATTTCACGAAACTTTAGAATTCCGGCAGAGAAACAAAACTTACAAATTTTCCAAAAAATTATACCTGACGTCGTCATGTGACGCCTGACGCTGTCAGATTTGACCTGACGAAATTCTTTATTTTGTTTCCGGAAAATTTCTGGAATAACCTATGTTCTAATTCCTGGAATCCTGCAAAACAATCATTATGATTCGATACAAGCATTTGACTAAAACAAGTACTAATATGTATGTTTATATCTCATTGTTATCGTTCATGTTCAATTAATTCTTAAAAACAAATTTTAGATTTCCCTTACACTTATCTTTTGCAAAATACATTTATATTTAATCAAGTCGAAGTTAAAAACAAAATAAAGCATTTTCACAAAATGTTTGATACATGAACAATAAGCAATGAAAATAAAACAAACATACGGAAGCAAATAAAATAAAATAAATAAACAAACAAAAAAAGCTTGGGTAGCCTCCCAAGAAGCACTTGTTTTTGTTCGAGTCACGAGCCTGACTCTACCCTTATTTAACGGAAATAAGGGAGGTTTTCCCTATACTTAGGATCAATTGTGGGTAAAAATAGCGATACACACTATCTTGGTGGAAGTATTCATCATGAGGAAAGAGTGGTGGATGAATTATATGCTCAAAGGGGTGTGCTCCTTTCATCATAACCTTACCTAGTTCACTTTGGTCAATGGGTGAGTTAAAGTTTTCTCCTAAAAAGGGATCATCTTCTATCAACTTTGAGAGACTCCTAGTTGGGAATCCATCTTGACCTAATAAACCTGATTTAAACCCATAATGTTTCTTGTGATCAATCA
This sequence comes from Artemisia argyi, assembly GCA_030686995.1. NCBI lineage: Eukaryota > Viridiplantae > Streptophyta > Magnoliopsida > Asterales > Asteraceae > Artemisia > Artemisia argyi. The sequence continues at coordinate 107,395,353 of CM060708.1, read as the reverse complement.
TGAATGGGTGATGTATGTATATAAGGTCATGGTTCACTCCTATGTCAGCTTCTACTACATAAGGCTTAGAGTTTACTATCTTTATCCCAAGACTACCCGGACTATATGGTTTGATGGGTTGATCGGGACCTATTTGAATTCCTAAATTTTCATACAAGGATGGAAGATTTGGTAACGGATTTGGTTGAGGCCCCGGTTCATCAAAACTAGGAACTTCCTTAGAACTAAGAGAAAGGTTATGACTACAAGTATTCAAACCTATTTCATCTAGTTGTGTTTGGTCCAAGGGCTCTACCTCTATTGGGGCTCCTATAGTCTTTTCTACTTCTTTCGGGTAAGTCACGGGTGGTGTGTATTCCTCAAGTGATGATGGGAGTTGTGGGGTACTTTGTAGGTTTGTGTTATTTACCTCATCCTTCCTTATCTCGACATCACCTATATCCTCATCATGTGTTTTAGTAGAATCTAACCCTAACATGTTCCTAACTATCTCAAATGCTTCTCTAGCCATTTCAAGTACTAAGTCTGATTCATAAGAATCTTCCTCAATAACTTGATTACAATGTTCAATTTGCCTAAGGGATTCATCATGTCTTCCTTGAGATTCAAAGTCATTGATCATAAAACCTAGGTCTTTTTGCTCAATATAATCTGTAACACCCCCAATTCATGGTTGCAGCGGAATTCAAACTGAGTGTTACTCGATGGCACAATAGTCACAATAATAGAAAATGAACTCTAATTGAGTCGTTTTAAAAGATTTATCATTCAAATTATATAAATATCAGAGATTACAAAATGAGGTCCCAGATGGTTCCAAGTTTACAAATCACATTAGATGAGTTTTTGAATGATAATAAAATTTATAGCCCTCTTGAACATCCGTGCCCTTCCGTGCCATCCTTGATCATCATGAACCTGAAATACATGCTTAAAAGGTCAACACAAAGGTTGAGTGATATTCATAGAGTTTGTTTAATGGTTGAAGACAATATGTTGGTAGTGTGAGTTATAGGCTCACACCAATGGTTGGAAAACAAAACAGTTATTATCATTATTAAGCTTATGACACCAAAACGTTAACGTGTACCAATATCGATCGGCAGATTTATCCCGGTAGGTACTTTGCTGTCATACCCATGTCTCAAATATTAATGCATTTGTATGAACTTAGTCAATACAAATGGGATTCGTCAATCCCAATAGGCCTATTCACAATATTCGCGATCACTATTGCTAGTGATTAAATGGTTCATAATAAGGGATCTCGGTTTAGCAAGGTTGGTACTTAGTGATAATAAAACAATCAGGCAAGCATACAATTTGAAAGCATTGTGTTCGGTTAAAATAGCATGTATTCCCCCCACGGGTTTGAAAAACATTAAGTAATGGAAAGTGGGGCTATGAACTCACCTTGAATTGGATGATGTTTAATGAGAATGATGGATATGCCGTGAGAACTTCTACGAGCAACCTAGAATAATTGTTGTAACTTAGGTTTGGAATAATGTCTAAGAATATGAAAAATTGCCAATATATGTCCTGCATTTAGTCCATGATGTGGTACAATGTATAGTGCAAGTCTTTGAAAAGAAATGATTCATGAAACATGTATAGTTTATATATCGTTTACTACCATTCGGGCCGACATAATTCAGAAGTCATGTAGTAAATGTTCGAGGAGCCAGGACACTTTAATTCGTAAATCCACAACTCATCTCGACGGCTTACATAATGAACTCCTCACATGAGGCTCCCTACTATTGTAGTAGTTGATAAAGTATATATATATATATATATATATATATATATATATAAGTTTTGATCCGAAAAGTTACATGTCCAATATTTGAATAAACTTAGGAAAGTTTATCTTTACATGAAGATTGTTATTAGGGTAAGTTTCTTATAACTTGTATCTCATGGTTCTTTTAGATGAAGTAGATCCAAATTGTATGTTCAAATTATCGCAAACTTCTCTAGTTCATGTATTTGCCTTGGTAAGTTTATATGGTCGTTAGCTCATGTTTTCGCCTTGGTATGTTGATATGGTCATTTAGTTCATGGCCTTGCCATGACCTTTGGTCATGGTTCCATGGTATTGACACTAATCCTTGGCTTTAGCCATGGTTGTGGTCTTGATTCTAGGTCATTAGACCTCTTGTTCTTTTTAAAACATAACCATTATATAGTGACTTATATATGTAAATAGCTGTTAAGAAACTGAGAAAAATCTCATTCGTTATTGGTTTTCTGGAGACGTGCTCCTAAGTTTTTGAAGAAAACGTGATTCCGGACAACTTTTGTGCTTTAACTTTTTCATGAAATGGACCAGAAAGGCCTCTTTATGCGTGGTTTATGTTCTGTCACATAAACTATTTTGGCAGTTTTGCCGCAAAGTTTTGGTAACTTCAAATTGTCATAAGTTTTGACTCGTGTACTCGTTTTAGGTGGTTCAAATTGCTATGTTTTCCTTGTTAGGTCCTCTACTACAATATGTAATGATCCAATATCATAATTTTTCCATTTTGATCAGATTACACCAATAAAGTCACTATTTCACTTGTTTCAATAACTTATCTTAACAATCATATACAATAACTTGTTTTATTCATTTTTATACATCATGGACATGAATACAAGACATAATATAGCATAAATGATATGTAAATAACATGATTAGTATTTTTAACAGTAAGTATGTTAGGGTTTTGCTTACAACTTTTGGCTTTCAAATAAGAAAGGTAAGTAGCATGTAAGGAAAAGGACTTTGATAGACATTAGCTTCAACCTACTTCTCTTCATGCAATCTTTCTACTCTTGTATTCTTGAAAGAGAGATTCTGAAAGTTGAGGTGACTTGAGTGGATTCAAACTCAAGAGAAATCACCAAAGTTTCTAGGGTTTGGAAGTAGTTTGATGAATCAAAACCAAACTAGAGTTTATATGTTGTTGTAGCACTTGAATCATGCATGAAACTTGGAAGTAATTTAGCAAAGGGTATGGTGTTGGTGTGGTTGATATGGGGCGGCAACAAGAGGGGAGGAGGGGGTTTTATATGAGCTTGAGGAGGTGCAAGGAAGTAACTAGGAAGGTTCATAAACTTGGTAGCCAAGTTGTACACATGTAATAATCTAAGAGCTCAATGCATGAGATCATGCCACAAGTGTGAATCCCCCCCCCCAGAGGCGGTTCAAGGTGGATAAGGAGGAGTGAGTTGGCTTGTGATGATATTATCCAAGCTTATGGAGCTACTTTCGACTCCGTAAAATGCTAACCGTAAGTTGTTACGTCACAAAACGTAAAATCGGGTATCGTAAAAATACAAAACTTGGAAGAATGATTAAACTTGTCAAAATATAAAATGAGTGGTAGGTTCCATTGGGGTGCTAAAACCCTGCTAAAACTGGAAACACGGGTCTAAAACGCGTAATACGTAAAACGTACGAATATTGCGTAAAATTGAGAAAAGTAAAATGTTACTTTTCTAATAGGATAAAAATGATTCAAAATGACTTATAATGTCTAGACTGGGCTCAGTCTAGTGTCGGTTGGTATTAAATGTCTTTTAGACATAAAACCGTAAGCCTAAAAATCAAGGAATGACTTATAAAATCAAGGAATGATTTCTGGTCAAAGGAGGAGGGAAAAATATGTTGACTTTTCCAAAAATGTGAAAACTCAAATCGTCTTAGAAACGCGGTGCAGGTATAGGCTAAGGTTACGGCTGGGTAAAAACGCTTAAAACTGAAAATTCCAGTTTTTCACGGCCGAGGCTTATTTTGGTCATGTTTTTCTCAACCATGATTTATTCTCAAATAAATCATGAGTGTGTCAAACATTTTTCTGATACGGGGAAAATTAACACGGTCGAGTTTCGTTGTGCGTAGAATTTTTGAATGACCTTTTACCCTAAAACGTGTAATTCCTTATTAACTTTCATGAAAATGATCTGATGAGTGTCAAACTTTTAATTTGCCATGGAAATGATTTATCACTCAAGGCCAAGAAACAAAAATCAAATTTCGGGGAAAATGAATAGTAAAAGTGAATAGTGAAAATTTCTGAGAATAGTAATTAACCTGAAAATGTGAATTGTTACAGTCTCTACCCCTTACGGGGAACTTCGTCCCGAAGTTCTATGTGTGTTATATGTTAGAGTGGTGTCGATGAAGAGGTGTGGTTACTTATGAGGACTAGAGTCTGGGATTACCGGGGATGTAGTTTCATTTGTCGTTTCAGTGTATGGTGTAGGATGAGGCTTACTTTTATGTAGGTAGGATAAGAGTGATTAATAGAGATTCATATAATAGTCGCATATCAAAAGAAATTGATATAGCAGTCGAATATTAATAGGAATTGATATAGTAGTTGCAATCATAGTCTAGTAGGTAATCTGTTGTTGTATCTAGTGTTTATTGACTTCATACTTATGTTATTTCGGATACAAATAAGCCCACTTGTTTATAATTCTTTATTTACATAGAGAGGCATCCCAAACAATGTAAATAGGGAAATATAAATTTATGGTTCGGTGATTTACAATTTCTTTATTTAAATGAAAAGGCATCCCAATCCATTCAAATAATTATAAATCATCCTACTTAAGAATTCCTAACCCAACATTCATACTTAGCCGGTGAGTTACAAGGTAGTGTATTACGAGATGATACTGTGTTCCAAAAGTACAAGATGAATATTCAATCTTGTAAAGCTGATGAGGGTGCTTGTGATGTAACTAAGGATGATTTGAGCTTTAAAAGTGCATCAAGATCTGTTAATGAGCTTGTGGTTGCAACGGTTGTGAAAATAATGATGTGATATGTTGATGAACAAAAGTGTGTAGTGTATGCTTAACATTAATATTCTTAGGTATAGATGTTGAGTTTGCTTTGAAAATCTTAAGAGATTTTAAAAGTTTATGACAAAATGGTATCCTTAGGAACTAAACAGGATAGTACTTCTACGGGATGAAGAGAAGAATTGATAACTATCCCAAGATAGTAGTTCGGATTATCTCATAAATGAAAACTTTCAAGAATGAAATTAGGTAGTACAAATAAGGTGTTAAGATCTTGCTGAGTGGTAAGACACTATCGTGTCTTCAGATCGTTTTAAAGGATTCTGGAGGTTTATCGAGTTCAAGTAGGAAATCAATCTGAACATAACCCTAGCATAACTATTCTCGGTATTTGAAAATTTTAAGTCGAATATAGTTAGTCAGACTATATTCCACTGTCCCTAGGTTAAATATAGCTGACTAGTCTATATTTAGCCAAGGTTCGATAAAATTTTCAAATACCTAAATTAGGTATACTTGTGATATGTCCGTTGCTTTTGAGAAACTGTCCACTAAACAAAGGCGATGTCAAACAATTCAGTTGCAAGTCCTGCCCATACAAGACTTGTAACCTATGTTTTCACATTCCATTGCATAGAAGATAGTACGGGTAGATACGTGTGGAAATGAAGTTTTAAGTAATTCTAAAACAGTCCATACTTGGCGAGGATCACGAACTTTAAACAATGAAGGTTTCAGAAGAAAACTTTGATGGATGTAGAGAAACTTCAGCTTTTGTCGATGATGGATTAGTTTGTCCTTTAGAAATCTCATATTTCTTATTTGGAAATCGATAGATTGTGATGGGTTTTTGATATCATATGAAATGATATTGATGATGTGATGGAATAATTCCAGAGACCATTACGCAAATCACAATGTCTCGGAAGTAGATTAGACCATTGCGTGACTCAAAACATTTGAGAAGTGATTAAGACCATTGTATAATACAATGTCTTGGAAAATAGACGAGACCATTGTATCATACAATGTCTTGGAAAATAGGAAAGACCATTGCAATTAGTTACAATATCTTGGACATAAAATGTTGGAGTAGGAACATGTTTGGGAGAATGTGGTTGTGTCGAAATGCCCTAGAATAGGCATACGCAGATATGTTTAGTCCGTTGTTTAGATGAATGATTGAAAATAAACCGAGTTTATATATCAATATACTAATATGTTCATGTAGTATCAAATGCTTACGGGGAAATGCTCAATTATGTTTAAGGTACATATATTAATATGCAATTTTGTTTGTGTAGCATAAAAATGTCTACGAGGAAATGCTCAAAATAGTTATATATGAATATACTAATATGTTTGTGTAGCATAACATGCTTACTAAGTCCATAATCGTCTGGAGGATGGAAGACACGGAGAGCGGAAGGCTATAAAATGTTTTTGCTTGTAAATGTGGTTATAGTTTAGGTCTTAATTAGACCCGTTTCTCTATAACCATGGCTCTGGTACCAATCTGTAACACCCCCAATTCATGGTTGCAGCGGAATTCAAACTGAGTGTTACTAGACGGCACAATAGTCACAATAATAGAAAACGAACTCTAATTGAGTCGTTTTAAAAGATTTATCATTAAAATTATATAAATATCAGAGATTACAAAATGAGGTCCCAGATGGTTCCAAGTTTACAAATCACATTAGATGAGTTTTTGAATGATAATAAAATTTATAGCCCTCTTGAACATTCGTGCCCTTCCGTGCCATCCTTGATCATCATGAACCTGAAATACATGCTTAAAAGGTCAACATAAAGGTTGAGTGATATTCATAGAGTTTGTTTAATGGTTGAACACAATATGTTGGTAGTGTGAGTTATAGGCTCACACCAATGGTTGGAAAACAAAACAGTTATTATCATTACTAAGCTTATGACACCAAAACGTTAACGTGTACCAATATCGATCGGCAGATTTATCCCGGTAGGTACTTTGCTATCATACCCATGTCTCAAATATTAATGCATTTGTATGAACTTAGTCAATACAAATGGGATTCGTCAATCCCAATAGGCCTATTCACAATATTCGCGCTCACTATTGCTAGTGATTAAATGGTTCATAATAAGGGATCTCGGTTTAGCAAGGCTGGTACTTAGTGATAATAAAACAATCAGGCAAGCATATAATTTGAAAGCATTGTGTTCGGTTAAAATAGCATGTATTCCCCCCACGGGTTTGAAAAACAATTAAGTAATGGAAAGTGGGGCTATGAACTCACCTTGAATTGGATGATGTTTAATGAGAATGATGGATATGCCGTGAGAACTTCTACGAGCAACCTAGAATAATTGTTGTAACTTAGGTTTGGAATAATGTCTAAGAATATGAAAAATTGCCAATATATGTCCTGCATTTAGTCCATGATGTGGTACAATGTATAGTGTAAGTCTTTGAAAAGAAATGATTCATGAAACATGTATAGTTTATATATCATTTACTACCGTTCAGGCCGACATAATTCAGAAGTCATGTAGTAAACGTTCGAGGAGCCAGGACACTTTAATTCGTAAATCCACAACTCATCTCGACGGCTTACATAATGAACTCCTCACATGAGGCTCCCTACTATTGTAGTAGTTGATAAAGTATATATATATATATATATATATATATATATATATATATATATATATATATATATATATATATATATATATATATATAAGTTTTGATCCGAAAAGTTACATGTCCAATATTTGAATAAACTTAGGAAAGTTTATCTTTACATGAAGATTGTTATTAGGGTAAGTTTCTTATAACTTGTATCTCATGGTTCCTTTATATGAAGTAGATCCAAATTGTATGTTCAAGTTATCGCCAACTTTTCTAGTTCATGTATTTGCCTTGGTAAGTTTATATGGTCGTTAGCTCATGTTTTCGCCTTGGTATGTTGATATGGTCATTTAGTTCATGGCCTTGCCATGACCTTTGGGCATTGTTCCATGGTATTGAGACTAATCCTTGGCTTTATCCATAGTTGTGGTCTTGATTCTAGGTCATTAGACCTCTTGTTCTTTTTAAAACATAACCATTATATAGTGACTTATATATGTAAATAGTTGTTAAGAAACTGAGAAAAATCTCATTCGTTATTGGTTTTCTGGAGACGTGCACCTGAGTTTTCGAAGAAAACGTGATTCCGGACAACTTTTGTGCTTTAACTTTTTCATGAAACGGACCAGAAAGGCCTCTTTATGCGTGGTTTATGTTCTGTCACAGAAACTATTTTGGCAGTTTTGCCGCAAAGTTTTGGTAACTTCAAATTGTCATAACTTTTGACTCGTGTACTCGTTTTAGGAGGTTCAAATTGCTATGTTTTCCTTGTTAGGTCCTATACTACAATATGTAATGATCCAATATCATAATTTTTCCATTTTGATCAGATTACACCAATAAAGTCACTATTTCACTTGTTTCAATAACTTATCTTAACAATCATATACAATAACTTGTTTTATTCATTTTTATACATCATGGACATGAATACAAGACATAATATAGCATAAATGATATGTAAATAACATGATTATGATATTTAACAAGAAGTATGTTAGGGTTTTGCTTACAACTTTTGGCTTTCAAATAAGAAAGGTAAGTAGCATGTAAGGAAAAGGACTTTGATAGACTTTAGCTTCAACCTACTTCTCTTCATGCAATCTTTCTACTCTTGTATTCTTGAAAGAGAGATGATGAAAGTTGAGGTGACTTGAGTGGATTCAAACTCAATAGAAATCACCAAAGTTTCTAGGGTTTGGAAGTAGTTTGATGAATCAAAACCAAACTAGAGTTTATATGTTGTTGTAGCACTTGAATCATGCATGAAACTTGGAAGTAATTTAGCAAAGGGTATGGTGTTGGTGTGGTTGATATGGGGTGGCAACAAGAGGGGAGGAGGGGGTTTTATATGAGCTTGAGGAGGTGCAAGGAAGTAACTAGGAAGGTTCATAAACTTGGAGGCCAAATTGTACACATGTAATGATCTAAGAGCTCAATGCATGAGATCATGCCACAAGTGTGAATCCCCCCCCCCCTAGAGGCGGTTCAAGGTGGATAAGGAGGAGTGAGTTGGCTTGTGATGATATTATCCAAGCTTATGGAGCTAGTTTCGACTCCGTAAAATGCTAACCGTAAGTTGTTACATCACAAAACGTAAAACCGGGTATCGTAAAAATACGAAACTTGGAAGAATGATTAAACTTGTCAAAATACTCCATAATAAAATATAAAATGAGTGGTAGGTTCCATTGGGGTGCTAAAACCCTGCTAAAACTGGAAACACGGGTCTAAAACGCGTAATACGTAAAACGTACGAATATTGCGTAAAATTGAGAAAAGTAAAATGTTAATTTTCTAATAGGATAAAAATGATTCAAAATGACTTATAATGTCTATACTGGGCTCAGTCTAGTGTCTAGACTGGGCTCAGTCTAGTGTCGATTGGTATTAAATGTCTTTTAGACATAAAACCGTAAGCCTAAAAATCAAGGAATGACTTATAAAATCAAGAAATGATTTTTGGTCAAAGGAGGAGGGAAAAATATGTTGACTTTTCCAAAAATGTGAAAACTCAAATCGTCTTAGAAACGCAGTGCAGGTATAGGTGATGAGTGCTCAAACACTCATCGTTTTTGATATATTTAAACTGCCAAAACGCACAAAAACAATCAAAAAGATATCAAAATACTTAAATTATCCCAGGGATTGTGTTTTATGTGTTTTAGAAGCAAAATGTGCAAAAACAAAGAAAAAACGTACAAAGTTTGCAGTATTGGCAGTTTCAGTCCCCCAAGTTTCAAAACTTGTCAACTTTAGTCCCTATGCATTTATTTTTAAGGAAAAGTCAACCCAAGGTCTTAAAAGTCAAATAAAGTCAAAATATTATAATTGGGTTGCAAGTTTTCATAAATTACATGATTAGTCCCTAAAAATCCAAATATGGCAAAAGTAGTCCCTGGGATTTTTGAAATTTTGAAAAATGTGGAAAAGTGCAAAATTGGTCCTTGAATTATTGGCATTTGGAAACATTGATCCTTTGAAGAAGTTTTGGAAAGTTACACTTCACACCCCTCAACTTTGAAGGAATTGCAAATATGGTCCTTGTGTTAACTATTAACCATCCGGACCCTAAATTACTTAATCCAAAAAACACCCCTAGCCCAGCTGATCCCCAAGCCCACCAGGCCCAGTCCCTTATTTTGTTAACCCTCGGTCAACCCAGGTCAACAAGGGTCAAACCAGACCCTTGACCGCCTTCTTCTTCCCAACCAAATCCCAGAAAACCAGGGTATTCATCCCCCCCCCTCCTCGCCTTTTCAACCACTTCACCCCCCACAATTAATATCCCTACCCACCAACTCCACCACCATTAATGCTCCCCCAATCCCCTCACCAACACCACTAATCCTTACCCGTATAAAAATTGGCGCCAAAATACAAATCAGAGGCTAGGATCAATCAAAGCTCAATTGAACGATGGGGATTTGGTCAGAAGGTCAAAGCAAAGTCTATGGGGCCCTCAGTTTTCAAATTGAAGCCTTGTGGAAGACTTAGGACACTAATTTTAGCTCGATATATATAGTAAAGCTCATAGAAGCTCTTAGTGTGTAATTTTTTTAGTTTTATTGTAGTTTCAGTTTATTTTTAATGTAATGTAACTCTTTTTATCAATGCAAGTTCAGTTTGAAGTTTAATTTTCATTTTCACTTTTCAAAGTCTCATCTCAATTTACCAAGTTCTAATTAAGGAAAGTAATGTGTGTTTAAGCTACTCAGAAGCTCTTACAAGCTCAGAAACAAGATATTACAAGTATAATAAGCTTGTGTGAACACTTTCAACTCAGTTTTCAATAAAAACTAAAAAAATAAGAAAAATAAAAATAAATAAAGAAATTGGTGATTACTTATTGAATAAGCATGGAGCACAGTGAATCAAGGAAGGCTGTGGGTTAGGTACCTCAAGGGAGGGCATAGGATTGATTGGTTTGGTCCTTTGGTACTAACTCAGTAGCTTGGAAGGCTTTGTAAGCTAACAACTCTTTCATCTTTACTCATTAAGTAGCCTAGATTGTTTATTCAAGCTTATTGCAGATAAATATTAGTTTGTAAATTAGTTGTGACCATCTGTTTGTGTTTTATATTTGTTTAAATGGAAATTTATTCATTAACTGTTTTTTAAAAGGGTGTTTGGTTGTAGCTTGTTTGGTGTGTTATAGCTGTGTTACTGAGCATCTATTAGTTTCTATCAGTTGTTTGGATATATAAAAGCTCAGGGGAACAAGAAATTTGGTACAAAAGCTTCAAAAGTCAAAATTACAAAGTTTACACCACCACAGTCAACTGTGGTGGATTTTGAGTCCCAAATCTTGTCATTTCATCAGATAAGCTTGTTATTTAACATAATTCAACTCTAATTTAACTTACAAACATGTTTTCAGTAGGTTAGATTAAGCCTAAGTTCACTAAAGTCAAACCTTGCAATTTCTTTAAAAGTCAAATTGTGTAATCTAGGATTTTGAGCAAACTTTGGAGCTTTGTAATTTGTGTAATACAAGGATCTAAGGTCTGAAATTTTACCAACTTGAACCTTACCACTTTGTGGATTTTTGTGAATTTTTCCAGATTTTTAAGAATTTGTTTGCTGGGTCCCACAAGGGCACAAAGTGACCTGCAGGGCAACCTATCTGCCCTGCTCTCAGATACCTCAGCCATCCACCCAACTTTGGTGGTCTTTTGTGACTGACTCAGGGGGTCCCACACCTCCACTCTTGCACCTTTCAACCCCCCTCCTACCCAGGAACAAGGGTTGACCTTTTATTTGACCATTAGACCAGTGGGCCCTACCTTATTTGGACCCTTAACCTTGTCCCATAATCTGCTCAGTCACCAATAAGCTTGTGCTTATTTCTGTGCTTTTTGGCTTATTAAGGCCATCCACTTGATTGAAAGTTGCTTATTATTGATTGTTAAACTCAGAGAAACCAAATTCAACCATTGTGGACCCCACATTCCTCATTTGAGCTTACAAATACTCCACAGTCAACAAAAGTCAACTGTGGGTATAATAAGCACTCCAAGTGCTTATTCTTTGGGTTAAAACAAAAGTGTTTTTTTTAAAATTAGTTGTTTTTAGTTTATTATCAGTTTAGAAAAAGAAAAAAAACAAAAAAACCAATTTTAATATTAGTGATAGCTTCTATTTAATAGGAGTTATCAATTTATTTTTCTTTTTAATTTATTTCTAAGTAATATATCACTTTTATATTTTTAGAAATTATATTTTAGGTTAAAATAATTTTATAAATTTTTCCAGATTTTTATTTTGTCTTTTAGTGGTTTTTCTAATTAATTTTAGTTTAATTTAGTTTTAATTAATATTAATCAATTAAATAGCATAATTAGTTTTTAAATAGTATAACCTAGTTTTTATAATTTTTATAGCTTTTATTTTAGTTAAAACATTTTTATAAATTTTTCTAGAATTTTTACTGTTCATTTTCTAATTTTTATAATATAATTAGTTTAATTAGTAATTAATAAGTAATTAGAATAATAATTAATTAATTAGCTTAAAAATACTTAGAATTAACTTTTTATAATTTTTTAGGATTCCTGTAATGGTTAATTAGATTTATAAAATTTTTCTTAATTTTCTAAGTCTTTTTAGTATTTTTAATAATTCTAATCAATTTAATTAGTATTAAATAGATAATTAGTAATTAATTAATATTAAATAATTAAATAGTGTAAAAATAATTTTTATTTTTCTTAAAATTTTCTTTAATTAATAGGATTGTAAAAATATCAATTTTACACTTTTAACCCTCCCAGTCCTCCAGTTGTACTTTTCGTTTTGTTCGTCTGTATACGTTTTTAATTAAAACGTACGTTTTTAGGTTTAGCTCAAATCTTCGTACTCCAAATTCCCGTAGCCATTCACATAGCTTTCCTAAGCTATTTTTGTTTATAATTTCCAAATAATTTTCACAACAACCCCTTTTCTGTGAATAACACCTGATTACGAACACGCTATAGTTACATTTCACACCTCAACGGGATTTAACGACCCGGTGATACATTATATTACCCGGAGCATTGATCTAGGCTATTTGACTTAGTTGACCATTCTTTGGTCAATTTAAGTTAGGTGGTTTGGCATCAATCAATTTATGGCGCCGCTGCCGGGGAGGTGTGCGCGTTTCTGTAGCGTCTTTCGAGATTAGTGTTATCTCACCTCACTCACTGTACAAATACCATCACTTGTGAATATTTTCAAAATCAAAACACATAAAAATGTCATTGACACTTTTCCTAAAGTGTTAAAACACCAAAAAAAAGTAAAAAACCAACAAAACATATCGTAACGTTTTCTGATTCGGTTTTCTTTTAAGGTGATTCTCGAAGAGAAACGAATCTGGATTACGGGACGATAACAAAAATATTGTCCAAAAAGTTTTTATCCCTAGTGCATGCGCACTCGTTCTTCACGGTCCACTAGCCCATTACGTGAGCTGGTTCAGAGACCTCGAAGACCTCGTCGACGTTCTGCACCATCAGTCGGATCTGAGATCCGTACTGTTCCACCTCTAGCTGTCATCATGGCAGCTGAACCCACTATGAACGAGCTTCTCCAAGCACCCGTCGAGGGATACGGAGATGCTATCGTTGTTCCAACAATCATGGCCGATAATTTTGAGCTTAAAACAGGATTAATAAATCTGGCCACATCACGTCAATTCTACGGTTATGAGAGGGACGATCCTCAAGATCACATTCGATGGTTCAATAAAATCACTTACACCATCAAATGCAAAGATGTCCCCTCTGAAGCAATCAAACTTCTTCTCTTCCCATTCTCCCTGGAGGGACAAGCCCGGGTTTGGCTTGAAAAACAACCCCCACGATCTATTGAGACATGGGAAGATCTTGTGAAAAATTTCGTGAATGAATTCTTTCCTCCTTCCAAAACCACAAGTCTCAAGAACGATATCATGAAATTCACGCAGAAATTTAATGAACCCTTTAGTGAGGCATGGGATCGTTACAAGGAATTGCTCCGAAAATGCCCTCACCACGGTTTCTCTGATCTCATGACACTTGATACTTTCTACAATGGTGTAAGCCAATCTGATCAAGACTCTCTGAATGCCTCCGCTGGAGGTAACTTCTTGAATCGCACCACAAAGGATGCTTTAGAAATCATTGAGAATAAATCTAAGGTTCGCATTCCCCGAAGCAGAGCGGTTTGTTCCCAAAGGGATGTTGTTCCTTCTTCCTCATCGCCCATGGCTCAGTCTAGCACCGATGCTAGACTTGATCAACTCACGGAAGCCGTCCATGCATTTGTTCTCGCCCAAAGCAAGAAAGATTCTTCTCCTTCTCCACAAGCTGAAATCAAAAAGATAGAAGTTTGTGTCACTTGTGGTGGTCCACATTCATATTATAATTGCCCTGCCACCGAAGGCAATCCATTCGAAGTAAATGCAATAGCCGGCAATTCCAACCAAGGAGGTAACCAATACCGTCCTCAAGTGGATCCAAATTACCGGGCTAGCAATCAGGGTGGACCACCCGGTTTTCCTCAAAATCCAAATAGGTTTAATCCTAATCCACCAAGGGGGCCTAATTTGCAAAATCAAAATCCTGCCCCCGTCAATCAGTACCCACCCCAAAGGGGTAATCAAGGGTATTCAGCTCCAAATTATCAAGATCCCCTCCCAAACGAGCTCAATAACTACATCAAAGTTAATGAGACCAAAATGAGGGCAATGCAAAATCAAATCTCAAATTTGAAAAATGATTTCCAATCATCAATAGCCAAACAGGGTCAAGAGCTGAAGAGTGAGTTGATGCAAACAAACAACAAAATTGATCAAAACCAAGGCAAGATTGAAAATATGCTTGTCAGTCTTATGAATCATCTCACTCCACCCTCTACATCAGGAGGTCTCCCGGCTAATACAATTGTTAACCCCAAGGGTGAACTCAAAGCTATTACTACACGAAGTGGTAAAGCTTATGAAGAGCCGCCAATTCCTCCTATTTCTCCTCTTCCTCCTATGCCTCCTCCTCTTTATTCCGAGGAAGTTGAAATTGAGCCTGAGGCAACCACGGACAAGGTGCAATTTACTAGCCCACGAAGTACCGCACACGTCCACCCTCAGGTTGTTCCGGAAATTGTACCAAAATCTGGACTTGTACCAAAACCGGGAGTTGTATTTGAACCATCAACAACTCCTGGAGAGAACCCTAAATCCAAACCTTCACTACCATACCCGTCAAGACTTAATGAGCAAAAGCTCCGCGAAAAGGCTAGTTACCAAATGGATAAGTTTTATCAAATCTTTCAAGATTTGCACTTTGACGTTAGCCTTGCGGATGCTATCATCCTGATGCCCAAATTCGCATCGATGATCAAGAACTTGTTAAGCAACAAAGAAAAATTGTACGAAATGGCAAAGACTCCATTGAACGAAAACTGCTCTGCGGTTATCTTAAAGAAGCTTCCGAAGAAGCTTGGAGACCCTGGGAGATTTCTTATTCCATGTGTTTTCCCTGGGATGGTTGAGTGCTTCGCCTTAGCTGATCTTGGCGCTAGCATCAACCTGATGCCTTACTCAGTGTGGGAGAAACTCTCTCTTCCTCAACTTACTCCTACGTGCATGACTCTCGAGCTTGCCGACCGTTCAATCTCTCATCCTCTCGGCATTGCCGAAGATGTATTCGTGAAAGTAGGAAAGTTCCATTTCCCCGCTGACTTCGTTGTTGTTAAGTTCGATGCTGACCCACGAGTTCCTCTCATTCTTGGGAGAGGATTCTTAAGGACAGGTCGTGCATTAATTGATGTGCACGAAGAGGAAATAACTCTTCGTGTTGGTAATGAAGCTGTAACCTTTAACCTCGATCAAACTTCGAGGTACTCCTCTAACTATGACGCCGAAACGGTTAACCGAATTGATGTCATTGATGTCGCGTCTGAGGAGTACGCTCAAGAGGTTTTAGGTTTTGTCGATAATTCTCCGAGTGAAAACTTCACTCCATCTTCTCACCCAATTATTGCCAATTCTTCTCCTTCCCTCACTCCGTTTAAGGGAAGTGACTTCATCTTAGAAGAAATTGAGGCCTATCTCAACAGTGATTCGACTCCCGATGGAGTCGATAACCAAGAGATTAACCTCGAGGGGGATATTCTCACTCTTGAAAAGTTATTAAACGAAGATCCCTCTCATCTTCATGTTCTACCACAAACACTTCATAAGGAGGAAGTCAAAAATGTTGAGAAAACTGATGACTTTCCCGCGGTTGAGCTTAAGGACTTGCCGCCTCATCTTGAATATGCATTTCTGGAGGGTGATGATAAATTGCCCGTCATTATTGCTAAAGACTTAAGTGTTGAGGAAAAGGCTGCTCTTATACAGGTTTTGAAGTCTCATAAGCGAGCAATTGCTTGGCGTCTCTCCGATATCAAGGGCATCGACCCTGAGTTCTGTACTCACAAGATATTAATGGAGGATGACTTCAAACCTGCGGTCCAACATCAAAGAAGGGTGAATCCAAAAATTCACGAGGTTATCAAACAAGAGGTTTTAAAACTTCTTGATGCCGGATTGATTTACCCTATCTCGGACAGTCCTTGGGTCAGCCCAATCCATTGTGTTCCAAAAAAGGGTGGCATTACCGTTGTCACAAATGAGGAGAATGAGTTAATTCCAACTCGTTTGGTTACGGGTTGGCGCGTCTGCATTGATTATCGTAAATTGAATGACGCCACCCGTAAGGATCATTTTCCTCTGCCCTTTATGGATCAGATGCTCGAGAGATTAGCGGGGAATGAGTACTATTGCTTCCTCGATGGTTTCTCGGGTTAGTTTCAGATTCCCATTGACCCGCAAGACCAAGAAAAGACCACTTTTACGTGCCCCTATGGAACTTTCGCATATAAACGTATGCCATTTGGCCTATGTAATGCTCCGGGCACGTTTCAAAGATGTATGATGGCCATTTTTTCCGACATGATCGGGAAAAGTATGGAGGTCTTTATGGACGATTTCTCGGTCATTGGGGATTCGTTTAAAACATGTCTCTCCCATTTAGACAGCATGCTAAAACGTTGTGAAGACACAAAGTTATGTCTAAATTGGGAGAAGAGTCACTTTATGGTCAAAGAGGGCATTGTCCTCGGCCATAAAATTTCAAAAAACGGGATTGAGGTTGACCGTGCCAAAGTGGATGTCATTGCAAAATTGCCTCATCCCACGACTGTGAAAGGTATTAGGAGTTTTTTGGGTCACGCCGGTTTTTACCGTAGGTTTATTCAAGATTTCTCTAAAATCGCCCGGCCTATGACCCATCTCCTCGAGAAGGATGTTCCTTTTATCTTCTCCCCTGAGTGAATCGAAGCCTTTGAAACATTAAAGAAAAGGCTTACCGAGGCACCGATTCTTGTTGCCCCCGATTGGGACTTGCCCTTCGAGCTCATGTGTGATGCTAGTGATTATGCTATAGGGGCAGTCTTGGGGCAACGCAAAACAAAACATTTTCAGCCTATACACTATGCCAGCAAGACTATGACCGAGGCACAAAGTCATTACACCACCACTGAAAAAGAATTATTAGCTGTGGTGTATGCTTTTGAAAAATTCCGGCCATACTTGATTCTGACTAAAAGCATAGTGTATACGGATCATTCGGCTTTGAAGTATCTATTTGCAAAACAAGATGCAAAGCCGAGACTCCTCCGATGGGTTCTCCTCCTTCAGGAATTTGATATCATTATTCGTGATAAAAAAGGAGCTGAGAACCTGGCTGCTGATCATCTCTCCCGTCTTGAAAACCCTCACCAAAATGCTTTCGAGAAAAAGGAAATAAATGAAACATTTCCTCTCGAGACCCTCAATGTGGTTTCATTTCGTGGAGACTCGATTACCCCATGGTTTGCCGACTTTGCAAACTATCTTGCGGGTAACTTTATTGTGAAAGGGATGTCGTCCCAACAAAAAAATAAATTTTTCAAAGATGTCAAACATTACTTTTGGGACGACCCCTACTTGTTCAAGATATGCGCGGATCAAGTCATCCGGCGGTGTGTGTATGGTCAGGAAGCCAATGAAATTTTAAAGGCTTGCCATGCTGGTCCCACGGGGGGCCACCACAATCCCAACTACACCGCCAAAAAGGTGTTTGATTCCGGCTTTTATTGGCCCTCAATCTACAAGGATGCCCAGGAATTAGTCAAGTCCTGTGACGCTTGTCAGCGCCACGGGAATATTTCACAAAGAAATGAAATGCCTCAGAATGCAATTCAAGTTTGTGAAATCTTTGATATCTGGGGCATCGACTTTATGGGGCCATTTCCATCCTCTCACGGCAATAAATACATACTCGTGGCAGTTGACTACTTGTCAAAATGGGTTGAAGCGAAAGCTTTACCCACAAATGATGCCCGAGTAGTTGTGAAATTTTTAAAAGCTCTTTTTGCCCGATTCGGAACTCCACGTGCTATTATTAGTGATCGTGGTACGCACTTCTGTAATGACAAATTTGACAAAGTCATGCAAAAATACGGTGTGACTCACCGTATTTCTACCGCGTACCACCCTCAAACAAGTGGACAAGTCGAAGTGTCCAATCGGGGCATTAAAAGAATATTGGAGAGAACTGTAGGTGAGAATCGTGCATCATGGTCGGACAAATTAGATGATGCACTTAGGGCTTTCCGTACGGCTTACAAAACACCCATTGGGTGTACGCCTTATAAACTTGTGTATGGGAAAGCGTGCCATCTTCCGATCGAGCTTGAGCATAAAGCCTATTGGGCCCTCAAGCATGCCAATTTCGACCTCAGAACGGCGGTGATCACAAAAAAGTTCAACTAAATGAATTAAACGAACTTCGTGATCAAGCTTACGAGAACTCTTTGATCTATAAACAAAAGATAAAGAAGATTCATGACTCAAAAATCAAAAACCGCGTTTTTAACGTTGGTGATCGAGTCCTTCTTTTCAACTCTAGACTCAAGATCTTCTCGGGGAAGCTCAAAACCCGATGGACTGGTCCATTCACTATCACAAAAGTTTATCCTTATGGTACCGTCGAATTATCTCAAAATGACGGTCCTAACTTCAAAGTGAATGGACATCGGTTAAAGCACTAC
The DNA here is from genome assembly GCA_030686995.1 of Artemisia argyi. Classification (NCBI taxonomy): domain Eukaryota; kingdom Viridiplantae; phylum Streptophyta; class Magnoliopsida; order Asterales; family Asteraceae; genus Artemisia; species Artemisia argyi. The sequence goes on along the minus strand of CM060708.1, from coordinate 107,376,344 downwards.
TTTGGAGAGGACGTACCATCCATGGTCGTCCCGGATCTCCAAACTTTCCCCAAGGACAATTGAATTCGGGGATAGAGTCAAGCTAGCGACTCAATGACTAAAAACTAGCAACAATACGGGTTTTCACCCGTATCTCTGATTCTTTCTATTTTCTACCACCGAGTGTGGGGGAATGGCCAACCCCCCGCTGTTTTAAAAAAAATGTATATATGTATATAAGTAAAAAAAAAAAAAAAAAAAAAAAAAAAAAAAAAAAAAAAAAAAGTTGTATATATATAGAAATAAAGTGAAAATTGGTATTTCCGCAGTTAGATTTGAATCTTGGCTTTTCACGTTCATAGCTTCGGCATAATAGCCGGGACTTTGAATATTGAGGACAATATTCATTTCTAAGTGTGGGGGGGAAATTCTAACGAATTTTAACAAATATCTTTCAAGTACCCCCCGTTTTTGGCCAAAATTTTCAAAAAATTTTCACTTTATTTCAAAATTTTTGTGGTAATCAGTCCGCCTTGTCTAAGCGACAAAAGGGATTGGCTAGTCCAGGAGCAAACGGCTCTTGGTAAAGACAACTCAAATCCGTTGACGGCTGGCAATTTGCCCAAAATTGTATGGTTTATCAACTCCCCGAAAACAAATGAGTTGGCTAGCCCGCAAGATTATGGCTTGTGGTAAAGGCCGTGGAAAAATCCATAATTGGTAATCAGCTCACCAAGATGTTGACTAGGTCCATCAAGAGTTGGCTAGTCCAGGAGCAAACGGCTCTTGGTAAAGACTTAACAAATCCGTTGGAAGCTGGTGGTTTGCTCAAAATCACACGGTTATCAGGTGTGCCACAGTTCTTACACCTGGCTACTCCAGAAGTGATGGCTTTTGGTAAAGAGTTTAAAATCCATCAAGTTTTCTAAAAAGATTGCTAGGGACTAGCAATAGTTCAGTGTGGGGGATTGATGAGTGCTCAAACACTCATCGTTTTTGATATATTTAAACTGCCAAAACGCACAAAAACAATCAAAAAGATATCAAAATACTTAAATTATCCCAGGGATTGTGTTTTATGTGTTTTAGAAGCAAAATGTGCAAAAACAAAGAAAAAACGTACAAAGTTTGCAGTATTGGCAGTTTCAGTCCCCCAAGTTTCAAAACTTGTCAACTTTAGTCCCTATGCATTTATTTTTAAGGAAAAGTCAACCCAAGGTCTTAAAAGTCAAATAAAGTCAAAATATTATAATTGGGTTGCAAGTTTTCATAAATTACATGATTAGTCCCTAAAAATCCAAATATGGCAAAAGTAGTCCCTGGGATTTTTGAAATTTTGAAAAATGTGGAAAAGTGCAAAATTGGTCCTTGAATTATTGGCATTTGGAAACATTGATCCTTTGAAGAAGTTTTGGAAAGTTACACTTCACACCCCTCAACTTTGAAGGAATTGCAAATATGGTCCTTGTGTTAACTATTAACCATCCGGACCCTAAATTACTTAATCCAAAAAACACCCCTAGCCCAGCTGATCCCCAAGCCCACCAGGCCCAGTCCCTTATTTTGTTAACCCTCGGTCAACCCAGGTCAACAAGGGTCAAACCAGACCCTTGACCGCCTTCTTCTTCCCAACCAAATCCCAGAAAACCAGGGTATTCATCCCCCCCCCCCTCCTCGCCTTTTCAACCACTTCACCCCCCACAATTAATATCCCTACCCACCAACTCCACCACCATTAATGCTCCCCCAATCCCCTCACCAACACCACTAATCCTTACCCGTATAAAAATTGGCGCCAAAATACAAATCAGAGGCTAGGATCAATCAAAGCTCAATTGAACGATGGGGATTTGGTCAGAAGGTCAAAGCAAAGTCTATGGGGCCCTCAGTTTTCAAATTGAAGCCTTGTGGAAGACTTAGGACACTAATTTTAGCTCGATATATATAGTAAAGCTCATAGAAGCTCTTAGTGTGTAATTTTTTTAGTTTTATTGTAGTTTCAGTTTATTTTTAATGTAATGTAACTCTTTTTATCAATGCAAGTTCAGTTTGAAGTTTAATTTTCATTTTCACTTTTCAAAGTCTCATCTCAATTTACCAAGTTCTAATTAAGGAAAGTAATGTGTGTTTAAGCTACTCAGAAGCTCTTACAAGCTCAGAAACAAGATATTACAAGTATAATAAGCTTGTGTGAACACTTTCAACTCAGTTTTCAATAAAAACTAAAAAAATAAGAAAAATAAAAATAAATAAAGAAATTGGTGATTACTTATTGAATAAGCATGGAGCACAGTGAATCAAGGAAGGCTGTGGGTTAGGTACCTCAAGGGAGGGCATAGGATTGATTGGTTTGGTCCTTTGGTACTAACTCAGTAGCTTGGAAGGCTTTGTAAGCTAACAACTCTTTCATCTTTACTCATTAAGTAGCCTAGATTGTTTATTCAAGCTTATTGCAGATAAATATTAGTTTGTAAATTAGTTGTGACCATCTGTTTGTGTTTTATATTTGTTTAAATGGAAATTTATTCATTAACTGTTTTTTAAAAGGGTGTTTGGTTGTAGCTTGTTTGGTGTGTTATAGCTGTGTTACTGAGCATCTATTAGTTTCTATCAGTTGTTTGGATATATAAAAGCTCAGGGGAACAAGAAATTTGGTACAAAAGCTTCAAAAGTCAAAATTACAAAGTTTACACCACCACAGTCAACTGTGGTGGATTTTGAGTCCCAAATCTTGTCATTTCATCAGATAAGCTTGTTATTTAACATAATTCAACTCTAATTTAACTTACAAACATGTTTTCAGTAGGTTAGATTAAGCCTAAGTTCACTAAAGTCAAACCTTGCAATTTCTTTAAAAGTCAAATTGTGTAATCTAGGATTTTGAGCAAACTTTGGAGCTTTGTAATTTGTGTAATACAAGGATCTAAGGTCTGAAATTTTACCAACTTGAACCTTACCACTTTGTGGATTTTTGTGAATTTTTCCAGATTTTTAAGAATTTGTTTGTTGGGTCCCACAAGGGCACAAAGAGACCTGCAGGGCAACCTATCTGCCCTGCTCTCAGATACCTCAGCCATCCACCCAACTTTGGTGGTCTTTTGTGACTGACTCAGGGGGTCCCACACCTCCACTCTTGCACCTTTCAACCCCCCTCCTACCAAGGAACAAGGGTTGACCTTTTATTTGACCATTAGACCAGTGGGCCCTACCTTATTTGGACCCTTAACCTTGTCCCATAATCTGCTCAGTCACCAATAAGCTTGTGCTTATTTCTGTGCTTTTTGGCTTATTAAGGCCATCCACTTGATTGAAAGTTGCTTATTATTGATTGTTAAACTCAGAGAAACCAAATTCAACCATTGTGGACCCCACATTCCTCATTTGAGCTTACAAATACTCCACAGTCAACAAAAGTCAACTGTGGGTATAATAAGCACTCCAAGTGCTTATTCTTTGGGTTAAAACAAAAGTGTTTTTTTAAAATTAGTTGTTTTTAGTTTATTATCAGTTTAGAAAAAGAAAAAAAACAAAAAAACCAATTTTAATATTAGTGATAGCTTCTATTTAATAGGAGTTATCAATTTATTTTTCTTTTTAATTTATTTCTAAGTAATATATCACTTTTATATTTTTAGAACTTATATTTTAGGTTAAAATAATTTTATAATTTTTCCAGATTTTTATTTTGTCTTTTAGTGGTTTTTCTAATTAATTTTAGTTTAATTTAGTTTTAATTAATATTAATCAATTAAATAGCATAATTAGTTTTTAAATAGTATAACCTAGTTTTTATAATTTTTATAGCTTTTATTTTAGTTAAAACATTTTTATAAATTTTTCTAGAATTTTTACTGTTCATTTTCTAATTTTTATAATATAATTAGTTTAATTAGTAATTAATAAGTAATTAGAATAATAATTAATTAATTAGCTTAAAAATACTTAGAATTAACTTTTTATAATTTTTTAGGATTCCTGTAATGGTTAATTAGATTTATAAAATTTTTCTTAATTTTCTAAATCTTTTCAGTATTTTTAATAATTCTAATCAATTTAATTAGTATTAAATAGATAATTAGTAATTAATTAATATTAAATAATTAAATAGTGTAAAAATAATTTTTATTTTTCTTAAAATTTTCTTTAATTAATAGGATTGTAAAAATATCAATTTTACACTTTTAACCCTCCCAGTCCTCCAGTTGTACTTTTCATTTTGTTCGTCTGTATACGTTTTTAATTAAAACGTACGTTTTTAGGTTTAGCTCAAATCTTCGTACTCCAAATTCCCGTAACCATTCACATAGCTTTCCTAAGCTATTTTTGTTTATAATTTCCAAATAATTTTCACAACAACCCCTTTTCTGTGAATAACACCCGATTACGAACACGCTATAGTTACATTTCACACCTCAACGGGATTTAACGACCCGGTGATACATTATATTACCCGGAGCATTGATCTAGGCTATTTGACTTAGTTGACCATTCTTTGGTCAATTTAAGTTAGGTGGTTTGGCATCAATCAATAGGCTAAGGTTACGGGTGAGTAAAAACGCTTAAAACTGAAAATTCTAGTTTTTCACGGCCGAGGCTTATTTTGGTCATGTTTTTCTCAGCCATGATTTATTCTCAAATAAATCATGAGTGTGTCAAACATTTTTCTGATACGGGGAAAATTAACACGGTCGAGTTTCGTTGTGCGTAGAATTTTTGAATGACGTTTTACCCTAAAACGTGTAATTCCTTATTAACTTTAACGAAAATGATCTGATGAGTGTCAAACTTTTAATTTGCCATGGAAATGATTTATCACTCGAGGTCAAGAAACAAAAATCAAATTTCGGGTAAATTTCGGGAAAAATGAATAGTAAAAGTGAATAGTGAAAATTTCCGATAATAGTAATTAACCTGAAAATGTGAATTGTTACATAATCATGTTCGGCTAAATCCTCCTTAATTGTTTCCTCAAGTTGTGATGTATACAAACCCATCAATTCATTGAACTCATGGTTCACGGTTAGGAGACTTTCCTCAAAAAATTTACAAAGGGTATTACTAAAAGGAATTGATCCTAACAATGATTGTCTAATATAGGCCACACATGTGCATAACTCATCAAACCTATCAACTTTACACCCATCTCCTCTTGTATATATCTAAGATCACTTAAAAATTCATTGGAGTAACAAGAAGCAAATATATCTGAGTAAACTAATTGCTCCTCTATTGTTAATGATCTAAATGGAATTTCATCCGCCATGGTGACAAATGAAAATGGTTTTACAAACAAAGGGCACAAAGAAAAAGATAGACTAAAGAAATCCTATAAAAAAGAAAATAAAAATCTCACTAGAAAGGAATCTAGTGAGTAGACCTAATAAAGATCAAATTCAACCTAAACAATAACTATTCCCCAGCAGCGGCGCCAAACACTTGATGTGCGGATTGTGGTCTAAACGAAAGTTTTACCTCTCAAGGGATCTTAAGAAGCTTACAATCCCCACCAGGCAGTGTACCTGACCGATGTAGTATAGTGAAGTGGCAAGTACCGAGGGATTGATCGTTCTCCACAGGGAATAGTTTTCGTTAGGATTGAAATTAATCTAACTAGGTCTAGAGGTTAGGGATGATTCTTTTTGTATTTTTTTTAATTTTATATGAAAGCAAATAAAATCTCAGGTTTCGGAAGAGTGGGCGGAATTAGTTGCTAATCAACTAACCCAAATAACTACTAATGCAATAAAAATAAAATAACAATAAAATAAAAGGTAATGTGAAACTATATATGGAGAAAACATGTTTACTTAGATTTCATTACTCCCTAGTTATCTTTTATTGATTGATAAGCTTGTTACAATTATGTGGGTGACGGGTTGTATTCCTTAATACCAATTGTAGGGCCGTGTACGATCTTCCTCAACTATATAAGCTCCTATATCTTCCTATCGCGATACGTCAAGTATCCATACCATGGCGTCCTTAATAGTTACTTATGCATTAAATACAACCATTAAAATCGTAGTACACATCCGATTCATGTTTCTTAAGACGTTCAAGCAAGTAACCTAATAGGAGATTAGCCAGTTTTCTTAAGCATAACATCGATTAACAATCACCCAACAACAATTAATAACCAACCATCAATCAATAATCAATAACTAGGTTTCACTACATCTAAGCAAACACAAATAAACCTAGCCTAGCATGTTAAAAGAAACACAAGCGTAAGATAAAATCAAACAATACATAGACATATTGAATGATAGATAGATTACTTATCTTCAATTAAACATGGAAGAGACAAGGGTATGAAACCCTTAAAAACTTCTAAAATTCGACCTAGGGTTTATGTGACAAAGTACCTCTCCAAAGTTGCACACTAATGAATGAAAAATCCAAAACTATATATAGATTTACAAGGGTGACGGCGTTACCTTTTGGTGGCTGACGCCGTCATCTCACTGCGGCTAGGGTTTCTTGTCATCCAATCCAACTTCTTGACACTATCTCGTTCTATGGGTTCTGGGCCGTCACGCTTTAAGAGTTAAACGTGACGGCCTTCTTCAGGTAAAGGCTGACGCCGTCAGGTCTTATGACCAAAAAGTCTTCTGGCGCGTCAAGTGTAAAAGTAATTTTCGCATCTTGATCAACAAGTGACGGCGTCACGTTGTGACTCTTGACGCCGTCAGGTACTGTTTCCAGCTTTGATTCTTAACTTTGTCGTTTTCTTCACTTTTATGCTCCAAAAACGTTCAAAATGCTATGTTTTCCAGAATTCTTCTCAAAAGTACCTAAAATGACAAAAGGAATGATTTAGGGTAATAATTGATCACATTATCATGATTTAAATCTTAAATGACCCCTTAAATGCATAACAAATTTTGGCTCATCAGCCTGCAATTGCATATACATGATAAATGGAAAATGCAAATACATTAAAGCTTGTCTGCAAGTGAATATACTATTGAAAACTGCAAATTTTTTCATTGCCATAGAAAAGCTTGACTTTTTGGAGTCAATATCCATTACAATAGGCTAAATTACACAAACAACTATTGTAATAGCAGTAGTAACTTAATAATAGCATTAGTAACTTTTGTACAAACAACAGAGTTGTAATCTCACAAAAATGTGAATTATATTAGTTACCAAAAGGTTTTCTACAACATAAACAATTGCTGATATGGGCATTCCCAAGATCAGATACAAAGAAGAACATACAATTCTCTGTTTAACGAAAACAGAGAAGCTACACCCCTGCTACCTCCAAACATCTTATCTTTTTTTATTCAGATCATTCATTTGTCTATCATACTGAGCATAAATTCTTTAAATGAGATCTTTAACTACCTCTGTACGTTCTTCACACATGATCTTTATAGATATCATCACAGCAAGTAAACTAGCACTCAAAGGATATTCTTTTTCTGCAAGCATAAAAACATCAACTCCACCTTGTGTTGATAAGTGATGTACATTGCAGCTATCATAAAACTTCCATAAAGTTGAGAGATCATGACATGGGAAGTTCCAATAGATATCAGCTGGATCAGGTTCATATAACCTATGTAACTCAACCTACAGCTCTTGCTCTTTCACATCTGGCTTCTTGATGGTGTTTCTTCTGTACCCACGGGGATAAACTTTTCTTCAATATATCTCTTGTAGTGGTAGTATAGACGTTCAATTTCTTCATATGTCTTTCCCCTGAGTTGATGAGGTTTATAAAAATCTTGATTCTTTAAGTATGTCTTCATTTCACTGATCTGCTGAGACCTTGTGGTATTTCTTTTCCTCTTCTGACCATTAACCTTGCTTTATTGACTTACTTAGCTGACTGAAAACTAATTCTTCACTTCTTTCATTTATCAAATCAGCAAGTCTTTATACTCTGTCATCATCAGTTAAAGTCTTATCTTTGTAAAGTTATGCAACTCTAGCCTGTAGAACTTCATCATCATCATAAAAAGCTTGCATTTTACTGCATGAGCTCTTTTTTTCTCCTTTTCTTGAAGACTGAATGCTACTTGCTCATCGGTTTCCAATTCAGACACTTTAGATCTCCTTTTCTCATCCATAAAGTTAGCTATTTCAGCTTCATCAACTCTCTTTGCAACCTCTTTAGTAGTAGAAACTTGATTTGTTGTAGCAGCAGAAACATCTTGTACCACCTTAGCCATCTGTTCAACATTACTAGTAGCAGCAGTTTCTCCCAAACTAGTATTAGTCTCCACCATTATCTTTGAAGCTTGTATAATATTTTCACCTGGAAATTCCACTACCTTCTTTTTATTTACATCTTCCAAAACCGCCTCATTACCCTCATTGTCAGCAACTACATAGTCATCATCCACATTATCACCACTATCAATCCCAATATCCATATCCACATGCATATCAGCACAAGCACCTTCAACATTTGTTGTTTCCTCCCATGAGACACTGCTTTCATTCCTCCCATGTTTGGGAGTATCCTCCAAACTAGTAGACTTAGAAGAACTCACCCTGTGTGATGTGCCGACCTTCTTCAAACTTTTAACTGCGTTTTTCTTGACTTCTGTTGACCTTCCAAATGTCGAACTCTCTTTTTCAACCTTTTTATCTCTGCACCTTGTTTTGTTGTGCGCTTTTGGAGGCTAAGAACATCCTTTTCTAACTTGGTACAATAGTCCTTCAAATCCTGTATAAGTTTCATTCTATCCTTACCACTTCGGCTTGTGTTACCTAGCCCGAGAGATGGATCATTGGAATTGACATTTGTACATTAGTATCCATCAATTCATGTGTTTCAGATCTACCCTCATCACTTCAGGATGCGTTACCTTCCCTGAGAGGTGAATCAATGGGTGTATACTCTATCTCATGTATGTTACCACTGGTCTGCTATGCTTCTAAGCTAGCAGCATAAGTGGCAGCCCCTTCCATGACATCTTCACCCTTTTTTTTTGTGGAAGGTTCACCATATATGGAAAAAGTGGTGTAACCCTTCTTGAAAAATCCTTGCCATCATTTTTCTGATTTGAAAATACTTTCTTTTATAGTGAGGTGGCATAATAAGTTCCTCTATGTGTTCTAATAGTAGTTAATTGATTTGGAATAATAAGTTACAAAAACCTTGGATATAATAAAGAGTTACCATCATCATCCAAGGTCTTGATCATACCCTCCAAAATAATTTTTGAAAAATTAAAAGGTTTTCCTTTCATAAGGCATATCACAGCTGATGCCATGGTAGTACCAAACTCATTCCAACCTTTTGTTTTAGGACTCAAACAATGTAAGAGAGTATGAATCAAGAATTTCCACTGAGATGAGAAGAGACCTTTGTAAAATTTTAATTTATTATTCTTCTTCTCATACCCCATTTTTTTCAAACCTTTGAAAATGGCGGTATTTTCAAGACACACAATCATTTCATTATCTGTTAGGTTAAGAGATTCCCTAATAGATGACTCAGTTATGAGTATATCTTGGCCATCTACCTTAGCAGTAGCCCAAAACTGCTTAATAAAAGATATGCATATAGGAGGATTCATAGTTAATGCATACCTAATAGGGCTAGCATTCAAGAAATTGATTATCTGTGTGAATCCTTCAGGACCATTAGGTATCTTGAAACAAGCGATCATGTTGTGTCTGTCAACAAATGTTGCCAACACCATAGTGAATTAGGGTTTTGTGATTTGGAGATTTTGAAAATGATTGATAAAAGATGCTAGTGTTTATGATTATAGAGAAATTATGTGTGCGTGAAACTAAATTATTGATTTGATTGGGGATTTAAACCGTTAAGTGTAAATGTTACCAATCTACCCCTTCACTCTCAGTTCTAGTAGTACAAACCCAGCTACAGTAATGTTTTCTTAGCAGCAGATTTTTTTTATTATTATTATTATTTTATTTTTTTAGTGCAAATGGTGAATCATTATATTAATATCAACAAGTAATAAGAAAATTGAGTAATGACAAAAGTACGGGAATTAAGATTAAACATTTTCCATTAAAACTTTAATGAAAAATTACAAAATACTGGAAATAAAAGTTACACATTCTAAAAATCCACTAATCTAATTTTAGAATTTCTCCTGGTCAAATGCCACATGTGCATCGTCGTAATCCAACCCATCAAACTCTACATCAAATAAATCATCATCATCCAAGGTCTTGTACGCCTTGGGATGTTGTTTGAGAGATGGGTTTTTTGTTGCTTTGTACTCCTTTTCATCCTCAGCATGTTGTTTGATAGCTTGTGTTTTTGCTGCTTTCTTTCAGCAGCCCACCAATTGTACCACGCATTTCCATCCCATTTAACTTTTTTTACACTTTTGGCGCTTTCTTTTTTGAAGCAGACCGGCTTGAACCTTCTCCTTCAACCCATTGTGTTGATCTCTTGTTGTTTGCAGACATTGTTTATGAATACTTCTTGCAGGTTTTTGTTTAGAGATTTGAGAAACTAGGATTTGTGATTTGAGATACACATGGAAACGAGTATAAAAAGGGGATATGGGAAAACCAAAAGACCTATGTTTAATGCAGGAAAGGATTGATGTTTCCCACAGGTGGAGATGTGAATTCGAAATAATAATGAATTTTGAAAGACATGTTAGCATTTAATTTAGCATCCCATTTATTTATTTATTTATTTTCACTTTTTGCTGCTTTCTTTTTTGATGCAGACTGGCTTGAACCTTTTCAACATCTTCCGGCCAATCATGATCCATTGGGACGAGCGTTTTCCAGGGATCAATGCTTATAATTCTTGACAGAACTATATACACATTAGTCGCCAACAAAGACTGGCCACAATGGAACATGAATGACGTGAAGAAATCTAAAAAATTTCATAATCTATTAGTTGTGTAAAAGTTGTGTTTGTGACAGTGTTTACTCCCTGAATTGGCAAACTTATTTCAACACATTATAAAATTGACTTCATACAGTCAAATAAAGTAGTACAAAAGGTTTACAACACAGGTTTTTTAAAATAAAGTAGTTCCTAACTCAACTAATACATTTTCTTTTTACCCTTCCCTTTTGGGCATTTTTGGTTCCCATGGTGCCTGATCCAGAATATCCCTTTGGAAAGTAGTCTAACCATGGATTTGGAGAACTTTCAGAACTGCTTCATATGTGAAATGAACTTGAGTCACTGCTGTCAATGTATGATTTCTGCAAAAAAAATAAAAAAAAAAATATATTAAAATTAAAAAAATATAGTGTAAATGAAATAAAAGATAATGTTGCAATTCAAAGTGTGTTTGAAACAACCTTTGTTCTTGGAACTCCAATGGCCACATTACTTGGTAGATGGTTGGTTTTAGATCATTAAAAAGAATGGAATGCAATAAACCAACATACGTAACTCTTCTAAGTTCCCGCTACAGCTCCTTTTGTCGTTTCAACTCCCTTTGAGCAAAGGCCTGCACCAGGCGCATTGCTAGATTGTTGAAAAAACAAAAGGAACTGTATGAGAACTTAGAATGGAAAGGTGTGTTGAAATAGGCACACATGTTGAGTAAAGAATAGAGGCAAATGTTGAGTAAAGAATAGAGTCTAAGTAACAGCACTCATCTTGAATGCGATAATGAACGAGTTTGGCCTGTCATGAACAATACACACTTTATCATTATCACATTGAAGACGTCTCAATTATTAGGCCAAATCCATCTAACGTTGTAGAAAGGTTCCATTGCTTTGTTTTTTGGACACCGTCTAATAATGGTAGTGTGCTTGATCTTGATCACACTTTGGCACTTTCAAGAATGTATCTTATTGAAAGAGCCAAAACTGGTGATCAAGATCAACCACACAAACGGTAGTAGACGTTTTCCAAATCAAGCAAGGGAACCAATCTACACTGTTAGATAGATCTTGCCTGATCATTGAGCTTTAAGTTATTAGAAAATAGATTCTTACTATCATTTATATTGCTCCCTTAGATGTGACGAACATACATATTAATTATGTAGATTTTGTGACATTAAAGAGCTAATCGTGCACGAATGACAAGTTGACCATATAATAATAACCAGCTAGTGGGTTGTACATATAATAATAACAAGTTGAACACATATGAATTTTCTAACAGATCTTAAGATCCTACTATAATGTCATTTTCTTAATAGTTTTTGTAATATTATGCAAATTTACAAATTATTATATATCATAGACAAAACAAGTAGGGTTGGATCAGTTGGAAAACCCCTTGCCTCTTAACCTAGGGGTCAAGGGTTCGATGCTCACTCCCTACAAAAGGCCGGAGGTCCTTTTCTACCTTAGGTAGAACCGGAAGCAGCCTCTCTACCTTAGGTAGGGTATGGTTGTCTACGTCTCAACCTCCCCCATACACCGTGGAAGACGGTATTAGGACCCATAACCCGTGGAAGACGGTATTGGGAGTTACTTTACTTGTTCTATTATATATCATAGACACAAAATTATATGAATGTTTCATCGAAATGTTGTCCTAAATTATGGTTATGAAATGTTATTGTTTAGGTTGAATTTTATTTTAACTTAGGTCTACTCATTAGATTCATATCTAGTGAGATTTTTTATTTTCTTTTTATAGGTTTTCTTTAGTCTATCTTTCTTCTTGTTTCTGATTGTTAACACTCTCAATAGATAACCGTAACATTGATCGTTTGATTCCTGTTATTTGTGTTTTTTGTCGTAGGAATTTCCAATTACCTGTTCCGGCTCCCGTTGTGGAGATTGAAAACCCACCAAACCTTTCAGCCGACCATCACTTTGGTAATAATTATGAAATGGAAGACACGCTAACGACCATGAGAATGGCCCTTTTTATTACTCGGATTCCGATGAGGACTTAGGTGATGGTGATGTTATTGATGAGGTTAGGAGAGAAGAGGAAGTTGATCCTCTTAAGTATGTTGACCCTAGGACAAGAATTGAAAAGGATAGTCTCTTTAACATGCAGTTTCCTTGTAAAATCGGATACATGAACTTTCATGCCTACCTTAACTCATCCTTACCCATGAACATAATCTCTCGTGCTAATTATAATAAAATTATGGCAAATGAGTTAGAGTATCAAGGAAATAATGTTGTTGCTAGCTAGGGTTGAGCAATTAGATGTTTTTGTAGGAAGTTTTGTATATTTGGTTGATTTTATGGTAATGGAGGACTTAGGAGAATTCATTGATGACAAATTAATTAACCCAAGTCATACTTGGAAAACCATTTAACCGGTTAACTAAGCTTAATGACAAACTTGTAGATGGGTTGATTACCTTTTCGGACGGAGATGAAGATTTTGTCTATCAAATGCCCCGCTCACACCCTAAATTTAAGAATTATTCGATTGAGGCATGTAATAGACTTACCCCTATTGATTTACTAAGTGTGAATGACAAAAGGAATGGGCTTAAATATCCTCATAAGAAAAAACAAAAGGTACTATCGTGGATATCTAGAACTCAATGATGAGTATAAGAGAGATTAGAATACCATTAAATGGCTCATGCTTGGGTATGTGAGCATAAAGACACAAGGTAGGGCACGACTTTGAGTCTAGCTACAAGACTCGTAAATAAATAAAAGCACTTCTTGGGAGCAACCCAAGCTTTTTGTTTGTTTGTTTGTTTGTTTGATTTATTTGCTTTCGTATGCATGTCTTATTCTTATTGTTTAATGTATCAAAAATATAATTTGTGAAAATGCTTTATTTATTTTTAACCTCGTCTTAACTACATATAAAAGTATTTTGCAAAAGGTAAGTGTAAGGGAAATCCAAATTTGTTTTTGAGAACGAATTGAACATGAACGATAACAACTAGAATTTAGCATACATATTAGTACTTGTTTGAGTCAAATGCTTGTATCGAGTCACAATGAATGTTTTGCAGGATTTCCAGGAATTAAAACATATTTTATATTACTTACAAGCTCGAGAACTCAACAATAACTCGAGTTGAACTTATATAAAGTTGAGCTTAACTCATTAAACATTTCGAGCTCATTTGATAGGCTTTCAATCTCCAAAATTTTAATATCGCGCTCAAGATCCCGCCCCTTAATTTTCCCCAAAATTTCAATCTCCCGCTCAAGATCCCGCCCCTTTTTTCCCCAAAATCAAAACCTAAACACTAGACAGATCTATCTTCTCTCTATTCGTCTCTTCTCCTTCTCTCTAGAACCGACTTACACCACCGCCACACATCATCGCCTTATCTCGCCGTCATTCCACCAACCATCGCTCCTCCACACCATCACCGTCATCAATACAAGGGAGGCAATAGGTGAGTTTTTTTCTTCTGGTTCGAGATAACCACCACCATCACAGTCAAGGTACCATCAACCTCATCTCACCTATCCTACTCTGTTCAAGGGTATGCTCAAACACATATTTTTATTTTCTTAAAATCGAATATAAAATGATTTATCTTGATTTTCGTGGATTAAAACTAGCCTAAAACATGTTTTTGATTATAAATTCGTGTAGTGGTAATCGTTGCAGGTAGACTTATTAACACGACATATTTTTCCTGCTTATTGGAATGGAGACAATTGACGTGTTCTAAGAGGCCACTGTTTTGCTCGTAAAGGGAGTCTTGATTGGTTTCCACTCTCGGATGATGTTGCTGAATAGTTGGAGTTTGCTTATCGCAGTCGCATAAGTGATCTATCAAAAGATTAACATAACATCTAATATAGGAAATTAACTCAAATATGGTTGCTTTTTGTGAAACTGTTTCATTTGTACCAAATTTGAGTGATTCTGATTTGCTTGCTTGGTAATGTGTTTGACAATTATTCGTTTCAGGTTTGGTACTGCAGAAAATTTCAACCATATGGATTATTTGTTGCCCGAGTTGATATGCAAGGGTGTACCCTGGTATGTTTATTTTTTATGCTAAACTTATATTTGGGACATCTAATTTTGTCATCTTTTATGTTAGCATTAATCACGTTACTTGTTTCTTGCATGGGCTACATGCTATTTTCACGCGTGAGGATGATCCATGGGATGCCTGGCTAAAAATTCCCTCATCTGGATTTTCTGGCACAGTTCATTTTCGAGGGACTGAAATTAAATTGATTCGTGGGTATGCTCCATCTCAGTCACCAAAGCCAACCCATGTATATTTTTACTGTGTCATGGTTGGCAGATTGTATATTATGCAGCGTTATTAGTGCCTTGGTTTCTTACAGTTCATAACATCTGTTTATAGGATGAGTTACGTCAGCAGATAGAGGAAGAAATGGACGATTATTATTCACAGGTAAAACTAATTGCGTTTTTCTCACGCTCTATGTTTATAATATTTTCAAGCTCAATTTATGGTTATAAGTCATAAACGGATTGATCCATTAGTTGTAAATTGCAGTCAATAAAATTGTTTTGGTATTCAACTTTTTACAGGTCCATGTACGGCATCTAGTATTCATGGTTCATGGTATCGGTCAAAGGATGCAAAAAGCAAGTTGGCACTTTCAGCCAACTTACACAAAACCTTGTTGATAAGCATTTGACGTCTTGCCAACGGAAACTCAGTCTAAGTGGGAATTTTTCTAATAAAGCCCCTTCTTCAAGTCAGCATTCTAGGGTCCTAACTTCCTTGTTTAATGGAACAGGTGGCTAACTGATGAGTGTCTAAATACTCATCATTTTATACCAATCTGAGCTGCCAAAACATACAAAAACACTCAAATATGCATCAAAATACTTAAAATATCTTAGAAGTGTGTTTTATATGTTTCAAATGCAAAATATGCAAAAACAAATGAAAAGCGTACAAAGTTTGCATAATTGGCAGTTTCAGTCCCTCAAGTTTCATAAATTGGCAAAACTAGTCCCTGGTTATTCTTAAAACATGAAAAAGTCACCAAAGGTCCTTATTAATCATAAAGTTACATATTTAGTCCTTTGGTGCAAAGTTTCACAAAATTACAAGTTTAGTCCCTGTACTTTGGAATTTGACATAAATGGTCCCTGGGATGTTAAAAACTTTGAGAAAATCAATTTATGGTCCTTGGTTTATCTAACTTTGCAGGTTTGGTCCTTATGTGAAAAGTTTGGAGGAATTGCAAATAGGTCCCTCAACTTTGCAAGTTTGGCAGAAATAGTCCCTGGGAAATAAAAAATGGAAAAATATCAAAACATACCCTGGTACTATTCACATATGGCAATTATGGTCCTTATAATAACCTTTGGGAAAATACCATTTCAGACCCTCAACTTTTCCCTAATTACAACTTTGGTCCTTGTGATTTATTAAATAAAAAAAAAAACAAACGGACCTATGTATTATTAATACCAAAACCAAAACCCAAGTTACACACCAAGCCCACTCCTTTTGATTTTGGCCCAAAAATAATACCAGCCCACTCCAGGGTCAACACCCGGTCAACAAAACCAAACCACCCCTTCTCCTTTTCCCTCCCAAAACCATACCACCACACAAACTCACCTCTACCTCAAAACCACCCTCCACCTGGCCTTCCACCTCATCACCCACATTTCCACGCAATTCCCCCAACTCTCCACTACCTCCCAAACCCATTTAATGCTCGTAAAACCCTCCACGTTTCCCTGTGGAGACTTTGGCGCCATGTTTAATATTTAAACGGCCTGGATTGATTAGACCATATCAAGGGCTCACAATTGGTGGGAATTGTCAAGGTGGGTCCCACAAACTCAGAAGATGGCTACAAAAGGGAAAAGAGGCAGAGGAGAAGAATTATTAGATTAGTTAGTTTAGTTTTAGTGTCGAATAGTGTAGCTTGGTATTCTTAGTGTAATTTTAAGCTTTTAAGCATTCAATTAAGTCAATTCAGTATCTTGTAAACCTTTTCTAATAATTAATTTCAAGTCTCAGTTGTTGTCTCAGTTTATGCATTTTTCATTAAAATCTCAAAAATCTCACTAAGCTTGTATGTTGTTAATTGTTGTTGTTATTGAATTTATAAACTTATATAAGCTCTGACAAAGCCTTATTAAGTTTTATAAAACCTTACTTAGCTGTTTAGAATAGAAAAGCAAAAATTCAAGAAAAATCAATAAAATAGAAAATAAATCAAAAATTTGTGGAAATCAATGAAGAAGGATTGAGCAGGGTGTCATTTGGATTGTTCATGGTTTAGAATCCTATGGGGGATACTAGGTTATGAGTTGGTTCACTGGTTCATTCATTTCTCAGCTTATCACCCATTGTAAGCTAAATCTCAATTTTTAGCTTATCTAGTTTTTATTGTTTCTTTAGTATAATTTTACTTCCAATAGTGTAGTTGTCATCTACTTAATCTATTTTAGTCATAAAATCAGTAGTTATAGTTTAGAAATCAAAAGTTGTAGTGTAATCAATCATATTAAGGAGTGTTTGGAAATCTGTGTTACTCAGTGTATGTATGGTTTTCATAAGTTGAAATCAGTTCAGACATGTTTGCTTAGGTTATAGTATCACAGAATAGTCATAATACTTAGGCCTTATTAGTGAGAAAGTCAAAACCACATTTGACCATCATAAGCAGTTGACTGTGTGGACTTGACAACTTCATATCAACCATACTTGCTTATCCTTGGTTATAATTACATAAATTAGTCTTAGTTTATCATATTACATCATTCTCAGTAGTTAAATTAGGATCAAAGTTCACATAAGTCAAAATAGCCAAGTTTCATAAAAAGTCAAATTGCACTTCTCAGATTTTTACAAAACTTCAAAGATTTGTTTAGAATTTAGGATTTGGTTCTAGGACTTGAAACTTGTTGTATTAATAGCCTACTAGCTCATCTTTGATTTCCCATAGTTGTCATATTTTTAGGATTTTTACACTGGGCCCCACACACCCTCAAAGACACTTGCAGGGCTGGGTATCTCCCCTGCACCAGCAGACCATAGCCATCACCACCACTTTGGTGGTGATTTGTAACCACCTCAGTGGGCCCCATTAGTCATGCTTAGGTTCTTACAACCCCCCTCCTAGTAGGCTCTTAGGATTGACCTTTTGTTTGACCTGAATCCCAGTGGACCCCACCTAGAATAAGCCATAAACTTTGTCCCATTTCTGTGTTGTAACTAAGTTTTTGGAATAGCTTATTTGTGCTTATCAGCTTATCTACTGAGCTTATTTGGCTAATTTAAGCTTTGACAAGTCCAACTCACTTATTAGAACCAGAATATACCATAGTGGGTCCCACATAAGCTCATTTGAGCTTATTTGCCACTTCAGTCAACAAAAGTCAACTATGGAAGTAAGAAGCTTCCACAGTACTTATTATTAAGCTAGAAATTTATTGTTTTTACAAAAGTTGCTTGTTTTTATATATAATATAGTTTTGTAAAATAAAAATCAAGAAAAAACAATATAAAAATAAGTGATAGTTTCTATTTAATTTTAATTTTCATTTTTAGATTTTTATTAAGTAAGTTGTGTTTTTTTATTTTTTATAATTTCCTTTTAGAATAAAGTATTTTTAGTAATTTTCTCAGATTTTTATTTTGTAATTTAGTATTTATTAGAATTAAAAATAGTTTTATTAGTAATTAATTAATAAGTAAGTTTTAAATAGCATAATTAGTTTTTATATAGCAAGACCTAGTTTTTATATTTTTTCTAGCTTTTATAAGTTATAAAATAGTTTTATAAATTTTTTCATAATTTTCTAAGTTAGTTTAGTATTATTTGTAATTTAAAATAGTTTAATTAGTATAATTAATATAAATAGTTTTTAATTAATAGAAAATTCATAAAAAGACAAAAATATTTATTTTTATTTTTTATACTTTCTTCAAGTTCTATTTTAAGTTTTAGAAATTATTTTTATAAATTTTTAGTTTAATTTGTAGTGTTTATTATTTTTAGTTTTATTTAAGTTAGTTTTAATTAAATAATAAATAATAAATAATAAAATAATCTAAAAAATAGTTTTCTTTTTAATTTAATTTTATTTTAAGTTTAAGTTTATAGAATTTTCATTTTTAACCCTTGTAGTTTATTTTTCTTAAAACTCACCTTTTTCTCTGTACGCAGTCGCGTCTGATTTTAAATTGGTGTACGTTTATACGTATTAGATATTTAGGTTTCACGTAATCGTTAAAATAGTTTAATTAAGTTATTTTAAGTTATAAAACCTTAGTGTAATCACACACACATACACTTATACCTTTCCTGTTCACATTCACTGATCACAGATTCGTTTATAATAAAACATCGCACACCTCGTTGGGACATTACGACCCGGGAAAACACTGTATTTCACGGAAGCATTTGCCTTAGACTGTTTGACTTGTTGACCATTACCTGGTTAATATTATCTGACCATTTGAGGCGAATCAAAATTTGGCGCCGTTGTCGGGGAGGTTGTTGCGTATTTCAAAACGGTAAAAGTTTAGTGGTTTTCAAAAACCCTCCTGTACAAATATCACCACTTTGTAAATTTTTAAGAAAATGAAAATCATATCTGAAAACGTTCATTAACATTTCTCCTGAAGTGTTAACAACACCAAACAAATCATAAACAACAAAACAAACTGTGAAGTTAAATTACTTCGTATCTTTACGATTACAACCTATACAGTTGGTTTAAGGTAAGTTCTGACATTAAATTGCGATCTTAAGAGGGATCCATTTATTTCCTCCCGCCAGCCTGCGAGTAATCTTAAAGGAACGATTTCGGTTAATGAATCAGTTTCAAAAATATTGTCCAAGTTTTTTCACACATACACGAAAAGCCAAAAACATTTTACTGTGAATATAATTACATAAAAGTTTACCACCGCAAACCAAGGCAGAACACCTACCAACTGGGGGTGTGAACATAATAAGTTCCCAAACCTAAGATTTAAAACTTACCATTGTATCCTTTTGAATAGTGTACCTTTTTTAAAGGAGTTGTTCATTTGTGATTATTGGGTTTAAGTTCACTGTAGTTTTGCCTCGATCTTGTGTTGAAAAATAATTTTTGTGCATGCGCACTCGTTCACAATCAAAGAATAAAAAGAAGAAAAACGTACCCGAGTTACGTACTGTTGAAGAAGAACACACAATAAAAATGAACGACGAGCCCCCAATCCCTCCCAAGGAGGAGCCAGTTCCTGACACCCGAACTATGGAGGAACTGTGTCAACCTACCATGCATGGGAGGGGTGGACCAATTGCACCACTCACTATTGGAGCCACGGATTTTGGATTAAAACACCACATGATACAACAGATCCAGAATACGTGCCAGTTCCACGGATTGCCGGGTGACGATGCCAACAGGCATCTCGACAAATTTTTAACTGTCACCCAAAGCATGAAACAACATGGCGTCGCCGAAGACAGCCTGCGTTTATACTTGTTCCCCTATTCTCTCACTCATCATGCGACTTCATGGTTCGATCAACTTCCAAAGAATTCGATCTACACTTTTGATGAGATGATCACTAAATTTCTGGCCAAATACTTTCCACCATCTATGGTCACAAAGCTGAGGAATGACATCAGCAACTTCAGACAGCTTCCAGAAGAGTCCTTATTTGAGGCATGGGAACGCTACAAACTTGCCATTGATAAGTGTCCTAATCACAACATGCTTCTTGTCACCATTATTGATACCTTTTGTAATGGTTTGACACTCCGTCATCGTGACACCATCAATGTTGCTGCTGGGGGCACCTTTATGAAAAGAACCCCTGAAGAGTGCTATGACTTAATCGAAAACATGACTGCCCATCATAATTTTTGGGACTCCTCTGCTGAGAGGAACGACTCATTTAAGTCAGACACTCCGGCAAGCAATGAAATATAAATCCTAGCTAAAAGGCTGGATGATTTGTCTACAGCAGTTTTGCGTATCCATCAGAATAATCCTAATCAGGTCAAAACTGTTAACCCAAGTTGTGAAACTTGCGGTGGTCCACATACGTACACAGATTGCCCAGCTTCCGGTGGCTTTTCTCGTGAAAAGGGGTCAGCAGCTCAAGGTTCCTATAACACGGGAGGTAATTCTTACCAACCGCAAGGGGATCGAAACCTTTTGAGCTATCGATCTAATAACTACATCGGACCACCAGGGTTTAATCAGCCTCAAAACAGGAACCAGAATTTTAACCAGAATCAGAACCAGAACCGAATGAACCAAGGTTATAACAACCAAGGGAATTTCATCTCTAGTCAAAATCAGTTTAACCAAAATCAAAACCAGGGGAACTATAACCGTAATCAAGGTCAGAACAATTACCCACAGGGTAATTTTCAACAACAAAACCACTTCCAGGGTAATAACAATCAGCAACATGGGAATTTCCAGAACAATCGGGCTCAAAATTTTCCAAACCAAAATCAAGCCATTGTTCCAACTGGACCATCACATGATGAGTTATTAAAACAGTTTATGAAATCCCAAGAAGAACTAAACAGAATGCTGGTTAGTCAAATGTCTAATTTCCAGAAGTCTTTAAATGATCGACCCTCGGGCTCAGGTACAACTTTACCTAGCAACACGATCACTAATCCGAGGGGCGATGTAAAGGCGATCACCACAAGAAGTGGAGTTTCTTACCAAGGACCTACAGCTCCCTCTACCTCATCTCCTATCCCTGTAGAGGAATGTGAAACTGAGGATACTATGGATACGGTACTTCCTAATAATAACGGAGGTACCAATGACATCCCTCCTCCATTTATCCCGGTCCCGACTCCTCCTAAAAGAGTCATGTTTGAAACTACCAAAGGTCCTGTTGAATATCCAAAAGCAAACCCAAAAACAACAATTCCATATCCCTCACGATTGCAAGACCAAAAGCTCCGTGACAAAGCTAATCATCAGATGGAAAAATTCTTTCAGATTTTCCAAGAACTACACTTCGATATTAGTTTCGCGGATGCTCTTCTTTTAATGCCCAAATTCACATCGACAATCAAAAACCTGTTGAGCAATAAAGAAAAAATGTTTGAGATGGCACGAACTCCACTCAATGAGAACTGCTCTGCGGTTCTGTTGAAACAGCTTCCCAAAAAGCTAGGAGACCCCGGGAGATTCCTAATACCATGTACTTTCCCGGGTATGGTTGAATGTTTTGCCTTGGCCGATCTTGGTGCAAGCATCAACTTAATGCCACACTCAGTTTGGAAAAAGCTCTCTCTTCAGGCACGTAGTCCCACATGCATGACTCTCGAGCTTGCAGACCGTTCAATTTCACGTCCCCTCGGTATTGCCGAGGACGTATTTGTGAGAGTGGGACAGTTCAATTTTCCGGCAGACTTTGTCGTTGTTGATTTCGATGCAGATCCAAGAGTTCCTCTCATTCTTGGGAGGGGATTCTTAAGAACGGGACGTGCATTAATCGATGTTTTCGATGAGGAAATCACGTTACGAGTTGGCAATGAAGCGATAACGTTCAACCTTGATCAAACCTCGAGATACTACTCGAATTATAATGCTGATTCGGTCAACCGAATTGATGTCATTGATATTGCATCCGAGGAGTATGCTCAAGAATTCCTTGGATTCGCTGATAATTTTCTGAGTGGCAATCCCACTACTTCTTCTGATCCCATAATCGCTAATTCTTCTCCTTCCCTCACTCCGTTTGAGGGAAGTGATTTTCTCCTTGAGGAATTAGAGGCCTTTCTCCAAAGTGATTCAGTTCCCGAAGGAATTGATTACCAAGAGATTGACCCTGAGGGGGATATACTTCTCCTTGAGAAGTTATTGAACAAAGATCCTTCTCCCATTCCTGTTCTACCTCCACAACTTCATAAGGTGGAAGTCAAATATGTTGAGGAAAATGATGACTTCCCTGAGGTTGAACTTAAGGACCTGCCTCCTCATCTAGAATATGCATTCTTGGAAGGTAACAATAAATTACCGGTTGTTATTGCAAAAGACTTAAAGGATGAGGAGAAAACTGCATTGCTTAAGGTTTTAAAGTCCCACAAGCAAGCAATTGCTTGGAAGCTCTCAGACATAAAGGGTATAAACCCGGATTTTTGTACACACAAAATCCTAATGGAAGAGGACTTTAAACCTACCGTGCAGCATCAAATAAGGGTAAATCCAAAAATCCACGAAGTTATAAAAGCTGAAGTTATCAAACTTCTTGATGCGGGATTGATTTACCCTATATCTGATAGTCCTTGGGTAAGCCCAATTCATTGTGTTCCAAAGAAGGGTGGCATTACGGTTATCACAAATGAGGATAACGAGTTGATACCAACTCGTTTGGTTACAGGGTGGTGAGTATGTATTGATTACAGAAAGCTTAACGAAGCCACCCGCAAAGACCACTTTCCTCTGCCCTTCATGGATCAAATGCTCGAAAGACTTGCAGGAAATGAGTATTATTGTTTCCTCGACGGCTTCTCAGGTTACTTCCAAATTCCCATTGATCCAAAGGATCAAGATAAAACTACCTTCACATGCCCTTACGGAACATTTGCCTATCGTCGCATGCCTTTTGGGTTATGCAATGCTCCAGGCACTTTCCAAAGGTGCATGATGGCTATTTTCCACGACATGATTTGAAAAACCATGGAGGTATTCATGGATGACTTCTCAGTCATCGGGAATTCTTTCGACTCATGCATCTCCCATTTAGAAAAAATGCTTCAACGTTGTGAAAACACTAATCTTTGTCTAAACTGGGAGAAGAGCCATTTTATAGTTAAAGAGGGCATTGTCCTCGGCCATAAAATTTCAAAAAGTGGGATTGAGGTCGATAAGGCCAAAATTGATGTTATTGCTAAACTGCCTCATCCCACCACTGTTAAAGGAATAAGGAGTTTTCTCGGCCATGCCGGGTTCTATCGGAGATTCATACAAGATTTCTCCAAAATAGCCCGGCCCATGACTCATCTTCTTGAAAAGGATGCTCCTTTTATCTTTTCTCCAGAGTGCATCGAAGCTTTTGAAATTTTAAAGAAAAGGCTTACTGAGGCACCAATCCTTGTTGCCCCCGACTGGGACTTACCCTTTGAACTTATGTGCGATGCTAGCGATTATGCTATTGGTGCAGTTCTGGGGCAACGCAAAACCAAACATTTCCAGCCAATACACTACGCAAGTAAGACCATGAATGAGGCTCAAACACACTATACCACCACAGAAAAAGAATTATTAGCTGTGGTATATGCCTTTGAAAAATTTCGGTCTTACTTAATCTTAAACAAAAGCGTGGTGTATACGGATCATTCGGCTTTGAAATACCTGTTCACTAAACAGGATGCAAAGCCAAGACTACTCTGTTGGGTCCTGCTCCTCCAGGAATTCGATATTCTCATAAGAGATAAAAAAAAAGGATCAGAGAACCTTGCTGCTGATCACTTGTCCCGGTTAGAAAATCCTCATCAGGATATTCTCGAGAGAAAAGAAATTAATGAAACTTTTCCTCTGGAGACTCTAAATCTAATCTCTACCGGGGATAATACTACCACCCCATGGTTTGCCGACTTTGCAAATTACCGTGCGGGAAATTTCGTTGTGAAAGGGATGTCGTCCCAACAGAAAAGAAAATTCTTTAAAGATGTAAAACATTACTTCTGGGACGACCCCTACTTGTTCAAAATATGTGCGGATCAAGTCATCCGACGGTATGTCCATGGCCAAGAAGCCATGGAGATTCTAAAAGCTTGTCATGATGGACCCACGGGGGGACATCATAACCCAAACTACACCGCAAAAAAGGTGTTTGATTCAAGATTCTTTTGGCCCACGATCTATAAAGACGCCCATGAACTTATCAAAACCTGTGAGGCTTGTCAGCGTCACGGGAATATTTCTAAAAAGAATGAGATGCCACAAAACGCCATCCAAGTCTGTGAAATATTTGATATGTGGGGCATTGATTTTATGGGGCCATTCCCGTCTTCACGAGGGAATAAGTATATACTCGTGGCTGTCGACTATCTGTCAAACTGGGTTGAGGCAAAAGCCTTACCCACCAATGATGCCTGAGTAGTTGTTAAATTTTTAAAGTCTCTCTTTGCCAGATTCGGGACTCCTCGTGCCATTATCAGTGATCGTGGTACTCACTTTTGCAATGAACAATTTTCGAGAGTAATGCTGAAATATGGTGTAACTCACCGTCTTTCTACAGCATACCACCCCCAAACAAGTGGGCAGGTGGAGGTCTCAAATTGGGGTATTAAGAGAATTCTCGAGAGGACGGTTGGTGAAAACCGTGCCTCTTGGTCAGATAAGCTGGACGATGCATTATGGGCTTTCCGCATTGCTTACAAAACACCCATCGGGTGTACTCCATATAAGCTAGTGTACGGGAAAGCATGTCATCTTCCGATCGAATTAGAACATAAAGCCTATTGGGCCTTAAAAAATGCAAATTTCGACCTTCAGACAACGGGTGATCACCGTAAAGTTCAACTAAACGAACTAAATGAATTACGCGATCAAGCTTACGAAAATTCTTTAATCTATAAAGAAAAGACTAAGAAGATACATGACTCTAAAATCAAGAACCGCGTTTTCAACGTTGGTGACAGAGTTCTTCTTTTCAATTCAAGATTAAAAATTTTCTCGGGAAAACTAAAAACCCGTTGGTCTGGACCATTTACTATAACCAAAGTATACCCATATGGAACTGTTGAGTTATTGCAACCCGACGGTCCCAATTTTAAAGTAAATGGTCATCGGTTAAAACACTATTTTGGAAGGGACATACAACCAATGGTTGTCCCGGATCTCCAAACTTACCCCATGGACCAATAAATTCGGGGTCGAGTCAAGCTAGTGACTCGGTTAACAAAAACAAGTTTCCCCAAGGACAATTTTAATTCGGGGTCGAGTCAAGCTAGAGACTCGGGAATCAAAAACAAGCTACCTCATGGACAAATCAATTCGAGGTCGAGTCAAGCTCGGTAATCAAAAACAGTAGCAATATGGGTCGTCACCCATATTTCTGTCTTCTCATCCCTTTCTAACACCCTAGTGTAGGGGAGACGAACCACATGTTGTACATATGTAAAATATTTTTTCAAAAAAAAAAAAATGGTATAAGACAAATAAAAAGAAAAAAGTGAGTTTGTATGTAAATATAGTAAAATAAAAAGGTTAATAGTATTGCCTCCTTACGTTCTAAGTCTTGGTGGGACACCAAGTACTGTGAATATTGAGGGCAATATTCAGTTCTAAGTGTGGGGGAGCGTTCTCACGAATGCAAAACACATGTTCCATCAAGAACCCCCATCTGATCAAAATTACCAGTTTTTTCACACTTAGAAATGCAAATAATGGTATCAATCCTCCATGTCTAACCCACAACAGGATTGGCTAGTCCAGGAGCAAACGGCTCTTGGTAAAGACATCTCAAAACCGTTGATGGCTTGCAATTTGCCAAAAAATGTATGGTTCCTCAGCTCCCCATATCCCATAAAGCAAATGAGTTGACTAGCCCGAAAGATTATGGCTTGTGGTAAAGGCCGTGGAAAAACCATAATTGGTAATCAGGTCACCAAGATGTTGACTATTCCATCAAGAGTTGGCTAGTCCAGAAGCAAACGGCTTTTGGTAAAGACAAATCAAATCCGTTGACAGCTGGTGGTTTGCTTAAAATCACACGGTTATCAGGTGTGCCACAGTTCTTACACCTGGCTACTCCAGAAGTGATGGCTTTTGGTAAAGAGTAAAAATCCATTAATTTTTTCTTAAATAGATTGCTAGGGACTAGCAATATTTTAGTGTGGGGGATTGATGAGTGTCTAAATACTCATCATTTTATACCAATCTGAGCTGCCAAAACATACAAAAATACTCAAATATGCATCAAAATACTTAAAATATCTTAGAAGTGTGTTTTATATGTTTCAAATACAAAATATGCAAAAACAAATGAAAAACGTACAAAGTTTGCATAATTGGCAGTTTCAGTCCCTCAAGTTTCAAAATTTGTCAAATCTAGTCCCTGGTAAATCAAAACATGAAAAATATCATCAAAGGTCCTTAGGGATTCATAAGTTGTCAAGTTAAGTCCTTTAAAGTAAAAAAACTACAAAATGACAACTTTAGTCCCTCAAGTTTGAAAATTGTTAAAATTAGTCCTTAAGGTTTTAAAAATGGGAAATCAATAAAATAAACCTTGTACTATTCTAAAAATGACAAAATTGGTCCTTATGATAACATTTTGAGAAATTACAACCACAGTCCCTTAAAAATCCAAATTTACATAAATGGTCCCTGGAGTGTGAAAAATTACAGAAAAGGTCCCTGGATATTTTTAAATGGAAAAATCATAAATTTGGTCCTTGGTTTATCATATTTGGCAAGTTAAGTCCTTGAAAATATTTTGGGAGAATCACAAATACAGCCCTTTAACTTTGCCAAAATTACAAAATTGGTCCTTGATAAATACCACAACCAAACCGGACCATTTTTATTTAATAAACCCAAAATTCCAATCCAATCCAAACCTTAACCCTTTTATCCCAACCGCCCACTCCCAAGCCCAAGCTACCTCAGCCCAGTCCACCCTTAATTATATAAAACGGGCGTTGACCCGTTTGACCACCCAATACCGCCCAAACCACACACACTATAGCACCCTCTCCTTCCCAACTGAAAACCAGAAACCAGGGTGGTTTTGCCACCTGCACCACCACCTCCTCACCTTTCCACCTCACCCCCTACTCTCCTAAACCCTCCTTTCCACCTCACAGCAAACCCACACCCCATTTAATGCAATTCATACTCCAAACCACTCCAAAACCTCTGTTTTCATCATAATACTCCAACTTGTCCTAAAAACATTCCCCTTTGCCTCCTGACAACTCCACAACACTCCAATAATTCTTAATTGAAGACCTTTGGCCCCAAGTTAACTTGGAAGACTTTGGCGCCATTTTTCATTTAAACGGTCTTGATCAATGCAGAAGAATAGAGGGCCAAGATTGAAGTGGGAAAAGCTCCAAGTCATCCAAGAAACCCTAAATTGAGCTTATAAAAGGAAGAGAAGCAGAGGAGTCAAGTATCTAGTTTAATTTTAAAAAGTGTATGTCGTTTAATGCAATTTCCAATTTCTAGTGTAAACCTAAGCTTCTAAGCAGTGTTCTAAGTATTTTCAGTGTATTGTAACTCTTTCTAAGTAATAAATTTCAAGTTTCTATGAATGTTCAATCTTATGCAATTTTAGTTTAATTTTCTTAAATTTCAAAAGATCAATTGTTGTTACTGTGAAGTGTAGTGGATTCCTAAGCTCACTTAAGCTCCTAGATAGTTTATAAAAGCTATTAGAAACCTTTAAAAGCAGTTTAGTAATAAAAACTCAAAAATACAAAAAAGTCAACAAAAGTCAAACTGATAAGCTATTGGTGATAAGCAATGGAGCAGGGTTAATTTTGGAAGGCCTTTGGTTAGTGAATCTGTGGAGATTCTTTAAGATTGTTCTTGGTTCATGGTTTGAGCAGGAAAGCTTATTGTTGGCCTATCAGCTGCACACGGTTGACTGGTTGGTTTGGGAGGAATCAAAATTTGGCGCCGCTGCCGGGGAGGTTGTGCGCTTATTTTAAACGATTTTGCGTGTTAGTGATTTTGGATATATATCCATTGTATATTTACCATCTTTTACCTTTCCTATTTATTTGTTGTTTCTTAAATTAACATAATTTTAGGCGTTTATGTTTTGGAATTTGATTATGGTTTGAAATGGTATTTTAACTGTCAATATACATAATTTTTGATAATCCTAGGCTTAAGCTGTTTGACACCATGTTTATGCTTAAAAAGATTTGAATCTTGACAAATTATGATCTCTGGATTGGATGAAATTGGTTTATACAGTTCTATGCTTTGAAAAGCTCAGTTAGGTTTCATTTAAGGGTTGTTTGGATCTAATGGTTTAACTGTGTTAGAGGTTGTGTAGGGTGTTATTCTTGTTTGATATATGCCATATATGATTATTTTGACTCAGTGATAGCTTCAATTAAGTGGTGTAGCATATTAGTAGTCAACTTGACATTTGATCATCTCAATATGAGTACTGTGATGTTGTTAGACCCTAGAATCTTGCATATTAGTTTAAATGTTGTTTATCTTGTATATTTACCCATCCTTATTCATATTATTATAATATAAAAACAAAAACAGTTCCCGAAAATATTTTAAAATTAGTTTTCAACGAACACAAAACCAAAAATATTTTCCTTTTTGTAGCATACAACTTGCCCAGTTTGATAGACCCCTCAGTTACAACATTTGGTTGTTGGCTGTTTTGAAAACAATTTGGTAGACGTTACAAACCTAGATTCCCTTTTAAGGGGCGGAAACGCGCAGTTTGTTAACTCCTCTATTGAGAACGTTTGATCGTTCAGTTGTCGGATTCCAGTTGCTGAGCTTTGTCAAGCCCAGATTCCCTTTCGAGGGGCGGTTGTTAGGATTTTTCTTTTCTCTGTATATATATATAAAAAAGATAAAAATACAAAAACATTATAAAATATAATATACAAAAAGATTTTAATGGTTGAAATCTATTTGTGGATTGAATATACTTTTGACTGTCAATTTTCCTAATCTTGATATTCCTAGGTCTAGATTGATTTAATCACTGGTCTACACTAAAAAGGGTTGGATATGCATAGCCCAATCCCTGGAAAGAGATAGATTAGGTTATTACAGTTTCATGTATTGAAAATCTCATTTAGGTTTCATTTTTAACCGTTTCTTTGTGTGTATATATATATATATATATATATATATATATATATATATATAAACCTTTAAAAAAATTATTATTATAAAATATAAAATCTAAAAAGAATCTTCGTATCCTTTTCTAAGTTTCCTACGCTCAAAAAGGATCCTTAGACTAATAAATTCTTCATAATTCTGTGAGTGGACCCCACTCCCATTTCTTACCCCTTTCTACCACCTAAGTGTGGGGGTGTGCCCCACATTATGTACATAGATCTGAAAAACTTTGAAAATTGTATATAATAAAAAACAGAATAATTGTTGTGTTACCCCACTTAGTTTTAAATGTTATCTTTTTACATTCAAGGATTCGACATAATAGCCGGGATTTTGAATATTGAGGACAATATTCATTTCTAAGTGTGGGGGGGAAATTCTGGCGAATTTGATCACTTATATACCCTTGTATGCCCTTTTTCACCAAAAATGGCCAAAATTTAAAAAATTTTCATTTGGTGTTAGTATTTTACACTAAACACAACAAATGGTTATCAGTCCACCATGTTTAACCTACATAAGGATTGGCTAATCCAGGAGCAAACGATTCTTGGTAAAGATACCTCAAACCCGTTTATGGCTTGCAATTTGCCAAAAATTGTATGGTTCCTCAAGATTATGGCTTGTGGTAAAGGCAGTGGAAAATCCATAATTGGTAATCAGCTCACCAAGATGTTGACTATTCCATCAAGAGTTGGCTAGTCCAGAAGCAAACGGCTTTTGGTAAAGACAAATCAAATCCGTTGACAGCTGGTGGTTTGCTCAAAATCACACGGTTATCAGGTGTGCCACAGTTCTAACACCTGGCTACTCCAGAAGTGATGGCTTTTGGTAAAGAGTTTTTCAAATCCATTAAGTTTTTCTCAAAAGATTGCTAGGGACTAGCAATAGTTTAGTGTGGGGGATTGATGAGTGTCTAAATACTCATCATTTTATACCAATCTGAGCTGCCAAAACATACAAAAACACTCAAATATGCATCAAAATACTTAAAATATCTTAGAAGTGTGTTTTATATGTTTCAAATGCAAAATATGCAAAAACAAATGAAAAGCGTACAAAGTTTGCATAATTGGCAGTTTCAGTCCCTCAAGTTTCATAAATTGGCAAAACTAGTCCCTGGTTATTCTTCAAACATGAAAAAGTCACCAAAGGTCCTTATTAATCATAAAGTTATATATTTAGTCCTTTGGTGCAAAGTTTCACAAAATTACAAGTTTTGTCCCTGTACTTTGGAATTTGACATAAATGGTCCCTGGGATGTTAAAAACTTTGAGAAAATCAATTTATGGTCCTTGGTTTATCTAACTTTACAGGTTTGGTCCTTATGTGAAAAGTTTGGAGGAATTGCAAATAGGTCCCTCAACTTTGCAAGTTTGGCAGAAATAGTCCCTGGGAAATAAAAATTGGAAAAATATCAAAACATACCCTGGTACTATTCACATACAGCAATTATGGTCCTTATAATAACCTTTGGGAAAATACCATTTCAGACCCTCAAATTTTCCCTAATTACAACTTTGGTCCTTGTGATTTATTAAATAAAAAAAAAAACCAAACGGACCTATGTATTATTAATACCAAAACCAAAACCCAAGTTACACACCAAGCCCACTCCTTTTGATTTTGGCCCAAAAATAATACCAGCCCACTCCAGGGTCAACACCCGGTCAACAAAACCAAACCACCCCTTCTCCTTTTCCCTCCCAAAACCATACCACCACACAGACTCACCTCTACCTCAAAACCACCCTCCACCTGGCCTTCCACCTCATCACCCACCTCTCCACGCAATTCCCCCAACTCTCCACTACCTCCCAAACCCATTTAACGCCCGTAAAACCCTCCACGTTTCCCTGTGGAGACTTTGGCGCCATGTTTAATATTTAAACGGCCTGGATTGATTAGACCATATCAAGGGCTCACAATTGGTGGGAATTGTCAAGGTGGGTCCCACAAACTCAGAAGATGGCTACAAAAGGGAAAAGAGGCAGAGGAGAAGAATTATTAGATTAGTTAGTTTAGTTTTAGTGTCGAATAGTGTGGCTTGGTATTCTTAGTGTAATTTTAAGCTTTTACGCATTCAATTAAGTCAATTCAGTATCTTGTAAACCTTTTCTAATAATTAATTTCAAGTCTCAGTTGTTGTCTCAGTTTATGCATTTTTCATTAAAATCTCAAAAATCTCACTAAGCTTGTATGTTGTTAATTGTTGTTGTTATTGAATTTATAAACTTATATAAGCTCTGACAAAGCCTTATTAAGTTTTATAAAACCTTACTTAGCTGTTTAGAATAGAAAAGCAAAAATTCAAGAAAAATCAATAAAATAGAAAATAAATCAAAAATTTGTGGAAATCAATGAAGAAGGATTGAGCAGGGTGTCATTTGGATTGTTCATGGTTTAGAATCCTATGGGGGATACTAGGTTATGAGTTGGTTCACTGGTTCATTCATTTCTCAGCTTATCACCCATTGTAAGCTAAATCTCAATTTTTAGCTTATCTAGTTTTTATTGTTTCTTTAGTATAATTTTACTTCCAATAGTGTAATTGTCATCTACTTAATCTATTTTAGTCATAAAATCAGTAGTTATAGTTTAGAAATCAAAAGTTGTAGTGTAATCAATCATATTAAGGAGTGTTTGGAAATCTGTGTTACTCAGTGTATGTATGGTTTTCATAAGTTGAAATCAGTTCAGACATGTTTGCTTAGGTTATAGTATCACAGAATAGTCATAATACTTAGGCCTTATTAGTGAGAAAGTCAAAATCACATTTGATCATCATAAGCAGTTGACTGTGTGGACTTGACAACTCCATATCAGCCATACATGCTTATCCTTGGTTATAATTACATAAATTAGTCTTAGTTTATCATATTACATCATTCTCAGTAGTTAAATTAGGATCAAAGTTCACATAAGTCAAAATAGCCAAGTTTCATAAAAAGTCAAATTGCACTTCTCAGATTTTTACAAAACTTCAAAGATTTGTTTAGAATTTAGGATTTGGTTCTAGGACTTGAAACTTGTTGTATTAATAGCTTACTAGCTCATCTTTGATTTCCCATAGTTGTCATATTTTTAGGATTTTTACACTGTGCCCCACACACCCTCAAAGATACTTGCAGGGCTGGGTATCTCCCCTGCACCAGCAGACCATAGCCATCACCACCACTTTGGTGGTGATTTGTGACCACCTCAGTGGGCCCCATTAGTCATACTTAGGTTCTTACAACCCCCCTCCTAGTAGGCTCTTAGGATTGACCTTTTGTTTGACCTGAATCCCAGTGGACCCCACCTAGAATAAGCCATAAACTTTGTCCCATTTCTGTGTTGTAACTAAGTTTTTAGAATAGCTTATTTGTGCTTATCAGCTTATCTACTTAGCTTATTTGGCTAATTTAAGCTTTGACAAGTCCAACTCACTTATTAGAACCAGAATATACCATAGTGGGTCCCACATAAGCTCATTTGAGCTTATTTGCCACTTCAGTCAACAAAAGTCAACTGTGGAAGTAATAAGCTTCCACAGTACTTATTATTAAGCTAGAAATTTATTGTTTTTACAAAAGTTTCTTGTTTTTATATATAATATAGTTTTGTAAAATAAAAATCAAGAAAAAACAATATAAAAATAAGTGATAGTTTCTATTTAATTTAATTTACTTTTAATTTTCATTTTTAGATTTTTATTAAGTAAGTTATGTTTTTATATTTTTTATAATTTCCTTTTAGAATAAAGTATTTTTAGTAATTTTCTCAGATTTTTATTTTTTAATTTAGTATTTATTAGAATTAAAAATAGTTTTATTAGTAATTAATTAATAAGTAAGTTTTAAATAGCATAATTAGTTTTTATATAGCAAGACCTAGTTTTTATATTTTTTCTGGCTTTTATAAGTTATAAAATAGTTTTATAAATTTTTTCATAATTTTCTAAGTTAGTTTAGTATTATTTGTAATTTAAAATAGTATAATTAATATAAATAGTTTTTAATTAATAGAAAATTCATAAAAAGACAAAAATATTTATTTTTATTTTTTATACTTTCTTCAAGTTCTATTTTAAGTTTTAGAAATTATTTTTATAAATTTTTAGTTTAATTTGTAGTGTTTATTATTTTTAGTTTTATTTAAGTTAGTTTTAATTAAATAGTTTTTAATTAAATAATTAATAATAAATAATAAAATAATCTAAAATATAGTTTTCTTTTTAATTTAATTTTATTTTAAGTTTAAGTTTATAGAATTTTCATTTTTAACCCTTGTAGTTTATTTTTCTTAAAACTCACCTTTTTCTCAGTACACAGTCGCGTCTGATTTTAAATTGGTGTACGTTTATACGTATTAGATATTTAGGTTTCACGTAATTGTTAAAATAGTTTAATTAAGTTATTTTAAGTTATAAAACCTTAGTGTAATCACACACACATACACTTATACCTTTCCTGTTCACATTCACTGATCACAGATTCGTTTATAATAAAACATCGCACACCTCGTTGGGACATTACGACCCGGGAAAACACTGTATTTCACGGAAGCATTTGCCTTAGACTGTTTGACTTGTTGACCATTACCTGGTTAATATTATCTGACCGTTTGAGGCAAATCACTAACCATCCTACTGCCAGCTGGGATGAAGGCAATGCATTTGAATCTTCTGAAGCCGAAGAAGAATTCCAAGATAAGGTATACCAAGTTGGTTTACAAACCTTTTGTACCATTGTATGTTTTAGTTACTATTCTGGACTGGTGCATGTTTTTTTGCATTTAGTAATACTGTAACTTCTAACCATATCATTGTAACTATTTGCGATCCCCATTAAATTCATACATATTAATAACACTAAACTGTCTGCTCGTTTTGTTCTACAACTGCAGCAAAATTGGTATTTGAAAGCAGATGACACATCAGACCGCTTTTTCCATTGGCTCTTGGTAAATTTTTCTTATCTCTTAAATGCAAGCACATGCACATACACATTCAAACCAAACACAGTCATTGATGGCAAGAAAGGATATTGTATGTGCTTCTAACTTTTGTCTTTTCTACTTAAAACAGAGACGGAGAATATATTCAGATGATGAGATTAGTACAAAAGTTAGTGCTGCTAGTGAAAGTTAGTACTACTAGTATAAAGTGAAGACTGCTCGAAGTTAATACTTCTAATGTTTTAGTTACAACTGCTAGTTATAAGTTAGTATTGTTGTTTCATATAGTTAGTATTGCTTGTATAGTATGATATGTATTAGTTGTTTATGAAAAATATTATAGATACTTATGAAAATATTGTAAGCCGACTAGGACTCCTTTGTGTATAAAAGGAGGTCCTAGGGTATAGAGTTATATACGAATTTTATATTTACAATTTTATTGTATTTGAATTTGTTTTGAAATACATTTGGATTTGTTTTGATATATATTGATTTCTTAAATGTGACTAAAAGATGTATATAGTCACACTTATTAACAGTTTTGGTCACTATTTGCTTTACTCGTTGTGTGACTAAATATTACAAAATGCCACACAAACATAAAATTCACGTGGCTATTGTATGTTCTATAGTGAAACAAAATACACATTTCTTCACTTTAAACAGCATATGGTCACACTTATTAACACTTTTGGCCACTGTTTGCTTAATTGTATGTGACTATATACCCAAAACAAACATGCATTGTGTGACTAAATATTACAAAATGCCACAAAAACATAAAATTCATGTGGCCATTGGATGATCAATAGTCATACAAAATACATATTTTTTCACTTTAAACAGCATATGGTCACACTTATTATCACTTTTGGCCACTGTTTCCTAAATTGTATATGACTAAATACCCAAAACAAACATGGTTTTTGTGACTAAATATTACAAAATGCCATACAAACATAAAATTCAAGTGGTCATTGGATGATCAATAGTCACATAAAATACACATTTCTTCACTTTAAACAGCATATGATCACACTTATTAACACTTTTGGCCACTGTTTCCTAAATTGTATATGACTAAATACCTAAAATAAACATGCTTTGTGTGACTAAATATTACAAAAGGCCACACAAACATAAAATTCACGTGGCCATTGGATGATCAATAGTCACACAAAATACACATTTCTTCACTTTAAACAGCATATGGTAACACTTATTAACACTTTTGGCCACTGTTTACTTAATTATATGTGACTAAATACCCAAAACAAACATGCTTTGTGTGATTAAATATTACAAAAGGCCACACCAACATAAAATTCATATGGCCATTAGATGATCAATAGTCACACAAAATATACATTTCTTCACTTTAAACAGCATATGGTCACATTTATTAACACTTTTGGCCACTGTTTACTTAATTGTATGCGACTAAATACCCAAAACAAACATGCTTTGTGTGACTAAATATTACAAAAGGCCACACAAACATAAAATTCATGTGGCCATTGGATGATCAATAGTCACAAAAAATACACATTTCTTCACTTTAAACAGCATATGGTCACACTTATTAACACTTTTGGCCACTGTTTACTTAATTGTATGTGACTAAATACCCAAAACAAACATGCTTTGCGTGACTAAATATTACAAAAGGCCACACAAACATAAAATTCATCTGGCCATTGGATGATCAATAGTCACACAAAATACACATTTCTTCACTTTAAATAGCATATGGTCACACTTATTAACACTTTTGGCCACTTTGTTTTAAATTGTATGTGACTAACTCCAAAATAACAACACCCATTGTGTGACTAAATCATCACAACCATCACATTTATTGTTCATGTGGCCACATGACAGGAACTAGTCACATAAAATACACATTTACTAGAAAGAATCATCTCAAATGTCACATATATTATATATTTATGTGGCCAAAGGACGAACAATAGTTACTCTCAAAAAACATTCGTGTGACTATAAGGTGTTTACGCTCACTGATACTGACTAATCCAATAAAACTCGTGCCTAATTTGTCAAACATATTCGGGGTTTTGGTCACTCTTTTTCAATTAAAAAGGTCACAAACTCAATGTTAGCCTCGCTATTTTATAAAGATAACGTCACATACGTGAAATGGACTAGATATGTAACAAGTTGTGCCAATAGGGACTACTTATGTTAACTAGGCAAACTTGTGATGTGTAGAGCCTATAAATACCCCTCATGACTCTCCATGAGGGGTGTGGGAAATTGTGTATCTTTACTTTCATCTTAATATTATTCATTTTCTCCACCCCCTCTCTACTTTCTCTCTCTAAAACTAAATATGGATTTCATCTTTAATCATCAACCTAGACCTCCCGAACCACATAAATCATCTATATTTTCGGTCCTACAATTGGTATCAGAGCTCAGGTTATTACTTGTGGATTTTTGTGGTTCGTATATTGTTTTTGAAGCTACTTTTGTCCGTATTTTTGAATCTGAGAAATTTTTTTTTTCATCTTCTATGGATAAAAGCTTCGTAACAGTTTTCATTAAAGTTTTTGTATCCGAAATATGGTCAAAATGTCAAATGTTTTCTTGTGTCTTTTCTTTAGTCCAAGATAACAGGTTATGCCACAAATATCAATTTTTGACTTGTTTTGTCCATTACCGTGAATACTGTGGTCGGTATATAGGTCGAATATCACCAGAAAACTCATCAGAATCTGGGAAATCATCGCTGGAAAAATCGGAATCTCTTGTATAAGAGGTTCTCGATATGTACTGTTTTCGAGAACACTTTACCCTGTTTTCTCGATAATCAAGTTCTCGATAAATAAGTGGTTCTCGAAAATCTGATTCTCAATAAAATTGTATTCTCCACAAAGTGTCATAGTTTTCGAAAAAAACAAAAGTTTCGAAAAATTCAGGTTCTCGAAAGATGCAACGTATTCTCGATAAAAGACTTCAAAGTTTCGCAAGCACAGGTTACTAAGTTTCGAAATTTTTGTAAAAACTTTCGAAATCACAAAAGTGCAAACTTTCGAAATCTTTTGTAAACTTTCGAGAAGAGAAGAAAAGACTTTGACCACAAACCATAATACCAAAATCATTTGGACTTCATTCACATACTATAAACAAAACCAACATCACCTATCCTAAACCCCTCGACAACGAAAAACACAAGTCACATTAACACCTACCCAAGACCATTCTCATGATCTTGAAGAACCAATAAGTGTTAGTGGTTTACGAGCATAGAGAATTACAATGGACTTGTTGATGAGAGATTGCATTCGTGGGTCATTTGACATATTTTGAGATGAGATTAAATCTGTGTTGGGAGAGAAGTGGTTTAGGAGGGGGCGGAGTAAAACAGATACATGTGTTTAGGTTTAGGTCTAATGTGATGTATCTGTTCTTATAACTCCATTGGTTTTCATTTTGTTTAGTTGGATCGGATGCTATTTCTTGTGATGGGCTAGAACCGAAATGTTTGTGGGCTACACGCATACCACACGCATATATTTGGGCTTATCACATACGAATGATTGGACTATTAAATTGTGGTGTCTGAATTTATTTTTAGATACACACATTTTATATCATTTGGTCTAAGAATGGTATTTTGGCGTTTAAATTTCACGGGGATACATATATTCACGGCTAGAATTGTTATGGTTCGACAAGAAAATGACTACGGAGTTCGTGTATGGTATTATCGATTTGACTTTGAAATGGAATTTCATCAAGTGTACCTATTTATCTCAAAGTCTAGGGGTGGTTGGATGCACGACTTTTGAAGATAACTTGTCTGCGTAAATTAAAAAATTCGGTCTTGACAATCTAGTTATTACTGATGTAAGGAGTTACGTTGTAGTGCTCACAGTATAGCTATCACTTAAAGGAGTTACGTTGTAGTACTCAGTGTCACACGAAGTAGTGGATTGTTCAAGTGGCGAATATTTCGTGCAACCTCATACTTAAAGGAGTTACGTTGTAGTGCTCAGTATAGGTATTAAATCACATCTATCGTACAAGCATTAAGTCACAAGATGGAATGTTTACTTTGTTTTCAAGCTGGTTATATCGGGTTATCTCAATATGTGGTCATTACTAGTAGCCGATGAATTACAAGGAGGTTCGTTTAACGGTTGATTTGAGAGAATAGTATTGAGAGTATTTTTGCGACATATACTCACAAATTATGCTTACACGGTCTATCTATATTGCATCAGAAGTGTAAAGTACGGGTAATTTTGACATGTACACACAATAGTATGATGATTTCGATAAATCGCAACCATCAGGAGGGAGAAGAACATGCCAAAAGAAGTAGTGTTTCATCTCTAGTACGTTGGTTGTTCGAGGGAATTGTGCTTACACTGGAACCGAAGAAGTACTAATGGTGTGTACATCGGAGCGTATTACCAACCTTCTGTGCAATGTTATGTGAGTTATACTGTCAAGATGCTCCCTGAATGACAACCATGTGCCTACACTAATGAATCTACTTTATCCGTTGCGTGATGAAAAGAGAGTTGTCGGTTCAGGAAGGAGCAGGAAAAAGAATAAAGGCTCACTAGTTAGGGGGGAGTAATAACCTAACTAGACCATTACAGTTGAAGTTCAGAGCTACAAAAGAGCTAAAAAGACCTTTGCAGTCAGTACGCTGAGATCGTCGGAAGAGAGAACTTCAAGTCTGCTTCAGTATCTAGACTACAGAGACTCTGCGCTTCAACAACGTCAACATAGTTTACTACTGTTGTAATTTTACATTGTTAATGTATTTATAGGTCTCATTGTAACCATTCACGTGTGACGATATCTTGGAGGGAGATTGTTAGCCTCGCTATTTTATAAAGATAACGTCACATACGTGAAATGGACTAGATATGTAACAAGTTGTGCCAATAGGGACTACTTATGTTAACTAGGCAAAGTTGTGATGTGTAGAGCCTATAAATACCCCTCATGACTCTCCATGAGGGGTGTGGGAAATTGTGTATCTTTACTTTCATCTTAATATTATTTATTTTCTCCACCCTCTCTCTACTTTCTCTCTCTAAAACTAAATATGGATTTCATCTTTAATCATCAACCTAGACCTCCCGAACCACATAAATCATCTATATTTTCGGTCCTACAATTCAGACAATCTTGCCAAGTACAAAAATGATTCCCGAAAGTTTGTTCAATTTGTTGTAATCAATGGGTTTCAAATCCTTTTGTTTCATTTTATTTATGCTCTCTTCGACATGTTCAAGCGTTAGCACAGAATCCCAAACGATGGGAGGATCATGTTTGGTGTAAATCACATTACCATTGTACAAAACATTATGTTCTTGCTGAGCTTTCTTGAGATTACAAGGGGTGTTGTTACCAAGAGCCATTTTATGTTTCGTATGGTAAATCGGATTAATTTGATTTGAAATCATTTTCATTGTTTGAC
The DNA here is from genome assembly GCA_030686995.1 of Artemisia argyi. NCBI lineage: Eukaryota > Viridiplantae > Streptophyta > Magnoliopsida > Asterales > Asteraceae > Artemisia > Artemisia argyi. The sequence goes on along the minus strand of CM060708.1, from coordinate 107,336,316 downwards.
TCGACTGACCCGACTTAACCACTAATTCTTCTAAATGAGCAATCATGTGTTCTGACTCTACGATTTCTTCCAAAAGTTTGTCTTCTTTCTTTGCAAAATCCTTTTTCAACTCATCCATTTCTTTTTCAAGATTGGTATAAGCTATTTTTTGTTTAGAAAGTTGGTTTTGTAAATCAGAAATTTCCACGTTTAAAGATTTTATCTTTTTGAAAGAATTAACATCAAGTGTATCAAACTTGAGTTGCAATTGTTGTTTCTCTGAAACGGAATTTTGATAACCAGTTTCTAATTCACACAATCTTTTGTTATGAAATTCAAAAGCTTTAACGGTTGATTTGTAACTCTCAAGCTCAGCGGTCAATTTAACATTCGCGGCCTTAACATCGCGATTGACCTTTTGCACATTCTCAATTTCAATACGACAATTATTCAATAATGATTCAAACAAAGCACGTGTTTCCTCATCATTCTCAGCATGCTGTGAAACGAAGCCTCCATTATGATTCACATCTGGAGTCGCTGAAGGAGTATTGCTACTACTTGGTGTGTCCAGGTATGTATCATAAGTGGGTGCTAGCTTCTCAGAATGTTGTTCCTCATGAGGAGACATATCAAATATATCATTATTGTGACATGTGTTGAAGTTAGATACCCCAGATGGTGCATTGGTATCATAAACAGGAAGTGTGTCAGAATCCGTGTCATACTTAGCTTCCTGAAGATTCGCCATGAATATGCAGTTCGCATCGATATCCTCTCTGTCTTCCATGTCATCCATAAGAGCCATAAAGTCATTCTCCTCTGCGTTCAACTGAAATCCTGCCTCTGCCTTTTGTGCCAACATCACTGCTTTCTGCAAGTACGCTAGATCTTTCTTGTTTGGCTTAGTAGGACAGTTCCTTGCCATATGACCTACACCCTGGCAGTTGAAACACTTTACCGGATTACCCTGATTCATATTTCCCAAATTCCCAACTACTGGAGCTGCAGCATTTCTATTCTGATTACCCATTGCATGATTACCAACATTCTGACCCCTCTGATTTCCAACAAACTGACCCAACTAATTCCCTGCATTCTGACCATATTGATTCCCTGTATACTGACCTGCATTCTGCATATTCTGATTGCCCATATTAAATCCCGTAGCATATCCTTGCTGATTCCCATAAACTCCAACCATTTGGCCTCCGTTGCCCATATTGAAACTCGGTTGAGCGATCTGCCTGTTGCGAGTATTCGATGAAATCCTTTGGTTGTTGTTTGTTGGTGTAGAATAGCGTCCTTGGAATGCCTTTGACAGAAAAGCAAACGCTTGAGTCAATGTTGCAGAAGCTTCATCATTTTTAGTGAATTCTGGGTCTTCAAATTGTGGGTATTGCTGTTGTGGAATAACATGTGGTTGTTGCTGTGGGTAGAACTGTTGTTGGTAGACCGGTGTTGGTTGTTGAATGTATGATGGTTGCATGTAGTTTTGAGTGGAAGATGATGATGGTTGTTGTGTGTTCACTTGTAAAGGTGTTGGTGTATTAGCAATTAGTGCGAGAGGATCATGATTCTTTGCCAATCTTTCTTTCCTAACTTCATTAGCCTCAGGTTGGTTTTGCTTCAGAAAGTCATAGAGTTGATCATAATTCACCTGATGTAAGTCCTTTGTTTGATTGACAATTGTAACATAACGACCCCATTCTTTTGGAAGGTTATTGAGGAATTTGATGTTTGTTGCAATTGCTCGTGGTGTCAACTTGTTTCTGATTAACTCATTCATCAAAGTGCAAAACCTTGTGTAGTAAGATTCAATCTGTTCACCTTTAGTGGATGTAAAGTTCTCCCATTCAGTAAGAAGTTTGTTCTCAACATCTTGTTGTCCAATTTCTGTTCCATGACATATTCCTCTAACACGTTCCCACATAGCATAAGCACGTTCACAGCTGTCGACCGCAGCAAAGATCTCCCGTGGTAATCCAAGTTGGATTAAATGCATTGCCATATCATCAGCTTTGATCTGCGCCTTGTCTTCATCAGTGTAATCTGCTTCTGTTTGTATACGCACTACTGGTTCAGTAGGAGGTGTGGTATTTGGATTACCTTGAATTTGAACTTGTCTTGGCTGAAATGGACCGTTTTCTATGGATTTGATCATTAGGTGCCCGGTATCCTTTGTTTTGATGTAACGAAGCATACGGCTTGTCCATGGGAGATATCCACCTTTTTCAAGCATTGGAGGTCGGTTTTCCGCACCGGCTGCATGAATGTCTTGCTGAGTTGCCATTGATGAAGTGTAGATGGATAACGTTGATTCTTGGATCGTTCCAATGAAATAGGAGTAGGGTTTAGAGTAAGTTGTTACAAGATTTCAATAATATCTTCTTCGGAGAATTCCCAAGTTCTCGAGATATGTCCAAGTTCCAAGTTTTCGAAAATTTCAAGTTTGCGAAAGTTTTTCCAAGATCTCGAAAATTTCAATTTTGCGAAACTTTGTCCAGGTTTTCGAAACTTATGTTCAAGTTCTCGAAAATTTCAAGTATGCGAAATTTTGTCCAAGTTTTCGAAAATTTCAGGTTTGCGAAAAATTGTCCAAGTTTTCGAAAATTGTCCAATCTCGAAAATTTGCTCGTTTGCAATAAAATTTTTGAAAGCAATTGGCAGAGAAACTTTTTCGAAAATTTCAACAAAGAAGATCTCGAAAATTTTTGCCAAGTATTTTCGATAATTTTGTGCAAGATTTCTCGAAAATTTGCACTTATCGAAAATTATCAATACTTTTCTAAATTATACAATTTAGAAAGTTATCCCAAGTCGAAGTGTTTTTACTAACTTATACAAGTAAGAAAAACACCGAGTAAACCACGGAATCGATTGAAGATTTCTTAAAAACGGTTCTCGATAGAAGAGGGTTTTAGGTTCTCGATATATGGCAAAAACAATCGGTTGACTTAAAGCACTCCGAAAACAAGTTTGTGTTCCAAGATACTTGTACTTCTATGAATAAAAACACCAAAACTCGAAGAAAGTTCCAAACTTGATGGTTTTTATGAAACTTTTTTATGTTCTAGAAAACAAGTACAAAAACCAAGTTCGAATTTTTAAGCTAGAAATTTTCAAAAAGATTGAAACTTTCTTGTTAGATAAGGTTTATAACACTAGTTTGTAATCAAAAAAGTGTTAAAAACCAAGAAAAACAAGAGAAGTAAGAATTTTTTATGAAAATAACGTGTTGAAAGCTAAAAAAAACGAAAAACACAAACACCCAACACTCCTAAATCATTGTTAGGCGATTGATACCACTTGTAGGACCTTAAATTTCACAACTTTATCACACACAATATAAGCACAATAAGAAGGAAAGATGGAAAGTTGGTGACTTGATATGTATAGATATGTATTTCGAATGTATATAGAGAGAGATGGAAATGAGAGCTTTTATTCAAGAGAAACACACACAATACACACACAAGCACACACCTCAAATGAGCCTTTGAGGTGTTTATATAGTTCTTAACATGAGTTGCCCTATGGGCTTTCTATGGGTTTGGGCTTGGACTTGGTTACATGGTTGGATAACTAGGCTTATGAAACATAGCACATAACATATTAGCTTGCCAAGTCCAAGGCCCAATGACTAAACTATTACTAATCTTAACAAACGACACAAAGTTACAATATGAGAATGACCATCACTTCATAATACATATTTTTAATGCTAACACTCAACAATGTGACCATATGCCACCTACGGTGGCGGGGCCTTTGGTGACACACAACGAAAAAAGCGTGTATGACTATATGCATATCATCACACATTTTTGGCGTGACCAATAGCACTTTTGTACCAGTGTAAGCTTCATTATAAGCTCAAATCTTTTGAATGTTGGTTCTATTAATAGCTTATAGGTTGAACTTTGCCAGTTTTAGCTTATTTTAGTTTGTAAGCTTATTTGATAGCTTAGTAAGGGCCTGCAGGTCAGGGGTGTTTGAATTCCACATCTGTCAACCTGCCCAAAGAGCCTATCTTATCAACTATTAATAAGCCCTTTATAAGCTTAAAATTGTTCAAAATTCATTTTACAAGCTCTCTGGTGTATGAGCTTAACCTTTTTTAGTGTTTAGACCATGAGCTTATTATTTTGAAGCTTTTTGAATAGCTTATATTTGCCCATCTAAGCTGTTTTCTGTGACAGTTATGCTTATTTAGCTTATTAGGTCTGTGAGTAGCTTATGTAAGCTTATTTGTCCAAGTCAGTTTACCATTTTTTTAATTCCCGAGTTCTTTTGAATACTGATAAGCCATTAAGCCTTTTTCTAGTTGATTTATTAAGTTTCAAAAAAGTGGTTTTACAAAAGTTGGCTATTTTTAGTTGGTAAAAAATTTTCCAAAAAAAATTTCAAAAAAAAAATTGCAAAAAGGGTAGGCAAGGGATTCGAACCCCTGACCTCCCCCACAACAAGCACCTCAACTCACACTCACTAAACCATATGCTATGAAGACTTCTTAGGGTAGATGTTCCTTAGTTTTTTATTTAACATCTCTTTTGCACATTTAGCTTATTCCACCTTTTCAGCTTATTGTAGCTTATCTAGAGAAGCTGTGCACCTAATGTCAATTTTCCTTAACTCAGCATATCATAAATTAGTTTTCCAAATTTTTTTAGATTTTTCACTTTTCATTTAGCATTTTTTATAATTTAGTTAGTTTAAATTTGTTTTTAATTCATAAAAAAATTATTTAAAAGTCAAAAAAATATAATTCTTTTTTTTTTTAATTTTCTTTTATCATTTAAGACTTACGAAAATTATTTTTGCATCCGTAGGGTTAAAATTTAAGAATTTTGATTTTTGGGCTCATGACGAGCCCATTTAAGGCCCGTTTTTAGTTTTAATCACGTTTAGGGTTCTTTTAGCTTACCTTTTGTGTTTTATATGCTTTTTAAGTAGTTTTTAGATTCTTGTTATCATTTCTTGATTAATTTTGTGTTCTCTCTATTTTCCAATACTTTAATTTCAGCTTACAAAATCTAAAAAACAAAAATCAAACATCCGTTATTCAAGCATTTTAATAACAAACCTCAAACGATATCCTCGATTCACTCCTCGTTGGGAAACGACCCGAGTAATCACTTATCCAGACTATTATAACGTATTGTGTTGTGATTTGCACGTTGACCTTTTTTTTCCTAAAATGTTTGACTTGTGTAATTCGCAACCAATCAAGAGGTATGTGAAACTGAACAAGAGTTAGGTCATTAAGACGAGAAAATAGATACACATGTTGAGCACATGAAAAAAGGTAAATTTGTAGAGGTCTGTGAAATTGATGAAGAGTTAGGTGATGACAATGTGAGTGAAACAAAAAGTTATGAGAGTCATGATGATGTTATTGAGAACATTCAATATTGAAACATAGTTGTTGATCAGGAGAATACTTTTAAGGAGCATGATGTTGATGTTACTCTATTCAAATTGAAAGAGACTACACAGTTACCCAATATAGGTAGCTCTAGCCAGATACCAGATAACTTTTTTGTGCACAATGAGTTAGATCTCGTAAATGATACTGAGTTTGCAATTGGTTCTGAGAATGAGGATGAATATCTAATTAGGAAAAAAAAATATGAGGGCATACAAGAAACAAAACTTAAGTGTGGCAGAACAAGTAGACGAAGAAATATTCTTTTTATGTGGTTAAACTTTTCTAACTGCAAAAGAAGTCAAAGATAAGATCAACCTGCATTCAATACAAACTAGGAGGAAATTGCAATTCATTAAGAATGGCAAACAAAGAATTAGGGCTAGGTGTGTAAGAACAATACCACTTTGTGGTGCAAGTGACGGTGTTGGGCTGGGTACAACCCCAAAGAAAAAAATTGGTCCATTAACTAGAGGCAGCAAAAGGAAGGTATCTATGGGGGTACGCAATGAGAGACCACAAGAATGCCCACGGTTGTTGTATGTAGCAAAAGATAAAGCTAAAGATTTATGGAGTGTTAGAACTTTCAAGGATGAACACAAATGTTTGCAATAAAGAGAGATCAAAGCTTGTGACTACAAGTTTCTTTCAAATCAAATGCTTGACCAAGTTCAAGGCAATCTAGATATTCCAATCAGGGCTGTTCAAGATTAACTCTCTAAATAGTTTGAAGTTCAAGTGTCTATGCAAAAGGCATTAAGGGTAAACAACAAGGCAGAAATTAAGATTATGGGTGATCATAAGCTACAATACACCATTCTGAGAGACTATGTTGTAGAGTTGCAGAAAACAAACCCTAATACAATAGTTAGGATAAGTGTACAAATTGCAACAGATCCAACTAGTCCAACCATAGTTTTCAAGAGAATGTATGTATGCTTAGGTGCTTTGAAGGAAGGATATAAAGCTTGTCAAAGAGATTTGTACCCCAGATTCATACTAAAACCATGATGATTCAATAAAAATACTAAGTTAAGCCCAAAGATTCCCTGAGCAAGAACCCGTAGATCATCCCTTATTCCACAAATAGATAATAACCAAAAATCCAAAGAAAGAGTTGTCTTTGATTCAAAATAAGCATACATTTGAAAGAAGAGTGCCATGTAAACATGTTGTTGCTACCAATTGGTATATGAGCTTCAGTGGAATGCAAGTAGGATCAGTAGAATCATGGGTTCATCTATGTTATTTGGCTATGTTCTTACGATGTGGCAGGAAACTTACAAACACACTATCCAACCCATAACTGGTTATTGACATTGGGAAAAGTCAAATGTACTCACAAGCATTCTTCCACCTAAACATCATAAACCATTAGGTAGGCCATGAAAGAAAAGAACTAGGGCTTTTAATGAAAATGATGGTAATGATTAAAATAGTAGGAGTGTAGTTTGTGGTATTTGTGGCAATGTTGGATGGATGCTCCTATTATACTCGTAGTCTCTGAAGGATGAGAACCAACTATGTAGCATCTACACTGAGAATTCAAGTGTTGTATACGTCATTAGTCTGATCCTTTCTAGGAACTACCCGTAATAATGAACTTGCAAAACGGATATGTTTATCATAAAGAGATTCATCGTTCCTGACCCTACTTCACCTTAATTATTATTTGAACAAGTAAAAGTTATGTCTTGGTGTGAGTGGGGATAGCATTTCTCTCCTGCATGTCCATGGAGTTTTGAAAAATCCAAACATCTAAGAGATAGATAGAGAGGTAGGAATTTATCGAACGAACCACACTCCTTCATATACATCAGGAGTCCATTGATGAGAAGGGGCTAGATGTCAATCTCAAAAAACAGGTCCATGTTCCCAGCCAATTGTTGCATCAAATAAGAAGACTCAGGTTAAAAGTAAGAAGACTAAAGCAAAAAACCAAACTGAAGGTCAAACTGATGCTCAATCTCAAAGTCATGTGCAAGCCACTGGTGGTCAGTCAGAAAGTCATGTTCATTCATCTATTGAACAATATGAAAGTTACATTCAAGCAAATCTGGTTCCTTTTAATTCTCAACATTCAAGCAAGTCTGGTTCCTTTTAATTCTCAATGTCATAATTTAGTTCAAGCAAATGTGGTCCAGTGTTAATCTGGAAGTCAAGTGGATACTGGTCCTGGGGGTGTTACTTCACCAACATAGTGGACAAGGAAGAAGATTTATGCAGCAAGAGTCGCCTCACCATAGGCCATGTGTGTTAATGAACAATGTTTTTCATTTGACATGTAATTCCTAGACAATGTTTGGTCTCTTTAACATTTTGTGTTACTGTACTATGTTGACTAACCAATTGTATAGCCAAATACCATCGACTAAACAATTTGTGTTACTATACTATGTTACTGTACAATTTGTGTTAGTGCATTTGAAATATATCCATTTGCATTATCTATGAAATCTCTTCATGTAGTCTATGGGATAATGAGTTTTAAAAGTATCCATTTGCATATGTAATTATGTTGACTTTTAGTAAGTCAATTAATTAATGTCATTATACATGAAATTTGACAATTTTGTAGTCAAATGCCAGCTTCAGTTGGTATATCAGATGTTGAAGTATGAGTTGGTTTGTCAAATGGATTTCCTTGACTTGCAGATGGAGTCACTTGGATCATGTTATTTGTATGTGTTTTCACTTGGATAATGTTAGTATATTTATACACTTATGTAACACATTCATTTTGCAAGGGCCGAATAGTTAACAGAAAAAAAAGAAGTACAATACAAGTACAAAAACAATAGGAATGCATATATATTAAAGAGTAACTACTGTACAAGGACCAAAATACAATAACTCAAGAGTTGTTACTATTCAACCAAAATTAAGGCTTCCTACACAAGCCTTACCATTAACATACGATCTAAAACCAAACCAAACCATAAAAAACAATGCGGTTTCTAAACCTACTAGATAAACCATAGAAAGACGAGATGATCACTATCCAAGAGACCACACAAAATTTTCTCAGCCTGCAAACTTTCTCCTTCTCAAGAAAGAGATCAGCTAGGCATGCTTGGTGAGCAGCCCCTTGGGCGTTAGCCGAGTTAATAGCTAACTCTTTCTGAGCAATGAGGTCAGCTTGGCATTGTTGTAATGCAACCTCATACTGGTGGATGTTTCTCTGCAACCACCTAATCATGTCCATTGCTCTCCTTGACATGGGTGGATTGTACCATCCAATGAATGGACATCTAGATGCCTAAAACCGAAAATCAAAATGTTAGAGCTTAAACTGATACTAAAACCACTTTTGTTACTATTTAAACTTTAAACTAAAATCCCTATTACAATTAAACCTACATGATTCTATAAACAACACACTTAACCTAAAGCACCACCATTAAATTTTATATTGAAAAAAATCAAGTGTCCAAACCTGTCTTGGAAAGGCATAGAACCGACTTCCAAGGTTCGTGTTGTTCGAACACGTTCTAGACATAGACCTTCAATTGCAAGAACAATGAACCATTTTCCGATTAGATTAAAAGATAAGAATTTAGTAGAGAGGAAAGTTTAGGGATGAGTGGTGATAAAAATCTGGCTATCAAAAAAATTACTGTAGAACTGTTAGAAGCCGCGTGTACTTCTTTACTCGGTATAGCGAAATTGTGATAATGCCCATAACTAAAAACAAAATCAAACAGAAAGGAACGGGTTTGACTAGAGCATTACGGGCTAAGGGACCTCGATGCTAAAAACATGAAAAAAGGACCCCCAGACGACGAAAAGGCCCATGTTTGTCTCACCGTGATGTTTTTTGCCAAGTTTAGGGACCAACGCTGTATTTTACTCTTGAAGTCTTAAGTTAAGTGTTATGGAAACATAATATCTAGAGTAAATTGCATTTTTAGTCCTTGTGATTTGGTCAAATTGCATATTTGGTCCCTATTGTTTTGAAAAGTGCAACAAACATCACTATTTTAAAATTTGGATTGCAAATACAGTCCCTGTTCAATGTGAAATGATCAAATTACCCTCGATAGAAAAAGAAGAAAGCAAAGGCAATTTGGTCATTTCACTTCGATCAGGGCTGTATGTGCAATCCAAAGTTCAAAATAGGGATGTTCGCTGCAATTTCAAAAGATAAGGACCAAAAACATGCAATTTGGCCAAACTATAGGGACCAAAAATGCAATTTACTCTAATATCTATATTAAACCTAAAGGACATGTTGAATTGTTGAAAATGAGGAATTAGGTTGCCGCGCATTACGGCAGAGCTTTTTAGACCCTGTTTTTAAATATTTGAGAGTTTTGTTCTGGTACATATTTATAAAATTCTAACAACAAAAGATAAATAGAATTTGTTACATGCTATACTTAATCAGTTACTATATAAGTATAAAAACAACGTCACAATAAAATGTATAGGATATTCGACAAAGTTACTGAAAAACTGAATATGTATTTTACACTTGATAAATAAAATAAGTATAAATATAAGAGTAAAACAAAATTAACTAATTAAATCTAAATTACTTTCGGTTTGTCATATGAGAGATTAAACATATTTTTTTTAGATGTTATATTTTTAAGGTTATATATGTTAGGGTACTGGCAATGGAGCGGTATAAGGGTTCGGTTTGTAACCATGCCGAGCAGTAACACCGCCGCCACTGCTTCGGCATGGCTGCGGTTTGGAGGTGAGCGGCAATATTTGTCGAGGCGGTATGGAGCTGAGAACGAGGAAAAGAGCCGTTGGCCATTAAAACAATTCACATAATTCAAAAGAATATGGCCGTTGGCATGAAAAACATGATGAATAAAAGATGAGTTAAAAGATGAGTTAGTACATACAAATAATAACATGAAGTTAATGATTTTTGATATGGGATTTAATAAACTTACATAAAGATTTGAACATCTTTTCGAGGGAAGATAAAGATTTAGGGATGATCTTGAAGAAGAAGAAGTTGTTTGATTTTGGGGTTTGGTGTTGATATGGGATTAATAAACTTACTTTGTTTAGATGAAGATGATGATGATAGAATGAAATTCATTGGAATTATATTTAACTTTATGGAAGTAGGGTACGTGTTGTTAACCGGTAATAAAGACCTTTTAAGTAGATTTTATATTTTTAGAAAAATTTGGCTCTAAAAGTTAGTTACTTATATAAAATGATATAATATAATTTGGCTCTAATTTAATTTATTCCTTTTATATTTTTAATTATGTTTTTTTTTAAGTATTATGTAATTTTCTTTTAATTATTTTTTTTAAGTATTATGTAATTTTCTTTTTATTATTAGTGAAATATTATGTTTTTATTAAATTGTTTATTATAATTTATGAATATAAAAAATAAAAAAATAAAATTAGGTGAGTTATGAAAGAATCATGGTTGCCACTAAAAAATTATGGTGAGGTATGGTTGAGGTATGAGATGAGGTGGAATGATATTATTTGTGGGTTGAGAGGTATGGGAGAGGTATGAAGGCATGATTGTCACCACCCTTATATGTTATAGGTTTCTGGAATTAGTTTCCAAAGCAAAATTTGATTTTTTTGAACGGATGAACTTGGTATATAACACATACGTTAACACTTATGTATATAACATATATCGAAAGCAATCTCTCAATTCATACCCAAAATGCATGAATAAATTGAAACATAAACAATCCATAAATCCGATAAAGAAACAATTTTGTCTTGCAAAATACATAGTGTCAAAAAAGAAATATACACTTTACATTTAACATATCGTTCTAAAAAACCATAAAGTCATAACATATCCTCCTCCATTTATCTCGTACAAATGATTATATCTTGAAATTGTTATGAGTAGATCCAAATATTTGAAATACAGCAATTTCTATATCCAACACTTACCAGAATCACCCTTTGAAGTAAAATTTCGCAGCAAACCCAAATACCCCTAAAAATATCGATAAACGCTTTGTCTCCGATGTTACTTGCAAAACATGTTGATTGCTCGTATAACTTACTTAACTTTCTCCACTCCCAAAGTACCCAACTCGAGAGTTACTTCACTAAGTCAAGAAGCTCCCTTCTCGGCGAAGAAAACATTACAAAGGTCGCTCACAAGGTTACCGATACCAAGCTAGATATCAAGTTCTTCTTCGAGTACAACCAAACCCGTTATGTTTTATGGTCCAACATAACAAACCTTTCACCCATGTGTTTTAGAGCCTAAACTACACTAAACTAAACACCCTTGTGTTTACGCCTAAACACATAAACCATCTAACCTCTAGTTTGTTGTATAATAGTGATACAATGTGGTGATCCAAGACATGGTAGTCTAATAGATATGAATGCCTAATCTGAATGAACTTTTTATGATAAGAAGCCTTCAATGGATGAGAATGACAAGAGCACTAATCTTGTTGTGATTGATCTTCATATATGTGTGCATGTGGTGGATGAGGATGACAAGATCTCTAAGCTTTCTTAAATGAATCATCAAGTAAAAACATGCTTGTACAAATGAAAGTTAGAAGCATTATAATCAAGGATTAGTGAGGTTTTAAAGACTTGAGAATGTGTGTTATCACATTACAAAAGTTTGGTTATAATGGTTACTAAGATCAAAGTCGGGTTCTTTTGTGTATGGCATCCTCCCTCTTTTTAGCAGCATCCACTGACTCGAAACTTAATTTGAAAGCCATATTTTGAGCCAGACTTTTTCAGTATGCTGCTAATAACCAACGAATGTCAAATTGTTTTTCTCACATGCCACTAATGTAAATACATTTTGGTTATAGTTATATCTTGTACCATTTCCTTATGTTGAAAAGAGTAATGTTTGTGTAGCAATCACTCGAGTCACAACGAGCACCGAAATGTAACGTGGTCCACCTGCTAATTAATTAAGATGACTTTTTCAGTATGCTACTAATAACCAAATGCCACTAATGTAAATACGTTTTGGTTATAGTTATATCTTGCACCGTTTCCTTATGTTGAAAAGAGTAATGTTTGTGTAGCAATCACTCGAGTCACAACGAGCACCGAAATGTAACGTGGTCCACCTGCTAATTAATTAAGATGACTTTTTCAGTATGCTGCTAATAACCAACGAATGTCAAATTGTTTTTCTCACATGCCACTAATGTAAATACGTTTTGGTTATAGTTATATCTTGTACCGTTTCCTTATGTTGAAAAGAGTAATGTTAGCAATCACTCGAGTCACAACGAGCACCGAAATGTAACGTGGTCCACCTGCTAATTAATTAAGATAAACTCCAAATACCAAAAGTCAAAAAAAAGACAAAAACTTTCGAAGAATTGTGACGAAAATATAACATCACTTTATACATACCCCATTGTCTGGGAAATTAAGATTCTTCATGACATAAAATATTTCGTTACTTTCTTTTTCTTTTCTTTTAATAATTAAGTGGGACATATATGATCTATCTCAATTATTATCTTCCTCTCTTGTTCTTCTTTCTTGTGGTGGCATCGGTGTTTCATGGGATGCAACCATCTCGGTTTGAGGTGTTGCCGCTTCAGCTGCCTCGCGAAACTTCTTGTAAATGTCACTACGGTAGAATTTTCTTGTTCGGATCACTAAAATGAACGATATGAGACATGCAAATGCCGTTGCGGCAGTTATAATAAGAAATGACATTTTATAACACTCTACTCCGACGCAAGTCAAGTCTTGCCCTTTTTTTCGTTCGATGCCCATAGCTTTCATTTGTTTTAATGCCTCTTTGTCATAAAGTCGACCCGCGACAACTACATTGAGGATGTATGCCCCTACCGGGCTCGCTCCACCACCCAAATTGTACAAGGTCGAGTAGTATTTCAATCCGAATATTTCAGATATTATGGCAAAAATTAATGGCCATTGAGCTCCAAAACAAAAACCCATTATGACTGATGACACATACAGCCCATTGGGTACACCGAAGGCAATTAATAGATGGCCCACAAGAGAAACACAAAGGACAATGGTGAGCATCAATGGCCTTGGAAATTTGTACTTGGCTAATAAAATCTCTGAGAGAAAACCCGAGGCGACCCGACCCATGTAATTCCAAATACTGACTAGCGTCACAAAAGTTGTGATGCTTTTACTTGGGTAACCAAGTGACCGCCCAATTTGGCCTAGATTATCGATTGCGGTTAAAGTTCCACCTACGCCAAAAGTCGTGGTGGTGAATAATATTATCATGTCGATACTAAAAAGTGCCTGTAATATAGTGTAGTCTTCCCCTCTTTCTGGTGGAGAAAATGCGGTTTTCCAACAAGATACTTCCTTTTCGGGAGATGTAGGTTTTGCGATTACATCTCCCTTAGGCGGGTTCTCGGTTGTTATTTGGACAGGGAAATGATTAACCGCCTCTTGTTTTCTTTTCCAAAGATGATACTCTTCTTTAAACACAATTCCAATGGGAGCAAAGAGTAGAATCACGACAACTGAAGCTGTTATAGAATACTCGAACTGTAGAAACTGAAGCTTGTTTTGAATTATGATTATAACCATAAGAAACCCGGCTAACCCTAATGAAATATATAGAAGGTTATAAAAAGTCTTGAGCTCATTAGCTTGTCGAACCACCTTTAAAACCCTTACAATTCGAAGAAAAACGATTGAAACTGCAGCTGGAAGCCATCCAATAAATAAGATCAATGACTTTGAATCAGACCCATACAAACCATGGTACAATTGAGTGATAATTGCACCACTTAGCCCTACAAAACCCTTTAGAAGTCCCAGAACCACACCTCTACTTTCAGGGAAATTTTTTACACAAGTAACCAAAGCACCCGTGTTGGCAAAAGTTTGCGAATTTGCACCTATGCAAATGAACAAACACATTTGCCAAACTGGTGGTTTCGCTATTTTTTTAGAAACAGCCAACCAAATCATAAAGTAACCACTAAAGTTCATAGCTGCACCAATAAGTAGCACGACCCATGGTGGTGCTACTTCGTTTATTAAACCCGAAATGATTCCTACGTTCCCACCTAAATCTTTAAACGTGCTTAGAAGATTAAGGGTACTTTGATCATACCCGAGTGAATCTTTAATATCACCCGAGTATAAAGCAAACATGTACGTTGCCCCTGCCACGGACATGATTAGAAGACATGCGAAAACCATGAACCATCGACCCGTGAAGACATGTAGGCCCAAACTAACAACTCCATGATCACGACCACCACCGCGACCAGTAGTGGTTCGAGAACCAGAAGATTGAGCCACCACCATGTTGTAAGAAGTTTAGTACTATGTTGTTGTTTTCTCTTTTCTTTTTAGGATAGATATGAAATAAGTGTGTGTTGGGTAGAACATATGATATGTTTTGCTATTATCGTTTTGGGTCATGTCTATTTATAACCTTATATTTGCATTGTAGACCAATTTTTAGTTGACTTAAAAGTTGGCATGTTTATTTTAGTAGGAAGTGAAGTATCACATATGAACTCAAATTATTTTCCAATAATTGGAATTGACGTGTCCAAATATTATGGGAAGCTTTTTGGTGATCTCAGTAAAATCTTTGTAAACAGTTATGTCTTTTGTTGGTTGTTTTATACAGTCGACAAAACTATATTCTTAAAAGATTTAATAGCAAATACAGTATATGTACTTTGAAATCCCCTCTCCGTCTCAAAATTATAGTTAATATTTCATTGTTAGGATGTATCAAAATAATTGTCTACTTTCCATTTTAAGTAAGAAAAATAAAATTTAGTGAAAGAAAATATTTTATTTAAGTGATTGAGATTTATAGTGGTCTCACTTTTATTAAACTTTGTGTTTTTTCTGCTGATAATAATTTTAAAACGGAATGAGTATAATTTAATGTTTATTATATTAAAAAGTTAAACATAGTGATATACTGATATGTGAGTCATACTAGTATCATGTAGTTAGGCATGAACTAACCATGAATATCTTTTCGGGTATCCTTTAGAATTGGAGACCTACTACTAATTGTGTGATAGTTATGAGTGGAGGAGATAATAAACTTTGGTACTAGAGACACGAAAAAAGTGTGTACAATTAAAAATGGTATTAGTTGACAAAAATGTAGGCAACTGAAGGTGATGAAACTTTATATATGACACAAACTAGAAAGGTTAGACGGGTAGATCTAACTTTAATTTGTTTCCGACATCTTTTAAACTGAAATAGCAAAAGGTTTGTGTAGCATAGAATGACTTAATTTTATGTTTTGATTTGTTTTTGTTGTTAATACGGACTAAGAAAATTAAGTCTCCTCTTTAAATAAAAATGTTTTTTGAAGTTCTATCAGAAAATTATACTATAAGCTAGCAATAAGTTAGCAAAGATATTTGGGTACTTATATTTATTAGGTAGACTACAAATTTTGTTCTTAAAGTTTTTTATTTTTGCACTCTACTGACTTCCAAACTTAAAATGCTAAAAATATCTTTAAATCGGACTATTTGTAACAGATTATATTGTGCCGCTTTCACTACACTCGTTATTTTTTCAATTAGTCATTGTCAAAAGCATGCGAAATGACTAATATACCCTAGTCACAAAAATGTACACACTTTTAAACATAGAAAAACCAATTGAATGTCCACCGTTCAAAGCGTGGAAAAATCACATAGGTTTGCACACAGGGTCATAGAGACGTGAACAAGATCAACTAAAGCGACACTTAGAAGCGTAGAAAATATTACCTACATTACAACACTTAAAAGACTAAATAATATTCTAAATTCCACACATTTGCATCCGAATATATTTTTCTTAATCTATCAAGCTAAAATATGTATATTTACATTTATAAATATAAAATATTAATCAACATAAAGATTATTTATCACTTTATCAACATAAAAAGAATATACATTTCAACAAAACATAATACATTAACTTCTTTTCAGAAAATCACCAATTACAACATATAGATTACAAACAAAGAAAACATGATATCAAAGTTATATCAAAGTTAACCAACTAATTTAAATAGGGAAAATTGTCCAGAAATACATCAAACTTGTCATCTTTTGCTTTTGTATACCATGAACTTTTTTTTTTTCCTATTGTAACTATAAACTTTCTTAATATTGCTTTTGTATCTTGAAATGGCCAATTAGCTAACGTGACAAGGTGATTAAGTGAGGGTGATTAGGGACGCTAATACATGCCACGTCAGCTAATATGCAATTTTAGGATACAAAAGCAATATTAAGAAAGTTTGTAGTTACAATAGGAAGAAAAAAAAGTTCATGATATACAAAAGCAAAAGGTGGCAAGTTTGATGTATTTCTGGACAATTTTCCCATTTAAATAAAACAAGCAAATATATCTTCTTCGGAAAATGTCAATAATTGATACTGATCTTCAACAAGAACCTAAATGACGAAAAAGCAAACAAAACGTTAAACAAGGTATATAAACATCGACACGATATCACAGTCTGACAAAAGTTAATAGGAAACAAACAGTAGCATATCAAACCGGTAAAACTAGAAAAATTAGTGTATCTATGCTCCTTTATAAAGCATTTAGGAAATTCTAAAGAGAAAACTGCAAAACACATTCTTGTAGTTTACACATTTTAGCATTTTACATCCCTGTCAGAAATTTTTGGCAATATACATTACCCGTTAGGCAAACGTTTGCCACAATACATCCCTAGTCCCTAACTTCGTTAGTTTTTAGGACTAACTGTTATTAAGTTGCAAAAAATAAAGGGTATATGACGTGGTAGTTGGTAAAGGAAAAGACATCAATACCCTTTATTTTTTGCAACTTAACAACAGTTAAAAACTAACGAAGTTAGGGACTAGGGATGTATTGTGACAAACGTTTGCCTAACGGGTGATGTATATTGCCAAAAGTTTCTGACAGGGATGTAAGATGCCAAAATGTGTAAACCACAGGGATGTATTTTGCAGTTTTCTCAATTCTAAGTAAGAAAATCTTAAAATTCTTAAGACCAAAAACATTTCTTATTAAAGAAAGCCATAAAAATTTAAATGTATTTTACTTGGTCAAAACTTATAACCTGTCATCAAGTCACCATCTTTCCATCTCTACTTCATCTTTGCTTCTATAGTTGTGATAAAGTTGTGATATCTAAGGTCCTACAATTGGTATCAATCGCCAAACAATGATTTAGGAGTGCTGGGTGTTTGTTCGTTTCGAGTTTTTTCTTAGTTTTCTACACGTTTTTATCAAAAAAGTTTATTACTTTTCTTGTTTTTCTTGGTCTTTAACACTTTTTTGATTACAAACTAGTGTTATAAACCTTTTCTAACAAGAAAGTTTCAAGCTTTTTGAAGTTTCAAAGCTTAGAAATTCGATTTTGGTTTTTGTACTTGTTTTCTAGAACACAAAAAACTTTCATAAAAATCATCAAGTTTGGAACTTTCTTCAAGTTTTGGTGTTTTTAAGCCTAGAAGTACAAGAATCTTGGAATACATAATTCATTTGGGAGTGCTTTTTGCAAAATCAAAAATCTGCACACCTTTCGAAATCACCATATACCAAGTTTCGAAATCACCATTTGTCATACTTTCGAGAATTCAAGTTGCGGCTCCTTTCGTGTTCACAGTTGGATACTCGGTATTTTCTCTCTAGTATAAGAAAGAAAATACTTCGACTTTTGGCTAAATTTCGAAATTGTATAATTTCGAAATTTCTTTGTGAGATTGGATTTTCGAAAAATTGAAATTTTTCGAGAACACTCTTTTCGAAAAAGTTCCACGATCTCGAAAGTTATTCACCTTTTCGAAAACTGTTTCTAAGTCTTCGAAATTACATATCCTTCGAGAACACAATTTTTTTCGCAATCACAAAGTTTCGAGAACACACTTAAGTTTCGAGAATTTTGACAATTGTGAGGTTTTTGACGATCAAACTTCAAACGGCCATAACTTTTGAACCGTAACTCCGTTTTTGACGAATCAGCTGTCAAAACGACCGTGAGACAGAGAAGAAGGACACGTTGAATAATCTAAAGATGATTCAACCTAAGCTTCGAGGCCCAAATCCACTCCGAACGGAAGTTATTGAGGTTTTAAGGTTCCAGATCAAATTTTTCACCATAAAAACTTGCATCAACTTACTCTAAACACACCTCCTATTTCGTTGGAACGATCCAAGAATCAACTTTATCAATCAACACTTCATCAATGGCAACTCAGCAAGATATTCATGCAGCCGGTGCCGAAAACCGACCTCCCATGCTGTCAAAGGGTGGATACTCACAGTGGGCTAGTCGTATGATGCGCTATCTTAAGAGCAAACCAAATGGAAAATTTCTTATCAAATCCATTGTGGATGGACCCTTCAAACCAATACAAGTACTAGACCCTGGAGATCCAAATGGAACCCCACCCATGCAACCATTCTACAGAGATCAGAATGAGACTGAATACACTGTGGAAGACAGAAAACAGATTGAAGCTAATGATCAGGCATTTCATTACGTCGTTCTTGGTTTACCTGAAACCACTTATGCTACTGTTGATAGTGAAGTAAGTGCTCATGCAGTCTGGGAAAGAGTCAAAAGGTTAATGTATGGGACAGATATCGGGAAACAGAAAATGGAAACACAATTGCTCAAGGAACTTCGCAAGTTTACTTCAATTCCTGGTGAATCCATAGAGTCGTACTACCTCAGGTTCTGTAAGATCATGAATGATTTATCGAGACAAAACCTCAGTCAGACAAACATTGCTAACAACACCAATTTTCTGAATGAGTTACAACCAGAATGGGGAAGATACGTCACTATTGTTTATCAGACAAAGAATTTGCATGAAGTGACTTATGATCAGTTTTACGACAAAATCAAGCTGAGGCTGATGAAGTAAGGGCTGAATTACTTGCTAAAAAGCATGATCCTCTAGCATTAATGGCTAATACACCAACACCTATACCAGTGAACACACAACAACAACCATCATCATCTTCCACTCACAACTACATGCAACCATCATACATTCAACAACCAACACCTGTCTACCAACAAAAATTTTACCCACAACAACAACATGTTATTCCACAACAACCATACCCACAATTCCAAGAACCAGAATTCACAGACAATGATGAAGCTACTGCAGCCTTGACACGAGCGTTTGCTTTTCTGACAAAGGCATTCCAAGGACGCTATTCTACACCAACTAACAACAACCAAAGGATTTCATCAAACACTCGCAACAAGCAGATTGCTCAGCCGAGTTTCAATATGGGCAACGGAGGCTAAATAGTTGGAGTTTATGGGAATCAGCAAGGATATGCTACTGGATTTAACATGGGTAATCAAATATGCAGAATCAGTTGGGTCAGTATGCAGGGAATCAGATCGGCCAGTATGCAGGGAATCAGTTGGGCCAGTTTGTTGGGAATCAGAGGGGTCAGAACGTTGGCAATCAGGCAATGGGTAATCAGATTAGGAATGTGGCAGCTCCAGTTGCTGGGAATAATGGAAATGTGAATCAGGGTAATCCGGTAAAGTGTTTCAACTGCCAGGGTGTAGGTCATATGGCAAGGAACTGTCCAACTAAGCCGAACAAGAAAGATCTAGAGTACTTGCAGAAAGCAGTGTTGTTGGCACAAAAGGAAAAGGCAGGGTTTCAGTTGAATGCAGAGGAAAATGATTTTATGGCTCTTATGGATGACATGGAAGAACGAGAGGATATCGATGCGAACTACATATTCATGGCGAATCTTCAGGAAGCTAAGTATGACACGGATTCTGACACACTTCCTGTTTATGACACCAATGCACCATCTGAGGTATCAAACTTCAACACATGTCACAATAATGATATATTTGATATGTCTCCTCATGAGGAACAGCATTCTGAGAAGCTAGCACCCACTTATGATACATACCTGGACACGCCAAGTAGTAACAATACTTCTTCAGCAACTCCAGATGTGAATCATAACGGAGGCTTCGTTTCACAACATGCTAAGAATGATGAGGAAACACGTGCTTTATTAGAATCATTATTAAATAATTGTAGTATTGAAATCGAGAATGTGAAAAAGGTCAATCGCGATGTTAAGGCCGCGAATGAGAAATTGACCACTGAGCTTGAGAGATACAAGGAAAATGCAAAAAGTTTTCAAATTCACAAAGAACGCGAGTCAGAACTTGAAATTGGTTACAAGAAGTTACTTGTTAAAGATAGGGAATGGAAAAACAAGTTTGCCAATCTTGAAATAAGTTAAAACACGTCCTTTATTAGAATCATTATTAAATAATTGTAGTATTGAAATCGAGAATGTGAAAAAGGTCAATCGCGATGTTAAGGCCGCGAATGAGAAATTGACCACTGAGCTTGAGAGATACAAGGAAAATGCAAAAAGTTTTCAAATTCACAAAGAACGCGAGTCAAAACTTGAAATTGGTTACAAGAAGTTACTTGTTAAAGATAGGGAATGGAAAAACAAGTTTGCCAATCTTGAAATAAGTTCAACAAAAACCATTAACTCTTTAAAACAAGAAATTTCTGAGTTAACAAACCAAATTTCAAAACAAAAAACAGCTTATACCAATCTTGAAAAAGAAATGGATGAGTTGAAAAAGGAATTTGCAAAGAAAGAAGATAAACTTTTGGACGAAATCATAGAGTCAGAACACATGATTACACATCTAGAAGAATTAGTGGTTAAGTTGGGTCAGTCAAGTCAAACAATGAAAATGATTTCAAATCAAACTAATCCGATCTACCATACAAAAAATAAAATGGCTCTTGGTAACACAACTCCTTGTAATCTCAAGAAAGCTCTGCAAGAACAGAATGTCTTGTATAATGGTAATGTGATTTACACCAAACATGATCCTCCCGTTGTTCAGGATTCTGTGCAAACAATGGAACTTGTCGAAGAGAGCATTATAAAAATGAAACAAAAGGATTTGAAAATTGATTACAACAAGTTGAACAAACTTTCGGGAATTGCTTTTGTTCCACAAAAAGAACCATATGTGTTTTCCATAAAATGACCATTCTCAAAAATGTTTTCTAAGAAAGTAGTTGCTTCCAAATCAATTTCAAACATGGAACAGATGTCCTCAAACAACACTTTTAACACAAGTGCTGCAAAGGGATATCTTGATGAAATTAAAACAAAAGTTGGGCAACTTAAAACGACTTTAGAATCTAAAACGAGACTTAATGAGATCAATTGGAATTCCACGGTTCATTTACAGCTTAAAAAGATTCTTGAAAGTGAATTTGCTCCTCAAATTAATAACATTCATGCTCGAGTAATTCATTTTGAACAAGCATTTTTGAAAGAAACAACTGACTTCGTCACGGATCACAAATCCCTGATAAAGAAGGCTAATGAATCTTTTGAGCAAATCAATGTTTTGGAAAACCTAAATGATTCTCTCTTCGAAGCTGTTATGACTACTGATATTATGTCCATCATTTTACAAACATATTCTGTTCAAGACGATGAACGACTGAGAGCTGAGACCTCCGAAATTGTTTCAAAATATGAAAATGCTCTTATAAAACTTGAAAAAGAAAATGTGTCATATTTTAAACAACTTGATCGAAAAAGAGAAGAATGCAAGTATGACAAACTGTCGTATGAGCGTGCCGTCAAGAACATGAAAGAGCAAAATGATCTTTTGAGGGCTCAGCTTGAAAGTCAAAAAGGGAAGGGTGAGGAAACTAAGTTTGCAAAACCATCGACTTCGGAGAAACCAAATGTTTCAAACCCGGTTAACAAACCAAAAATGTCAATTTCACGGTTTGCTCCAAAAGTTGATGAGAAAAAGGATTTGACAAAACCAATCACTCCAACACCCTTGCGCATGCAATGTGATAATGAAAAGATTGTAGATAAAGGAAAAGCGGTTGTCGAAACACCAAAAGTGATAGCACCTGGCCTTTTTAGAATTAGTCCCACTAGTGCGTCTGCCTCCACATCTAAGACAAATGCGTGCAAAAAGGATAATTCTAAAGAGTCTAGTGATGCTAAAAAGGACAACAATATAAATCCTAACGCGTGTGCCTTACCTTCTACAGGATTAGAAAGCACCTCTAGGAGCAGCAGACTAAAGCCTAGGAGCAATACAAGGAACAATAGAGTCTCGTCTGCCTCTACGAGTAGTAGCAAGAATAAAGTTGAAGAAATAGAAGAACACCCTAGGAATTTATCGCTTTTTAATAAGAAACATGATTCATCTGAATGTAATGTCGAAAGTACTGGTTCTAATGCATGTAATGACTCTGTTTGTTTAATATGCAAGAAATGCTTAATTAATGATGTCCATGATGAATGTGTTTCTAAGAATGTGAATGTTACGCCTGAACAGAAGTATGTTCCAAAGGGAACTAGTGCTAGATCTAGATCTATAGAAAGATTAGTTGCACGCTTTAGGTCTACCACTAGTAGTCGAATGCCTAGGAACTACCTTAAGTATTGTATGTGGAAACCAACGGGTAGAGAATTCATTCTTCAGGA
The DNA here is from genome assembly GCA_030686995.1 of Artemisia argyi. Taxonomy (NCBI): domain Eukaryota; kingdom Viridiplantae; phylum Streptophyta; class Magnoliopsida; order Asterales; family Asteraceae; genus Artemisia; species Artemisia argyi. The sequence goes on along the minus strand of CM060708.1, from coordinate 107,313,444 downwards.
TGGCAAATTGAAAGTTGTTCAAAATGGACACTAGATACCTTATATGAATGTGATTCGGATTTTATCCCTAACCAAATGGAACCAAATTTAAAACGGTTTCCAAATACAAACTCTTCTGTTTTTCGCAGGTTATCGAAATATGTCTTTGGATCATCGACTCGGGTTGCTCCAAGCACATGACCGGGAATCTAAAGCTGCTGATCAATTTTGTCTGGAAATTCATGGGAACTGTACGCTTTGGAAATGATCATGTAGCAGCTATTCTGGGTTATGGAGATCTTCGGTTTGTGAATTTTTTGATCACTCAAGTTTACTACGTCGAAGGGTTGGGACACAACTTGTTTTCAGTTGGGCAGTTTTGTGATGCTGATTTAGAAGTTGCATTCAGGAGAAACACGGTTTTTATAAGAAATTTGGTTAGTGCTGATCTCTTAACTGGTAATCGTGGTACAAACTTGTATGCTATCGATATCAACCAAATGGCTTCTACATCACCAATTTGTCTTATGACAAGGGCAACCGAAACTAAGTCCTGGCTGTGGCATAGACGTTTATCCCATATCAATTTCGACACCATCAACAAGTTAGCCAAAGACAACAACGTCACCGGACTTCCTAATTTCAAATACACCAAGGAACACCTATGTGCATCATGCGAACAAGGCAAAAGCAAAAGAGCATCATATAAACCCAAAACCGTACCTAGTTTGGAAGCAAGGTTACATATGTCGCACATGGACTTATGTGGCCCAATGAGAGTTGAAAGCATTAATGGAAAGAAGTATATTCTTGTTATTGTTGATGATTATTCAAGATATACATGGGTAAAGTTTCTGAGGTCAAAAGACGAAGCACCAGGTACCATCATCACCTTTCTAAAGCGTATCCAAGTTTTACTTCAAGCTTCAGTAAGGATTGTATGAACAGATAATGGCACAGAATTCACAAATCATGATTTAAGAACTTACCTCGAAGATGTTGGAACTACACATCAAACATCAGTTGTTAGAACTCCACAGCAAAATGGGGTAGCTGAAAGAAGAAATCGAACTCTTGTGGAAGCTGCTCGCACAATGCTGATTTTTTCTAGTGCACCACTATTCTTATGGGCTGATGCTGTAGCCACTGCTTGTTTTACTTAAAACTGATCCCTAGTCCATCCGAGATTCAATAAAACCCCATATGAGCTAGTGAACAACCGTAAACCGGACATCTCTTACCTTCATGTATTTGGTGCTTTGTGCTATTCGACGAACGACAGAGAAGATCTAGGAAAGTTGAAAGCTAAAGGTGATATTGGAATCTTAATTGGATACTCAGAAAACTCGAGGGATTTAGGGTGTATAATAGACAAACAAAAAGGATAATGGAGACGATGAATGTGAAATTTGACGAGATTTCTCAAATGGCTTCTGAGAGACTCGCTCTAGAACCCGCGCTTTATCCAATGGCTTCTAATCAAAACAGATTAGGACTCGCACCAAACCAGCAGACTTCTGGACACATCAATTCAGGACTCGTGACTCAAGGAACTCATTCAACAAACACGGATAAACCTTCAGAACAAGAATTGGAAAATTTCTTCGAGTTAATGTTTGATGAATATTATGGTGGAACTTCGACAAATGCATCTCAACAACATTCCGCTGCACCCGCTCAAAACCATCAAACCACAACCACAAGATGCATCTACAACAATCGAAGCTGACGCACCAACTCCTTCAGCATCATTAACATCTACTCCAGCAACTCCAGTTATTGAAATTGTTCTACCAAGAGTTGATGAGCAAAATCAAAACAAAAATTTTCAAGAAGAACCAACAAATAATTCAAACGATGTTGCGTTAGAAGAAGAAGAAGTATTTGAAAACCCGTTTGCAACAGACTCTGCTGAATCTTCTTCAAGGTTACAAGAACCATCTAACACACATTCGTTAAACCCAAGGTACCCTTCTACGTTTCAATGGACAAAAGACCATCCAATAGAACATATTATTGGTGAACCTTCAAATCCAGTTCAGACAAGGAGACAATTTGCCACCGATCTCGAATTATGCATTTACATTTGCTCAATCAGCCTTAAAGAACCAAAGAACATTCCGGAAGCAATGGCAGAAAACCCATGGATAGAAGCAATGCAGGATGAAATTCTTCAATACCAGTTACATGATAGTTGGGAACTTGTTGAATGACCACTTCATATACGTGTTCTTGATCTCAAGTGGTTGTGGAAGAACAAACTGGATTAGGAAATGACTGTTATTCGCAACAAAGCTCGTCTCGTGGCTAAATGTTATCCACAAGAAGAAGGGATAGATTTCGAGGAATCATTCGCGCTTGTAGCTAGACTTGAAGCAGTCCGGATTTTCTTAGCCTATGCCGCTCACAAAAACATCACAGTCTATTAGATGGACATTAAGACAGCTTTCTTGAATGGAACTCTAAAAGAAGAAGTGTATGTGAGTCAGCCAGAAGGATTCGTTGACAAAGATCATCTAGACTATGTCTACAAGCTTAAGAAAGCCATTTATGGTCTAAAACAAGCTCCAAGAGCGTGGTATGACGAACTATCATTTTTCTTGGCCAAAAACAATTTCACCAAAGGAACGGTTGATGACACCGTGTTTATCAAAAAATTCAAAGATGACATTTTGATCGTTCAAATTTAAGTGGACGACATTATTTTTGGATCAACCAATCCTAACCATTCAAAACATTTTGAAAATCTCATGAAAAGCAAATTTGAAATGTCCATGATGGGGGAACTAAAATTCTTTCTTGGTTTACAAATACATCAATCCCCTCGAGGTATTTTTATCAATCAAGCTAAATATACAATAGAGATTTTGAAAAAACATGGAATGGAAAACTGTGATTCTGTTGGTACACCAATGGTCACTTCACCAAAAATAGGTGCTGATTTATTTGGGAAACCCATCGATCCGAAGAAATATCCGAGCATGATCGGTTCTCTCATGTACCTAACTGCTATTCGACCCGATATTCAATTTGTTGTGTGTTTATTAGCACGGTTTCAGGCAAAGCTTACCGAACTTCACCTCAAAGAGGTTAAACGGATCTTTCAGTACCTACGAAGCACCATTAACATGGGACTTTGGTATCCGAAGGATTCAGGGTTTAATCTAACAGCATTTTCAGATGCAGACCATGCTGGTGATCAAGTTACAGCAAAGAGTACATCAGGAGGAGCACGATTTTTGGGTGAAAAGCTAGTAAGCTGGTCGTCAAAGAAACAGGATTGTACTGCACTATCAACCGCCGAAGCCAAGTATGTGTCTCTATCTGCGTGTTGTGCCCAAGTTCTTTGGATGCGGACACAGCTCATAGATTATGGCTATACTTTTGACAAAATACCTATGTATTGTGACTCAAAAAGTGCCATAGCCATCTCGTGCAATCCTGTATGTTAAAGATCGTTTAAGCCCATATAGGATATAGCAATATTGATAATCACAGCGGAATAAGAATAAGAACACAATCAATATTACTTCAAGGTTTTCTTTATTGAATATAAAAATAAACTACTAATACTACTACTACTAACACACGCTCTATGCGTTTCTAGACTCTCATTGGAGAGACTAGCTATGAAAGAGATAGTAAAACCAACGCCCTACCCCTCTTTATATAATAGAGAGGCTAGGGTTTACATAAAAACTTAGCTTACTAATCAAGCTAGCTAACTATTTTATATTTAGGTCCCTCTTGTTTCTTCTTTCTTCATTCTTGCTCGTGGTTTTGTAATCTTCAAATCTTGTAATTCCCAACAATCTTCCCCTATTTGATATTACAAAACAATCTGTATGAAGAAACAATGTCATCACCAATAATAAGCTGCACATCATAACTATTCTTCCCCTTTTTGTAATCTTCTAATAGGGGTCTTGTGCATCTTCGTAAACGCTTCCCCTTAAGTGATGCATGTCGATGGTTAACAAGCTTCCCCTTAAGAATAGACTAACCATCGCAGGAACCAACTAATAATTAATAAGAATAATAACTATTTTTTTTTTACTAATAACGCAAGCAGCAGTAACGAGCAGCAGGAATGAGTAGCAGTATCGAACAGCAGAAACAAGTAAGCACACCAGCACAAAGTGTAAGAGGATGGCCAAGTATATTAACAATAAGCTTCCCCTTAAAAGTATACTTGCCATCTCTTGAATCCAGTAGGTTCCATAGAGTGATCACTGATGAAGAAAATCAAATATAACTGATTTGATGAAGAAATGGAATCTCCCAACCTTGCATCTTATGTCTTGCACTATCCACGTGATGGCCTCTTGACAAACTCCTCATTGACTTAGCCAATGAGACACTGAGCACTACAACGTAACTCCTTTAAGTGATAGCAAATGTACGCATTAAGCACAATAAAATGGATCGTACCCCTTCACTAGATTCGTCAAGTCTTCGTCACCATACAAACCAAGCAAGTTATCTTAAAAAGCTGCTGATCCCTTTAAGATATGATAAGAACACAAAACTTGGGAAAATCAATTACAACATCAAACAAGCAATAATCAAATGTCTTCATCAAGTAATCTTCTCAACAAAATGATGATGGTTGATAACTCCATCCTCCATAACCATTAGTAATCTCACATGACTAGTAGGAACCAAAACCGACCAAAAGGAAAAAAAATATACAACAAGTCAGCAGGAACCATAAAGAAGTCAGTAAGAACCATCGTATGTATCAGCAGGAACCCATCAGTAAGAACCAATCAGGAGAAACCGGAAGTCATCAGTAGAAACAAGTATGATCAGCAGAAACTAAATATCATCAGCAGCAGAAACAGATAAGCATAACAGCAGTATGAATATAATGCTAACAGTAGAAATACATCGTGTAGCAGCATATTCAGTAACCTAGCAGCAGAATCAATTCGTAGCAGCATAGTACAACCCTCAACTGTCAATGGATAATCTTGTCACACTATCCTCGTACAATAATATATCAATTCAATCCCCCATGAGTCTTCGTACCACGTGATAGTTTAAACCAACAGACCCACTTGCAATTGACCCGTCAATATCAACACCAGTACCTCGTCTTCACAATTCTGACTTTGACCCCACTTGCAAAAACTCTTTTTAAGTATCAATGATTACCATAATCTCAGCCAATCAACAATCTTTGATCCAAACTTTAGTACGAGATTTATTTTTAAGTATCAAACACGTCACCATCGATTCACCCTTCTCTAACCCATGTGATCGAATAAACAGTAAACATGTCACCATCATACGGACCAATAAGATTAACTCCACCGACCCATGTGAACAGCCCTTCTTTACAGACTTTTTAAAAATAATCAACCTTATGCCAACTTGCTACTCTCTCTTGAATAAATGCAGACAATATATTATATTTGACCAACAAACAAATAATCAATGACAAGCCAAAAGCACCGACCAATTAATTGTTGTTTTTGTAGCATCACTTCAAGACCCACGACCAATTAAATATCCAATAACCAGTACGAGGTTTAATTAATTATCAGCACCGATCAATTAATGCAATTATAATCAAGCCATTAATATACCGACCTATTAATTAGATCAACAACAGCAGCACCATTGACCAATCATAATCATGACCACAAACCATTGATCATTAATAACCAATCACTAAAAAAGTTACAATCCAATCATCCCTGCTATCTTAAATACGTACGAGGATAAATGAATATGTATAACCGACCCATGATTAAAGATTAACCAATGAAATCACTCGTACCAGATGACAAATAAAATAAATAATCAGCAGGAGATTTCATACCAGAAAAACCCTTTGTCGATTGTTAAATAACAATGAATCTGCTTCTTTTACCAGATCTGATGTTCCTTCATAACTGCTCTTTATTCATAAACACAACCATGAAAACTTTGAAACCCTAGATATCAAGCCCCCTGTGCTCTGATGCCAATTGTTAAAGATCGTTTAAGCCCATCTAGGATATAGCAATATTGATAATCACAGCGGAATAAGAATAAGAACACAATCAATATTACTTCAAGGTTTTCTTTATTGAATATAAAAATAAACTACTAATACTACTACTACTAACACACGCTCTATGCGTTTCTAGACTCTCATTGGAGAGATTAGCTATGAAAGAGATACCAAAACCAACGCCCTACCCCTCTTTATATAATAGAGAGGCTAGGATTTACATAAAAATCTAGCTTACTAATCAAGCTAGCTAACTATTTTATATTTAGGTCCCTCTTATTTCTTCTTTCTTCATTCTTGCTCGTGGTTTTGTAATCTTCAAATCTTGTAATTCCCAACACTGTACACCACTCAAAGACAAAGCATATCAAAGTCCGCTACCATTTCATCAAAGAACATGTAGAAGAGGGCACTGTTGAATTATTTTTCGTTAAGACTGATTACCAACTCGCCGATCTACTCACTAAAGCCCTTCCAAAAGAACGGTTTGACTATTTAGTTCGACGAATTAGCACGCGAAGCCTAACTCCTGAGGACCTAGAACGTCTTCTCGAATCTTCTTGAAAAATGTTTTCAAAATTGCTTCGCTGTAAATAATTTTGAAAAAAACAAAATACAAAATTTGAAAAACCAACAAAACAAAATACAAAAATATAAAATTTCAAAAAATACAAAAACAATATAAAATCAAGAAATCCAAAAATATTCTTCTCACGACATGTCTCTCGTATAAATCAATATTCTGTACGTTTCTAGAAATGTCATTCAACAATGATACGGACATGTACAGATGCTTGAACGGGAGTTATTTAAATGTTTTTCTAAAACATGTCGTTTCTCAAAAAGTTTCTTCACAATGGCTTTCGTATACTTCAGTACGAAACCCGGACCCTAATGATGACTTCTGATTATTTTCAAATCAAGGACTCGCACGTTCAATGATGAAATCTTTTTCAAAAAGTTTAAGTCTAAACAAATGAAAAAGAGTTTTCAAACAGAATTCTTGAGCACTTTTTCAAGATTGTTCAAAAGATTTCTCAAAATGAGTGCTCAAGATAACTCCCTCCAAACCCTTAATTGATTTTAAAATGAGCTATCATTAAGGGGGAGTACAAAAACAAAAATATTCCGAATTCATGCAAAAGGAAATCTGTCTATCTCTCCAAAAAGCTTTTTCTTAATCAGTTGATATCAAAAATATCACGATATGCTATTTTTGAGGGGGAGAAGACATGATTAAAATGTGATCAAAGATGGTTAAAGATTGTGGCTGAATCTCAAAAGAGCTAGACTCAGAAAGTACAAATGAATTGACAAAGCTTAAAATTAGTAATCGAAAAGACTTGTCCTGGACGGGTAATAATTTCAAGCTAGTCTAACTAGTGATGTAAGCGTGTCTCGAATAGGACTTGTCTTAGTAGAATGTACCATATCGAGAGACTTTCTTTGGACTTGACCAGGACGGGTAATAGTTTCAAGCTAGTCTAACTAGTGATGTAAGCGTGTCTCGAATCGGTCATGTTCACTGAAAGTGGATCAATTCAAAAAAGTGCAAACTCCTCCTGCATGTGCAAATTTCTTAAAAATTACATGAGCACATGTGAAAGGGGAGTCCTTCAAAAGTTGCAAAACTCTCAAAGTGGTAACAACAATGTGTTTTATTATCATAAACACTTTGAGAGATTTTCACATGAATGGTTTTATGGAAACAATAGGATAGTCATGAAGATATAAGGTGACTAAGGTTAGGAAAAACCGACCTATGATCCACCAGAGCCGGAGGGATCTACCCAAGGACAAATCCAATAGATTAGAATTAAAGTCCTTAGGTATGATTGAAAAAAGGAGAAAATGAGAAAGGAGAAAGAAGGGGTTGAAGAATTAAAAAGAAAAGTTATTAAAAAGGGTGAAAAGAAATAGCCCTCCAAATGTTCAACCTTAGGGCAGACACCGGGTACAATTCGTATGCTACTGGTTGTTGCTAAGGTGACACCGGTATTGAAGATAAAGACGTCATGGACCCAGTGACGCAATGCACTAAACCTTCTTAACCACTCAAGTTCTCTTAAAAGAGCTTGTTTTATTCTCACGGGGAACCGACGTAATCTATCGACCTGTCTCTTAGAGATGGTTGATATTGAAGTAGGAGACCTCTCCCTAATCTCCGCATAGGAAACCTAATGTGCACTTATCGAGTTTAGAGCCCCGAGATTCATCAAAAGATCTCATAGGAACACATGATATTTCTACACTGGTTGTTCATCATTAAGGACGCCATATGTAAACTTAAGAGTCCTATGCAGATCTTAGCAATCTGCCGAGAACATTTATGAGAGAATTTACTTATGTATTTCTCAATGATTGAACGAAAATTCCTGCCATGGTCAACATCAAACAGCCCTGACAGCAGGTCACTTTGGTAATTCTTTATGAGGTAACGCTTAGTGTTCGCGGTGGTTTCAAACGGTCTACAGTCGTGGAGTGATCCCCAGCGACTCACCCATTCATTGAGCTACTTAGTAGGTCTCGTAAGCTCTCTCGAGAGTATCCGAATTGGGAACGGCCTTGGTAAGGGTTAGAAGGAGTCTTCACACTATGCTGTTGACAATCTCTAATTCGAACCTGTAAGTACCGGTTGATTTATTGCTAACTGTTTACCTGCAGCTATACATCATATCCAAGGCAAAGGATTCCACATGCTCATACATGCATCACAAAGTCAAAGGAAAGTTCTCACAAAGATCAAAGCAAAGTAAGGTTCAAAGAAAGATTCTACGCATTGTGAAAGAATCTACAGAAGTAAAGTGACAAAGATTGGTGTGAAAGAACGGGAATAACAAATGCATGTATCACAAAGACTAAACACGTATGAGCATGTTGGAATGCCGGACAACCACCACAGACGCAGAAGTGACGAAAGGCAGATGACTCCACATCACAAAAGAACAAAGAATGATGAAAAGTCAATCATCAAAGATCACAAAGCATGAAGGAACAAAGACTAATGACTATTCTACTACGACACACAATGGTCAACAACAAAGAACAAAGAAGACCTAATCACGTGGAGCATCATTCGAATGACCACCCCTAAGGGGGAGATTGTTAGCATTAAAAATTATATTAGAAAGTGATGGTCATTCTCATTTATTGTAACGTTGTAATGTGTCGTAGTTTTTGTTATTAGAATAGTCAATGGGCCTTGGTCTTAGTAAGCTAATATGTCATGTGTTAAGTAATGTAAGCCTTTATAAGTAAAGGAAACCAAGCCCAAGACCAAGCCCATGGAAAAGCCTTTTAGGGCATCTCATGTAACCAACTATATAAACACCTCAAAGCTCATTTGAGGTGTGTGATTGTGTATGTATTGTGTGTGTTTTCTTTAATAAAAGTTCCATATTTCATCTCTTTCTCTCTACACATACACGACATCATCAAGTCACCATCTTTCCATCTTTGCTTCTATAGTTGTGATAAAGTTGTGATATCTAAGGTCCTGCAGTGTAACTCGTCTTTCATTACATTGATACCATAGGTTAGTAGTCCGGTATCTTTTAAAGACTATCGCCCAATAAGCTTGATTGGGATTCAATACAAGATTCTTGCTAAACTGTTAGCTAATCGAATGGTAAAAGATATAGATGATCTAGTGCATCCGGTGCAATCGGCGTTTATTAATGGTCATCAAATATTAGATGGTCCCATGGTGGTAAACGAAGTGATTGAGTGGTATAAGAAGAAAAAGAAAAAATGCATGCTTTTTAAGGTAGATTGGGATAAGGCGTATGATTTAGTGAGTTGCGATTATTTATTACAGATTATGGCGTGGATGGGATTTAACGAAAAATGGATTCAATGGATATGGGCATGCTTGAATTCCTCTCGGGCACCGGTTTTGGTAAATGGTAGCCCGACTAAGGAATTCCCGCTCCAACGGGGTCTTCGTCAAGGGGATCCTCTTTCACCATTTTTATTCATTCTAGCTACGGAGGGGCTGCATGTAGCTATGGAGAACGCGGTAGAGCATGGTATTTTCCATGACATTCGGGTGGGGCCCGGTCAGGCTCGCATTTCACATCTATTCTATGCCAATGACGCAATTTTTATAGGAGAATGGGATGTTGAAAATGTGTCTAACCTTATAACCATTCTTAATTGTTTCTATCTTGTTTCAGGTTTGCGCATCAATCTTCACAAGTCCAAAATATACGGGGCTGGTGTTTCTATGGACGAGGTGGAGGAAATTTAAGGTAACACAGGTTGCTTGGCTGCCTCTCTCCCATTTACATACCTGGGGTTACCTGTTGGGTGCAACATGTATAGCCGCGTAGGATATCAGGTTGGGAGGATATGGTGAGGAAGTCCAAAAAAAGCTTTCAAAATGGAAGGCCAATCTATTATCCATAGGAGGTAGGCTAACTCTTATTAAATCAGTATTGGGAAGCCTCGGTATTTACTTTATGTCGATGTTCAAGATGCCCGAAGCTATTAATAAGAAGATGGAATCTCTACGTGCTTAATTTTTTAGGGCGGTGATGATGCAGATAGGAAAATTGCATCGGTTCAATGGAGTCAAGTTCTCAATTCAAAAGAAAAAGGTGGTCTTGGTATAGGGAGTTTGGAAGCGTTGAACCTTGCTTTGATTCAAAAATGGCGGTGGAGGTTTCATATGGATAAAAGAGGGATATGGAACATAATTATTTCAAGTATGTATGTGCAGCATGGAGGATTTAGATCAAATGGGTCTCATATGCGTGGGAGTGGGGTTTGGAGTTCTATATTAAAAGCTATACATCAAATGCATGAAAAAGATATAGTGAACTATGCATCCATGCGGAAAAGAATTGGTAACGGGAGAAACACTCGGTTTTGGTCAGACGTATGGGTTGGTGATAAGACTCTAAAGGAGAGGTTCCCGAGAGTTTTTGCGGTGGAAAGGATCAAAGATTGTAGCATTGCGGATCGATGGTGTGACGACAATTGGAATTAGAATTGGATCAGAAATATGCATACTGGGGTCATATGGGACATCATTTTCTTGACCTTCTATGTGTTTCAGGGTATTGAATGGTCGGAGAATGAAGATGTGTGGATATGGGCGCTCGACCAGGAGGGTAAGTTCTCAGTGGCATGTACACAAATTCATATAGACAATCTTTTGTTACATTCTGGGGATCTTCCAACTAGATGGAATACCCTAGTGCCTATAAAGGTGAATATTCTAGGATGAGGATAAGAATGGATCGGTTACCTACTTGGGAAAAGCTAGACCAGAAAGGGATAGACTTACCTTCTCTTTTATGCCCTATGTGTGAAACCTGTATTGAAGATGTAAACCATGTGTTCCTGAGATGTGAACTTGCATCTCAAATTTGGGATAGAATCTTCCGTTGGCTTGATATGGTTCAACTGATTTTCTTATCTATTACGGACATCCCGGATTGGATTGACAGGTGTTGGAAGCTATTATCCTAAAATCTATGTGGGTAATATGGAAGTATCAGAATAATAATCTTTTTGGGTCAATCAAGATGAAAAGGAGTTGTATTTTTGATATTATTGTGTCAAATGCTTTTGAGTGGTGTTCGAGTAGGAGTACATATTATTCTAGAAATCGGTCGTTGTGGTTGCAAAACCCAATGCTTTATATTTTTTTAAGACCAGACATCATGTTTGCAGTATGTGCTTGTGCAAGGTTTCAGGTTACTCCAAAGATATCACATTTGATTGCTATGAAGAAGATTTTCAAATATCTTAAGGCATATCCTAATTTAGGATTATGGTATCAAGAGAGTCTCCTATGGAATTGGTCACATACTTAGATAGTGACTATGCTGGTGCAACCTTGGATAGAAAGTCAACCACAGGAGGATGTCAATTTCTGGGTTGTAGATTGGTGTCATGGCAATGCAAGAAACAAACTATGGTGGCAACTTCATCAACTGAAGCAGAGTATGTGGCTGCTGCAAGTTGTTGTGCTCAAGTCTTATGGCTACAAATCAGTTATTGGACTATGGGTACAATTTCATGAATACCATTATTCATATTGACAATACCAGTACCATTTGCATAATCAAAAATCCTGTGCAACACACTAAAACTAAACATATTGAAATTAGACATCACTTTATAAGAGATTGTTATGAGAAAAAGTTAATTCAAGTTGTCAAAGTACATACTGATGACAACTATGTTGATTTATTAACAAAAGGTCTTGATGTAGGAAGGTTTCAGTACTTGGTAACAGGTATTGTGATGCTTAACCCTTAAAACTTGATGTCTAAATGCTTTTTGTGTTGAGGGGAGGATTTTTGTACTGCTACTTGTTGTATAAGTATGTATATTACTGTATATTTGTTGTCCACTAATCTTTATGAAGAAATCAAAGTTAAACACTCACAAGCAATAAACAGTGAAACTTTATTATTTCATTAATAAGCAAGGTTTCATTACACTGGAGAGTTGCATTACATGAGGACAACAAAAGACAACAAAACAAACCCCTAAACCTATCACTCCATAGCCTCTTTTCCCTTTCCTTTATAGCCAGGCATGGTTTTGTGAACACCTCTGGCTTGGTCCTGCATTGCATTCCACTTCTTTGGACAGGGGAGGCCTAGAATATGTTTGGCTGGCTTTTGGCGTGGCAGAACATTCTGAGGAACAGGGATCTTTTTCATTGATCTCACAGCCTTCTCAAAAGCCCTCTCCAATTCTCTTGGTAGACTCATGGCTAGAGCAAGTGGCTCTTCATCATCAGAATGGAAGCTTGGTGCATAACTAGGTAGTTCTGAAGTGTTTGAAAGAGGAGAAGTTTGGAGATCATCAACAGCAATTGGCTTTACAACTTTCTTCTTGTGTTTCTTGTTTGAAGAAGTTGTGGCACAAGGTGGAAAGTAGTTTGTCCATCCTAAGGATTCTGACTCATCAGATGATGAATCAGAAGAGATATCTATTATGTTAGGATTGGAGCTCATTGTGCTGCTGTTTATGGAGGTTATTTGATGTTTACTTGAGGGTTTGAAAGTTGTTTGTGGTATGGGATTTATGAGTCGTGTTGTTTATATAGGCCAAGTCAACCCTAGGTTTCTACCCAAAAGAGTAATTGCTATTAACTCTCTGATTGGTGGGTGAAATTAAGTTTGGAAGATATTTACTTTATGGGGTTGACTATACCAGGATATTTATAGAAACAGTAATATTAGTGATTTATTCTTAACTTTGGTTTGCCTATTCTTGGTTTTGGACTAACTTTTGCAAGTAACTAAGCAAAATTGTGGTGAAAGTTGATTTTCTGGAGGTGTGTAACTAAGACACACAACAAATGGTTATTGATTCACCATGTCTAATCCACATAAGAATCAACTAGTCCAGAGCAAACGGCTACTGGTAAAGACTCATCAAATCCATTTACGGTTGATAGTTTACCAAAAACTAGATGGTTATCAACTAAACATATTCTGTATGATTAAGAGTTGGCTAGTCCATAGCAAACGGCTCATGGTAAAGAAATATCAAATCCGTTGATAGCTGGTAGTTTGCTAAAAACTATGATAAGAGCAGTACTCATTGATTTTATTTTTCCACTGCTCTTAGAAATTTTTGTGAAAAAGTTTCCACTGCTAGTTTACAGTTTCCACTGTCAATGTAAATTTTACCACTGTTGAACTAGCCGTTGCAACTATTGTGTCAGTAACTAGCTTTTCAACTTGCCGTTTGAGTAAAATCTTTTAACCGTATTTCTAGGGATATATTCAAGGGCATTATCTTTTATTTGTTTAACTTATTCTTTTCCAAAGATAACTACTTTCTTAAGATAATTCTCCCTTGCGTATTAATCTTAAACCCTAGCAACACATTCTTCTTATCTCAATTGGCTTGTTGATCTCTCAATTAACATTCTTATGATCATATTTTTGTCAAAATAATCCATGGCTTCTTTAGAGTTTGTTAATGAACAAAATTAGGTTGCTTTCTTGGAGAAAACAGAGGTCAAAGATGGACCTGTTTTTCATGAGATTGTTGATTTTCTCAATACCTCTCACATAAGGCATGTTTTAACTTTAAACCCCACAATCTATGTCTCTCAAATCAAAAAGTTTTGGCAGACTGTTACTGTCATAACTATTGAAGATGGAGACACACATACACCTGTTGATGCTTTAAGTGCAACAGTGGATGTGGTAACTATTACTGTTACTGAATCATCCTTGAGAAGACTTCTTCAATTGAATGATTTAGGAGGTATCATTACCTTACCCAATCCATAAATTCTCCAACACATCTCTAGTATGAGGTATGATACATCCAATAATAAACTAACTTTTCGAAAAGGATGTTTCTCCCCACAGTGGAGGTTTTTCATACATACTCTCTTACATTGCTTAAGTCCTAAGAAAACTTCTTATGAACAGTTCAGCACTACCATTGCTTATCCTTTGGTGTGTTTGGCAACAAACAGGACTTTCAAACTTCCCTCGTCTTCTAAAGAACTTCTTGAAGTCTCTAACGGCCATGGCATATTCTTCATCGTCACTATCCGAGCTAGATTCTTCATCATCACTTGATTGAACTCTAGCTTATAAGGCAATGGATTTGACTTTTTCTTTCTTGCCTTTAATTATTTCCGAATCTTTTTCCATTACCATTTCATGAACTTTGAGGTTTCCAATTAGTTCGTCAAGTGACATGCTTGAAAGATCTTTAGATTCTTTAATTGCAGTCACTTTGGCTCTCCACTTCGGATGGAGTGCTCTAAGGAATTTCCTGACAAAATTCTTGCTACAAAAAGATTCATCAAATGCTTTAAGTGAAGTAATAATAGTATTAAATCTAGCAAATGCACAATCAATAATTTCATCTTCGGGAATAGAAAATTGTTCGTATTGTTGAATAAGAAGATCAATTTTTTTATCCTTAACTTGTGAGTTTCTTTGATGAGTGACTATTAAAGATTGTCAAATTTCTTTAGCGATTTTACACATAAAAAGTCTTTCATACTCTTTCTTTGGTAAAGCATTGTAAAGCATCATTTTAGCTTCATTGTTTTTAGCAATCAATTTCTTTTGATCTTCATTATGTTTAGTAAGTGAGCTATCCTCATCTTTACCATTTGTAACATCTTTAAAAGTGGCTTTGTTATCACCATCAATGATTATATACCATAGATCTATATCTTTTGATTTCACGTAAGTTTCAAAGCGGTTTTTTCAATAAATAAAACCATTTGCTTCAAAGAGTGGTGGTCCTTGCATAGATTGCCCGTCTTTGTAATTTTCAAAATCCATGGATCGTTTCAAGTTTTAAAACACAACATATTTTAAAAGCTTGAGTAATGTAGCTCTTGATGCCAATTGTGGAAAACTAGAAGAGGGGGGGGGGGGGTGTGAATAGTTTACCGGTTTTTAACTTTATTTAACTTTGAAACCTTTACGTGTAATCAATAGTCAAACTACTAAACGATAAGTAATATGAAAGAGTAAAGTAAGAAACAATCAAACCACACACGAATGTTTATCGTGGTTCGGCTACAAGGACTCTTTTTCCTTGCCCTACTCCACGCCCCGAGTATCCAACTCGAGAGTTTCTTTCACTAGTAAACAAACTCCTTTCACCGGCGGAGAAAACCTTACACAAGATTACCGACACAAAGCCAGATGTCGAGTTCTTTTACAAGGGTACAACCATTCCCGTCACACTATATATTTTAAGGACTAAAATACTAACCGATCACTACTGAAATTATACAATCAAATGAAGTGTAAACTATGCAAGTTTACACAATGCTAAGCTAACAAGACTTGCAACGTTATGTTGAGACTGTAACTTTCGGATGAATTTGTGATCTTTTTTGCTACAAAAGATCTCACACAAATGAAATGTTACTGAGTTAGATGAATGCAATAAGAATGTATGTGTAAATAATAATGGTAAGTGATAAGGAATTTCTTGAGTGTGGCTTGCTATTTATAGCCAACTAAGACAGCAGACTGGCAGAACCGGCAGAACCAAAACAAGGGTTTTGCTAGGCCTGACAGTCAAACACTCAAGAAATCCTTCCATATCTATCGAAGTCTAATCAAGATCCTTTAAGTCAACTACAAGATAGGTTGAGTAAGAATCTTTCCAAAAGTGCGTGAGATATTTCCAAAAGTCAACTTAGAGATTTTGGAAATCTTTCTAAGATTACACATGATGCATGCCATGATATCATACAACATTTTCTATTTTTAGAAATATGAAAATGTTATGTTTTATATGAAATGTTAATGTAGCAAATGTAATGTTTAAATAAAGTCTAGTTATGAAAGACTTAAGCTATATTCATGTTTTGCTAAAAATTAAAGTTTACACTTTGTTGTTAACAAAACTTAGCAATGATCGTAAAATATAAATAACATTTTTAGGCGATATTTGTATTAACAGGATCCGTTTGGTTAAATTTGGGTTTATTAGCTTCGGCTAACTTGTGTCGAGGCCCAATGTGAAATTACAAGTGTCCAATTTGATTTCCAGGCCCCGGGGGGGGGGGGGGGGGGGTGAGTGTGTTGTGATATTTGGGTGATCAAAACAATACTAGAGTTTGACTTGTGTGTGTTATAGAATATCGTGGTACGCATGTGACCTCGTTTTAAAGAAATGTGAATCACATGATACGTATTGATTCGTTGTTACATTAAAAAAAAATTCTTGCCTAAAAATGGTTAAGTGAACAGTAATACTTGATTACTTCTTGATTAGCGTTTACAAATGACTGGGGAATTTTACGGGATGTTACACTAGCTAGAACCACAACTTTCAGAGTCATCCTGTTCCTTCCTTTTCTTCATTTCCTTTAGATCTTTATACACAGCTTCAAGATTCTTAATCCTTGTTTCCAAATCATAAACCTTTGATAACCCAATGTCGGCAGCCTCTTCTTTCTCCTTCTTAACACCCAAACGGTCTTCATTGGAGCAATCTTCTTTCCTCAACCCATTGTACAAAGCCTTCCCCTTATCGTTTTGTGCCATTGTTAGTGATTTGGGTTGAATGTGTGTTGCTAGTACTTTGGGTTTTATCGAATTGTAGCCAAAGGAAACAATAATACGGTACAACGTTGGTTTAGATTTAACTAACATATAGTGAAAATGTCTTTAGTCCATTATACCCTTAATGATATAACTCAAAACGTACGTTGACCTGAGCATTACGGGTCAAAGGACTCAATCGGCATCAAAAACCCAAGGTTTGACTCACGGCAACGATTTTCTCAAATTTCGAGCCCAGACGATGCTTTTTAGCAAGTTTAGAGACTAACGATATATTTTTGTCTAGCTTTTATATGTAGAAATACATTTTTTCTATTCAATACAAAGAGTTGATTTACAACAGTTATTTTAATGTAAGTTAACGTAAATTTGTAAGTTAATTCAAAATTTTATCATTTATAATAGGGCAAATTGTACAAAAGTGTATCTAACTTAGCCTCAATTTCAATTTAAGGTACTCTACTTTTTTTTCTTAAATTTAGTGTACTCAAACTATTTTTAATTGCAATGTAAGACATACATATAACGGGTTTCCCAGTTATCTTGTAACGGAAAAATTACATGTTTCGTCCCTATGGTTTATCCCAAATAACACTTATTTCATTTTAATTACGCCAGACAAACGTTTTACTCCGTTTTTATACGTTGTCATACGTTTTTCCATTCTTTTTACGTTTTCATCAGTTTTTTTACGTTTTCGACCTTCTTTTACGGTTTCATCTGTTTTCACCTGTTTTCTTAGGTTTTCATCCGCTTTTTTACGTTTTCATCAGTTTTTTAACGTTTTAGTCTTCTTTTTTTTTTACGATTTTGTTCCATTTTTTACGTTTTTTCTGTTTTTAATGTTTTCGTCCGTTTTCTTATGTTTTCTTATACTTTCGCTCGCTTTTTTACGTTTTCTTATATTTTCACCCACTTTTTTACGTTTTCATTCATGTTTTACGTTTTCGCCTATTTTTTTACTTTTTCATCTGCCTTTTTACATTTTTGACTGTTTTTTTACGTTTTCGTCCATTTTTTTTTTTATGTTTCGTCTCTTTTTTACGTTTTTGTCCATTTTTTTACGTTTTCGTCTATTTTTTACGTTTTCGCCCACTTTTCCGTTTTCGTCCGTTTTTTTTACGTATTAGTCCGTTTTTTACGTTTTCGTCTATTTTTTTTCACGTTTTCATCCATTTTCTGGCGTTTTCGACCTATATTTACGTTCTCGTCCTTCTTTACATTTTGGTCGATTTTTATATGTCATCCGCTTTTTATACGAAAACGCAAAAAAACGGACGAGAACATTTAAAAAAATAGACGAAAGTGTAAAAAGCGAACGAAAACATAAAAAAAGACGAAAACGTAAAAAAAAGGGGCGAAAACGTACGAAAACGTAAGAAAACGGACGTAAATGTTAAAAAAACTTAAAAAAAAAGGAAGACAAAAACGTTAAAAAAATGGACGAAAACTTAAAAAAGCGGACGAAAACCTAAGAAAACAGGTGAAAACTGATGAAAACGTAAAAAAAGCAGCCAAAAACGTAATAAAAAGAACAAGGTCAAAAACGTAAAAAAAACTGATGAAAACGTAAAAAGAATAAAAAACGTATGAAAACGTGTAGAAACAGACTAAAACGTATGTGTGGCGTAATTAAAATGAAATAAGGACTACGAGTGTTATTTGGGATAAACCATAGGGACGAAACATGTAATTTTTTCATTATAAGATAACTGGAAAACCCGTTATATTTCTACATTGCAATAAAAAATAAGTTGAGTATACTAAATTTAAGAAAAAAAAAATAGAGTATCTTAAATTAAAATTAAGTTTAAGTTAGATACACTTTTGTGCAATATTTTGCAAATGATATAAATCAATGGCTGCATTTTTAAATTTTAAATCAGGAAATTGTTTCTAATCAATAAAAAAAACATTTCGATTTAACAAAATCATGAATCAAATTTCGTACTAGTTTCAAACTCGAGATCTTAAGGCTACTCACAGTAAGGGGATTCAATCCCCTTACTTTTCCCTGCCACGTCAGCTTTCTCTCTCCAGCGACCTGCAGGCGATTCAGTGCCCCAGTAACGGCGACCTAGTTCAGAAGTAATAAAGTGGGCAACGGTTTCATTTGCAAAGAAAAAGAACTCGATCCTTGTGGCGATCGTTTGGGTTTGTTTTCGTCCCACGACCGATTACCCACACAAGGGACGATCGACTATGATCGATCGAATGAGTCGATCGCTTACATCTTCTGTGCCCAGCCTAACTCAATCCAAAGTCTTTTAACCTTTTCCTGTTTGGATATAGGTAGGTACAGTTTTGTACTATTGCACACCCATAGTTATTAAACTTAAAACTAACTTCATATTTTAAACCCAGATTCAATAACCATTAAAATCCTCACCCATTTCATTTTCCTCTTTAATTATCCACCCACTTGTTGGATCAGAAGAGAATACGCGAAATATTAGGGGATGTGTTAGTAATTATTTGTGGACAAGACAAGAAGTTGAGCGAATTTTATGGGAATAATTCCAACATTTGTGGATGGTATTCGCAGATGGTTTTCTTCTTCATCATCATCATCATCTAATAATATTAACAATTATTATTATTATTATGAACCAAAAGCAGCATCACAAGTCATAACATTTGTTGATGATTTAGATCTTTCTTCTATTCAGGATATCAAAGTTCCTTTACGCATGGATCCTCTCAAAAGGGTCTCTTTCTTTTTTCTTTATCTTCATGTTTTGGCATTTTTCTTGTTAGGAACAAAATTCAACTTTTCAAGCCTTTTTTTTGTTGTTTTATGAACAAAAATGTGAAAAGTTTTCACATTTTTTGTCTTTGTATAACTTACTTTGTCTTTTTCCATATTGCATAATATCAATTGGTTAGTGTTTATATTTTATAATTGTATCAAGATATGCTCTATGCAATGACAAAAATGTGAAAGTTATATAAAATTTATGTATCCATTTGTTTGTTTGCTGTCTTTATTGACTTAACCTCTTTATTCTTGGTTGCAATTTGTATGATACTGTTGTTCATTTGCTATGTGTGTACTTCTGAAATGCAATAAAGATGTGTGACAATGTGAATCGTTAACAACTGTTTTTGTTGTTTACTCAGTTGGAAAGAGAGTTCTTCACAGAGTATGGAGAAGCGAGTAGATACCAAGTTCAAGAAGTTGTTGGTAAAGGAAGTTATGGTGTTGTTGGTTCTGCTACTGATACACAAACGGGCGAAAAGGTTGCCATTAAGAAGATCAATGATGTTTTCGAGCATGTTTCTGACGCCACAAGAATTCTTAGAGAAATCAAGCTTCTTCGTTTGCTTAGGCATCCGGATATTGTAGAAATTAGGCATATTATGCTTCCTCCATCTAGAAGAGAGTTTAGGGATGTTTATGTAGTTTTTGAATTGATGGAGTCTGACCTTCATCAAGTTATTAGAGCAAATGATGATCTCACTCCCGAGCATTATCAGTTTTTCTTGTACCAACTTCTTCGTGGACTAAAGTATATTCACTCAGGTTGGTTGTTGCTAATGCTAATTCTATATCTAAATTTGAATAGGGATATTAAAATTAGTTATTAGAAACCTGTAAACACGCCAACATGGCCAAATGGTATTATAGCGGTTTTCAAAAGTTGGATAATTTTATTTTGCGATTTAGGAAGTCTAGTGACCAAAATAGAAATGAAGTAAAAGGGTTGCTATTTATTGCACTAGCATAGTTACTGCATTTGTCTTTTGTGTAAGTTGCTAGCAATTACGTTGCATAAATATTTATGATTATTATTACAATGGTACTTTTGCAGCAAATGTGTTTCATAGAGATTTAAAGCCTAAAAACATTCTTGCTAATGCTGACTGCAAATTGAAAATTTGTGACTTTGGGCTTGCACGAGTTTCATTTGATGATGCACCAACTGCCATATTCTGGACGGTAGGTGTTTTTGTGTACTTCTCCGGTTATATAGTACTTAAAAAGCCAATATCTAGTTACATTTTGTCTCTTGGGTTACTGCAGGATTATGTTGCAACTCGGTGGTATCGTGCTCCTGAACTTTGTGGCTCCTTTTTCTCTAAGGTATGATGCTATCACCCTGGTATCTTCTTACTGTAATACAAGTATCAGTATTAGGAGTGGCAGCTCAAACTAACCCAAGCGATACTAAAATTGATATGTTCAGCCCGAACCCGTCTTGGAACATTACCCGACCGGCCTACCCGCCCATATTTCCACCTTTAATGAGTATATAATCAAATTTCCTTATAATCCACAATATGCATTTGATATTCTTATGCACCTTTTCACATACTTTCATTCTATTGTTGTCATTGTTACCTGTTAGCTACAGAAAGTAGTATAAAAATGATCAAAAAGAATTAATAAGCTGTCTTTTTACGATGCTTAGTCTAATCCTAGAATCTCTATCATATCAAGCATAATACCTAATATCTGCTAATCCCTAATCATGGTTTTCTTTAGTATCAGAAAATTTAAGGTCACATTTGAGGTAATATAAATGTTTGCAGTTTTTCTGAACACATCAGTGTCTTATTTAAAACATTATTTTGTTGATTTTTATCACGTGCAGTGATCTTGTATATTGTATACCATAAAACAGCTGTATTGTTATGCAACTTCTGTTTGTTGAATGTGTCTTAAAAACCGAATGGCAAATGCTAAGATGGTTTGTAATGCAGTATACTCCGGCCATTGATATTTGGAGCATTGGATGCATATTTGCAGAGATGCTTACAGGGAAGCCGTTGTTTCCTGGAAAGAATGTTGTGCATCAGTTGGATCTCATGACTGATTTGCTTGGCATTCCTCCTCCTGAAACTATTGCAAGGGTTAGTTCTTTTGTGTTTATAATAAATAAATCAATTTTTATTAGTACATTATGCATATGGGTCTGGTCAATTCTTCATTCAGTTAATAGTTTGGGTTCTAAAGCATTGCCTTATAGTGTCGTGAAAAAGAAATTTAACTACTTGGCTTCCAAATATGCAGATTCGCAATGAAAAGGCAAGAAGATACCTTAATAGCATGCGGAAGAAACAACCAATTCCTTTCACACACAAATTTCCTAATGTAGACCCGTTGGCTCTTAAACTACTGGAACGCCTTATTGCATTTGATCCAAAAGACCGGCCTTCAGCTGAAGAGGTATGCTACCAAATTTCAACCCTTTAAGATATGAACGGTGTGGTTCAGCTTATGTTTTATCTCTAACGGAGCAACTGGGTAAATTGATTATAAGCTTTACCAGAAAAAAATTACATGTTTTGACCCACTACTCACCTTTGATGGTTATAAGGGTTAAAATAAAGCTATTATTGATTTGTAATCTTTTTTGTCCTTGATGATGTATGTGTTCTTTTTGGTAGTCACTAGCGGATCCTTACTTTAATGGATTGTCAAATGTGGACCGAGAACCATGCACTCAGCCCATATCAAAACTTGAATTCGAGTTTGAGAGGAGAAAATTAGGAAAAGATGACGTGAGAGAGTTGATCTATCGAGAGGTTGGCAATCTAATAATATTTTCATTCTCATGGTTCTGCTAATATATGCTTTCTAATGATTGCCTTATCTGTTATCAGATCTTGGAATATCATCCACAAATGCTTCAGGAATATTTACGTGGTGGTGAACAAACTAGCTTCTTGTACCCGAGGTCGTATACTTCCTTAACTATGTCCACTTTGCTATTTTAGTTTATCCTAAATAATAATCCACTTCCAAGAGTTGATAGGTATAATTTACTAAGTTTCCCATGCTACCCATAACTACAATCATCACAAAACGGCATTAGTTGTGGATCCCTAAAATGTGAGTTTTTTCAAAGAGAAATTGGCAATCAACTTTACAAGAGTTTCACTAATCACACATTCTTAAAACTTTTTCTATTAAAGACAGAGGGAGTAAGATAAATGATATCCTATGAATTTTGCTACAAACTGCGTTTCTTCTTATTCTAACAGAATGACTTGTTATATGTTTTAGTGGGGTTGATCGGTTTAAGAGGCAATTTGCACATCTTGAGGAGGGCCTAGGTAAAGGAGGAAATAATACCACTCCACTGCTAAGGCAACATGCCTCACTTCCGAGGCAAGTTACTCTATTACATACTTCCTTACCATTATTACATATTAGGGGTGTTTACTTATGAAATGTCAAATTACTCAATTTGGGTCATGTTCTATTTTTAACGGGTCAACTGGGAAAAAAATTGCTACAAAGATAATGGGTTGAATAGCTCAAAAGGGGTTTAAATCGTATGCATTTAACTCTCAAAATCATTGTAAATTATAGTTTAGTAAGTATATTTGTAACATGAAAGAGCCACATAACAATATCAATAGATAGTCAAAACGTATTGGTCGGTCAACCATGAACCTGTTTGACCCATTACCCGATCTACCTGACCTGTCCATTTTAACACCTCTGTATTGGGAGAATTTTATTGTATTAATTCTATGTGGTTCCAGGGAGCGAGTTCCTGCACCAAAAGAGGAAGCTAGTTCTCAAGAAAACGAGTTGGAAAATCAAACTTCAGAAAATGCTGAAGGTGCAGACAATGAAGTGAATAAAGGAAATTACAGTGCTCGTAGCTTATTAAAGAGTGCAAGTATTAGTGCTTCCAAGTGTATTGGAGGAAAAGGAACTCGAGATACAGAGGTAATTTCTATATCTAAGTAGTTTATGTTTGTTATTGTATCTTTATTTCTTATATCATGCAAATTAAGAACAACAAAATAAAATACATCTGATGATAATCTATAGTTGACGTGTTTATAGCCATTGGATGAGGCTCAAAATAAGGACTAGTATTAAATACTGAGAGAATACATGCTTGTTATGTAATGCCTGTAAAATATGTCTGAATTTAGCTATGTTATAGTAATTGCCGTGCTCCATGTTTATGATATGTTTTCACGCTCAACTTTCTTGTCAAATATGTTTCTTGTCCCTGTAGCTGCCCGTCTTTTGAAATATCAAAAATTATGACACTCATTACTGGAAGTTTCCATTTGAAAATTACATTTCAATGAAACTGATGGTATTGATTTGAGTTCCACCATTTTTTTTTTTTTTTTTTACTTTTTTGTATTAAAAGATATCTTCCAGATTTGGTATGGGTTTGAGCAATTATTTAGCCGACTCCTTTTGAATTTTTGGTGTATGGTACTAGTTTGGTCCCGTGCCACTCACAAACCTGGTTGATCATTCACAATCATATCCATACTAGTTTGGTCCCTAGCCACTCACGAACCTGGTTGATCATTTACAATCATATGCATACTAGTTTGGTCCTGTGCCACTCACGAACCTGGTTGATCATTCACAATCATATGCTTAATCCATTCCCATTGTCTTTTGTAGGAAGAATCTGATTTAGACAAACAAGACGAGCAGTAAGAGACAAGCTCTTTTGTTCCAAGGAAGCAAAGGCAAAAAAAATATTGTATTTTGTTACACATTATAGTGGAAAAGAATGTAGATGTCATATACATAATTGGTCCAAGTTGACGTGCTTTTTGCAACTAGAATGAGGGACGAAACTGTAAATTTGGACCTCCTTTAGCATTTGCAAAGTATCATGTACCAACTGAAAATGTGTCCAATTTTTTGGGCGATTGCTTGATCATTAGTCATCGCCTTTTCATAGTCATGGTTCTCAAATTCTTTTAATGCTCGCTAATCTCATGAATAAACTATATGCGTAAGTTGGTGAACTAGCTTGAGTGTCTTCTATTATTCCCATTGCAAGAAAAGATGTTAACTTACACACTGCACATATTTTTTCTTAAATATTTTTGTGTTTTACAAGAAATGTAAATGACAGACAAGTTTCATGAACACAAGAAATCAGTTAACACTTCTCGTAAAGTAACAGTTATAAATTGTACAGTAGATTTTAGTGCTGTAATGATTCGTTTAACATATTATGACAAGTAATGTACTTTTCAAACTGTATACTTTTGTGTATATCTCTACGTTACTATTGGGTAATTGCCCTCGAGTGGTTCTAGGCATGCGGGTTCAGATCATCAGATGGCACGTTATTTTATTCGACTGTTAGGATTTTCACACCTGCTAGATTTGATGTAGTTTAGGATCGTAACTATTCGTAAGGTCAGATTTAGTGTGGGTCTGTGAGATCTCTATGGCCGTGATAGCTTTAGGGTAATTTGGTCAGGCTTATAGTTGTGATGTCATAGTATTTTCTAAATTGCTATTAATTCCCTTTCGAGAAAAAAAGAAAGAAAAGAAGAAGAAGAAAAAGAAAACTCCTTTGGTTTTGAATTTCATGTCCACTTTTAAATTGATCACAAGTAAAAAAAGTTGAGACCAATACATTATGCACAAATAAAATTTCAAATTGACATTTGGGTGATTGGTTGATACTAGAAAATAATAATTAGTTTGATACAAAACAAACTATAAATGTTGATATTTAGGATGGATGGAGGAGTAAAAAGATAGAGGAGTGTTAGACTCACTCACATTTTACAAAATTTCTCCCACACAATGAGGTGGAATGCATTTTACAAAAAGAGGAGTGCTAGACTCACTCACATTTTACAAAATTTCTCCCACACAATGAGGTGGAATGCATCTTAGCCACCTAATGCTCTCTTTGGTCAATTAATGCTCTCACATGAGTGGCTAAGATGCATGCCACTTCATTGTGTGGGAGAAATTTTGTAAAATGTGAGTGAGTCTAGCACTCCTCAAAAAGATAATATGTCTTGAGAAAATTATAGTGCCCAAGTGCCAGACTAACTCTTACTAGTGAGCTCATTAAGCTGAGTCCAACTATTATTGGGCCGTCTAAAATTATTTTAGGCCGTAAGCCCGTAATTATTGTTGGTACTTGGTTTGGTGGTATTACAACTACACTACTACTCTACACTTTCAGAATCAAAATTAGTTTTCTAGTTATTGTATTTGTTGTTTATTTTGCTTGGAGGTACACGAATGTAAACTATTCAAGTCATCAAGTGTAATGGAGTTAACAGTAATAGGAAACGTTTATAATTTTTTTGTGAACTAAATTGCAATAACAGTTACTAGTTGTAATAAAATTTATTTACAGTGGATAGTTAAGTTAACGTATTCATTCACCATCTTTTATGATGTTAACGAGATTCTGTATAGGTACTTTGATGATGTTATATAGGGGTAGATAGATATGCACAACTAGTAGCGTGCCTTGTGTTTGCTTCGTGTGCATTATTATATGTGTATATGATAGTAAGAATTAGAGGTGCAAATACATAACCGTTTTTTTTTTAACCGGTGGTTTAATCGTAACCGGTTTTTTACAAAACCGGTTTTTAAAAAAACCGAACCGGTTAGACCGATTTTTGATTTTTTCTACACACCGGTTTTTTCCGGTTATATAATCGGTTTTAACCGGTTTTTAAAAATAACCGGTTTTAACCGTTTTTTTTTTTTTTTTACATTGGCCCGTTTTACGTCGAGGACACAAAATGATCGCGAGTGAATAAATAAACAAAGCGCTTTACAGATTCAAAAGCTTTACAAAAGGTGAAAAAAAATCTTCATCAAATCCCATGTATTTGATAAGCAACGCACATGAAGTTTTGACACTCAACCAAAGATATTAAAAATCATTTCACATACCTACCTGTGATTTAATTTTTCCTTGGATGAATGCACATTTGAATCTTTTCGTGTATGGTGAGATGGAGGACGTGGGGAAGGGTGATGGTAAAGGGCGGCTAGGGTTAATGTGAGAAACTAGCCGTTAAGCCTTTTATTGAAATACTCACGATACGGACATACAAGCACAAACGATACGGAAATACAAATACTCACGATACGGAAATACAAACACAAAAGCCATTAATCCCTATATCTGTTCCATATGGGGCTCCTTCTCAAAATCATCCACACGTTAAGATATCCACACGTAACCGTATTCCAAAAAGGAGCTTCAGCATGAAATTCGTGAACGACTAGCCACATGTAGGCTAACAAGTTTTCTTCTTCAACGGACCAAGGATTAGCCATTGTAAACTTGTTTAGAAAGTGAAGTGTAGTGAAGAGCCTAGTATGTTATGTGATGCTTTATATAGGGGTGTTTAGACATTCAAATTTCAACAACTGAGCGGGATAAACGTTTAAATTTCAAATTTAAAAACAAGAGCGGGATAAATTCAAAAACTATGTTATTTAAAAAAAACGTGTGCATAAACATTTAATACAGCGTGTGGAATTGAAATTCAAAATTCAAATTCAAAAAAGGGCGGATAAATGTTTGAATTTCAAATTCAAAAACAAGAGTGGATAAATTAAAATTTCAAATACAAACAACGGCCCTATAAATAGCCATTCCCAGGTGCTCACAATACACCCACAATTCACACAAAAATCATACATAATTCACCACATAAATAGCCATTCCCAGGTGCTAAACAGGATCGGAGAAACCGTCGAGCTATACGGCGATGGGGATTGGGATTACCCCGTGTGCCATCGAGTGAGGACGATTCCAGTGCATCCGATTCAACTGACGAGGGCTATGTCACAGACTGAATCATTTACGTGATTCGTAATTTTATTATTGTATGGTAGTTTAGGGTTTTTAATTTTCGTTTCTTAGTTTAATGTTATAATCGTTGTTTTAATTTTCGTTGCTTAGTTTAATGTTTTAATTTCCCAAGTTTAATATGCTTGCATTTACAACACAATTACATATTATGTTACATTTTCACAACTTACATTTTCACACAGTTTTTAGTAAAATTTCGAAAAAAAACAAACCGGTAAATAACCGATAAAAAATCCGAATCCGAACATTTATAACCGGAAAAACGAACTGGTAAAAAACCGATAAAAACCGATTCCGAAAATTTATAACCGAAAAAAACCGATTCCGAACATTTATAACCGAAGAAAACCGATTCCGAAAAACCGAAACCGAACCGAAACTGGTTATTCGAAAAACCGATTTTTTTATAACCGGTTATTAAAAAACCGAAAACCGAAAAAAAACCGATTTTTTTGCACCTCTAGTAAGAATCATCTTTTCTGATTCTCTTCCGAATGCTGTTAGTGATAATAATTATTATTGTTAGTCTTGTATTAGGCCCATTGTATTATTAATACGCCTAACCCGTTTATTATGTTTTATATTGTATTGACATAGTAATCAATCATAATTAACACTCCAACATGTTACCTCCTAAAACCAATATGTCGATACAATATCTATACTACATTATAATGCATTTGGGACTATTCTATAATTAGCAAGGCTTAAAAATTCAGATGTAAACTTGCTAATTATAGGATAGTCCCAATCAGAGTCACAGGAAACGCCAGCATACATGCGTTTTCCATTTTGGATCGCTTGTACCGAAACGCGGTACGATCGCGTTCCGGATCGCTCGGGATCGCGATTCGGATCGCTAAATTCAGCGTTCCAAAACAACGTCGTTCCTAGCGTACCAAAATCAATTGGTTCGGCGTACCAAAAGTGATTGGTTCAGCGTACCGATATACTGGGTACACCGATTTGCATCGGAAATCGGTCAAAGACAGCTAAAAATAGTCAAATCCGAATGCAATGAGCGAAAATCGGACCAAAGCGAGGTCGAAATCGATCAAATATCGTTGTTGAATTGTGATAAGGTCAATGAATACGCAATTCTCTCTTTTATAAAAGGGTTTTGCTAAATAATGCCTACTGGGCAATGTTTAAATATGGAAAGAACAAATTATTTAATATGACTTAAACATTACCCTGTGGGTGGTGTTTAGCAAAACCCTTTATAAAAATTGGGGCTTTTGGAAGCTGATGTTGGAGGCGACCAACTGGTCTTTTCTTTTTCTAAGTTTCACTTAAGCCCCTTTAAGTTTTCAAGTTATTTTTTTTTAAACAAGTCCATAAGTTTAAGAAGTATAATTTCACTCTTGCACCATAAAAATATATTCAAATAAACTTTGAAAATAAGCACGGGAGAGAATGTATAAAAGAAGGAAAGAGACAGTGTTTTTGTGTGTGGCTGGGAAATTGAAAGTGTGAGGCGTGTAGGGTTAGGATTAGGGTTGAAAAAGAGTATTATAACAATTTTTTCTGGACCATTAAAGTCACAGCTTCTAAGCCCAATTGTCTATATATACTATAGTGCACGGGCTCGGATTCCTAAATTCCATATGATATTATTTAAAATTGGACCGAAGATGTAGCCCTGTAAAGTGCCCGTAATGGTGTGTACAACCCAGATGAGAGATCGATATCTGAAGACACCACCGCCTTTCTCATTCTTATCATACCAATTTAGTCTCCACCGACTTTTAGAACAAATCCTCCATCGAGTGGGCCAGAAAAACTCATGATCCAATCTAGAATTTCAGATTCAGGTTTTGTTTTTGATTTCCTAGGTGTTCGGCTATATTTGTTAGCTGGGTTAACGAACAAAGAAACTCCTTCCCTGAATTCAATAACCGGTTATGGTATGAAATAAATAAAAAACTTGGAGTTTTTGTTTTTGTTTTTTTTGTTTTTTTTCCCCTTTTTTTTACTTTATTGAATTAACATAGTTTGGTTATGCTGGTGTTGTTTCAATGGTGTAAAGGTTCCATTTCTACGATTCCGATGTGATCTTTTGGTATTACTTATGGCCTTTGATTTGTGTAACAGAGATGAAGGGTTTTTTGAAAAAAGCTGATGTGTAGGATACACCATACACGTTAATCAAGTCATGAAGTTGAAGGTATAATTAAATCTTAAGCTATTAATTGTTTAGCTTATTAATTGTGATGAAATTGATATTGCTATTATTGGATTATGCTATTGTGCACAAAGAATGCGTTGGATTAATGGTAAGTTCGTATAGTTTTTCGTCTTTGTAGGTAACATGATGTATCCATACCAAATACATGGTTAGTGAAAACCAGTACATGTTTAACACCACCATTTTTAGTTTTGTTCCTTATTTCCTTTATTGTTAGTTCAAAGAGAAGTGTTACTGAAACTTCTCAGTTACCTGTATTATGTACGTTTTTGTGTGTTCATTAGTTGTTTTAACCGTGTAATTTTCTGATGCTAAATGCTTTTCACTGACCATATGTTTGGTATGGATGCAGGAAATAATGATGTGTGTCGCCGCACTATGGTCAATGTCACGGTCATAAGGAACAGCAATAGGTATGACTTTCTAAGTGGTGGTGTCAGCTTCCAACGTTGAATGGTGTTCACATTCTGCCTTGGTCGTTGCGGCCCTGAAACTAGGTGACTGAAGCGTTCACCATTTTTGCACATTTTTAGTCTGACCTGAATGAATAATCCAGTAACGTACTTTAAGAATCATAAATTCTATGCACTGGTCCTTCAGTAATATAAAAGTAGATTTAGTACTGCCTTGATGTTGCAGGCCTTTGTGGAACGCATCTTTATGAAATTGAATTATAAATAAGCTATTGAAGTAAATCTTATAGAAAACTTGAAGAAGTTCCGGGTACGCGCATCAAACTAACAGCCGTGTATACTCATTGGCTATAGGTGCCTCAACTGATAGCTACGGACACAATTAGGTTGTAGCTTCATAAATATTAAACATCTTTTTTTGATCGACCAACATATGAGCCACGACTAAATTTATGCTAATATGCTGATGCTTACTGTCGTTTTAGGTATGAATGAAGGAGCAAAGGTGAGATGTGAATGAAGGAGCAAGACTTCTCTGTGTCAAGGTAAATTAAGTTACCCCACTTTCTTTCTTTTATATATTGGTTCCCTGTCTGACTACACTCCCATGCGAAAACCTTGATGATCGGATTACAATTCGCTACGCATAAATACTAGAATCATATCCAAAATTTCCAGTATTCAGAAATTGGTAATTACAGTACTAGATTTGACCTTAACATTAGAAGATGATGTCTGCTATTTCTCCTCCTCATTTGATTTCAAATCTTTGGTAGAGACTTGAAATTGTCGGCCATGTTTTGAGAAAGTGGAGACGATTTGAGGTGACAAGTATGTTGTTTCGGACTACGTTAATATTTTCATGGAACATATTTTGCTGAATATTTTAAGAACCGCATACACCGATCTTCACTATCAATTTGGTATACAGATTTGGATATGGGTGTGTTTGGGAATTCATGTTATAGCCTGTTTGTTATATAGATTTGGATTAATTTTATCGCAATTTGTTATGAGAGGTGTTTGGGGTTCGGTTATTAGACTGTTGTGTTTTCATATGGCTAGATATAGTTTTGAGTATTCAGATGTTTGGGAAGTGTAATTAGTTTTAATGATGCGTATTGACTGATCATGCACCTTTTACTTTATGTCATTCAAGTAACACGACTTAATTCTATGTACTTAAAATCATTTGTTGTATATGCAGGGTTTGCGATTACCTTTCTCAGGAGGGTCTTTGTAACACCCCCATTTTCACAGATCGCAGTGGAAATTGTATCTCGGGTATTACCTCATGGATCACAGATACAGTAATAGAAAATGACTAGAAAAGAGACATTTTATAAAAATGAGTTATCATTCATTAAAATTATCAGAGTTTTATAAGATGAGGTCTCGTGAATCTAAGTGTGATATATTATGTTTGAATGATAGCCAAATAGAAAGTCTTTCAAGTCTCGTGCCACTCCATGCCATAATTTCCACAAAGCTCCGTTACCTATGATACATGCTTAAAAAGTCAACACTAGGTGTTGGGTGAGAGTAATAGGTTTAGGTGTTAGTGAATACAAGTTCCTCAGGGTTCAGTTGATACAACCTTCAATGTAGTGTGTGTGATAATTGCAATGCATGTACAATTATCAAGAGTTGGTTTGTTGCACTAAGCTCATGAACCACACGTTAACAGTCCAGATCATGGGGTCTGTAGACCAATCCATGATTGGACGGGAAGGATAACTTGCCAAAGTTAATCCTTCAGAGGGTTCAAATATAATACTTATTGGTACCCTCCAGTGAGAGGTAGTACCAACGCGAGTTGTCAAACTCCAATAGATCTATCAATTATATTCGCGTTCACTTGTGTAAAATATCACAAGCGATTAGATTCATGAATTTTGTTGTGTAGGGGTGGCAAATAGTTTACTCGTGCAACAACCAAAGAAAAAGACTTGTATTCGATTTAAAGCATGTATCCCCCTCACAGGGTTGTAAAGCATTTAAAAGTGAGGCTATGAAAACTCACCTGGGCTTAGGGAAATCTAATTGATGTGAAAAGTAACTCGGAGACAAGACTGCCTGTTGGATCGATGTATACTCTAACCAAACTAACTATGTAGCTTGTAAAGGTTTAGCAATCTTGAATAACTCCAAAACTACTAATAATGAAACACTGATATAACTCTGTTAAGTGTGCGGAATCTACTTCAACAAAGCTAAGAAGAATAACAAAACTTCAATGATTCTATTAAAACCAAACTTTGAACCTGCTTATTATCCAGATTCACTAACAACCCTAATCACTAAATAACTCTCTAATATTGTACGTGTGTATATATCTAATACCACCCTAGGGATCCTTTTATAGGCATAAGGAAAACCCTAGTCGGTTTACAATTCTTGTACGACAAGTAAACTAATTCTAAGTAAACTACTTCTCGAATATTCTAATCTAATAATCATAACTTTACATAACAGTCCTTGAACGATTTGCATATTAGTCCTTTAATAATAACAGTACTTTGACTTTTTCACACGAGCAGTACTTTGACCTTTATACACAAGCAGTACTTTGATCTTCAACAGTACTTTGACTTTATATCCCAACAATCCTCCGCTAACTTGAATTCTACTTGCTTGATTTCAAGTTCTTTTCTTTAACTTCAACATCTTTGTCTTCAAGGAAAGATTGTATCTTTAACTTCTGTCTGTCTTATGCTCAATGTGTGTGTATTGTCATCATCAAAATAATCTTTATCAGCAACAGATGATATCTTTACAGCAACTAATATTTTTCAGCTACTCAACAACATATGGCAAAATGTACATCAGATCATAAAGTTTCATACTATTCTCATCACTTCCAGGTGTGTTAACTCCTGTGAGAGGTGAATCATTGAAAATTAATGGATTGGATGTCTCTTTACCAAAGCCATTAACTCTGGAGTAGCCAATGTTTAGGTTAAAAACGATAGTACATTGATAACCATATGATTTTTAGCAAATCATCAGCTATCAACGGATTTGTTAAGTCTTTACCAAGAGCCGTTTGCTTTTGGACTAGCTAGTTCTTTTAGTACAATCACTACCATGGTGAACTAATTACCATACAAATGGATTTTCCACAGCCTTTACCACAAGCCATTTTCTTGTGGGCTAGCCAACTCTTCACTATCACAGATATGGTGAGTTGAAAACCATACAATTTTTAGTAAATTTTCAACTATAAACGGATTTGATAATCACATCAGAGCTGTACCCTCATGATGAATCAAACTCTTTCTTGTTTATTAAACATGGTGAGTTGATTACCATTTGTTATGCAATACAAGTACTAACACCATGTGTTATTCTCAAAACAATTTGTTGCTATCATCTTGTGCTTCAAAAAGTTTTTGCCCATTTTTTTTTTTTTAATTTTAATTTTAATCCAAAGACTTTACTAGTTTTGTGTTGCAAGCAATACTTTGATAAAGTATTGTTTGTCTAGCAGTACTTTGAATAAAGTACATATTCTTCAAAAGATCTCTATAACAAAAACCATACCAGTAATCTAGCATTCTCCTCATAAGATCTCTTGTAAGAGGATATCTCCTTTCTGCTAGCATATGAATCATGGTACCATCTTCAAACTCAAGTAAATGCACTCCTGATGATTCAAAAAATCTGCATCTTGTGATTTCCCAATTTTCTTGAGTATTCCAGAGAGCATCATTACTTGTTTCCTTTGTTTCCCAGATAGTTGTAAGATCACCCAGTAAGACTAATCATACTCCTGTTGGCAGAATATATTCAAAATAAGCTTGCACTTGTTGATACAGATGATACAAATCTTCTCTGTCTATCATGTGCAATATGTCCCACAACAAGTTGAATACTCTAAAACTTCCATCTTCTCTATGAAAGATAAGATATTCTCCTTCTGATGATTCTACAACAGAAAATGTAGAAATCATAGACTTTGTCTCAACAACTTCTGACTTCTTTGGATTCTCAAAATCAACAACTCTTAAATAATTTCTCAGCTCATCAACTGTATCTGTTCTCAACTCAACCAGTTCATCATTAGTTGTCATTTTTCTCTTTAAGCTTCTTTTGGCAGCTTGATCTTTTCTTGCATCCATAATTTGCTTCCCCTTTTCATATTCATAAGGAATAATACTATCAACATTCCGTTGAATAGATTCTCGAACAACATCATATAAACTCTTCATCTATGGATATCTTAATTTCTGTAAACCTTTATATCCTTGACCCTTTAGAAAACTCATCATGGCATTTCTTTGTTGAGCAATGGTTTGTGGCCTTCTTGGTTGAACTATTGGCTCCATTGATTCAGCATCCAATTCAGTCTGCAACTTTCTAGCAACTTCTTCATTTTTAGCTTCCCCAATAGCTTTAACTCTGCTAAAGTGTACTTCTTCTTCTTTTTCTTGGATTCTATCATAATTCCTTTTCCTTTATCTTTTGGATCCAACTGTTCAGTAGATTGAGAAGAAGATTGTAAGACTTGAGATTGTTCAACTCCAGGAATACTAATACCTCTTGGTCTTGAGATGTTGAGAATAATATTAGCAATGGTCTCATTATCACTAGCAGTATGTTCCCCAATCTCTTCTTGAATAGGATTTGAAGGACCAACTTCTTCATTAAAATTCAAAGTTCTTGGTGTAATAAGATATTGCCTAACAGTACCTTGAGAAACAGTACCTTGAGCAACAGTACCTTGAACATCAATACCTTCCAAATTTATTTCTTCTGTATCTCCACTCTTAACATCAATATTAGCACCAGTACTTTGAACATCAGTACCTTCTATTTCTTCTGTATCTCCACTCTTAACATCAATATTACCACAAGTACTTTGAACATCAGTACCTTCTATTTGTTCTGTATCTCCACTCTTAACATCAACAACAACATTCTCATCTTCAAAAATAACTTGCTCAGTTTCATCACATTTTCTTTCAGCAGTATCTTGATGAGCAATGTCTTCAAAGAATGGTGTGTCCTCATAATGCATCATATGAGCTTCTTCATTTTGATCTTCATGAGGTTCAGCATCTTCATTCAGATTCTCATTATCCAAATTGCTCCCCAATGTGAATGATTGAGCTTCTTTCTCTTAGACTTAGAGACCTTCTTAGTGTGCTGACCACTCTTTTTCTGTTGCTTCACCCATAACATGTGATGTTTAACTAGTGGCCAAACAGATCTATGCATTCTCTTGATTTTAGCTTTCAACTTCAATAGCTGTGCAGCTTGAGCAACATTCTCTTTCTTCAGCCTTCGCAATTCCCTTGTCAAGGCTTAATTATCCATTTATCCATCATCTCCTCCAGATGTTTGAGACCCATCTGTGGAAGTATAATCATTGGGAGATGGTGGTGGATTCACACCTTGCTCTGAATCATCATGTGCAGCACTTTGCAAAGAAACAGTACCTTCCCTTGGAGCAGTATATTGAGAAGATTCATGAGCTGGTGAGTGAGTATTTTCTGAATCTGAATGCTCAGTATCACTAGGTGAATCAGCTTCATCTCTAACAGCTTGTGCTACCTCCAATATATGAGCAGTCAAAGGTGTATTGCGCCCAGAAAACTTGACACTCTTTTTAGCCATGAATGTAAACACCTTTGAAGGAAGTAAGACAGCAGGTAAAAAGCTTGGAGGTTTAGGAAGATCCTCAAGCTGTTTGTTCAAGAACAATTGAACAAATCTAGGGTACATCAAAAATGGTGAACCATTATTGATATGAGTGAGCATGCCATCAAAGATCATATGTGAGAAATTAAAAGGTTGATTGGTAGCTAATCCCACTAATGCAGAAGCTATGCTTTGACCAAACTGATCCCATGCAGTACTCTTAGGACTCAAGCAATGAACTAAAACATGAATAAGATATTTCCAATGAGGACTAAATAAGGGCTTCTGAAAAGTAGTTTTAGTGAGATCACCTTCATACCCTATATCTCTGAGTGTACCCCATAATATTTGTCTATCAAAGCAAACAGTACCTTCCTCATCATGAAACAATAAATCTTCCCTTATTGTAGCCTCAGTGATTCGAATTGTCCTTCCAGCAACCACAACTTGAATAAAAGATTCATCATCTTCATCATCTTGAATAAAAGATTCAGCAGTAGCCCAAAATTCTTGAATCCATGGTCCAATAATATCAGGATTGACCAAGAGAGCATAATTAATTGAAGACCCAGTTAAGAAATCAATAATAGCATGAAAATCGACATTCAACAGAGTCTTGTCTAAATTAGCAATCATGTTATGCTTACTACAGGTGATGAGTGTGTAAATACTCATCATTTTTACCAATTCTGAGCTGCCAAAACATCCAAAAACACTCAATAATGAATCAAAATAGTGAAAATATCCCAGGAAAGTGTTTTACATGTTTCAAATGCAAAAATACCAAAAACAGATGAAAAACGCACAAAGTTTGCATAAATGGCAGTTTCAGTCCCCCAACTTTCAAAAGTTGTCAAATCTAGTCCCTGGTCATTCTAAAAACTTGAAAAAGTCACCAAAGGTCCTTATAAATCAAAAAGTTACATAATTAGTCCTTTGGTGAAAAGTTTCACAAAATGTCAAGTTTAGTCCCTGAACTTTGAAAATTTACAAAAATGGTCCCTGGGATGTTAAAAACTTTGAGAAAATCAATTTTGGTCCTTGTACTAATAATCTTTTGCTGGAATGGTCCTTGGGTGATAAGTTTGGTGAAATGACATATTTGGTCCTTATGATCACTTATGGGAATTTACATTTTCAGTCCCTATAATTTTCCCAAATTACAAATGTGGTCCTTGTGCAAATTTCAAACAAACCATACGGACCCTTGTTAATTTATTAAGTCCAAAACCAACAAATACCCACCCTTGGCCCATCTGTTTCACCAGCCCACCACCAAGCCCACACCCAAAAAAATATTATACCCCGTCCCTTTGGTCAACCCAGTCAAACCCACCATCTTCACCAAATTCCCACCAAAACCAGGATACCACCTGGTATCAACCCCCCCCCTAGGTCTTGTACAGAATCAAATTGCATAAAAATCCTTTCCCGCCAAAAATTGCAAAGGAAGAAATAGTGATTCACAAGTCAACCAAGCTGGTGGGATTTGACCAGTGGGACCCACAAGACTCATTGGGATGCTATATAAGGAAGAAAGAAGCAACATGGAGAAGCAGTTAGTTAATTTAGTTATAGTTTAGTTTAGATAGTTGTTTAAGTTTAATCCTCCTTTTTGAATGTAATTTTCTGTTTAAAATTCATGTATTAAGTTGTTTTAGAGTTATTCTAATCTATTCCAAGTACCAATTTCAGATTTAAGTTCCAATTCTAGTTTATGAAATTTCTTATTATTTCAAAAATCTCAAAAAAGTGTAGTTGATTGTTTCTGTTTGTTGTATTAGAATCACAAGTTCACATAAGTCTCAAACAAGCTTTTATAAGTTTTATAAGCAGTAAAATTAGTCTTAGCTTCAAAAATTAAAAAAAACATCAAAAATAGGTTTAAAAATAAAATACAAAGAAAATAGTCTTGAAGGTGGAACAAGCTTTGGATCAAGGGTGCTTCTGGAATTGCAATGGTTTAGAAACCTCAAGGGAGGTATAGGTTTGTGGTTTGGGTTCTTGGTTCCAATTCTCATCAAGACTGCCATTGTGAGCAATTTTTCGTTTTCTTTGCATTCAATATTTATCTACTTAATTAATTGTTCCTTTCAGTTTATTTAGGTTTACCTCATGTTAGTATAAGTTTAGAATTAATTTCATAGATTAGTTTATAGGTTTGCCTTGCAAAACTCTCTTTGATCATCTGATAAGGGAGTGTTTGGATTTAGAGAGTCCACTGTGACTCAGTGAGTTTCAGTGGTTATTAGGTGTTGCACCATGTCACTTTAGGGTAAACTAAGCTATTTCAACCTTAAACTCAGGTCACCTTTAGTAATTTAGTCAAAATCACCAAGTTCCCCCACCCAACAGTTAACTGTTGGGCTGTTAGACCTCAAACCACCCCACACTTGCTCATAGCTCATAAATTTAGCTTAGGTTAGCCTTGTTGTAGCTTAACATAACTCCATAAGTTCATAGGATCAATCACAAACTCAGAAAAGTCAATATTTAAGCTTTCATCAAAAGTCAAAAATTTCAATTGCTCAGATTTTGCAAAACTTAGGAGATTTTTATAGAATTTAGGATTAGGTTTCAAGCCATGAGCTTTTGAGGATTTGTAGCTCCCCACCTCTTCTGTGAAGTCCCATAGTCCATCTATTTTTGCCATTTTTGTTGTGGGCCCCACAACCCTCCAAAGAGGGCTGCAGGGCAACCCCTACCCTGTTCAGCAGATACCACAGCCACCACACCACCTTTGGTGGTGGTTTGTGGCCACCACAGTGGTCCCCACACCTAGTTTTTAGGTTTTCCCAACCCCCCTCCTACCAGGGTACAACCATTGACCAATAGTTTGACCCTAGGCCTTGTGGACCCCACCTAAATCAGAGCCTAAACCTTGTCCCCATTCTGTGTGAAATTTGGATTTAGGAAGTGCTTATTTTGATTTTATTGCTTATTCTGTGGATCCATTGTGCTTAATTTGGCTTATACATGTTCACTTTACTAGTTTAAACCAGAATCATCCTTTGTGGGTCCCACTCAAGCTCATTTGAGCTTATTTGCTTAAAAAGTCAACTGTGGTCAACTGTCAAGCCAAATAAGCTCTCAAGTGCTTATTTTTTTATTTACAAAAAAGTTGTTTTCATTAAAAGTTGTTGTTTTTAGGTATAAATCAAGTTTCAAAAAGAAAAATCCAAAAAAGTTAATTTAATTTTCAGTGATAGTTTCTATTTAATGTAATTTAAATTTTATTTTGCATTTTTAGATTTTAATTAAGTACTTAGCATTT
Organism: Artemisia argyi; assembly: GCA_030686995.1. NCBI lineage: Eukaryota > Viridiplantae > Streptophyta > Magnoliopsida > Asterales > Asteraceae > Artemisia > Artemisia argyi. The sequence goes on along the minus strand of CM060708.1, from coordinate 107,274,327 downwards.
TTATATTTTTATTAAATATCTTATATAGTAAAGTAATTTTAGTATTTTTTTTCAGATTTTTATTTTGTCATTTAGTATTTATTAGATTTAATTCTAGTTTTCTTCATTATTAATTAATATTAAGTATTAAATATCATATTTAGTTTTTATAAATCAAAACCTTGTTTTTATATTTTTCCTAGTTCTTATATAGTATATTAGATTTTTAGAAAATATATTTTGAATTTCTACTGTTCATTTTCCATTTTTCTTATTTTAATTGTTTAAATTAGAATTAAGGTAATTAAAAGGTAAATAATTAGTGGATTAATCTTAAACATAATTTTTAGAGTTTTTATAATTTTGTAGGATTCCTGTGATGGTTAAGTAGTTTTATAGATTTTCTTATAATTTTCTAAGTTAATTTAGTATTAATAGTAATTAAAAGTAGTTTAATTAGTTTAATTAAGTTAAATAGTTTTTTTAATTATAAAAACCCATAAAAAGACAAAAATATTTATTTTTATTTTTTATACTTTCTTCAAGTTCTAATTTAAGTTTAGAAATTATTTTTGTAAGTTTTTAGTTTAATTTGTAATACTTATAATTATTAGTTAATTTAAATTAGGTTTTAATTTAGATTTTAAATAGTTTAATTAATTAAATAATATTTAAATAATATTTTAATCACTTTTATAATTTCATTTTCACTTTTCTTTTAATTTTAAGTTTCAAAAAGTGTCAAAAGCACCCCCTGTAGTTTGTTAAATACCAAAACCCCACTTTTCCTGTTACGTGAATCTGAATTGTGAATACGTGCATATATCTGGTATCTGATTCTTGTGAATATTATATCTGTGTACCAATACCAAAATAACAGTAGCAAAATCAATTCCACATCATCTGGGCTACTGTCCTCAGTGCCACTCACTCATAAACGATTCCCAAAGCACCATTTCAATCTCGCTGGGACATAACGACCCGGGGAAACACTATACTATCCACGGAGTATTGGTCTAGAGAGTTTGACTTTGTTGAACATTTACTTGGTCAATTTAAGTTGACTGTTTAGCATCAATCAACAGGTTTCACGATTAGCCATTGGTTGTTTGTGGAAGAATATGTTCGACGGCGGTGGATTTGTTGAAGATTGAATGGATGGAAGGGAATAAAGATGAGAGTAAAACTAATGGAAGAGATTAACGCATAAATAAATAGGTAAGATTTAAAATATCACGGCCCAATTAATGATTTAACTGTTATTTTTGGCATTGATCCCCTCCGTAGCAAATTTGTTGACTTTTACCCCTTATTTTTTACCGTTGAACAGTATCCGACAAAACAACAGTACTTTTCATCTAGTACAGTACTTTCCATCTTAGTACTAAGCAGTACTTTCCATCTTAGTACCAAGCAGTACTTTCCATCTTCTTTTACAGATACACAAGAGCAAAAACATCTTCAAAAGTATAACTGTGTTGCCTCCCCTCAAACAAAGTATAGGTACTCAAGTTACTTTAACAAAACCAATACTTTCAAAAATCCTTTAAGAAAGTATTCTAAACTAAACTAAGTCCTCCCCTCAAATGTAGCTTAATAATTAATCATACCAATATTTACCACTAAATGGTTGAATCTTGAAACATCAAATCCATTTGTGAGTAAATCAGCTACATTATCATCTGTGTGGACTTTAATCACATTAATAAGCCCGTGCTCATAACAATCACGAATAAAATGATGCCTAATCTGAATGTGCTTGGTCTTGGAAAGATAAACAGGATTCTTCACAATACAAATTGTACTTTCATTGTCAATGTTGATAGGAGTATTCTTAAAATTGAATCCATAATCCAAGAGCTGATTCTGCAACCAAAGTACTTGTCCACAACAACTTTTAGCAACAACATATTCTGCTTCAGTGGGTGATGTTGCCGCGATTGTTTGTTTCTTACATTGCCATGAGACTAATCTCCTTCCAAGATATTGGCATCCTCTAGTGGTTGATCTTCTATCATAATTATCTCCTGCATAATCACTGTCTGAAAAAGCTTTCAAGTGAAAAGGTGAATGCCTAGGATACCACAATCCTAACTTAGGTTGTTGCATGAGATACCTAAAAATCCTCTTGACTGCATTCATATGAGAAACCTTGGGTTTGACTTGATGTCTTGCACATAAACATACAACAAATGTTATGTCAGGTCTAGATGCAGTTAAATACATAAGACAACCAATCATTGACCTGTAAAGTTTAACATCCACATCTTCTCCATCTTCTTCTTTTCCTAATGCTTTAGTAGCATCAATAGGTGTGGTGGCTGGCTTGACAGTGTTGAAGTTAAACCTTTTAAGAATGTTAGTGACATACTTATCTTGACTAATGAAGATTCCACTACTTGATTGTTTAACTTTAAGCCCCAAAAAGAAAGTTAATTCACCCATGGAACTCATTTGAAACTCTTGTTGCATGAGCTGCTCAAATTCTTTCACCATTGACTATTTTGTGGCTCCAAAAATGATGTCGTCCACATAGACTTGAACAAGCATAATATCCTTTTTGTCTCTTTTGATAAACAAAGTCTTATCAATTGCACCTCTCCTGTAACCATGTTGTAATGGAAAAGTGGAGAGTCTTTCATACCAAGCTCTAGGAGCTTGATGGAGGCCATACAGAGCCTTAATAACTTTATAGACTTTGATTGGATGTATAGGATCCTCAAAACCAGGGGGTTGTTTAACATAAACTTCTTCTGTAATTGTGCCATAAATAAAGGCACTTTTGACATCCATTTGGTAAACAGGAAATCCCATATAAGATGCAAAAGCAAGAAATAACCTTATAGCTTCAATTCTTGCTACAGGAGCAAACACTTCATCATAGTCCACTCCATCTTCTTGTTTATATCCTTGTGCAACCAATCGTGCTTTGTTCTTGATGACATTCCCTCTTTCATCTCTCTTAATCCTGAAAACCCATCTTGTACCAATTAATCTCTTTCCATCTGGTAAATCACATAATACCCAAACATTTTGAAGTTTGAATTGTAGAAGTTCTTCTTGCATGGCTTCAACCCAACTCTCCTCAGCTAATGCTTGAGATACCTTCTTAGGTTCTTCTTGAGATAGAAAGCAAGCAAATAGGCACATTTGTTGATCCTTATAATTCACCATGTTTTGTTTATAAACAAAGCTAAGTAAAGCAGTATGTTGCTTAGAGAGACCTTTAGCTTTTGTTCTTGTGATCACTCCTGAAGTGGAAGGTTCAAGGATTTGACTAGCAGGATGATCATTATGAACTCTTAAAGTAGGAGTTGGTGGAACTTCTAGATCATGTTCCAAATTTGTGAGTCAGGATCTTAATGGGAATTTGAGAAAATGCCTTCATCATGAAGCTCATCATCAATGTCTTCTAACTCAGGCATGTTTGGATCATTTAAATCATCAGTATTATAATGATCAGTATTGATCCAATTTGATGTACCGAAGACATTAGAAGTACTTTCAACTGGTTCAGCAGTACTTTGATTCAAAGTACTGTGAGGGTAATCTGTGAATTTAGCCTTTTTCTTTTCTGCTTCATAAGCTCTCCTTTGATCATCTTCATAGGATTTTCCAATGGTTTCTTGAAAAAGCATCCTATTAAGTTCATCTTGAATAGCTTGGTCGTCATCAGATAATATGGAATCTGGTTGAACAGTACTTTTCTCCTTTTCAAGAGTTATTGGTTCTTCATCAGGAACATCTTCAGGTCTAACATTGATTCCATGAACAACGTACTGTGAATCTTCTTCTTTGTGAACAACTTGATTTTCTTCTCTGACAAGAACATAGTTCATAGAAGCAGTCAAAATATCAAGATCAAACTTCCAATCAGGACCTTTACTTTTTTTACTTTCTTGATCTTCAAGAAAATCAACATGAAGACATTCTTGAACCTTTTTGGTAGCCTTGTTATACACTTTAAATCCTTTGCTATTGGTACAGTAACCCAATAAGTATCCTTCGTCTGACTTGCCATCAAATTTCCCCAGAGAATCAATAGTATTCAGAATAGTCAGAGGATAGCCAAAAGGTTTCATAAAACGAATGTTTGGTTTCTTTCCCATAAGCAACTCATAAGGTGTCTTCATCTGAGGTTTAGTGACTGATACTCTATTTAACACATAGCAAGCAGAACTAACAGCTTTAGCCTAAAATTGAATAGGTAATAAAGAATCAACAAGCATTGTTCTTGCTGCTTCTATCAATGTTCTATTCTTCCTTTCTGCAACACCATTCTGCTGTGGAGTTTGAGCAATGCTAAACTCCCTCTTAATTCCTTTCTTGGCACAAAATTCATCCATAAGCTTGTTTTTGAATTCAGTCCCATTATCACATCTAATGGATCTTACTTTGAGTCTCAATTGATTTTCAAGGGCTATTATAAGATCATGAATAGCATCAAAGGTTTCATCTTTAAATCCCAAGAAAAAGACCCAACTAAATCTGCTACAATCATCTGTTATAACTAAGGAGTATTTCTTCTTGTTTAAGCTTTCAACATAAATAGGTCCAAATATATCCATGTGCAACAACTCCAAAGGTTCTCTAATAGTTCTTTCCTCAATCTTTTTGCATGAAGCTTTGTGTTGTTTACCCTTCTTGCAAGCCAAACATGAATGATCATTCTTGTATGTTTTAGAAGGTACACCTCTAACTAAATTGCCTTTAACCAACTTTTTGATATTCTTGAAATTCACATGTCCTAATCTTCTATGCCATAGATGTGCTTCTTCCATTGTTGCCCTTGCCACTAAACATGTTGCTCTTTCAGTAGAGTTGATATTCTTCAAATCTAGGCTGTACACATCATTGGTTCTTGGTGGTGATCATCAACAAACTTGAACTCAGGAGAGAGAATAAGACATTCTGTGTCAGTGAATAAAACAGGATGTTTCTTGTCACAGATCTGTGATACTGACAAAAGATTGAATTTAAGCTCCTTCACACAACGAACATTCTCAAAATCAATGCATCCAGTCTTGATGGTTCCTTTTCCAGTAATTCTCCCTCCATTAGGATCATTCCCAAAAGCAACTCTTCCTCCAAAATACGCCTTAAATCTGACAGAATCTCCTTGTCTCCTGTCATGCTGCCAGAGCAACCACTATCAATAATTATATGATCCTTAAGCTCCTCTTCTGGGTTGCCCTGCATAAAAGATGAAAAGGTTAGTTTCTTTTAGGAACCCAAGCCACTACTGACTTGTGTTCCCCTTGTGAAGTGACATACTTAAATTCTTTGATTATGTAATCTCCACTGTTTTTGAAAGCATGATCAAGAATTATTTTCTTTGATTCCAAAACCTGTGTTGGATTTTCAACAACACTTTCTTTTTCATCCTTACTAGCTGAAAGTACTGTTTGTCCCCCATCAGTACTTTCTTTCTTAACCCATTTAGATTTAACAATGTGTGTTGAGTTCTTTGATCTAGGTACTCTACTTGAGGTGTGATGTGCTCACGGTGTGTACAAGTTTTAAATTTATAAACACGATTACCAGATCTAGAAATAACACATACGAGCAAGTGAACTCGTCCGTTATAGCAAGATTGGGTTGGTAAGTCGGGATCGTTCGCAGGGATTTGTGAGTGAATCTAAGCGTAAGTTTAAAAAGTAAATCTCTAATACTAGCGATAATGATGATAAGATAATTCAAATGATTAAAAACTACACTTGCTTAGACTAGTTAATTACTCATAAGAAAAGCATGATTGTGATAACTTCCTTAACATGTTGGTAATTAGAATTAATTGGTGTTCTAATCTATTGTTTCTACAAGTTAAACCTTCGTCAAGATTTTAGTTTATAAAAACAAGCATTAGGTTTAGACCAATCAATTCAAGATCAATTCAAGGTTCATAAAGTTGAATTAACAACCTTAAACACAAAAATAGTTTCTTGTTTAATCAAATACTCTTAAGAAATGGTCAATACAAAAGGTAACCTCACCATAGACAAGTAGGCTACAATTGATTATAAACTACTAAAACTTTCGACCAATTAGGCATTTACAACCAATCCGATTTGATTAACAAAAAGTATTCTCATTACAATTACACCTTATTTCCTTTGTTAAGTCAAGAATAATTATAGTGAAAAACAATCATTCATAGACAAATGATTATAACTAGTTAAATGATAACAACCCTTTCGGCCAATGATATTATAAGCAACTAGTTAAACTTGACTCAACAAATGTCACTATGAAACTTTAGTCTAATTGGGTTTTAGAATTGACTTGAAATTGAATTAAAACATGTTATCACAATCATAGACTAATCATTAAGTAATTAACATCATCTAAGCAAATGCAAAAGGTTACTAGCCACTCATAGCAAACATGAACATAAACTCAGAATATTGAACATTAGAAATCATAATTAAAGTCTTACAAATGTTTGGAATATGATTACAAATGAGTAGGAAATGATTTCCTAAGTATTGGTGTTGACTTCTTGAAAGTTTGACCTCTGGATGTTGACTTTTTGGATTTCCAATGCTTCCTGAACTTTTATGGACAAATTTATAACTTTGAGACTAGTAGATAACTGTTTGATAGTTACTTAGTTGATGGTAGATGATGGTGTATTTGTTGTATGTTGAAATGAGTTTGCAAAGCCACTATTTATACTACTCCTCAAGCTTAGGATCATTAATGCAACAACTTGGCCTCTAAGGTGAATAGAAGGACCTAGAATACCAGAAAGAATGGCCTAGAATCGGGTAGAATGAAGTTTGCAAAACTTGTACGAACTGGCCAACCGATCGGTTACGGGGCATGGCCGATCGGTTGGATGGAACATCTGGGTCTAACCGGTCGGTTGGATTATAACCGATCGGTTACTCTGGACAATTTCATCTAACCGGTCGGTTGGATTGATGACCGACCGGTTGGAAGGGTTCTGACAGCTAAAACTTGATCTTTCTCTCGGTTCTTCGTTCTTTGTCCAAACTTGATTATTCCTTGTCAACGAACTTTGGAATGATGAAAACTTGGATTCTTCTTTGTGAAATGCTTGAACGAATTGAATCCTGAGTTGGAAATGACAAATCCTTCATTTCCTTCACTTTTTCTTCCTTTTTGGCTACAAATGCTTGCAAACATACTTTGATAAGATTATGTGACAAAAGCATATAAAAATAACCGAAAAACATATGAATAACGCCACTAAAAACATGCACAATTTAAGCGTTATCAAGGTGTAAGGCCTTCTAGATTGATAGTAATTGAACCTCCTTGGTCTTACATTCAAAAAAGTGCTAGTAGTACCTTGATTGGGTGAATTCTTAGTAGTACTTTGAGAGGGTACTGCTTGAGAGACATTTGACTTACCAGTACTTTGAAAAATATCTCTTGAGGGTACTGGTGGTTTTGAAAAAGGTCTTTTCTGGTGAGGGTACATATAGTCTTTTGAGAAATTACTATGGTTAACCCTATTTGAGTGATTCCAAGCTGGTTTATTCTCCCTTGACTTATGGTTGGTAGATGTGGTCTTTGGGAATTGACTTAAATATTCTGAGTGAAAGTCATAGTCCTTAATCAAATGATCAGGACTATAGCATACAAAACATAACCTTTGATCCATATTCCCAAATCCTCTTCCATTAATTCTATGACCAAAACTATCTTGACTTTTTGGTGAATGATTAAAAGGTTTTCTAAAGTTAGCAGTATTTTGAAAAGTTTTTCTTAAAGGTACTGCTGGATGTCCAGTAGTACTTTGAGAAGTTTTTGGAAGTACTGCTTGTTTTGAAAAATCTTTAGGAAATTTTTTTATCATTGTTAACACACCCTGAACCCTTAACACTAATCCTTTTGTTATCATCCTTAGGTTTCTGAACTGTTTCTCTTAATGATTCAGAACCAGATAGACTTGAATTAGATTGACCAGTAAGCTTTTCCTATACTCCAAATTGTCTACTCCAAAACGAGAAACATCTGTCCTAAGTGGTTGAAAGCTACCAGTGGGTGGAGGAACTTCATTATATCCTTTTTCTTTCTTAAATTCTGGAGGTGTTGGACTAATTGATTCCTCATTACTAGATGTGTTTTCTTCTAAGCTAGTGAGTTCTTCATCACTAGTTGAGATTTCCTCTGAATTAATTAGTTCCTTATCACTAGTTGGGATCTCTTCTGAACTGTTATACTCAACATCATAACCTAGGCCAGTTTTAATGTTTGTTGTTCTTTGTTTCTCAACCAAACTAACATGTGAAAGACCAGATTCTTTCCAACTAGCAAGTTTTGCTAACAAATCATCCCTTTCTTTAGTAATCTTTTCAAGTTCAGAAACCTTACATCCTAACTTCCATTCACTCAATTTTTATTGATAGTCTTGTTGCTCATATTTTTCTGCCCAAGCCATTTCATTATTTTCACGAGTGATTATTTTGGCTTCCATCGACTCTAAAGTCAATTGATAGCCAGCTACCTCAGACCTAGCCTTTCTACAATTATCTCTTTTAGTCTCATATTCTTTAAGCAATTTTTGATAAAAAATACTACATTTAGAGCATACCTCAGAGATAGTGGATGAACTTGGTGAAGTAGCTACCATAGCAAACAGAACAGGTTCTTCTTCACTTTCCATGCTCCAATCAAAGCTTCCAAGGCCATCTCTTGATTCCAAAGCAGCAAATCTTGGTTCCTCATCAAAAGCTGTGCTCCAATCAAACTCTTCCAATGCAACCATAGAGTAGGTTACTGGTTCATCATCAAATTCATTACTCCAGTCAACCTCTGATAGATTTTCTTGAGCCACTAAAGCTTGTGATTTTGGTTCAGCAATAGGAACTTCCTTTCTTTCAACCTTGGGTTTTTCAATCATTCTATTTGCTTGATATTTTGGAAACTTGCATTCCCTTGCAAAGTGTCCAAGGTTTTGACAATTGAAGCATTCAATCTTAGATTTGTCAAATGCTTTACCCTGTTTGGCTTTGAAGTCAATACATCTTCCTGTTTTGTTCATGAACTTCTTGATCCTTGCAGTGATCATGGCAACTTGCCATCTTATGTCAATTTCTTCTAGAGCATCCTCTTCAATTTGCAACAAGTCTTCTTGATAAGTAACAGGTAAAGTAGCTTGTTGAGCAAAGAAGAAACATACAACATCATCAGAGTTGGTGTTGTTTGATGGTGATGAAGTGGTAGTAGTCATGGTTGTGCTAATGTGCTGTTAATCACCAACAGTACTTTGAACAGGATAAGCAGTAATTTTAGTGGAAGTACTGCTTCTGTTTTCAGAAGACACAAAGCAATGTTTTGAGAATTCTGATGAGAACTTGAACTTATTTGACCATTCATCTCATGCTCATACACCTTTAAATTATTGTAGAGATCATCAAAGTCCATAGAATCCAAACCATGTTGTCCTCTAATCATAGTAGCAACCACATGCCATGCAGATGGTAAACTTCTTAAGAACTTCAAGTTTGCATCTTCAACAGATGCTTCTGCACCATATAACTCTATCATACTAAGAAGATTTTGGAATCTGTCATAGGCAGCATCAAGACCTTCTCGTTCACCAACAGTGAATGTTTCAAACTGTTGCTTCAATAAATTTCTATGCATCTTCTTGGAAGCATTGTTACCTCCAAATCTTGTCTTAATAGCAGCCCATAGTTGTTTTGAATCCTTAGCATCATGAAACTTTAGTAGGTGACCATCAGGAATTATAGACAGCAATATGTTGAGAGCCTTATCTTGATTTCTTTTTGTAACTGCTGGCAAGGTTGGCTTAGGTGGTTTAGGTTGTCCTGGAATTTCTACAGGTTCTTCAAGAACAACATTACCATTGACAATCACATCCCATAGAGCATGGTCTGTGATAGCAATGTACTACCTCATCTTCATGCTCCAGAGATCATATTCTCCTTTCTTGAAGATAGGAATTCTGATTGAGGTGATGGATGGGATTAGTGCAACTTCAGTCGTCATCTTTTATGATTTGTAGTTAAATCGGTTTTAAGGGTTTCTTCTTAATCAGAGTTTCCACACAAGCTCTGATACCACTTGTTGGATCGATGTATACTCTGACCAAACTGACTATGTAGCTTGTAAAGGTTTAGCAATCTTGAATAACTAAAAAACTACTAATAATGAAACACTGATATAACTCTGTTAAGTATGCGGAATCTACTTCAACAAAGCTAAGAAGAATAACAAAACTTCAATGATTATATTAAAACCAAACTTTGAACCTGCTTATTATCCAGATTCACTAACAACCCTAATCGCTAAATAACTCTCTAATATTGTACGTGTCTATATATCTAATACCACCCTAGGGATCCTTTTATAAGCATAAGGAAAACCCTAGTTGGTTTATAATTCTTGTACGACAAGTAAACTAATTCTAAGTAAACTACTTCTAGAATATTCTAATCTAATAATAACAGTACTTTGACTTTCTTCACACGAGCAGTACTTTGACCTTTATACACAAGCAGTACTTTGTCTTCAACAGTACTTTGACTTTATATCCCAACACTGCCTACTCACGTATCCTGGTGGTATTGTAGGTGTGGTTGTATGTCAAGCTTTAGTTATCTTGTTTAAGTTTCTTAAGTAATCATTCTTAGGGTTGTTAGTGTTTTAGATATAACATAACACCGTTCGGTTCCTCACAATCCAGAAGTATAAGACTCCTCACATGAAGCTCCATACTCTTGTATTATGTTATCAACATAATACCGTTCGGGCCATCATAATTCAAAAGTTAATACTCCTTACGTGAAGCTCCCTACTATTGAGCTATGTTGTTATTAAGTTTAGTTATAACATAACACCGTTCAGGCCATCATAATTCAGAAGTCATGCAATAATCGTTTGAGGAGCCAGGGCACTTTAATTTGTAAACCCAACAAACTCGTCCAACCGGAATATCCACATGATACTCCTCACATGAAGCGCCCTAGTATTGTGTTATGCTTCTAACTTTAAAGTAGGTTCTTATATTTATAAAATACTTTCACTTTATACCCTTATAGTTCCTAGACTTATATACTTATATTATTAATTATCTAAACTTAGAAAATTTAGTCCCTATACTTATATATTTTAGGAAAATGGCAGAAAAGACCCTTGGACTTATAAGTTTTCAAAATTTATCATTATACCCTTTACTTTATAACTTTTGCAAAACTAGTCCTTATTAGTTTATAACTATTTATCTTTTTATCCTAAGGTTATATAACTTTTCAAAAAGGGTCCTTATACTTATAACTTCTAAGAAATGTCAAAAATAGTCCCTAGAATTAATATTTTTAGAAAGTTACCATATATTCCCCTATGCATGGAAAACTTTGCGAAACTAGTCCTAATTCCATGCAAATCATGTTTTTATAAAACAAAAAGGTTTCCTAGATTATGGTTAACTAATATTAGCTTAACTAAGTTACTTAAACTAACTTATAGTTTATAATAAGGGCTTATAGTATAAAATTAGCATGTAGTCTATAATTAGGGTTTTAAAATGAAAATACTTAAAAGAAAATGATCAAGGCTCAAGCAAGGGTTTCTAGGTGATCTAAGGCATCTAATTACTATCCTAGGACTGTAATAAAGCTCATAGAAGCAAAAATAAAGCTTACTTGGTCTAGGGAAAGTTTAACGAGGGGTTTAGGGATTTCTTGGGCAAAAACTAGTTCGACAAGGGTTTGTGGCTTGCTTTGCTCGACTCCTAGACCTACTATAGCTCGTACACCACTACTAGGACCAGAGTATATGTGATAAGAAAGAAGGGAAGGTGTGATTTTGAAATGAGGGGGGGGGGACGAGGGTTTATATAGGGTCGTTTGGAGTAGCGACCAAGAAGCGGGTGGTGTGGTGTCGAGGATGGGGAGGGGTGAGTAAGCTGAGCTAGGGGAGGTCGTAGAGGGTCTAAGGGATGACTAGGAGGAGATAGGGGGCTGCTAGGGGTGGTTTGTGGTGGAGAAGTAGCCGCGGGGTGGTTTTGGTCAAAGATGGTGACAAGTAGGTGATGGAGGTGTGTTCTTGTGTGCTTAGAGGTGCTAAGGTGGTTGGTAATCTACTAGCTAGGTTGCTAGAGGTACTTGAGGTGCTTAGGGTACTTAGTTTTAGGATTAGGGTTAAGTTAGGTTTAGTTTTAACGTAATTTGGTTTAGTGGGAGATTAGGGTTTAACTTAAGGTTTAGTGCCTAGATTAGGGTCCTATGAGTGTTTAGTGACTAATCATAGGTCCTAAGAAGCTTATACTAAGTGGTGGTAGCTTATGGTGAAGTTTTGGTATAGTTTATACCTAATTCTGGGAAGTTATGACCTAGTTATGGTTTTGTGCTTAAGAGACTTGTACCTAAGCTCTAAGGGGTTGTACTAGGGTCTAAGGGTGCTAAGATATCCTATTGTTCCTAAGGTAACTCATACATAAGCCTTCAACACTTTCAAATTAGTTTAGATAAGCAATTAGGGTTTTGTAAACACATAAGCCTGATTAGGGCTTAATTAGGGTTAGATTAAGGTTCATTAGGATATTGTGATATGTTTAGTGTGTTAGGTTGGTAGATTACTTATTGTGGAGTTGTTATGATATTATGCTTGACATACCAGAGGTTTATAGGATGTGTGGGTAGAGATATTTGGCTTGTGTAGATACGTGAGCAAATCTAGAGAATCATGCAGGTAATGAATGCACATAAAAAGCAAAAATTTACCTGTGAAATACCTGACATATGTATTTGTAGTAGAAATTATAGTGATGAGTTTTTGTGGGTTGTTATAGTCTTACCCCCTTGGAGAAAATTTTGTCCCGAGATTTAGTTTAAACGTAGGAGTCGTGAGGAAAAATTTCTGATACCAAGGAAGAGTGGTACGAAACGAAGGAGAGGTTTGTACAAGCGGATTAGGAAATGCTTACACAGGTGCCAGATACTTGGGCTTATTCATTTATATCTCATTACTTACAAATAAAGGCGTCATAATATTTGTAAACAAGAGCTTATAAATTCATAATCCATTTGATTTATAACTTTCTCATAAAAATGAAGGAGCGTCCTAGTTCATTTTAATAGGATAGTCATTATAAATCATCCTTAAGTAGTATCGGCGGAAAATGGAAAGAGTTTACCACACTTAAGGAATTGTGATACGAGAATGTTTTAGAGACAAGTTCCAGCCATGGTGAAGACAAGTTCTAGTCACGGTGGGGACAGGTTCTAGTCACGGTGGAGACAAGTTCTAGTCATGATAGAGACAAGTTCTACAGTCTCCCTGTTTAGCAACTTGTCACATGGTAACATCCCATGTTATGACTAGAGTGATGGACGTCAGAGATCTCATTCTTGTAACTCTTCCAAAGTGAGATTTAATATCATAGTCGAACATAATGAGGATTAAAGTTCGACATGGATATTCTTACAAGTTCTAACTAATTGAATCTTGTGATATGACGAGAAGTACAAGTTCTAACTCTTAGAACATTGTGGGATGAGGTAGGGAGAGAGTTTAGAGTGAGGAAAATAGAGTGAAAAATGACGGACGAATGAAAGGATGGAAGGAAGTGGAAAGATGGATTTTTATAGGAAGGAGTGAAGAGGAAAGAGGGAAGGCAATGGATGAAATAGGAAAGTATGAAAGAGTGGGAGATAACGAAAGGATGGAAGAGTAGGAATAGGTGGAGTGGAAAAAGGATAGGAGTATAGGATTAAACGGTAGAGTGAGGAAGGCGGGAGAGTAAGATTTAAATAGGAGAACGGGAAAAAGGCGGGAGAATAAGGTTTAAATGAGATCTAAACGGTAGAATGAGAAGAAGCGGGAGAATAGATTTAAACGGAAGAGTGAGAGTATAGGATACCTGAAAAGATGGTATTCCTAATGGATTTAAGATTTACTAGATTCCTTCAAAGTTTGTTTTCCCCCTAAGGTTCTTCTAGTTTTCATAACTAGTCCTAAGGTTCTAAAGGTGCTGTATTGATCTTAACTAGTAAGGAAGATCCTATGTTGGGAGAAGGGCTCAGTGATTTCTTGTCTACGGTTTACTAGGAGTATTACTATGCTTAGGTAGGATTTCACGCTCATTCTTTTGATCTATGTTGTCTAGTACTACGAGTATCACTATTACTATATCACTATTCCTAGGTACTTGAATCTGGTTAGGGTAGTATCCATAGTATCCTCTAAGTAGAATTCCTAATCTGTAACATATAAAATGTCAAATCCTAAGAAACTAAGTATGGGTAGACTAAAATCCTCAGATGTCTTATTCCTAGTTGTAACTAGTAACCTCAAATTATAAGTCTGGGTTATCCTAATGGTATATCATTCTTAGGAATTTCTAAATCCTTATATTATACCTTTGAGGATAGTATGTGGGAAATCTTAGTATGGGGTAGGCTACTTATGAAACTAAGTGTAGGTAAACTATAACCTCAAAATAGTTTGTTCCTACAAGGTGAAATTTTGACTAGCATTCTTATCCTATTACTAGACTAGGTACTAAAGGCTTAAGGTAGTTTACTAATCTAATCCTTTATTATTCTTAAGTTTCCTAAATTGTATCTAAAGACTTCTTATGTATAATCTATAACTAATTCTAATGTCTTCGATATTAAGTAAAATTCCTAACTTAGACTAAATTCATCCTATTGTAATAAATATCGCGCATAGGTTTTTCTCTAGTTTGGTTTCTAGTTATTAAGACCTCGGAGATTTCGAATCTTATTTTTCTATTTCCTCAATGATTTCTTAGAGATAGCCTATTTAAAATATCTTATGTCTATTCTTATGTTTATCTAAGGGCATCTTAGAGTTATTTCTAACCTCAAGTATGGGAATCCTAGAGTTATTTCTAACCTCAAGTATGGGAATCCTAGAGTGTAATACGGTTTTCTAAGAGAGAATAAATAATTCAGGAATCATAGTAATTTAGAGGTGTAAAGAGGGAAGATTGGAAGAAAAAAAAGGCTAAGGAAGTAGTGAGGGCTATGGATACTGAATTTGGAAAGAATTCAGATCTCTATGATGTAGAATAGGAATTCTCATCATTAGTATCATATGAAATGATAAGGGAGTGTTTTTAAGGAATTTGGTTTTTAAGAGGTGGAAAAGAGATGAAATTCGAGGGAAGTTGTTATTCATGACATATAATGTCACAAAATAACGGGAGTGGAAGTTACAACTACATAAGGTCATAAATAACTTGTTTTTCAACAAGTGTTGCTATTTATGCCAAATGTCTTGTTATTAGATTTAAGAGGATAGAGATTTTAGGCAGATTGAAATTGGGAATACGGAACAGACTCTATAGAATGACACTTTAGGCTTCCCTATAATGCCTAAAGTTCAAGAATAAGTATTCTTACGAGACGGCTCTCAGTAAGGTTTTGGGTTTGAAATCGAAACCCAAATGAGTTAAGGTTTAAAAGTTTTGAGAATCTATGAATCTAAGTCATCGGGATGATTCATCCTAAGTTCCTAGAGGTTATAGTGGGGTAAGGGTTTAAGGTAGGTTATAACAAGTACCCAACTTGTTATATTTTACGAGATATATCTAAATTCCTAAAGGTTCCTATAAGGTTTGGGATGACCTAGGGTAATCAATAAGAGGCATACCTAATCCTAGGTTAGCTAGGTTATCCTAAATTAAGGGGCACTAGGAAGTGAGAGTAAGAGGTATCTAAGGCATAAATTATGTTATTGACTTCCTATATTACATATCCTATAGGAATTATTCTAAGGCAAAACTCCTAAAGTTATAAAAGGCATACTACTTAGGGATTTCTTTCGAGGTTTTCTTAAATCTAAGGGTTTAGGTTTGTAATGTTTCCTAGATTTGATTGATGACATTCCTCATCATCATCAATCATCTTTTCTAAAGTGCAAATCCTAAAACGGGCAAACGCTATCTTATGGTGGTGTCTCATCTGATTTTTCTGTAATTTAGCTATCTTAAAACGGGATTGTTGTAGGGTGTTTATTAAAATACTATAATTAGGTCGGGTGCCTAGGTTATTATCATGACCTTCTTCTATCTTCTCAATAAGGTCAAGGAATATTTCATCTAAGTTATTTAAAATATCTTATACCTGATTTTCCTGATTTTCTAAAGTTGTCCTAGTGGAATTTTTTCCGACTTCAAATTTCCAAGATGAAGTGGGAGGGTTTACTAAGTAAGTATGGGTGCTAAGTTATAAGGTTGTCTAGGTTCATATCTAGGGATGTAGGCAGGGATAGGTTTCCTAGGTATATATGGTTCTCTAGGAAGAAAGAACCCATGTGGTTCAAATCTTGGGGAGGGAAATGGTGGGTGTAAAATAGTGTTTGGGGGAGTAATAGGTGATGCCTTAGCATAGAATTCTCTTATACGTTTTAAGTGTGGGTCATCTACGAAAGGTGTAAAACCTAAGGGTGACGATGTATCTATACTATTCTTAGGGCTTTCTAGGGAATTGGGAAAAAGATTTTTAAAACTAAGATCCGAATCATTCGGAGAAGGAAGAACATTCTCCGTATGTAATTCGGGTGGGGTAAAGGTAGAGTAATGGGGAGCAGGAATAACTATCTAATAACCTGATAAAATAATATAAGTTAATATATAAGTTAAAGAATACCTATTATGCAGACTTGATGCACATATGGCTCTGGGAAGTAGGCATTGGGGAGTGTGGTGGCACGAATGACTTTCTCGGGTATTGGGAAAAGTAGTTGTAGTTTAGGTTTTGACCTTATTCTCTACAACTGAAGCTCTGATACCAATCTGTAACACCACCATTTTCACAGATCGCAACAGAAATTGGATATGGGGTATTACCTCATGGATCACAGATACAGTAATAGAAAATGACTCGAAAAGAGACATTTTATAAAAATGAGTTATCATTCATTAAAATTATCATATTTTTATAAGATGAGGTCCCGTGAATCTAAGTGTGAGATGTTATGTTTGAATGATAACCAAATAGAAAGTCTTTCAAGTCTCGTGCCACTCCATGCCATAATTTCCACAGAACTCCGTTACCTATGATACATGCTTAAAAAGTCAACACTAGGTGTTGGGTGAGAGTCATAGGTTTAGGTGTTAGTGAATACAAGTTCCTCAGGGTTCAGTTGTTACACCCTTCAAGGAAAATGTAGTATGTGTGATAATTGCAATGCATGTACAATTATCAAGAGTTGGTCTGTTTCACTAAGCTCATGAACCACACGTTAACAGTCCAGATCATGGGGTATGCAGACCAATCCATGATGGGATGGGAATGATAACTTGCCAAAGTTAATCTTTCAGAGGGTTCAAATATAATACTTATTGGTACCCTCCAGTGAGAGGTAGTACCAATGGGAGTTGTTAAACTCCAATAGATCTATCAATTATATTCGCGGTCACTTGTGTAAAATATCACAAGCGATTAGATTCATGAATTTTGTTGTGTAGGGGTGGCAGATAGTTTACTCGTGCAACAAACAAAGAAAAAGACTTAGTTATCTTGTTTAAGTTTCTTATGTAATCATTCTTAGGGTTGTTAGTGTTTTAGATATAACATAACACCGTTCGAGTCATCACAATCCAGAAGTATAAGACTCCTCACATGAAGCTCCCTACTATTGTATTATGTTATCAACATTATACCATTTGGGCCATCATAATTCAGAAGTTAATACTCCTCACGTGAAGCTCCCTACTATTGAGCTATGTTGCTATTAAGTTTCGTTATAACATAACACCGTTTGGGCCATCATAATTCAGAAGTCATGCAATAATCGTTTGAGGAGCCAGGGCACTTTAATTCGTAAACCCAACAAACTCGTCAAAACAGAATATCCACATGATACTCCTCACATGAAGCGCCCTAATATTGTGTTATGCTTCTAACTTTAAAGTAGGTTCTTATATTTATAAAAATACTTTCACTTTATACCCTTATAGTTTATATATTTACAAAATCTACCCTAGACTTATATACTTATATTATTAATTATCAAAACTTAGCAAAATTAGTCCCTATACTTATATATTTTAGGAAAATGGCAGAAATGACCCTTGGACTTATAAGTTTTCAAAATGTATCATTTACACCCTTTACTTTATAACTTTTGCAAAACTAGTCCTTATTAGTTTATAACTATTCATCTTTTTATCCTAAGGTTATATAACTTTGCAAAAAGGGTCCTTATACTTATAACTTCTAAGAAATGTCAAAAATAGTCCCTATACTTAATATTTTTAGAAAGTTATCATATATACCCCTATTCATGGAAAACTTTGCAAAACTAGTCTTAATTCCATGCAAATCATGTTTTATAAAACAAAAAGGTTTCCTAGCTTATGGTTAACTAATATTAGCTTAACTAAGTTACTTAAATTAGCTTATAGCTTATAACAAGGGCTTATAGTATAAAATTAGCATTTAGTCTATAATTAGGATTTTAAAATAAAAAGACTTAAAAGAAAATGAGCAAGGCTCAAGCAAGGGTTCCTAGGTGATCTAAGGCATCTAATATCTATTCTAGGACTGTAATAAAGCTAATAGAAGCAAAAGGGTTTAGGGTTTTCTAGGGCAAAAACTAGTTCGACAAGGGTTTGTGGCTTGCTTTGCTCGACTCCTAGACCAACTATAGATCTTACACCACTACTAGGACCAGAGTATGTGTGATAAGAAAGAAGGGAAGGTGTGATTTTGAAACGAGGGGGGTACGAGGGTTTATATAGGGTTGTTTGGAGTAGCGACCAAGAAACGGGTGGTGTGGTGTCGAGGAGGGGGAGGGTGAGTAATCTGAGCTAGGGGAGGTCGTGGAGGGTCTAAGGGATGACTAGAAGGAGCTAGTAGTAGCTAGGGGGCTGCTAGGGGTGGTTTGTGGTGGAGAAGTAGCCGCGGGGTGGTTTTGGTCAAAGGTGGTGACAAGTAGGTGATGGAGGTGTGTGCTTGGGTGCGTAGAGGTGCTAAGGTGGTGGGTAAGCTGCTAGGTAGGCTGCTAGAGGTGCTTGAGGTACTTAGGGTACTTAGTTTTAGGATTAGGGTTAAGTTAGGTTTAGTTTTAACCTAATTTGGTTTAGTGGGAGATTAGAGTTTAACTTAACGTTTAGTGTCTAGATTAGGGTCCAATGAGTGTTTAGTGACTAATCCTAGGTCCTAAGAAGCTTATACTAAGTGGTCGTAGCTTATGGTGAAGTTTTGAGATAGTTTAGACCTAATTCCGGGAAGTTATGACCTAGTTATGGTTTTGTGCTTAACAGACTTGTACCTAAGCTCTAAGGGGTTGTACTAGGGTCTAAGGGTGCTAAGATATCCTATTTTTCCTAAGGTAACTCATACATAAGCCTTCAACAATTTCAAATTAGTTTAGATAAGCAATTAGGTTTTTGTTGTAACACCCCAACCCGACAAGGGTCTAAAGTGTAACATTAGGGTGTCATTTCAGAACATAAAGCGCAAGCGGAAGACTTAGCTCAATAAATTACAAATCTTGAGACTAAAAGGACTAATAAAACAAATACAACCAAAACCAACTTCTAAAAGAAATGAAATAGTCAAACATAAATCTGAAATAAAATCCAAGAATACTAAGGTAGGGTTGGTCCACTAAAAGCTCTTACTCTCATCACTCAATCCCAGCCTCCAACTTGATACCTGCCGCAGGGAAAAGAAAATGCGGCTGAGCTAAAGAATAAACAAACAATCAAATGAGAACCTGTTAGGATACAATGTCATAAAGAATATGAAGGGTCATATGAGAATAAAAGTCAAAGAATACTACAGAAATGGTAAAAGTGATAATAACGGAAGTTGCTCAAGTACCAAAACAATCAATCAAACATTTCATATCACAAATCATATACCGTCAATTCATAAGTTGTACAAGGAGGGGAGACCTCTCAAGTACCAAATGGAGTAGCTAGCTCGCAGAAGTGAAATGGGGTGCATGGTACGCACAACCAATCACTAATCATTTCAGAACAGAACATTATGCCTAGGATGCATCCATACGCTCCCCTGCAAAACAGATTAGCACATACCCTAGCTCAAGGCTAGCATACATACTCAGATAATGGCCACAGATACAGATAAGGGAAACGCCGTAGATCAATCACACCTCCACAAAAAGTGTCGTTCCATTGGTGCCTCAATGACATGGCCATGTTACCTCCATGGCTAGGGATAGTACCTTGAGCAATGGGTTAATTCAAATGGATCAAAACAAAGGGTCATAACAAGGGGGTCATATCAGATGGATCATAACAAAATGATCATATCAAATGTATCATAACAAAAGGATCATATCAATGGTTCATATCAAGGGTTTCATATCAAAACAACGGATCAAAGTCAAGGAATACGAATCATAAGAAACCTTTACTGATAAGAGGTAGAATATCTGTACTGATACGAAACAAACAATAACAATAGTACAAAGAATCAGAACGCTTACTGAGACAGGGTAGAATATCCGTACCAATACGAAATGCAAATGAAATAATGTCTAAAAGTAAGACTGAATATCCGTACCTTAATGCAAATGAACGAAAAGAAACGAACGAATGAACACAAAGAACAACGTTACGTCTTCTTCAACGAATCTACATAGATTATGGTTCATACAATACTTATTAGTTAATCAGATTACTCGTTTTAGGTTTTCATTCTAATTAGTAAGTTTCCACATTAGTCAACTTAGGGTTTAACCATTTCATTAATATCTATTTAGGTTACAATCATTAATGATTAGGTTTAGGGTTAATAAAAACACGTCAATTAGTATTAAATCACAAAGAACTAAGTTTCTTAACAAATTTCTGATTTTAGTATACTTTTACCTTCACTTAACGAATATTCAAACAATACCAGAAGTCAAACTAAAAATTCACAAAAATTCTCACAGAAGCTTTAATGTCTTAAGAGTCTACTTGAATTTTTCCAGAATTTATTACCAAGTGCAAATACCCTTTCAAAAATTGTTTATTTATACAGGTCCAGAAAATGAACTGCAGAAACACCCTGAAAGTTTGCATTTGGTTAACCCAGTTTGGCACTCCAGAAAAATCCAAAAAAATTTCAAGAAGTCTCACATAACCCAAAAATTACCCCTGTAAATGGAGAGATCCTAAATCCTTATGGTTTGAAAATGAAAAATCAAAACCACCATCTGAATTTCAAACTCGATTACTCAGCTTTGACACTTAATCACATAAAAATAAAAAACATAACCAATACAACTCCAAATCACTCCAAACCAATTGGAGAACTTATTTAAGACCTTAAACTAGGTTGTAGACTCAAGAAACTCAGAAAAACACGTTGGGATCATTAACTTATGACCTTTGTAACACGACCCAGAAATCAGGTCAGCATACTTTGAGACAAAAACACACGACCTTAATCCCCTTAAGCCCTAATCGCCCTTAATTAGTGCCAGGGTTTTATTTTCCAGAATTGTAGGTCATATATTAATGAGTATGTTAGGTCTAATTAGAGCTTGTTTCAGATTTGATTCGTATGGCCACCACAGAAATACTAGTCGACATATACATAACACATATTCATGATTTTATGTAGCCCTATATAATTACGATTCAATAAGTTTCATAACGGATTATATACGTAAGTTTTATGGTTCGATTACATTCAATAACATGTTCTGAATTCCGAAATTATAAAGGGTTTTGTACCTTTGATATGTTATAAACAGAAACGAGGGAATAGGAACCAAATAACAAATTCGACCCACGAATAACTTGTATCACCCTTTTTGATTTCATACCCAACTTTAGCAACCAACGCCTACACGAATTCACCACTTAAGCACCTTCTTCTATGGGTTCTCTTCCAGGAATGAAAGAGAGAATCATTTTTCTTTCCTGTGTGTGCTTTTAGAGATTATACCGTATAATAGTTTTGTGAAGAGATTAGGAAAACGGGTCTTATATTTGGTAAGTGATAATGATGAGGAGCGTACCAATTTATTAGATTATAATGATCCTTTAATTGAGATGAGAGGCCCGTTTATTTTGTCCCTTTTAAATCGGTTAATTGGAATCAATAATAACCGAAAATTAGTTTTTAATTTAGGTAATAATACTATGCATAAATCTTTTTTATTAATAGTTTAAATGTAATTAACTCTTTTATATAATTGTGTATATTATACAAAGGTAAATTCATATCTTGTCATTTTTTTAGGGTTTTACAACTCTTCCCCTCTAACAAGAAAATTTCGTCCGCGAAATTGAAAAGAACCGGATAGAAACATGCCAGATCACGAAGGGAATTGAAAACGATTCAAATGAACGGAAGGTTAGTTTCTCATGACTTGATTCAGAAGGTTCAGAACATTTCAGATTCTTCAATAAAGACCGATCATTTCAGATTAAATCCAACAGATGTGGAACAAATATATAACAGATAACAGATCATCATTAGGAATATAGGCAGATATGATGATAAGGACTAAATTCCGACTTCGATTTATTAGCATAAATAAAAAAAATGAACCAAGGAATTCACGAACCGCCAACCTACTTATTTTAAGGAGAGTCACCAAACTTATGCTCCATTGAACCGCACGCCTAGACTCAGAAACATGATAAGAATGCCCACTAAAAATAAACGAATCAGTGAAGACAAAAATCAAAGATGAAAATCAAAATGTGAAGAAGACAGTCAAAACAGAAGAAAGCGTCAAAGAATAAGGAAGCCTAATGTCTACCCAATCCTCCCAGGTCATAGCCTAAGCTCTACAGGTCGAAAATCTGTCTCTGATACTGATGCGTGGGAATCGCAACAGGCTTTACCTCTCGAGGGATCTCGAGAAGCTTACAACCCCCACCAGGCAGTGTACCTGATCGTTGTAGTATAGTATAGTGACAAGTACCGGGGGATTGATCGTTCAGCTTAGGAATATTGTCGCTAGGATTAGAAAGCCTAAATACTAGTTCTAAGGGTGAGGGATGATTATTTTTGTATTTTTATATTTTTTAGAAAGCAATTAAAATCTCGGATTTGAAGGATTTGGGCGGAATTAGTTGCTATTCAACTAACCCAATACTAAGATGCAATCAAAATAAGACACTAGAAATGAAAATAAACTAATTTATACTAAAGTTGTGAGCAGTAATTGGAGAAAATGTGTTTACTTAGATTTCACTACTCCCTAGATATCTTTTACACGTTAATTACTTGTTATAATTGCATGGATGACGGATCGTATTCCTTAATACCATTCATGGGGTGGCACACATAACTCCCCAATTCTATGAGCTCTTATCTCCTCCTACAGCATGCCCAGCACAACTATAGGGATTGTAAACAGTGGCTCATGCATTAAATACAACCAATAAAGACCTAGTGCGCCTCGGTTCATATTTCTTAAGACGTTCAAGCATGTTACCAAGTGGAGATCTGCCAGTTTTCTTAAGCCTAACATATAAATCACTCATCCAAGACAAGAGTAAACAAGTAATCAACACATAATTAACATCTAGGTTTCATTAGATCTAAGCAAACACAAGATAGATCTAGCCTAGCATGATAGAATTAAGACAAGAACATGATATAGACAACCAACACATAGACATATTGATTGAATTAGAAGAACACTTATCTCAATTACAATGCAAGGTATCAAGGGTTTGGAACCCTTGAAAAACCTGTAAAAGTTGCACCAAAATCGTACTTAGGGTTTCTCCAAAACTTCTCTCTTTTTAATGTGTGAAAATTAGAAAACTATATATAGAAAAATAGGTCTGACGGCGTCAAGACAAACACTGTGACGCTGTCACCTCGCCGCCAAAACTCTTCTCGGACTGCCTAGATCCACTTCTGACGCCGTCAAGACTTAATCACTTCCAGGCCGTCGTGACTCTTTTACTCTTGACGCCCTTCCTACGTGACGCCGTCAAATCTGTTCTGGGTCAACATGGAAATTCATGAAATTTGCTCTTGACGCCGTCAAGGTTTTGCTCTTGACGCCGTCACCTACTGTTCCCAGCATGGAAAATTAAGACTTTGGCGTTTTCTTCACTTTTATGCTCCAAAAAAGTCCAAATTGCTTCCTTTTCCAGATTTCTCTCCCAAAGTACCTAAAATCACAAAAGGAACGATTTAGGGCAATATTTGATCAAATAAATTCGGATTCGGGCTTAAATGACCCCCTAAAAACGGATCATTTTTCGCCTCATCATATACCCTTACACTTGAGATTTGCTTGTCCTCAAGCAAATGCGCTTTTATTCTACTAAAAAAACAAGTTAGGGGTCATTTAACACTAACATAAAAGTAATTACAACAAATAATCGTTCCACTAAAGACTAATAGACAAGCACGGAGGTCATACACTAGCACCTCACAAATAGTGTTTAGATACTCACATCTCTCGGGTGTAATAAAGTGTAAATTACAATATGGAAACGGAAGATATCTCTCACTACCTGTCATAGCAAAATAGATTACCATAGGCTTGGGAAATGATCAAACCTCCACCACATGGCGTAAGCACCTAAGATAAACTATCAAAGAGGTCTTTTAAAGGGTTGTAACGTTAGGTATAGGGATATGAAATACACGGTTTTGTTGGATAAAGGAAGTTTTACTGGTGGCGAGTTAACAATCTTAGTCAATTACATGTACAAAGTGGCTTTGCTAAGCCAAGACTAGACTCGACTTAAGCTAATAAATGAAAAATAACAAAAAATATAAAATGAACATAGAATAAAAAGGGATGGTAGTCCGTATGTTTTTTCTCTTTTTCCTTTTTCTATTTTTTTTTCTTTTTTCTTGATTTTTCGATTTTTTTTTTCTTTTTTTTTTTTTTTTTTTTTTTTTTTTTTTTTTGCATACACTTTTACCCTACCATCCAAAATAATACATCATAGGGAATGAATATTCCCCTTACACTTGAATCTTTACATACTTTACAATCAACTAATCTAATGACTCGAATTAAGAAAATCAAAACACTTGGAGCACTTTTTAAGATTATCGTACATATGGGGGTAATAAATTATGTTCTTCCCCATTACTCCATAAAATAAGTACTTACCCATGAGTCCCAATCGTCCCAAAACAATATGTACAAGGATATGACTCGACTTAGCAACCATGTAATCAATTAGATATTTAACTTAGGGTTTAACAAATAACAATAATGCACTAAAAATGAGCGCATACATGGAAGGCTAAGGCGATTTGGGTGTACATTTAAGTGGGGTGTAACAAATTCTTCCTTTAAGTAAAATGCTTAAAGTTAGAAACGAAAAGATAGGCTCGGAGGGGTGTACTAGGGGTTTCGTGTTCTAAAAATGAGTACAACGCTAAGGGTGTGGGAAAAATTAGTTAACTTAACTAGCCAAGTAATATGACTTAAATGGTCAAGTAATTATGATACGGGTGTAACACAAGGGTGATCCTAATGCCTCTTATCATGTAGTAAATCCTACCACATGAATGCAGTCTCACTAGCGGTCTCGGGATGCATCACTAACGCAAGTTCTAGAATCTAAATGCTACCGGTACACTCATAAGCACTAATAGTAAATGCTTTTCCTATCAAATCTAAAGGCGAACCTCACATATTTGGGTGGAAAATTTTTCTGAATATATGGTTATGTGCTAGTCATACAATCTCCTATCCATGAGACGCTTGCTATGGCTAAAGTTTCACTCCTAAATGTTGTAAAAAATTTTAAATTTGGCGCTAAAATTGCACTAACAAGTATTTCTCATAGTTTTATTACACATCTACCATTAAACAAAACAAACTCAAGCGAAAGTGCATATGTAAGGTATCATCTTTTTACCCTCCCCTTACACTTAAGATGAACATTGTCCTCAATGTTCAAGTAAAGAATGTAAAACTGAAAAAGTAAAGAGAATGAAATCAAATACTCCCCTGATTCGCTCGGTATGGATAATAGGATGGTCAGGTTAAATCTTCCTCCAAGAAAACGAACAATCAAAGCTTCCCTTCCAGAATGTAAATCATCTTCTTGTCATACATAACCTGTAAAACCTGACAAAATAGACAAGACAATCTCGCGTAAAATCGGCGGCATTCTATATAAGTTACTAAATCCTAGAAAACAAGATAAGATATAATGCTTGTGGAATGAAGTTTGCAGATTTCCTGGAGATTATAAAACTTAATAATTCACAAAAACCATAAGACTCCGTTAGAAAAACAAAACCGGTAAAATTTCCAGATTTTTACACCTGACGCCGTCAAGAGTAAACCCCTGACGCCGTCAGAATTGACCTGCAGAAATCCTTATGTTAAGTTTCTGGAAAATTTCTGGAAAAACTTGGTCCTACTTCCTGGAAAATCCTGCAAAACTTCATTATGACTCAATACAAGCATTTGACTCTAACAAATACGAATATACATGTTCGTTTAATATTGTGGAGAATCATGATCGGTTTGTTTCTTAAAAACATATTTGGGGTTTCCCCTTACACTTATCTTTTGCAAAAATACCTTTAGGTGGAGTTAAGACTAGGCCAAAACAACAAAGTAAAGTATTTCCACTATTTAGTTTAGAAACATGATCAACCAACAATAAAAATAAAACATGCATACGGAAGCAAATAACAATCAAACAAATTAAAATCACACAAAACATGGGTTGCCTCCCAAGAAGCGCTTTTCTTTATTTACGAGTCTTGTAGCTAGACTCAAGGTCATGGGTTACTACGTGATTTCATCATTGGTTCCACTCTCTAGGTCGTCTTCTAAACCAGTTTTGTATTCCGGACCTAGTTGCAAGCACTCTTTGTAGAAACCAAGCATCCTATTTCTCACATACTCTACTCCTCTACGTCTATCCTCCTCATTCCTATAATAAGCCGCTTGCTTGTGTTCCTTTTCGAAATTAGAGAGAAGGCGGTATTGCTCAATCTTGTAGGGCATTTGATAAGCAACCTCATCATTCTCTTTCTTGAATCTAACTATCCCTAAAGTTGGATCATAACTCATCCTAGTGGCCTCAACAAATGGTTTGCCAAACACAACATTGGATAATCGACAATCAATAACATTAGCAAGATCCTCCACAATCATAAAGTCGGTGACAAAAGTGAAATTACCAACAAAGACATGTAAACCTTTAACTCTCCCGACAAAGTTATAAACTCCACCGGGGTATTTGGGATCTCTTCTAGGTTCAAGTCTTGTTTTCACTATATCATTATAAACAGTTGAGGACATAATGTTGATTGGAGATTTAAAGTCGATGTAAGCATTGCTAATGTGCCTATATCCAATCATACACGGTATCTTAGCATTCTTAGGATCGCCTCTCTTGATCTTAGGTTCAATTATGGTGAAAGGAGATCGCGGGTTATCAATACGATTATTATAATATGCAATCTCCTCCTTAGTGGGGTATAGATTATAATAGTCATTAAGCTTCGGATCTATTTCCCCCTCTTCAAGTCCCTTAATAACCTTCACAAAGTCATTAGGCCCTAGGTCCTCATTTGAATACAAGGCAGTCACTAGGTCACTAAATGCATGTTCGAGCTCAACCTTGATCAAACTATTAAGCTCTCTAAGTTCCCTAATCTCACTCTCAATTTGTTCACGTAACAAAGCCACTTCACTAGGGGAAAGGGGTGGATTCGCGTTTTCCATAATGGCCAACGGAATAGTCAATGAATTTGATTTACTAACAAAGGCACAAAGAAATAAGATAGACTAAAGAAACCTAAAAATAAAATCTTACTAGAAAGGAATCTTGCAAGTAGACCTAATAAAAAGAAATTCTAACCTAGACAATAACTATTCTCCGGCAACGGCGCCAAAAACTTGATGCGTGGGAATCGCAACATTCTTTACCTCTCGAGGGATCTCGAGAAGCTTACAACCCCCACCAGGCAGTGTACCTGATCGTTGTAGTATAGTATAGTGACAAGTACCGGGGGATTGATCGTTCAGCTTAGGAATATTGTCGCTAGGATTAGAAAGCCTAAATACTAGTTCTAAGGGTGAGGGATGATTATTTTTGTATTTTTATATTTTTTAGAAAGCAATTAAAATCTCGGGTTTGAAGGATTTGGGCGGAATTAGTTGCTATTCAACTAACCCAATACTAAGATGCAATCAAAATAAGACACTAGAAATGAAAATAAACTAATTTATACTAAAGTTGTGAGCAGTAATTGGAGAAAATGTGTTTACTTAGATTTCACTACTCCCTAGACATCTTTTACACGTTAATTACTTGTTATAATTGCATGGATGACGGATCGTATTCCTTAATACCATTCATGGGGTGGCACACATAACTCCCCAATTCTATGAGCTCTTATCTCCTCCTACAGCATGCCCAGCACAACTATAGGGATTGTAAACAGTGGCTCATGCATTAAATACAACCAATAAAGACCTAGTGCGCCTCGGTTCATATTTCTTAAGACGTTCAAGCATGTTACCAAGTGGAGATCTGCCAGTTTTCTTAAGCCTAACATATAAATCACTCATCCAAGACAAGAATAAACAAGTAATCAACACATAATTAACATCTAGGTTTCATTAGATCTAAGCAAACACAAGATAGATCTAGCCTAGCATGATAGAATTAAGACAAGAACATGATATAGACAACCAACACATAGACATATTGATTGAATTAGAAGAACACTTATCTCAATTACAATGCAAGGTATCAAGGGTTTTGAACCCTTGAAAAACCTGTAAAAGTTGCACCAAAATCGTACTTAGGGTTTCTCCAAAACTTCTCTCTTTTTAATGTGTGAAAATTAGAAAACTATATATAGAAAAATAGGTCTGACGGCGTCAAGACAAACACTGTGACGCCATCACCTCGCCGCCAAAACTCTTCTCGGACTGCCTAGATCCACTTCTGACGCCGTCAAGACTTAATCACTTCCTGGCCGTCATGACTCTTTTACTCTTGACGCCCTTCCTACGTGACGCCGTCAAATCTGTTCTGGGTCGTCATGGAAATTCATGAAATTTGCTCTTGACGCCGTCAAGGTTTTGCTCTTGACGCCGTCACCTACTGTTCCCAGCATGGAAAATTAAGACTTTGGCGTTTTCTTCACTTTTATGCTCCAAAAACGTCCGAATTGCTTCCTTTTCTAGATTTCTCTCCCAAAGTACCTAAAATCACAAAAGGAACGATTTAGGGCAATATTTGATCAAATAAATTCGGATTCGGGCTTAAATGACCCCCTAAAAACGGATCATTTTTCGCCTCATCAGATACCATAATTGTAACACCCCAACCCACAAGGGTCTAAAGTGTAACATTATGGTGTCATTTCAAAACATAAAGCGTAAGCGGAAGACTTAGCTTAATAAATTACAAATCTTGAGACTAAAAGGACTAATAAAACAAATACAACCAAAACCAACTTCTAAAAGAAATGAAATAGTCAAACATAAATCTGAAATAAAATCCAAGAATACTAAGGTAGGGTTGGTCCACTAAAAGCTCCTACTCTCATCATTTAATCCCAACCTCCAACTTGATACCTGCCGCAGGGAAAAGAAAATGCGGCTGAGCTAACGCTCAGTGAACAAATATAAACATATGAAAGATAAATGATCATAAACGAATAAACAAACAATCAAATGAGAACCTGTCGAGATACAATGTCATAAAGAATATGAAGGGTCATATGAGAATAAAAGTCAAAGAATACTACAGAAATGGTAAAAGTGATAGTAACGGAAGTTGCTCAAGTACCAAAACAATCAATAAAACATTTCATATCACAAATCATATACCGTCAATTCATAAGTTGTACAAGGAGGGGAGACCTCTCAAGTACCAAATGGAGTAGCTAGCTCACAGAAGTGAAATGGGGTGCATGGCACGTACAACCAATCACTAATCATTTCAGAACAGAACATTATGCCTAGGATGCATCCATACGCTCCCCTGCAAAACAGATTAGCACATACCCTAGCTCAAGGCTAGCATACATACTCAGATAATGGCCACAGATACAGATAAGGGAAACGTCGTAGATCAATCACACATCCACAAAAAGTGTCGTGCCATTGGTGCCTCAATGACATGGCCATGTTACCTCCATGGCTAGGGATAGTACCTTGAGCAATGGGTCAATTCAAATGGATCAAAACAAAGGGTCATAACAAATGGGTCATATCAGATGGATCATAACAAAATGATCATATCAAATGTATCATAACAAAAGGATCATATCAATGGTTCATATCAAGGGTTTCATATCAAAACAACGGATCAAAGTCAAGGAATACGAATCATAAGAAACCTTTACTGATAAGAGGTAGAATATCTGTACCGATACGAAACAAACAATAACAATAGTACATAGAATCAGAACGCTTACTGAGACAGGGTAGAATATTCGTACCAATACGAAATGCAAATGAAATAATGTCTAAAAGTAAGACTGAATATCCGTACCTTAATGCAAATGAACGGAAAGAAACGAATGAATGAACACAAGGAACAACGTTACGTCTTCTTCAACGAATCTACATGGATTATTGTTCATACAATACTTATTAGTTAATCCGATTACTCGTTTTAGGTTTTCATTCTAATTAGTAAGTTTCCACATTAGTCAACTTAGGGTTTAACGATTTCATTAATGTCTATTTAGGTTACAATCATTAATGATTAGGTTTAGGGTTAATAAAAACACGTCAATTAGTATTAAATCACAAAGAACTAAGTTTCTTAACAAATTTCTGATTTTAGTATACTTTTACCTTCACTTAACGAATTTTCAAACAAAACCAGAAGTCAAAATAAAAATTCACAAAAATTCTCACAGAAGCTTTAATGTCTTAAGAGTTTACTTGAATTTTTACAGAATTTATTACCAAGTGTAAATACTCTTTCAAAAATCGTTTATTTATACAGGTCCAGAAAATGAACTGCAGAAACACCCTGAAAGTTTGCATTTGATTAACCCATTTCGGCACTCCAGAAAAATCTACAAAAATTCCAAGAAGTCACACATAACCCAAAAATTACCCCTGTAAATGGAGAGCTCCTAAATCCTTGTGGTTTGAAAATGAAAAATCAAAAACACCATCTGAATTTCAAACTCGATTACTCAGCTTTGACACTTAATCACATAAAAATAAAAAACATGACCAATACAACTTCAAATCACTCCAAACCGATTGGAGAACTTATTTAAGACCTTAAACTAGGTTTTAGACTCAAGAAACTCATAAAAACACGTTGGGATCATTAACTTATGACCTTTGTAATACGACCCAAAAATCAGGTCAGCATACTTTGAGATATAACACATATTCATGATTTTATGTAGCCCTATATAATTACGATTCAATAAGTTTCATAACAGATTATATACGTAAGTTTTATGGTTCGATTACATTCAATAACATGTTCTGAATTCTGAAATTATAAAGGGTTTTGTACCTTTGATTTGTTATAAACAGAAATGAAGGAATAGGAACCAAATAACAAATTCGGCCCACGAATAACTTGTATCACCCTTTTTGATTTCATACCCAACTTCAGCAGCCAACACCTACACGAATTCACCACTTAATCGCCTTCTTCTATGGGTTCTCTTCCAGGAATGAAAGAGATAATCATTTTTCTTTCATGTGTGTGTTTTTAGAGATTATACCGTATAATAGTTTTGTGAAGAGATTTGGAAAACGGGTCTTATATTTGGTGAGTGATAATGATGAGGAGCGTCCAATTTATTAGATTATAATGATCCTTTAATTGTGATGAGAGGCCCGTTTATTTTGTCCCTTTTAAATCGGTTAAATGGAATCAGTAATAACCGAAAATTTGTTTTTAGTTTAGGTAATAATACTATGTATAGATCTCTTTTATTAATAGTTTAAATGTAATTAACTCTTTTATATAATTGTGTATAATATACAGAGGTAAATTCATATCTTGTCAATTTTTTAGGGTTTTACATTTGTAAACACATTGGCCTGATTAGGGCTTAATTAGGCTTAGATTAGGATTCATTAGGGTATTGTGATATGTTTAGTGTGTTAGGTTGGTAGATTACTTATTGTGGAGTTGTTATGATTTTATGCTTGACATACCAGAGGTTTATAGGATGTGTGGGGAGAGATATTTGGCTTGTGTAGATACGTGAGCAAATCTAGAGAGTCGTGCAGGTAATGAATGTACATAAAAAGCAGAAATTCACCTATGAAATACCTGACATATGTATTTGTAGTAGAAATGATAGTGATAAGTTTTTGTGGGTTGTTATAGTCTTGTTGAATGCTTCTTATTCAGCTGCTGATACTTCTGACTTATGGATTATCCAGCCGTTGGTGGCCATATGGATGTCGATCCAATACAACCGATTCTTACAGGTTTGTTGTATTTTGCTTGATATTCTTTCTTTAAGTAACATGTTTTTCTTTTTCTTTTTTCTTTTGGTTATTTATGATGTCTGCACACTCTTATTCGTCTTTTACAATATTTGCAAGTGAAGCAGCTGAGAATGTGATGGACTTTCATGCAGGTGCTGTTCGAAACGTTCGTGTGCCCAATCATTATTCAATAACCGGTCCGTCTAGTAGTCATTCGAGGTCACCTTTTATATCGTCTACCAGGAGAAACTACAGTGTTAGATCTCACCCGCGGGTCACTGGTATGTGGTGAAAGTCAATTCATAAACTATTTTGTAAACAGTTTGTATTGTAGCATCAAATTTAAATGTATTGGGTCGTGATTCACATATATTGGGTCGATCTTTGTTACATGTTATTAGGTCAAATGTATGACCAAAAACATATGTGTGTTACATTTGTTTTTCAGCTTTAATACTAGGAACTAGCCAAAGATGTATAAAAAAGACCCGCGGCAACACGTCGAGGGCCTTTTCCTTGTTTACATCATATTGGCGAGGGCCTTTTCCTTGTTTACATCATATTTTGGACTTTTACCTCAAACTTACTTATTTACATGTAGTTCATATACTTTACTAATTCTATAATATAATTTTTACAACATTTGTATTAAATATATAATTAAAAATATTGAATATAATAATAAAATTGATAAAAGATTTTAAATATGTATATAAAAATATATGTATACCTGTTAAAACTTATATATGCATAAGTATTATATGGTACATCGAACTAAAGCGAACTGGAGCGTACTGAAATGAGCCTACCCCGCTTCTTACCGAATTTTAGGGACTTAGCGAACCGCGTTCCTGTTTCTCGTTTCCGTACCGGAGCGTTCCGCATTCAGTGTGACATTGGTCCTAATTGTTGGTGGCAAGTGTTGTACCGGCAGTGGAACTTTAGGTATGTAGCAGGGTTCAGAAACCAGCTTCCCACAATGTAATGAGGTTCTTGGCCCAAAATATATTGTTACAAAAACCATATAATAAAAAACATTTGCTTCTCACAAAATTTAGTCAAAAGGTACCTATCGCCACATTGCGCGGGTACCGTGCTAGTAAAACATAATAAACGCTAGGCCTACTAATAACACAATGGGCCTAATAAAAGTCTAACAATAATGATATATCACAAATGGGTCACACTTGTCTTGTATCTAACCAAAAACCGTTTGGTTGACGACGGATGAGCCTTCACATTCATATGAATGCTGAAGTCTACTTTGAATTGTTTGGACATAAAGCAATTAAACAGTTCACCATTTGCCAATCTAACCGCGCAATACCAAACAAACCACCTTACGTCTTGTTCTGTTATACAATATATCAAATTATCATGTTCAAATTTAAGATCACTTTACATCAAGCTATAGCTAAATTTATTTGAAGTCTTTTAGATGTGGTATAGGTTACATTTATGATTTATGTTTATAATCTTGAATATAGCCCCGTCGTAATGTGTGGGCAAATAAAACCTTGTTGATTTTATTTAACTAACAAGTACGTCTATTGCTTTACTTTTTAGGGTATTGCTTTACTTTTTAGGGTTTTGCTATGCCAATTAACAAGTTTTGTAAAGGAATATTTTAATTCATTTAATTGAAAATCTTGTTTAAATATAGTAATTTGCAAATTCATTTAATGTGTATTTAATGCATTTTTTGGTTAATTAAGAAAGTTTGTTTTTATTAACTACACATCTACCCAGTAGACATTGGTTAGAAAAATCCTACTTTTTAATATATACTGTATATTTTTATTTTTTATTTATTCATATATATATATATATTTTTTTTGAAACTGACATAAACCATACAGTTCAATTGATTAAGGAACATCTAAACATCTACATGTATAATAAAACATTTCAAGCTACGTAAACTCTGTAAGGGAGAGTACACGTGCCCGTAACAAATAATTGAAGTTGAGGCATTGAATGGGAACCAAGTTCAATGTCCAAAACTGTTAGAAAAGTCCAACTGAAATTGTTTTCGCTAACTTGAACCAAATCAAGATACTCGACAAGAACTGTCGATTCATTTCGTCACCAAGAGCCATGTGTCTTTAAGAAATACTCAAAGGACTTCATACTTAAATATAACTCCAAAAACTATTTTTCAAGTAAAGCAAATACAAAAGACTTCAAGCACTTGAATTCGCATTGGGTGACACTTAGTTGCCTAACTCGTTTTCTTTAGCTTTATCTATTTGACTTATTAGACATAACAATGAACCATTTATAGATATATCTTAATTAGGAAGAAAAAAAGTAATGGTTTCGTTAGTTGGCCTATGAGTTGAGTTATGTTAAGCGCGCATTTAAACTATAAACGTGTCGATTGTGCACAATCACTTATATAGCTTTTTGTTGTATGATCGGTGTATCAGGTTTTTGAGGACCTGATCCATTGACAACAGAAGTTACATCCACTAATGAACCAAAGTGTGATTTATTGATGAACGAAAGTGAGATCTACTAATGAACCAAAGTGAAACCCAATGATGATACAAAAAACAATACAAAAGGACGATACAAAAGGAATATACAAAATGACGATATCAAAGGACGCTACCAATTGACAAACCATAAAGACGAACCGAGGTTCATCACTAGCTGACAAGCTCCACGTCATTCTGAAAATGTCGTTGTAGCCATTGGGCTGTACGGACAAGCCCATTGAGCTCATGCTTAATTCTCGGAATAAGTAAGTATTATAAATAGCCCAATCTCTATTCACAGTTGAGGGGGATTAGATCCTCGGGAGGAATTACTCCGAAACGAACCATCACTTATATATTTCATACTTACTCTATATTTCCATACTTCATTTATATCACCCCTACTTATTCTCAAATCGGAGCTGCGACTAGGACTAAACACCTAAGACGAGACTAACGTGTGTTACTTTCTTATCAAAGCTTAAGACATAGCAGGAGGTACGAAGTTCCTCGATGTTCGGAGTACGTCAATCGATCCAAACATCCTGACCCGAACTTCTCCTCCATATCACAGATGCATATTATTGCATCTACATCATACTTATACTGTATAATGTTAAAGATAAATATATAACCGTATAAAAAATATTTAGAAAAAGAAGTTACGAACTCACTTTCCTTCAAGTCATATAGCCTTGGTAGGCATATCGGCAATATTATAGTATCATTGATAACTTTATTTTGTGCATTTGACAATTTTAGTTTCGTTACTCTATTGTACAATTGAAATCTATGAACCGTCAAGTCAAGCTCATCATCTCCAAGGGAATGTGTTGGGTCTGTTAAAACCCAAACTCCTTAATCTTGAATTTGAACATAAAATATCCTAAGTGTTTGATAACCGAGAATACCAAACAAGTCACTGAACGCACAGTTGTTCAGTAAGTCATCCTCAAGATGCTCAGGGCGAATCTATGAAGAAAGGTTCACCATCCAGTGAGGCGGTTCTCAGTGAATGATACCTGAGCCAAAGAAGAAGATGATGGACTTAGTGAGGGATGACAATAACTCACTGAGTCCCATGACTCCTCACCAACTAAGATCACTGAGTGAACAAAGACTGAAGATAAGAAGACTGAAGTAAAGGCGGGATTAGGCGGGATAAGTTTGAATGGATAAGGGAAAGTCCTTATCATGCAAAGGTCAACTTTCCCTGAATGAGTATAATACCAAGACATGTGTCAACACTGAAGACCAGAAAGTATCTCTGCCCTTTATTGCTTATAGTCATTTGTAACAGGGACAAAATACCTATGTATTTTGTCCAATGTAGGATGATGTAATTTATCTTGTAGTCTTTGTCCATTAGGTATGTGTTAGAATCTACTTGTGTATAAATAGAGAATAAGTGGGAGAGGTAAAGATTACATTTGTGCACTTAATGCTTAGACATTCACAAACCAAATCTTTACTCTCTCCAAAGAACAACACAATCCCTGAGATAGCTCAGCAGGATCTTAGTTGTCACTCAAACTTAGTTTGAGTTTAGTGAGGAGTATACCATACTTGTCATTTCAATCCCAAGTGTTGTTCCGCAAACACTTGGGTATAATTCTTTTGATTAATTTCTAATAAAGAATTAAACGTTGAAAACTTTGTGTCTTATCTTTTACGTTTATTTACTTTTGATAATTAATCAATACTTCGCTACATTATGGAACTTGGTTAGATTAACTTTGTAGTTAACATAACCAAGTAAAAGGGTACAACAAGTGGTATCAGAGCCTCTGATTTGTAAAACTTTTCAAAAACTTTTCAAACAAAAGAGTGCTCAAAGTTTTTAAAATCAAGATCCCACCATGGCTGATAGCGATGTTCCCCAGCTAGTTGATAAAAAAGGAGGTAGCTATTCAGCTGTAGCTCCTAGACTAGAAGCTGGAAAATTTAGCAAGTGGAAAAAGGGTATGCTTTGCTACTTGACTGGTATGGAACCATACTACATCACATGTATCAATGAAGGTCCCTTTGTCCCAATGACTGCTCAAGGTTTGCCCAAACCTGAAGCACAATGGACTTCTGATGAGAGGAGGGTGGTCAATCAGGTCCAACGCCTGAAAAGCATCATTATATCGTGTCTCCCTGACGATACAATGGAATCAGTCATTAACTGTTCTACAGCCAAACAAACCTGGCTTGACTTGGTTCATAGCTTTGAAGGTCCCTCGGATACCAAGGAAAACAGGATCATGGACCTGAAACTTGAGTATAACACTTTCAGGGCCAAAGAATCTGAAAGCCTCTCTCAGACCTATACCCGATACAAAACCTTGCTCAATGAGCTCTCAAATGATGGTGTAGTACTGTCTAAGCATAAAATTAACGTTGGCTTTGTCAACAGTCTCCCTGAGAAATGGTTAAACTTCTCTCAGGGTCTTAGGAATGCTAATCACATTCAGAATCTTGAGCTTCCGCAAATTTATGGGAAGTTTGTCTATAAAGACAACCTAATCGCAAGGCGATACCCTGAAAAGGCTCAAGAAACCAAAAAGGCCCTGACTGTTTCACCTATATCCACTGCCATCTACTCTAATGGTGTTGTGCAGGATTTTCAAGATGATTCTGATGATGAGGTTGATATGAGAACCAGTGAAGAGTACCTCAATGATCTTCAAGTTGAATTTCAAAAAATAGCTCTTTTAGCAAACTCAAAACGTTTTATTAAAAGAACAAGTCAAATTTTCAAAAAGTTAAGGCAAATGAATCCACTGAACGTTTCAACTGTGGCAAAAAGGGTCACTTTGCTAAAGATTGTTTTTCAAAAACAACCTCAGAACCTTCATACAAACCATCTGGTAGTAGTTCTTTTTCAGGAACTAGCAAGTTTCAACAAAAAATGCTTCAGTCCACTCAACATCTTCAAAATGCAAATATTCAAAAGAATTTTGAAGCAAAGTATAGAAAAGCTAAAGCTAAACTTGCTCTCCTTGAGAGAACTCCCTCAATACCCTAGGCTGCACCTTCCAAACCTGCTCAAGGCAAGAACAAGGTACTTGTTGCTGAAGCCTATTGTGGAAAACTAAAGGGGGGTTGAATATTTTACCGCTTTTTAACTTGATTATCCTTTAAAAACTTTACGTTTGTTTAAAGATATAAACACAGCTTTACTTGTTTAATTATTTGAAAAGCTTTATGTGTGAATAACAATTCTAACTACAACTTTACATGTTTAATTCTTTGAAAAGCTTTACGTGTGAATAAAAATTCTAACTAAAGACAATATGTAATAAGCAAAGACAAAGAAAGAAACGATCAAACCACAACACGATAGTTTATCGTGGTTCGGCTACAAGGACTCTTTTTCCTTGCCCTACATCCACGCCCCGAGTTACCAACTCGACAGTTATAAGCACTAATCAACAAGCTCCTTTCCCGGTGGAGAAACCTTTACAATGTCGCTTACACTTTTACCGACATTAAGCTAGATGTCGAGTTCTTTTACAAGGGTACAACCACTCCCATCGTCGCTTACAATTTTACCGACACTAAGCTAGATGTCGAGTTCTTTACCAAGGGTACAACCACTCCCGTTAGTTCTTTTACAAGGGTACAACAACTCCTGACACACAATGTATTTTGAGGCCTAAAATACTAACCGATCACTTCTACACACATGAAACAAATGAAGTATAAACTACCAAAGCTTATACATAACAAAGCTAACAAGTCTTGCAACTTTAGAGTTGAAGCTTGTAACTTCTTGAATGATCTTGTAAAGTCCCTTGCTACATAAGAGGATCACACAAGTCAAATGTTACTGAGTTAGTTGAGAGAGTATATGAAAATATATATCCTAAAGTGATGATTCAAAACAAACAAGTGGCTTGGTATTTATAGCAAAACAAACAGCAGGTCTGGCGGATACGGCGGAACCCTCAGATGGGTTCCGCCCGTGTACCCCCAGGGTTCCGCCAGGCTTGCAGTAGGTTTTGCAATAAATCATTCAAACCAACCAAAGTCACATCAACAACAACTAGTCAAACACATTGAATTCAATTTGGAAAGCTTCCAAAGATGTGTAAGATGTTATGGCAAGTCAAATACACAAGCTTGCCATAAATGTATGATGTGACAAGACACTTTCTAATTAAAGAAATAAAAACAATGTTTTGTTTAAAAGGAAATGTAAACCTTAGTTAAACAAGACTTAAACACTAAAGTGATGATTTACTATTAGCTAAAGTTCATACTTTGTCATTAAGAAAACTTAGTAAAGATCGTAAAATATAAATAACGTTTTTAGGCGATATTTGTATTAACAATCTCCCCCTTTTTGTTGATGACAAAACATAAACTTTATTTATAAGTAAGCCACTAGTTTTAGTGTTAAGTTTTATGAAGTTAGTATTAAAACTTGTTTTTGCTAAGATGATGTGACATGCAAGAGTTAGAAAAAATGAGAACAAGTTTATATATAAATTCTCCCCCTTTTTGTCGAAACAAAAAGAAGAGTAGCGAAGCGGAAGTATGCACTTGCTCCCCCTTGGACGATACTCCCTCTAAATGGAGTGCCAAGAGAGGAGACATGGATTTTGAACCTACAACAAAAAATGTTAGTTGCCGCATAAGACAATTCATGAAAGCATTTCATGTCTAAAACACAACTAAGAGTTGCGAAGCGGAATAATGCAATACTCATGCTCCCCCT
Source organism: Artemisia argyi (assembly GCA_030686995.1). Classification (NCBI taxonomy): domain Eukaryota; kingdom Viridiplantae; phylum Streptophyta; class Magnoliopsida; order Asterales; family Asteraceae; genus Artemisia; species Artemisia argyi. Next base: position 107,234,832 of record CM060708.1, on the reverse strand, counting down.
TGAATATTACTCCCCTAAATGGAGTATCAAGGAAAGAAAACATGGATAATGATCCTACAAAAAGAAAGGTTAGTTTCTAAAACACAAGATATAAGTATGCTACCATAGCGAGGTATAGTTTACTCATTATACCTAAATGGTCAACAAACAATGCAAACCTTGTAGTAGAATGAAATTCATTTCATGTAAAATTTTGACTCTAAAAAAGTCACAGACAAGAAATTAGGACGACATCATCCTACTTCTTAAAAATAAAGAAAAACTAAAAATAAACTAAGAACATAAAATGCTACAAGGAAATCATCATTTTCCTTAATGAGAAACATTTTCCAAAAACAAGGCTAAGGTTGTTTAAGGATGAAAATGTGTGTTGGAGGTTGTAGCGGGCTTTATTTTAAAGGTTGAGAAGGTGACATGGTTTTGGTTTGTTGGTTTAAATGTGAAACATTTTCCAAAAGAAACGGTTTTGTTTCATTTTGGAGACTCTAAAGTTGAGGTGGGTGAGACAAGGATTGTAGATGGTCCAAAATGTGGTTTAGGATAAACCTCATTTCTTCGGATAGCTCGCGAATTTCCGTTCGACACCCTTCACTAATGTGAGTGGTTCTTTCGCAATGTCCGCAATCATGGCGGGGAAAGTTTGGTGGAAGAGAGGTTTGATTTGTTGGTGGTGGATGGTTTGAACTTGAAGGAGCGAATGCGGATGGTTGAGAGGTGTTTTTGGTTCCTTCACTAGATGAGTGTAGTGTTGTTTGTAAAACCATAATATGGTTGATTTGAGAGTCAACCATACGTTTGAAGGCATGAAGGTGGTTTAAATGAGTGTCAATCTCATCATTAAGGTTTGGAGGTTTTTCCCATATGGATGCTTCTATTTTCTTATAAGAAGAAAGTAGAGATTCAAATTGTTGGGAAGGTTCTTGTGGTGATGGTTGTTGTTGTTGTGGTTTTTGTTGTTGTGGTTGTTGGTTTTGAACAAAATGACGGAAGCTTGGTTCTCCGGAAGGATTACCATGAAGGTCTTTGTAAATTGGGTGAAACACAAATGATTGTGAGTGTGTATGACCTTGATCATTTGGAAAAATTGATGGTCTAGCATAACGGTAAGCCAACCGTTCTACCAATGATGGTTGATGGGGTTCATCATCTAATTGCTCACTAGGTTGTTGTTGGGTTTCCATTTGAGCAATGGTGTCAAAGAGTGACAAGGATTGTGGGCTTGATGATTTAGGTGATAGGTCTTCTAATGTTTCCAAATAGGGTAGTGGTGATGTTGGTGGTGTATGGAAAAGTTCCATTGGTGTAAGTGTTGGTGATTGGGGTGATGGAGTTTTTGATGGTTAAGCTTGTTGAGACGGTGATGTTGAATTGCATGAAGGTCTAGTTGGTGGTGGAATAGTGGCTATGTTGGTGTTGCAATGTGGTGGAGAGGGTGTTGGAGTAGCAAGATTAAGCAAATCTTGAATAGTGATCACGTTGGTATTGCAAGGTATTGAGGATGGTGTTGAGGTAGTAAGGTTAAGGAAATCTTGGATAGGTGAAGAAGTGTTAAGTGAAGCATCACTTGAAGATGATGAGCTTGACTTGACGGTTTTGTTGAAGCAACAAGGTTTAACACTAATCCTAGTGGTTTTTGCCAAGGATTTTGATGACTCGGATGAGGTGTTGGATTTAGTCATTTCAAAGGTGTGGTTTTGAGATTTTGAGAGAGGAAATTTTGATGGTGATGTTGTGATTTGAATTGTTGCAAAACTTTCAAATTTATAGGGTGGAAGAGATGTTGAAATGGGTGTTTGGATTTGATGTTCTACCATTCAAAGATTGAGGTTTCAAATGATTTAGAAAATTTTCATGAACATGTCAAATCATTGGATGTCAATCCAATGGAATAAGGTGGAGTGAAAGACCAACATATGCACTCAATGCTTTGTGATCATGGGAAGTGATTTGGTTGAAAATGTTCCAATGGTTTGAAGGATCCTTTAAAAGGGTTCCTTGGGTTAGTTATGTTTGAATTTGAATTTTTGGCGGGAAGTGACTTCCTAATTATTTTAGTGAGTGAGAGTTGTCCTAATATGGTTATTGGAGGTAATGGAATATGTTTGTCACTAAAGATAATGGTTTGACACTTTACAAGTTTTGAACTTAAGAAAAATGACAAAAATTTTCTGTAGGTGACTGGCGGAACCCTCGCGAAACACAGGCGGAACCCTGTTTTGGGTTCTGTCTGGTCCGTTGGGCCATTTCTGGGTTGCCCAGAAATTTCACTAGCGGAACCCATTTGAGGGTGCCGCTAGATCTGCCAGGTCTGAAAAATCAGACAGTCCACTAATTTGACCCGCGAGACGATTTTCAAATTTTTCGAAAACTCTTAAAAATGAAAATTTATTATATGTCTTATTAGGAAATGCAAAAATTTGGCATGTAGACATTCATATCATAGGACTTTGACCGGGGGCTAGCGATTTTCACTAAACTTAGTGAAATTTACCATAAGCATAAAAATTGACAAACACCTCAAATATTGTCATTATGCATAAAAGCTCATACAAAACATAATCCGACAAACGTAATAAAGCATGAACGTGAAAAACAATACAAATCACATAGTTTAACACATACAAGGTTCTAAAACCTTCATAAGCCAAACACTCCTTAATCGCGCATCTCACAACCGGTCTATCTTCTTATTGAGCTTATTTAGGTACCTTCCAAAGCACTTGAAAATTCCTTTGGTTTGCTTGAATTCTTCGGATGCATTGTCAATGACGGGGAGTTCTTGAAGGTAGTCTAAAGGGGGTAACTTAGAGTTAGGAAGTTTATCGTCCTCGCTCATGTCGGATGATGATGATGATGGTGAAGGTGAGCGAGTACGTTTGCCCTTAGCTTTGAAGACTCGTTTATCACTAAGAGGGACGAAGATGTGAGGAACGAAAGAATAGTCAAGGCACATTTCCTTATCGTTAGGAGGAATGGGTGAGATTGCTCTAAAGAGGCGGGTGAGAAGCATTCCATAAGGAAGAGCGGTTGTTCCTACTAAGGGTATGTCGGCCATTCTTTTGGTGAGGTAATAGGCTAAGTTAAACGGTTGACCGGTGGAAATGCTATAGAGCATGTAGCTAAGACATGTGTTGAAATGATCTCTATTTCCTATGGAACTTATAACGTTGACTCTAAGAATTTCTTCCCATTTCTTAAATTGAGGTTTGAGCTCATTGATTTCCATACCAAAAGGGTCCTTATCTACCTCATTACCCGAACGATTCTTCCTAGTTGTTGAGGTTCTAACAAATAGATGCTCACGAATTGCTTCCTTATTCGCAAGAGGAGTGTCGTATGGATGAAAACGCTTGATGGAGTCAAGACTAGAAAGAGGCCACTTATCCGTATAGAGACATGTACCAACATTAGGGACACCAAGAATTGTTGCAAAATCTTTCAAGGATATGATGTTTGGAATTTGATTGGTTTTAAAGGTTAGTGAGAATTCACCATCGTCATCGAAGAAAAGGCTTAAGGTTGCATAGAATTCTAAGATAAACCTAGGGCAAATTTGCTCATCGATGTCTAGAAGACAATCAAAGTTGATTGCGGTAAAGTTTTGGCGAATGGATGTTCCCTCTAGGAAGAATGGATCAATGGTTCTTCCTTCATGAACATAGCGTTTTTCTAGACTCTTAAAGGTTTCAACTTGATCTTTAGTAAGACCTTTGGTCCTATGGTGTTTGGGTAAGTAGTTACGAGTTTCTTTGTGATCGGAGAATGTTGTAGGAGGCATGTTGATTCCTAGAAAACACAAAGTTTAAGTTCAAATTAATGACTTTTATAATGTGAATGTTCTAATGTATGCCTATATGAAAACATTGTAGAGGTGCGGTTATCTTGACTCATTTTGATGCTTAAAGCGTTTTGTAATGCAAGTTTTGTTACATAACAAAAGATAACCCAAACGCTCCTAATTCAATATAGCTTCGTTTGAATGTACCCGAAAACACATATTAGTTATGTATTTCCTTTAGCATTCAAGAGACACTATGCAAGTGATGTTTCAATGACGTTTTTCATTTGTTTTAACAATGTGGTGAAAGATGGTGTTCTAGTGACTTTGAAAAGATAATGAACTTGGAGTGTTTGGTAAATCAAGATAATAACAAAAATAATACAACTCCTAACTAATGAAAATTTTGATTAGTTCACACCTAAGGTTTTTCATGAATCAACAATTTTATGCATAAACCCTATGATTTTAGTTAATGTATGTAGATAAGAGTGATAGATTTTGATTGAAAATGAAATTATGATAAGAATACTTACAAAGTTGATTGGATTGGAAGAGATGTAAGTGAGAGCCCTAATTTTCGTGTGGTAAGGTGTTTGTGAGTGAGGAATGGCTGTTGGTAAGTTTGAGTTGTGAGTAAAGAGGTGTTTGGTTTTGAAATTAAAAATAAAACATGCTGCAGATTTGGCGGACCAGGCGAAACCAAAGGGAGGGTTCCGCCCGTATGGTCTAAGGGTTCCGTGGATACTGCAGGGAAAGATTCAAAAGGAATTGTCTTGATTTTTGTGGTTTTATCCTAATGTTCAAAACTAAGGTTTTATGAGTCTTTGACTAAGCCTAGGGATGATGAATGCTTCTTATTCAAGAGATTTTGTGAAAACGTTGACAGAATGGTTAACGTATAAGACTTTCTTAGTTAAGATGTTCCTCAATGAACATTTTTACCAAGGCGATGATGATGGATCACCATATGTCAATTAAGAACATAATGGATTGAATTGTCGCTGAAGTCGATGCTTCCTTTGTTGAAGGGATAACAATGTTGATAAAATGAATTCCGTTGTTGACACGAATTTGCTTGTTCAAGCGGAGCTTGTTGATGTGCTTCTCCATTTGATACTAATTAGAGAACCTTAAGCATTTTGGAGAATCATTGGGTAAGTAAGTATAAAAGTGCAAGTACCACTTGGGCTTTTCTTGTCAACTTATTACCGACATAATTCCATTTGGCATACACTATGGTTTCTATTCCCGTTCTTTTGGGATACCATAATCCTAGTTGTGTAGTACCTTATGATGAATCCAAACAAGATCTTTCGAGAGAGTTGTTTTAGGATCTTCTCTAAAAAGAACGAGCACATAGACAAGCACTAAACATAATGTTGGAGTTATTTGTTGTAAGAACAAGTATACTTCCAAACATTTCTCTATGTTTAGTTTTACCTACGGATTAACTAATCTCATTCTTGATAAGTCATAAAGGACTTAATCATTGTGAACATGTGAATATCTAGGAATGTCTTTAAGTGATTATCCCTTGCTTTTGGAGCTTGCTTAAAAAATCTTTCATTAATTTCTATTTTGAAAGATCCATTTTATTTTAATGATTGCTTTACTCTAATGTCCAAAAACACATTTTATCAAATTTGTTTTAATCACAACTATGACTTATGAATCAAATTTTTATGACCTTGTCAATATTGCTTGACTCAATGTTTGACACAAGACGAAAGGATGTTGTTTTTCAATTTTAATAGTTCATCTTTCTTGTTATTCATCTTGACTTATTTGTCTTATAAATGTTGGACTTTCGACTAAGTCATCATCTACCAAAGATGATATCTTAGAAGGAGGTGGTCTTTCATCGAATGTTAAATTCAATGACTCCTTGACTCTTTGGGTTTATTTACTTAAAACACTATGAGTGTAAATGTCCAAGAGATGCAACATCATAAGACTATGGGTCAAATTTGATGTGCAAATCCTAGATGTTTATAAATCATTTTCTCCCAATCATCCTAATGAATTTAAATGATTTATTTATCTTTGTGTGTCTTATATGAAACTTTTTAACAAAAGAATGGTTGAATTTAAGACACAATTGAAAATGTAAGGTATAGTGTCAAAAGACGTTGTACTACAAGATCTATGAAATGTTGTGGTTTTGCTAGATTTTTAAGTATCACAAAAGTGTTGGTTGTCTCATCACTTAGGAGATTCTTAGTTAGCTCACTTGTAGACAAGTATTAAGTAAGACTCACTCAAGAGTTACTCGTGTCTTTTCCCGAAGGTTAAAAGAAGTAAAACACCTTATATCTCCTACTAAAAGTAGTGTCTAAATCCTTTAATCACAAAGGATCTAATCCTTATTGTTACTTACACAACATAACCATCTTAGAGTAAAAACTACTAGTATCACCCATGACAGAACTTAATACTAATCAACATGAAACACTGAAAGGTAAGTTGAAGAGACGTGTACCTTTTAAGCTCCATAGATTAGCCATCAAGAAGATAATCATTAAGCAAATAATCTTGACTCGTAGAAAAGCTAAACTCAAATACTTATGAATCCAAGGAGGTTAGACAAACACATAAAAATATTTGAACATGATATCTTTGTCCTTTTATCATGAGCCCCTACTAGAGATAGAATCACTCCTACAATTCTCTCCTAGGTTTCACAAACACAACTTGCTTTGTTTTACTTGTTGATGGTTCATTAGAGTTAAATCCTAATCCGGTTTTATCTCTAAATGACTTTTGACTCTTCAAACAACATTCAAGAGCTTTTGAACTTTCTTCAAATTTAGCAAGCATTTTTCCTTTTTCATTTTGTCTTTGCATTTCATGTTTGTAATCTAGACATAATTTGCATTCTAAATCAATTTCAACATGACTCTCAAGTCTGGACATCTTATCTTCTAACATGATTTCATTTTCAAAATTATTCACACAAGATTTTGAAGGTTCATTGTTAAAGATAGTTTTTAGGTCCATGTTGCATAAAAGTTTAGACTTATTTTCTAGTTTAGAAAACTTTAGGATAAATGTTTCAAAGCAAAAGTGTTTGGTTTCAAAATGTACCTTGCTTGATGTTTCATCTAGTAGAGAATCACAAGCCGGATGGTTGACTTCATCTTCATCCGTGTTATTCCATGAATCGTAAGCAAGTCCACTAAGAGCACGACATGAGTAATCATCTTCACTTACACCTTCATTTAAAACATTTAAACTAGTAGCACATGTATTTATCTCAACTAAATGTCTATCTATTAATTTTTCAAAGACTTCTAATTCATATGTGAGATCAAGTTGATCATCTTTGACTTGACATATTTCTTGATGAAAGTTTAACATATTTTTCCAAATATCATTAGCCGTTTGACAAAAATACACTCTTTCATATTCGGTACTTGATAAAGCTTTATAAATCATTATCTTAGCTTTAGTATTTTTATCAAGTTTAGGATAGTCATCTTGGTTTTCAAAATTTGTTTTCGTTGGTTTGAAATCACCAATAGAAATAATATGCCAAAGATCTTGATCAATTGATTTCACATAGTTTTCAAATTTACTGTTCCATTCAAGGAAGTTTTCTTTTTCAAATAGCGGTGGGTTTTGAATAGGTTGCCCTTCTTTGAGATTTTCAAAATCCATGGATCGATCCAAGTTTTAAAATACACTATATTTTAAAGATCTTGAGTAACGTAGCTCCTGATGCCAATTGTGGAAAACTAGAAGGGGGGTTGAATGCTTTTTAACTTGATTATCCTTTAAAAACTTTACGTTTTGTTTAAAGATATAAACACAACTTTACTTGTTTAATTATTTGAAAAGCTTTATGTGTGAATAACAATTCTAACTACAACTTTACATGTTTAATTCTTTGAAAAGCTTTACGTGTGAATAACAATTCTAACTAAAGACAATATGTATTAAGCAAAGACAAAGAAAGAAACGATCAAACCACAACACGATAGTTTATCGTGGTTCGGCTACAAGGACTCTTTTTCCTTGCCCTACATCCACGCCCCGAGTTACCAACTCGACAGTTATAAGCACTAATCAACAAGCTCCTTTCCCGGTGGAGAAACCTTTACAATGTCGCTTACACTTTTACCGACATTAAGCTAGATGTCGAGTTCTTTTACAAGGGTACAACCACTCCCATCGTCGCTTACAATTTTACCGACACTAAGCTAGATGTCAAGTTCTTTACCAAGGGTACAACCATTCCCGTTAGTTCTTTTACAAGGGTACAACAACTCCTGACACACAATGTATTTTGAGGCCTAAAATACTAACCGATCACTTCTACACACATGATACAAATGAAGTATAAACTACCAAAGCTTATACATAACAAAGCTAACAAGTCTTGCAAATTTAGAGTTGAAGCTTGTAACTTCTTCAATGATCTTGTAAAGTCCCTTGCTACATAAGAGGATCACACAAGTCAAATGATACTGAGTTAGTTGAGAGAGTATATGAAAATATATATCCTAAAGTGATGATTCAAAACAAACAAGTGGCTTGGTATTTATAGGAAAACAAACAGCAGGTCTGGCGGATACGGCGGAACCCTCAGATGGGTTCCGCCCGTGTACCCCCAGGGTTCCGCCAGGCTTGCAGTAGGTTTTGCAATAAATCATTCAAACCAACCAAAGTCACATCAACAACAACTAGTCAAACACATTGAATTCAATTTGGAAAGCTTCCAAAGATGTGTAAGATGTTATGGCAAGTCAAATACACAAGCTTGCCATAAATGTATGATGTGACAAGACACTTTCTAATTAAAGAAATAAAAACAATGTTTTGTTTAAAAGGAAATGTAAACCTTAGTTAAACAAGACTTAAACACTAAAGTGATGATTTACTATTAGCTAAAGTTCATACTTTGTCATTAACAACACTTAGCAAAGATCGTAAAATATAAGTAATGTTTTTAGGCGATATTTGTATTAACACCTATGATTGGGACAAGGAAGATGTCTCCTCTGATGAAGAAGTAAGGGTCAGTGCACTGATGGCACTTTCAGATGACAACAAGCTGGCTGTTGGAAAAAGCCATGCTAGAAATGGAGAATGGGTCAACATCACCATGAAAAAGGTAAACATTTTGTTATCTATGGATGATGATGCTGATTGGCAATCCTACTTAAACTACTTAAATGTAGATCTTAAGTTCGTTGAAGAGCACAGACAAAATCTGTTTTCAAAATTCAATAAGTTAATTTTTGAGTTAAACAAGTGTAGAGATGAATTACTGGTTTTAAAACAAGCAAAGCTTGAGGCTGTTACACTTCAAATTCAAAACACTGAACTAGTAAAACAAAATCAAGCTCTTCAGGATGAACTTAAGAAAGAAAAGGCTGTGATATATAAGTGGACTCAGAAAAACCCTAGAGTTTTTGACTCAGTGAGTCTCACACCAAGTAATAAGAAAGCTATTATTGGTGAAGATCAAAACGCTGAGTCCGCAAGTGAGAATCATGGTGAAAAGGCATTTCTGCCTTCAGCCATATCCTTTAACAAGAAAATGGCACCAAAACCCAGTGACTGGATTGAAAGAGTCAACCCAGATAGCAAACTACCAAACTTTAACACTGGTAAAATATTGGAACCTGAAAGTCAGGCCATCAAAAATATGCTTGGTGTCACTGATGAGTCTAGTCTCCCTGAGTCCATTAATGAGTCTGAACCTATATCACAGAATCCACTCCCACCACTGAAAGTTCTTCAGGGAGCTGAACCTAGCTCTGAGCTAACACCCTTGGTGTATACTCAACACTCTCCAAGAGAGAAGGCTGGTTTAGGAAGAATTATCTTGAAAAGACCACTCACTAAAGTATCAACTCCAAATGATGACTCCACAACCTCAGTCTCAAATGAGGCTATCACTAACAGCCCTGACTCCAAATTTGATCAGTTGGCTGAACTTGTTAGGAAGTTGAGTGAAAAGATTGAATCATCTGGGAAGAAAACTCAACCTTTGGAAAAGGAAATTAACCCAGGTTCCTCAAGTTCCACCAAATCTAAGGCCACATCTAAACCAAAAATGAGATGTGAATTGTGTAGTTATACCACACATACCACTGATGACTGTTATAGAATCCTTTTTTGCATGATATGTAAAAAGGATGATCACAGAACCTCTGATCATTTATCTTACACAGTCTCATCAAGTGTTGTATCCTATCACAATGGTCAGTCTCATAACTATGCCTCAGGCTCCAAACAGATAAGGCAGAAAGCTAAACCATTCACACCTTGCACTCACTGTGGATTCAATGATCATCTCCCTGATGATTGTTTGATGTATCCATGTTGTGATATCTGTAGAGATCCTACTCATGATAGTTCAGGACATGAACAAGTCATTCAGTCCAGAAGAGGAATCACCAAGCCAACCCAACAAACTACCCCTTCTCCTAGATGCAAAATCTGTGGAAGCAACATTCACACCACCACTGATCATGGATCAATCTCTCAGTTCAAAAAGGCCATTAAAGCCAAACCTACCAGAAATTGGGTTCACAAGAAAAACTAACTCAGTTTACATTTGTGCAGAGACATGCCAGAGATCCTGTTTGGCATCTTGATAGTGGATGTTCAAGAAGCATGAGTGGCGTAAAGGAATATCTGCACAAATATGTAGAAGAACCAGGACCAAAGGTGGTATTTGCTGATTATTCATCTTGTCTCACTGAAGGTTATGGTTCAGTAAACTATAGTGGAATAGTTTTTACTAGAATTGCTTATGTTAATGGTCTTAAATATAACTTGATCAGTGTCAGTCAACTATGTGATGCAAAATATATAGTTCACTTTGATGATAAGCAAGGTACTATCTTCAATGCAAACAAAGAAGTTGTTCTTATTGTATCAAGAAGGCAGGATGTCTATGTTTTAGATATGTCCTCACTCACTCAGAATGGAACATGCCTTTTTGCTAAAGCCACTGAAACTCTCAATTGGCTTTGGCATAAAAGACTTTCCTATCTGAACTTCAAAATCATAAACAACCTAGCCAAACAAAAAAAAAGTCCTTGGCTTACCATCCCTTGTGTTCTCAAAAGATAAACCCTGCCCTGCCTGTGAAAAAGGTAAACACCACAGGGCATCTTTTAAAACCAAACAAAATTCCTCCATCACCAACTGCCTGCACCTACTTCACATGGATCTTTTTTAACCCATCAGTCCAATGTCAATCCACCATGAGAAGTACACTCTGGTCATCGTGGATGAATATTCAAGATACACTTGGGTATATTTTTTGACCAAAAAGAGTCAAGCTGCTGAAACAATCATGTCCTTCATCAGGAAGATTGAAAACCAGAATGACATCAGGGTCAAACAAATCAGGACTGATAATGGAACTGAATTAAAAAACAATGACCTTGAATGTTTCTGTGATGAGAAGGGTATATCTCAAAACTTTTCCTCTCTTTACACCCTAGAACAAAATGGAGTTGCTAAAAGAAAGAACAGAACCCTCATTGAGGCTGCTAGAAGAATGCTTAATGGATCTGCTCTCTTTAAACATTTTTGGACTGAGGCAATAAGAACAACCTGTTTTACATAAAACAGGTCCATCATTGTGAAGAGACATAGCAAAACTCCCTATGAGTTATTTAAAGGAAGAATTCCTGACATCAGCTATTTCCATGTGTTTGGATGTCTTGTGTTTATCCATAATCATAAGGATCATCTTGGAAAGTTTGATGCAAAAGCTGATGATGGGTACTTTCTAGGGTATTCCCTTGTCTCAAAAGCCTTCAGGGTATTCAACACAAGGAGACAACAGACTGAGGAAACCTTCCATGTCACATTTGATGAGAGTACTAAAGCTGTCAGATTTTCAAATTCCTCAGTAGAAGAAATTGGTATTGATTACTCATCAAGATATCCTCCTAATAAGTATCACCCTGAGAGTAATCTCTCCACACAATACCAAGCTGATGCAGATGTCTCATATTACATCAACCACACAACCTACCTCAACCCACCATCAGTGAGTTCATAGAAACTCAACAAGTCTCCAATGAGACTACCACCACTGAACCAATTGTTCAGAATACCACAACTCAAGCTGATCACACTAAGGCAACTGAAAATCTCAATCTTGAGGAATCTCAGGCTCCTGTATTAGACCCCACTCCATCTATACATCAGGCTTCTACAAGTTCCTATTCCTATCCAAGACCTCAGGATAGCTGGACTAAGTCCAAATTAATAGAACTTGTTAACATCATTGGTGAGCCCACTGAAGGCATGCTTACAAAGAGCATAGCTGCCAAACTCAAGGCGGCCTCAGCCAATGTATGTCTCAATGTTGATTTTCTCTCAGAAATAAAGCCTAAAATGTTAAAGAAGCTTTTAAATATGAGAGTTGGGTTCAGGCCATAAGAGATGAGCTAGAACAGTTTGATAGAAATGATGTCATGACCTTAGTTGAATGTCCTCAGGGTGTGTTTATCATTGGAATGAAATGGGTCTTCAAAATTAAGACTGATGAGTTTGGAACAGTAATAAAAAACAAGGCAAGACTTGTTGCTAAAGGATATAATCAACAAGAAGGTATTGACTATAAGGAAACCTTTGCACCAGTGGCTAGAATGGAAGCCATCAGGATCTTTCTTGCATATGCAACATACATGAACTTTAAAGTATACCAAATGGATGTAAAAAGTGCACTCCTAAATGGTAACATTAAAGAAGATGTATATGTGCAACAACCTCCTAGCTTTGAAAGTAGTGAGTTTCCCAACCATGTCTACAAGCTAAACAAAGCCGTCTATTGACTAAAACAAGCTCCCAGGGTATGGTATGAAACCCTTTCAGCCTTCCTAATCCAAAACAAGTTTGTCTGAGGTAAAATTGACAATACATTGTTCACCTATAGGACAAAAGAGGATGTGATTTTAGTCCAAGTGTATGTGGATGACATCATATTTGGCTCAACAAGCTACAAACTTTGTAATCAGTTTGAAAAACTGATGACAAAGAAGTTTTAAATGAGTATGATGGGTGAACTCACTTACTTTCTTGGACAACAAATCAAACAAACTGAGAAAGGCATTTCCATCAGTCAAGAAAAGTACACTAGGAACCTACTCAAAAAGTATGACCTCAGTGACTGTGCCTCAGTGAAAACACCAATGGTACCTCCTAAAAGTCTAGGACCTGACCTTGCTGGAAAATCAGTTAATCCTACTCTTTTTAGAGGCATGATTGGGTAACTGATGTATCTTCTTGCCTCAAGGCCTGATATTCAATTCTCAATCTGTTTGTGTGCAAGATATCAGTCTGACCCAAAAGAATCTCATCTCACTGCTGTCAAAAGGATTCTGAGATATCTTAAAGGCACTTCCAGTCTTGGACTTTATTATCCCAAATGTTCAGGGTTTGATCTTAAAGGATACTCAGACTCTGATTATGCAGGATGCAATATGGACAGAAAAAGTACTTCAGGCTCCTGCCAATTTCTTGGAGGAAAGTTAGTCTGTTAGAGTGCTAAAAAGCAACAATCTGTTGCAATGTCCTCAGCAGAAGCTGAATATGTTGTTGCTGCTGCAGGATGTTGTGCAAATGTGTTGTGGATGAAAAGTCAGCTTAGTGACTATGGTATTCATTACAAAATGGTACCCATCTTTTGTGATAACACAAGTGCAATAGCCATTTCAAACAACCCTGTGCTACATCAAAGAACAAAACACATTGATATCAGATATCATTTTATCAGGGATCACATCATGAAAGGTGATATTGAATTACACTTCATCCCCACTGAGTATCAGTTAGCTGATATCTTCACAAAACCCTTGGATGAACCTACTTTCACCAGACTGAAAGCTTAACTAGGCATGTTAGATATTGATAATCAGGTCACTGATTAAGATATCCTACCATGGTGTATATTCCTTATCCTATCTCTGATAATCAACCTTCCTCAGTGAACCCCTTCAAAAAAAACAACAAAGTCACATGGAGTTTTCTCATATTGTGAAAGACTCACTGAACTGAGATACTCACACTGAATGAACTCTCATTCAAGGGGGGCTCATAAAATTTACTGATACAATTCACTGCATAACTAAATGCTCTAAGTATCTAGTTAGTAAATGTCCTAGGTTGGTAACTGAATTTTCTATTGAATATAGGAATATATGTCTCTGCCTCACTGGCATCCACACCTTGGCAATGGGCGAGAAAAAACCCACAACCCGCGGGTACCCGCAATAAATGGGTGGGTAAATGCGTCAATTTTCACCCACGGGTGGGTTGTGGGTGAAAATCTTTTCCCATCAGTGGGTGGCGGGTGGGTGACGGGTGAGGCATACCCATCGCGGGTAAACCCATGAAACCCATTTTAAATACCCACGGGTATACCCGTCAAAATACCCGTAGGTGTACCTATAAACCCATGTTAAAATTAATAATACTAATTAAAATATTTATTATGTTGCAGGTATACATTTAACAGTTACTACCAAGTCTAAAAAAAACACATTAACCTAAAAGTTTGTTTGAGTTTCAAAACTAAAAAGAGAGTATGAAATATCAAATAATCAAAGTTGTATTTGGAAAATTGATTGGTGTCTTATTACGCAATTTCGTAGTTAGTTTTCATATCATCGTTTTGTAATTTTGTTGCATAACACTAACCCATGGGCAACAAATACCTACGGGCAAAGGCATGGGTAGAAATTTGTACCCATTGGTGGGTGACGGGTGGGTGATGGGTGAGAAAAAAACTACATGGGCGGGTGACGGGTTAGAGGTACCCGTGCCCATTACCCACGGGTGCCATCCCTACGGCCCCACTTACATAACAACATCCCACTAGGCATTAAATGCCTTCCCTCACAAATAATATCTCATGATATTTTTGTGACATCATGCCTGCAAAAGTGCATCTTGTGCAGGCCCCTTGCACTGTTAACCTCGACAGTTGCAAAAAACTTGGGAAAGTGGAGTGGTGGCATTAAATGCGGATCCCAAAGTAGTTATTCATTTTGGTTTTCAAAATCCCTAACCAATGGTATTCCTCACCCTCTATAAATACCTCCTTCAAAATACACAAAACACACACACAAAATTTTCTTAAAGAAACTCTGCAAAAATTTCACCTTTGCAAAGCTGTGTGTAATCTTTTATAACAAAAAAAAGGCTTTTTCAAATCATTATTTATTGGTTAAGTAGACTTGTAACAAGAAATCCTTCCTGCTTGCAATCTCCTTGATAACAATATCATTCATTTCACGAAGAGAAAACGAGTTGGACTCAACTTGTGGATCATCTGGTGAGTGATATTCTGCCATTAAAGTTTTTAAAATATTTTTACCTAAAAATGGCAGATGACCAAGGAGTTGAGCTTGCACCTCAATGGGCAAAATCATTTCTAGCTGATGTACAATTCAAAACCAATAATGTTGTAGGCAATTTTAACTATCCTAAAAATGTTCCTGCCCACAAGGAAATCATAAAGTTTTTGTATAACTGCCCCTTGAAAACTGCTTCACCTCCACACCCTACTTTCAGTACCAAAACTTCCTCAGGGAGTTTTGGGGTACTGCTCAGGCCTATGACCCGACACCCTCCACTGATGAGAACGAACTCAGGCCCCTCAAGGAATTTCTCATCAGTTTCTCTGTTTTAAATGGAAACTATGTTGCACACCCTGACCCAAATGATGTTAAAACAGGGTTAGAAAAAATTGCTTTGGATCCAAAATATTTGGACAAGACCCCTGTCACCAAGAGCTCCTTTCTCATAGCTTGGAAGATCCTGTTCACTTTTGTGATTCAGGTTCTCGGTGGGAACCATTCATCCACTGAGCAGATTAACTCTGTTCAGATGATGATGGCTCACTGCCTGATGAAAGGGGTCACTCTCGACATTGGAGAGATCATTTATGGTGATCTTGTAACCAAGCTACTGAATAAGACTAGGCTACACTATGTGTCATATCCTAGGTTTATTTCATGTGCTCTTTAAAGGTTACTAGGTTGTGACTACACTCAGGACGTTCATTTATGTTCTTTACCAGCCGTCCTGAGTCCTTCAAATTTTTCAAAGGACCCATCCTCAGTCTCCAACATAGAATTGACGGCCCATATGGTTGCCAAAAACAACCGGAGGGACTCAGTGTACCCACCTTCCCCTCCTAAGAGGACAGGGAAGTCTCAGACTGTGCCAAAGACCAAACCAAAGGCACAGGGCCCTGGGGCTTCAGGGACACAGGCTTCTAAGCCAAAAAGAAGACCCAAGTCTGATACAACCACCCATGACCAGGCTCCACCACCCTCAGGGACAACGAAGGGCACTGACAAATCACAGTCAGGGTCCTTGGTCCACACGACTATTCCTAAAGATCCAGAGGGAAACATACAACCCGCTGGTAAGGGAGCGCCTTCCACCTTTCCCGCTAACGTCTCTGGTACATCACAACCAGGGTTTCAGGGAGTGGCGGCCCCTAAATCTTCGACAGGCCAGCACCAACCTGTTGGAATGGGGGGGGGCCTCAACATTTCACTGATTCCTAATGATGCCACTGAAGAATACCCGTCAGTGTCTGAAGGAGTCATAGGGGACAAAGACTCAGAGGGATTGAAACCACCCGCTGATATGGAACCTACACCCCCTCACGGAGTTGCCCATATATCACAAACCGACTCTAGTCACCAAACAGACAAAACCCAGTCTGTTGGATTAAAGGGGTCAAGGAGTGACCACAACCAAGGTGAGTCTTCTTTTGAAGAGGAGCCGGCTAACCTGTTATTGCAGATTGATTCAATGTCTACCTTTTAGGCTGTTCTTGATTCAGATGATGACGATAGTAAAGTCAGTGATGAAGAGTTCTATGAAGTTGGTGATGATATGGGGACTGATGCAACAGCAACTGAACAGTCTCTTCAGTCTCCCTTTGATCCTCAAGAAGAAAATGAACCAGAGTCTTCCTCTCCTGCAAAACTGGCTAAGTATGATGATTCCAAGCCCCTCACTGAAAGAAAGCTGATGAAATTTTTGAAGAAGGCTTGCAAAGTCATCTACAATGACATCACTGAAGATGTGTTTGACATGCACACTGAGCAGGCTGTTCACTACTTCAACCTTAAAGACTCAGTTGAAGCCTTTCATGATAACACCTTGGAACAGCAGGCTGATGTTGCATTCTCACTGACAACTCTTACTGGTCACCTCAACAAGTTCAATGACTCGCTCAGCCAAATCACCAAGAGCGTTTCCACCATTCAAGAGTCTGTCAAAGATGACCTAGAGCTCAACAGGAAAATACTTCAGGCTGCTCAGACCTACCAGCAGAACTCTGCTCAATTCACTGAGCTGGTAGATATGCTGAAGTCTGCCAATCTTCAGTGTCTTCAATCTTCAGTGACTTCCATCTGTTCATCACTCAGTCTCATGGAGAAAAACTTGGTTTCTTGGGCTAAGTCTTCCAACTCCTTGGCCTGGAATCTTGGGCCAAGGATGTCTGCCATTGAATCATCTCAGGCTTCCCTGGATGCCAAAGTATCTACCACTCAAAAGGATATTGATGACATCAAGAACATGCTCTCTGAACATTACCAGGCTTTCAAGGGTCCTTCAGTGGTGCCACCAACTCTTGCTCTCACTGATGCTGCGGCAATAGTTGAGGGGGAGAGATCCACTGAAGTTCCACCTACTAGAGTCCCTGAAACTTCCACCAGTCAACCTTCCTCTCAGGCCGAGGGGGAGCGCATAGTTGAAGCCACTCCAATCTCCTCTTTTCAGTTTCCTGATACAACCACTCAACCAATAAACCAGGCGGATAAGGGCAAAGGCATTCTTACTGTTGTGTCTGAACCTACAACAACACTGGTAGCTGCCTATTTAGTCATTAGACTAGACCCTGATGCACCTGTCAGGGTTCCTTTTCAGATGAATGGAGTTACATATCTGATGACTAAGGATGAAATCCAAGCTCACATGGATAAAGTGGAAAGATTGAAGAAAGTAGCCTTGGAGGAACAAGCAAGCAAGGCTACTCTCATTGAGGTGGTTAATGAGGAAGCCACAACTATTGGGTTGAAGCCTCAGGACCTTGCACATAGAGAAGGTGGTGAAAAGTTTAAACAGTCTCAGGATGCTGCCCTGATGGCTCTAAAAGAAAAGAGGGATGCTTGACTGAAGAAAGCTGTTGCAGTTAGGCAACAAAACATTGAAAACTACACCTAGATCATGACACAGAAACTGAACCCTAAAACTATCACTAATGTCAAGATTCACCAGAACTCCAAACCAGCTGTTCTCAGTGTCTACAGAGGTCAGGACAAACGACACTTTGAAGTTCATGATCCTTTCAGATATGCTGACTTTGGGATCACTGAGCTAGATGAGCTAGGTCCGATTACTGCAAAGAAGAACAATGTCGTTGTCAAGAACCTACTGAAATCCCTCAGAATCAGGTATGATCTCCTGGCCAAAAAGCATGAGGAACTTGGCATTCCATCACTGCTCCCAGCATCAGTACCTGCCATTCAGGCTCCTCATGCTCAGTCTTCTAAGAGAAAAAGAAAGAAGATAGAGACTAAACCTGAAGTCAGTGCTCCGGGCCTAAACTGCAACAGAGCCCTCGCTGAAGGAGTTACATTTGTGAACAACTTGGTCATTGAGCAACCTGAGAGAGGTCTCTTCTTCACAGATGAGTATGGAGATCCAGCTTTCCAAAGATGGGCTGATATTGATCTGTCAAGAATCAAGGCAATGACAGGATACTTCTTTATGGCCAATCCCATCAAGAATGAGGCTAATGCAAGGTTCTGTCATGACCTGAAGATCAAAATCAAAGAGCATCCTGACAAACACTTACTGAGTTCAAAAAGAGCCAAACTTGAAGCCATGGGTCTAAAGTTCTGAAGCCTGAGCAAGTCTGCAACAACAACTATCTTTTATTTACTTTGTCTTGTTTAGGATTGTAATAACTATGAATAATATTGATGTTTTCTTTAACATTCAGTGTCCTAAACAATATTTAGTAATTCAGTTTGTAGAGATAATACCTTTGCTATCTCTCACTGAACCTTGAAACACTCAGGCTATTTGTATATCGAAATAGGGGGAGACTGTTGGGTCTGTTAAAACCCAAACTCCTTAATCTAGGATTTGAACATAAAATACCCTAAGTGTTTGATAACCGAGAACACCAAACAAGTCACTGGACACATAGTTGTTCAGTGAGTCATCCTCAAGATGCTCAGGGCGAATCTATAAAGAAAGGTTCACCATTCAGTGAGACGGTTCTCAGTGAATGATACCTGAGCCAAAGAAGAAGATGATGGACTCAGTGAGGGATGACAATAACTCACTGAGTCTCATGACTCCTCACCAACTAAGATCACTGAGTGAACAAAGACTGAAGATAAGAAGACTGAAGTAAAGGCGGGATTAGGCGGGATTAGGCGGGATAAGTTTGAATGGATAAGGGAAGGTCCTTATCATGCAAAGGTCAACTTTCCCTAAATGAGTATAATACCAAGACATGTGTCAACACTGAAGACCAGAAAGCATCTTTGCCCTCTACTGCTTATAGTCATTTGTAACAGGGACAAAATACCTATGTATTTTGTCCAATGTAGGATGATGTAATTTGTCTTGTAGTCTTTGTCCATTAGGTATGTGTTAGAATCTACTTGTGTATAAATAGAGAATAAGTGGGAGAGGTAAAGATTACGTTTGTGCACTTAATGCTTAGACATTTCAAACCAAATCTTTACTCTCTCCAAAGAACAACACAATCCCTGAGATAGCTCAGCAGGATCTTAGTTGTCACTCAAACTTAGTTTGAGTTTAGTGAGGAGTATACCATACTTGTCATTTCAATCCCAAGTGTTGTTCCGCAAACACTTGGGCATAATTCTTTTGATTAATTTCTAATAAAGAATTAAACGTTGAAAACCTTGTGTCTTATCTTTTACGTTTATTTACTTTTGATAATTAATCAATACTTCGCTACATCATGGAACTTGGTTAGATTAACTTTGTAGTTAACCATAACCAAGTAAAAGGGTCCAACAGAATTGTAGATAACACTCTTTTCACTAAAAGGAAAGACCCAAGTCTCATCATTGTTCAAATATATATCGATGACATTATATTTGGATCGACTTGTCAAGAAATGTGTGATGAATTTGCCAAAATCATGCATGATGAGTTTGAGATGAGTATGATGGGCGAACTAAACTTCTTCCTAGGATTACAAATAAAACAATTAGAAGATGGAATATTCTTTAACCAATCTAAGTACATTAAGGAAATGCTTAAGAAATTTGGTCTAGAAGACTCAAAACCCATGAAAACTCCTATGTCTACGGAAGTGAAACTCACAAAAGATGAAGAAGGTGAGTCCGTAGATAACACTAAGTATAGAGGAATGATATGTAGTTTACTATACTTAACAGCAAGTAGACCCGATATCATGTTTAGTGTTTGCCTTTGTGCCCACTTTCAAGGATCCCAAAACCTCTCACCTAGAAGCGGTTAAGCGTATCTTCCAAAACATTAAAGGCACTATACACTTAGGATTGTGGTATCCTAAGGGGTCCGGCATAGAAACCATTGTCTATGCGGATTCGGATCATGCGGGAGACTACGTGGATCGAAAGAGCACTAGCGGTATTTGCACATTTATGGGATGTTGCCTAACATCTTGGTTCTCCAAGAAGCAAACCGCTCTTGCTATTTCTACCACCGAAGCCGAATATGTAAGCGCTGGAAAGGCATGTCAACAAGCACTATGGATGAAACAAGCTCTCGTAGACTATGGCGTTAGGTTAGAAAATGTTCCTATTATGTGCGATAATAAAGGTGCTATAGATTTAAGTAAAAATCCGGTTCAACACTCTAGGACTAAACATATAGAAATACGCCACCACTTCCTTAGGGATAATGTACAAAATGGAAACATATCTATAGAAAAGGTTGCATCAGAAGATAACATTGCAGATATATTCACTAAACCCCTTAAGCGTGAACTATTTAACCACTTGCGTTTAGAATTAGGAATGATGGAACAAATTGATTAAATTTTATTGCATTTACACTACTTATTCATTGCATAAAATTTATTTTTCTTCCACCTCTTCATATCTGAGTCTAGGAATCTATTTTGCACAAAATTAAAGATTGGGAAATCACATTTTACTGCATAAACATTCTTATAAACCCAATCAATTTTTCTTTAAAACTATTCTCACATCTAGGAAACACATGAAAGCCATTTTTTTTGCATTGTTAAATAATGCTAAAAACATTTTATAAAATCATGCATAAAATCTCACATGAATTGTCAAAATATATAATCTAATATATACCATTGACATTCATGAATTGAGCAAAAATCGAATCAAGGAGATTTTGGATTGTTTCTTAGGAAGTTTTCTTATTTGCATTTAGGAGTCGAAACAATCACAACTCCACATTTGTTGCATATAGGCACACACTAGGACAAAGTCACAAACAATATTGTCATTTTTATTTCATCACTAGTTTCTCACTCACTAGTTGCCTTTGCCCTTGCTTTAAGATAGTTCCACTAGGAAGAATTGGTTGCCCTTGCCTTTACTTGCTCCCACTAGGTAAAATTGATTGCTTGATTGTTCTATTACTTAAGTGTTTTTGCATGCATGCTAAATTGCCTCAAAGAGTTGAACTTGCTTGAAACCAAACCCAAAAACACAACCTTTCTGCAATTTTCTGCCAAAAAACCCATTTCTGGCAATCTGGAAACCACCAGATGGGCGGCCCCCTTAATTATTAAGGGGATCGGCCTCCAATTACGGGGACTGGCCATCTGATGGTCGGGCTTACAGAATCTTTTCTGCTTTTTAGCCCATTTTATCCTACACTTCCCAAAATTCACAAACATATTTTGTCCTAGTCTCCCAAACAAACATTATCCATCCATAATGACACAATCTCCCACTATAAATACCCCATTCTTCAAAATCTCCACTCATCTCATCATGACTTCTCCAAACAAACCAAAACCAAAAGCCTCAAGGCTAGCAAGGATGACGGAAAAACCCGTTTGGCGAAGAAAAAGCCCTCGAAACAAATCCATCATAACCAATGAAGTTGGTAATCAATCAGCACCTCCAACTACTTACTTCCCAAACTTCACTCCAAATCTACAAGGACATTCCTTTGATCCACTTTAAAAACCATACAACATTGGCCAAATATCCACCTTCATACCAAACTACACATCTCAATCCCAATCCATCAACAATGATCGCTATAAGTTTGGTCAACCATCAAACTACACTTCCAACAATCTCAATTCCAACTACACAACCCCAATTCATCCACATCAACCAAGTGATCTCCTTGCTATGCATCTTGCACAACGCAACAAAGGGCAACCTCCATCATCACCCTATGCAAATTGCTTACCCCACTCTCTCAACTTGTATCAAGTTACAAACCACACTCATTTTTGCCCTTGTTGCATCTTCCTCCAAAAACAAATCCTCTACTTGAGTGAAGATATATCTTGGATCGAGTATCTTCTCACTCGTCCTCATCCAATACCGCCCTTGACACGATACAATATCGTGAGATCCACCTCTTCCGCTCCATACCCTACTCCATATCCCTCTCCATCAAACAACTAAGCTTTATGCTTATGCTCCCCTCAACCAAATAAAATACTCAACCATGGGTTGCAAACAAGTCCAAGAGCTCTCTTTGGCAATTTAGGACTATTTTATTCCTTTTAGTTTATTGTTTTATAATCAATATGCTTCTAGCATATTGAATGTTGTAATGATATTCATTTTAATGATCATCTTATATGATTGAATGAAGTAGCCATTCATGTTTTATTTTTCTTGCTTTGCATATATATATATATATATATATATATATATATATATATATATATATATATATATATATATATATATAGGGTAGAGATCCAGTAAGAAGTAAATTAAAATAAGAAGTGGTAAGAAGTGACCAAAACCACGCATTTGAGATGCAACGACTTGCATTAGATGCATTTCTATTCATATAGATGCAACATCTTGAGTTTCGAAAGTTAATTTGATGTATAGATGGTGCAAATTGATTTTTATGATTTTGGCATGTGCAGAGGAACAAAAAATAAGAGAAATCATGAAATGCGTCTAATATACGTATATGCATCTGATTAAAAGCTGGAAAACACACTATGGTGCGTTATAATGCATCTAAGATTATAGGGATGCATCTAATTTAGGTCGGTGCATCTCGGATTTGTCGTTATAGTTCTTCTTATTCCTTCTTATTTTAATTAATCTTCTTATTTGATCCTAACTCTTTCTCTCTCTCTCTCTCTCTCTCTCTCTCTCTATATATATATATATATATATATATATATATAT
Source organism: Artemisia argyi (assembly GCA_030686995.1). Lineage (NCBI taxonomy): Eukaryota > Viridiplantae > Streptophyta > Magnoliopsida > Asterales > Asteraceae > Artemisia > Artemisia argyi. Next base: position 107,211,642 of record CM060708.1, on the reverse strand, counting down.
ATATATATATATATATATATATATATATATATATATATATATATATATATATATATGTCTTGTTCTCTTCATATATATTTTTTTTGTAGCCAAGCATTCCATAGCTCGTTTCCTTGATGCTCTCGAATGAGGGGGAGCTCTCTACCCGTCTAACTTCTTTTATGAAGTTATACGGCATAATCTTTTTTTATTATTATTATTCTACAAAAAGGGGGAGAAGTGAATATAAACTCTAAATACTTGTCTAAAAATTAATTTTTAGACTTAATGAGTTTAAGGTTTTGTAATCATCAAAAAGGGGAGATTGTTGACATAAATAATGCCTAAAAACATTGTTAACATTCATCGACATCTCTATGTTTTGATAATCACAAAACGTAAACCCATTGAACTAAAAATTATGACGTAAACAAGTATTTAGCGATAAATATTTCACTTTACATCCAAATCACTTAAGGTATGAATAAACAAAGTGTTTATTGCATTCTTTGATCAAAGGAACATTTTCTTAATCACTAGATATTTGTAAAATGTCACAAAACATCTTATATCTTTTATAAAACATTTTTGGAATTAAAAGAATATGTGTAATTCATTATAAATATATGAATTCAAATTTTCAACCAAAAATGGCAAAAATGATCTAGAAAAACCTTCCCCACAAAAGGACAAAAATGTCCAACGTTCTGGAAGGGGCGCCCCCCTTAATTCACTAGGCGGCCTCCTTAATTTTAAGGGGACCGACCCCTCAATTAAGGGGACCGGCACGCTCCAGAATAGTATTTTCTTTGGCTATAAATACTGGTTTATTTCACAGATTTTTCTCACCTTTTGCACCCTAAAACTTTATGATCTAAATCTCTATTTCTATTACCTAAAATCCTTTGATCATATATACATAAATCTTTGTTTCAAAGTGATCCAAGCCTCAACCTTTCAAGTCCAAGAGAAGAATACTTCAATCTACCAAGACAAGAAGTATTACAACTTGTTGTGACCTCCACATCCAAGTTGTTAGAGCATAATTCAATATATCTATTTCTTTGTGTAACTAGTTGTGAATATTTGATAGAAGATAGATTAGCAAGGTGTGTAGATAGAGAAATTATGAATTAAGATAGGTTCGAAGAAGAAGTAGTGTAAAACAAGTAGATAGGTGTGAAGAAGAAGTAGTGAAGATCAAGTAAATAGGTGTGAAGAAGTAGTGGTGTGATTAAGTAGTGACTAGGTGTGAAGAAGTTGTGTAGAAGGTGTGAATAAGGTGTGACTAAGTTGTGGTGTGAAAATTGGTGTGTAAGGTTTTCTCCGCCACAAGGGATCTTGTTGACATAGTGAAGAAAACTCTCGAGTTAGGTGCTCGGGGAGTGGAGTAGGGCAAGGAAGGTGTCGTTGTAGCCGAACCACTATAAATCTCTTGTCTCGCGGTTTGATCTTTCCATCTCTCACATATCTCATTACTTACATTATTATAGCTTTAGTATTTAATTATAGTTGTTTATATTGTGCAAGACTTGAATTCACATAATATCGAATTTATATTTTTGAAAGTGAACAAAACGCGTAAACAAAGTTTTCATAACAAATTAAAAAGACGTAAAACTATTAAACCTCCCCTTCTAGTTTTCCGCAAGAAAGATAGAATGGAGATCGACACAACATGCATGTCTTTCAACAGGTTTCATACGATTTCTTAGGGTTTGGTCTAGATCGATACAACCATGGTTCGCATCTTTACGAATTTTAGGTGATGTTTTACATTATTTTTATATGACTATAATTCGCACATACCTATCTGTTTAGACAATTCATTGTAAGCTTTATGTGTCATATGAAACATGTTTGTATGATTAACAATAGATCAGAACGAAATGAAAGCGAAGCACGGATTGATACGTTACCATGATGATCGGATGGAAGAAAATGAGGCCTCACAAGACCAGAACCCACGACCACATCAAACCCTTGTCGACTCATTTAGTCACGATCGACACTACTACTTTTCATCAGCTATCGTACCACCTTCTTCCATGCACAACTATTACTAGTCGTAACATAAACTGCGACCCGAACGAATCCGATCACGACCAAGGTTAACATGAACCAAACCTTAACCCAACTGCGAACCACAAATTGAACCGAACTCAGACCGAATACAAACCAAAGCAAAACTTCGCGTGAACTTATTCATGCGATCACATGGAGATCATACAACTTTGTTTACGGTTCAGTTTTAGAATTTATAAAAGAAACATGATGTTACTGAGGGCATGGCTTCTTGACCAATTGGTATTGATGAAGGTTTATTTTCTCTTTTGTTTTCTTTTTGCACATGCTATATATCTGTGTTTTTCATATATGGTTGTCGAGTAATGTGGCTAAAATCATGGGTCTGTTTTCGTTTTATAAAAGGTTACTGAGATAAGTTTGATTTTTGTCCAAAACGTGTGATACAAAAAAAAGTATGTCACGGGTTAATTGGGTTTAATATAAGGTAGTCATAAATGAGATATCTTTATACATATTTTTACAAAAAAATAGACAACGATTTGTAATTAGGCTAGTAAATCATATCTTTACAAATAAAGTAATACGTGTGTGATCGGTTCGAAAATTAAGGTGATTGAGGATGGGTGATTGACAATTTATATGGGAGTGATTTAAGGTGATTAGTGCTTTACTTGGCTTGGCAAAGTTATCATATAATCAACTATAATGTGTGTTGGCATAAATATTATGATATTTAATCTAAACATCCTCTTCATGTTTTGATGATGACAAAGATGTAAGCTACAACACATAACGTAAAGTGCTTAAGTTACTTGTGATCACAAATCATCTATTCATTCACACGTCAACATCTCTCGACATCTCAACGTCTCAAGTATGCTTCAACAATCACTTAAGGTATGAATAAACAAATGCCTAATGCTTTCTATATGATCAAAGGAACATTTTATTAATCACTAGAATTTTTATAAAATGTCACAAATGTTTTATATCTTTTACAAAATCATTTTTGGTAATTAAGAAATATGTTTAATTCACTATAAATATATAAATTCAAATTTTCAACTAAAAATGGCAAAATTGTTTCAGAAAAACTTTCCCCACAAAAAGAAAAAGCTGAGTAACGGTTATGTGGGGAGGCCCCCTTAATTATAAAGGCGGTCCCCTTAATTATTAAGGAGATTGGCCCCTAATTAAGGGGACCGGCCACGCTCCTCAGCTGCTCAGCTTTACCTATAAATACTGGATCATTTCTGAACTTTTTCCCAAGCTTTTGCACTCCAAACTTTCTGTTTTAATCCTTCCTACATATCTTTCTAAATCCTTTGATCATATAATCACAAAGCTTTGTTTTCAAGTGATTCAAGCTTAATTCCTCAAAGTGCAAAAGAAGAATCCTCCCTATCATAAAGCCAAAGAAGTATTAGAGTTCAGTTAGTGTTGATGTGAAGTTGTGAGTTATGTATGTATATGTAATAAGTAGATCAAGATGATCTTACTTAGTAGTGAGTCAATAGGTGAGTAAGAAGAGGTGTGAAGAAGTAGTAGTGTGAAGAAGTCAAGTAGTTGTGAATAAGTAGGTGTGTGAATAAGTAGTGGAGTAGAGAAGAAGTCGTGAAGTAGTGAAGAAGTCGTGAAGTCGTGAAGAAGTCGTGAAGTTGTGAAGAAGTCGTGAAGTCGTGTAGAAGTTGTGTAGTGATCGAAGTCATGAGATTGGTTCTAGCTACGATTAGAACTCAACATTTAGCTTTGTGTCGTTAAATTGGTGTAAGCAAAAGAGTGTACGGTTTTCTCCGCCTAAAGGGAGCTTGTTGAGTAGTGTTGTGAACTCTCGAGTAGGTGACTCGGGGAGTGAAGGCTCTCAACAACCAAGTGTTGACATCGCTGAATAAGGACGCTAGGAACACAAGTAGCGGAACCCAAACCAAGGACCCCTCAACATCCAAACATGTCCACTTTGTCAATGTCGTCACTATTAAGCCAATCGATAAGGATGGGGAAGAGAATGATAGGGATAGGACTAAAGTTGAAAATGAACCTAAGAATGAAATTAAGGAAGTTGAGGAGGATAAGGAAAAAGAAGTAGAGGATGTAGAAGACTACTTTGATAGGTTACCAACTAAGGAAGAACGTGCATACCATAGGGATTTATTCGATGACCCCGAGACACCATATTTCCTAGGATCACCAATAATCAAAGCATGCAATCCATCTAATATCAACATACCATGCAACATTGGGCATGTGCATGTATGGAAAGCTTACATCGATCTTAAATCTCCCATAAACATTATGACTAGGATCCATTACAACTGGATAATGAAAAAGCAACTTGGACCTAGGATATTTCCTAACATATGTAGGATAAATAACTTTGTGGGAAGAGTTAAAGGATTGCATGTTTTAGTAGGGAACTTCACATATGTTACCGATTTCGTGATTGTAGAAGATATTCATCCGGTAATAGATAATTGCTTAGCTTAAGTAGTGTTTGGGAAGCCGTTTGTTAAAGTCTCTAAAATGAATTATGACCCATCTATAAGGATAGTTAGGTTCAAGGAGGAGACCGATGAGATAGCCTACCAAATGCCTTATAAGATAGAGCAATACTGACTTCTATGGACCTTGAGAAGGAGCATAAGCAAGCAGTCTACTATAGGAACGATGAGGATAGACGTAGAGGAGTAGACCACGTAATGAAGAAAATACTTGGTTTCTACAAAGAATGCTTGCAACTAGGTCCGGAATACAAAACCAAACCAGAGGATGACCTAGATAATGTGACCAACGATGGAGTCACGTAATAGGGCGTCACTTTGAGTCTAGCTACAAGACTCGTTAATAAAGAAAAGCGCTTCTTGGGAGGCAACCCAAGCTTTGTTTGTTTGTTTGTTTGTTTTTGTTTTTATTTTCTTCCGTATGTATGCTTTGTTTATATTGTTTATTGTTCATGTATCAAACATTTTGTGAAAATGCTTTATTTTTTTTTAACTTCGTATTGATTACATATAAAGGTATTTTACAAAAGATAAGTGTAAGGGAAATCTAAATTTATTTTTAAGAACGGATTGAACATGAACGATAACAATGAGATATAAACATGCATATTAGTATTTGTTTGAGTCAAATGCTTGTATCGAGTCATAATGAGTGTTTTGCAGGATTCCAGGAATTAGAGCACAGGTTTTTCTAGAAAATTTTCCGGAAACAAAATATAAGAACTCTGTCAGATCAATTCTGACGCTGTCAGGTGTCATTTTCTAGAAATTTTTTGCAGGTTTTGTTTTACTGCCGGAATTGTAAAGTTTCGTAAAATTTGTACTTTATAAACTCCAGGAATCTGCAAACATTCATTCCACAAGCATTATATCTTTATTTGCTTTCTAGGATTTAATTTTATGTAGATTTACCATCGATTTTACCATCGATGTACATGGATAATCAAGCTTTTGGCGCTGCTTTAATCTTGGAGTTTTCGCATTTTCTTGGAGGAGGATTTAACCATGTTACTACATCGTCCACACCAAACGAATTAGGGGAGTATTTGTTTCATTCTTTCATTTTCTTTACTTTTACATTTTTTAATTGAATATTGGGGACAATGTTCAGCTTAAGTGTAAGGGGGGGGGGGGTAAATGAAGATTCCTTAGAGATTACAATTGCACTTGATTTTTGTCTTGTCTAATAGTAGATGTGTAATAAAACTGAGAGAAACACTTGTTAGGGTAATTTTAGCACCAAATTTAAAATTTTTTGCGACATATAGGAGTGAAACTTTAGTCTTAATATGCGTCTCATGGATAGGAGTTATATGACTAGCACAAAAAACCGTACCACTCAAGAATTTTCACCCCAAATATGTGAGGTTCGCCCCTAGATTTGTTAGGAAAAGCCTTAGTGCTTATGAGTGTACCGGTAGCATTTAGATTCTAGAACTTGCGTTACTGATTCATTCCGAAATCACATGTGAGATTACATTCGTGTAGTTGGAATTACTACATGATAAGAGGCATTAGGATAACCCATGTTTTTAAGCCTGTTTATATAATTACATTGACTTCATTGGTCAAGTGATTTTCCCACACCTTTGTGATATACTCATTTTTATTACACGATACCCCTAGTACACCCCTCAGAGCCTATCTTTTTTGTTTCTAACTTTAAGCATTTTACTTAAAGGAATAATTTGTTTACATTCCACCCCCAAATGTACACCCAAATCACCTTAGCATTCCTTGTATGCACTCATCTTTAGTGCATTATTGTTACAATATTTGTTTTAACCATTTGTTAATTGTCTAATTGATTACATGGTTGCTAAGTCGAGTCATATCTTGTTATTGTTTTGGGACGATTGGGACTCATGGGTAAAGTACTATTGTTATGGAGTAATGGGGAAGAACGTCAACTATTACCCCCATATGTGCGCAAATGTTTTAAAGTACTCCAAGTGTTTAGATTATCTTAATTCGAGTCATTAGATTAGTTACATGTAAAGTATGTAAAAGTTCAAGTGTAACGGGAGAACCGAGCCCCCTTGATGTATTATTTTGGATGGTAGGTCAAGAGTGTATGAAAAAAAATCGAAAAAATCAAGAAAAACGAAAAAAATAGAAAAAGAAAAAGAAAAAAACATACGAATTACCATCCCGTTTCCTTTTATGTTTATTTAAGTTTATGTTATTTTATGGTTAGCCTAAGTTGAGTTGAGTCTTGGCTTAGCAACGCCGCATTGTACATGTAATTAACCAAGATAATTAACTTGCCACCGGTAAAATATCCCTTTATCCAACAAACCGTGTTTTCCATATCTCTACACCTAACGTTATAACCCTTTAAAAAGACCTCTTTGATAGTTTTCATAGGTGCTTACGCCAAGTGGTGGAGGTTTTCGATCCTTTCCCAAGCCTATGGTAATCTATTTGCTATGACAAGTAGTGAGTGATATTTTTCCATTTCCATTAGTTATATTTAGGATTATAACACCCGAGAGATGAGAGTATCCAAACACTATTTGTGAGGTGCTAGTGTATAATTTCCATGCTTATTTTGATTAAGGTAGAACGATCATTTGTTGTAATTACTTTTATATTAATGTTAAATGACCCCTAGCTTGTATTTTGATTAGAATAAAAGCTCATATGCTTGAGGACAAGAAAATCCCAAGTGTAAGGGTATTTAATAAGGAGAAATTTGTTACGCTTTTGATGAGGCGAAAAATGAACCACTTTTAGGGGGTCATTTAAGCCCGAATCCGAATTTATTTGATTAAATATTGCCCTAAATCGTTCCTTTTGTGATTTTAGGTACTTTGGGAGAGAAATCTGGAAAAGGAAGCAATTCGGACGTTTTTTGAGCATAAAAGTGAAGAAAACGCCAAAGTCTTAATTTTCCATGCTGGGAACAGTAGGTGACGGCGTCAAGAGCAAAATCTTGACGGCGTCAAGAGCAAATCTCATGAATTTCCATGACGACCCAGAACGGATTTGACGGCGTCACGTAGGAAGGGCGTCAAGAGTAAAAGAGTCATGACGGCCTGGAAGTACTTAAGTCTTGACGGCGTCAGAAGTGGATCTAGGCAGTCCGAGGAGAGTTTTGGCGGCGAGGTGACGGCGTCACGTTGTTTGTCTTGACGCCGTCAGACCTATTTTTCTATATATAGTTTTCTATTTTTCACACATAAGAGAGAGAAGTTTTGGGAGAAACCCTAAGTACGATTTTGGTGTAACTTTACAGGTTTTTCAAGGGTTCCAAACCCTTGATACCTTGCATGATTAATCAAGATAAGTGTTCTTCTAATTCAATCAATATGTCTATGTGTTGGTTGTCTATATCATGTTCTTGTCTTAATTCTATCATGCTAGGCTAAATCTATCTTGTGTTTGCTTAGATCTAATGAAACCTAGATATTGATTATGTGTTGATTACTTGTTTATTCTTGTCTTGGATGAATGATTTATATGTTAGGCTTAAGAAAACTGGCAGATCTCCAAATGGTAACATGCTTGAACGTCTTAAGAAACATGAACCGAGGCGCACTAGGTCTTTATTGGTTGTATTTAATGCATGAGCCACTGTTTACAATCCCTATAGTTGTGCTGGGCATGGTGTAGGAGGAGATAAGAGCTCATAGAATTGGGGAGTTTTGTGTGCCACCCCATGAATGGTATTAAGGAATACGATCCATCATCCATGCAATTATAACAAGTAATTAACGTGTAAAAGATATCTAGGGAGTAGTGAAATCTAAGTAAACACATTTTCTCCAATTACTGCTCACAACTTTAGTATAAATTAGTTTATTTTCATTTTTAGTATTTTATTTTGATTGCATCTTAGTATTGGGTTAGTTGAATAGCAACTAATTCCGCCCAAATCCTTCAAACCCCGAGATTTTAATTGCTTTCTAAAAAATATAAAAACACAAAAATAATCATCCCTCACCTTTAGAACTAGTATTTAGGCTTTCTAATCCTAGCGACACTATTCCTAAGCTGAACGATCAATCCCCCGGTACTTGTCACTATACTATACTACAACGATCAGGTACACTACCTGGTGGGGGTTGTAAGCTTCTCGAGATCCCTCGAGAGGTAAAGCCTGTTGCGATTCCCACGCATCAAGTTTTTGGCGCCGCAGCCCGGGGAATAGTTATTGTCTAGGTTAGAATTTCTTTTTATTAGGTCTACTTGCTAGATTCCTTTCTAGTAAGAATTTATTTTTATTTTTAGTCTTCTTTAGTCTATCTATTTCTTTGTGCTTTTGTTCGTAACTCTTTACCATCCGACACCATGGAAGGTGGTAACATCTTTAAACCCATCATCCCACCACAACAAAACCCACCATTAGAACCCCTTAGGCCCCGAACCTTAGGAGAGTACTCCCGACCTACCCACCAAGGCTACCGAAACACCATTGAGCTCACCGGAGCCAATGTGACCCGCTTGTGATCCGACACCATCCGGTTGGTGCAAAGCGGATGTGCATTCCATGGACTTCGTTCCGAAGATCCAAACCAACATCTTAAGGACTTTCTCAAAATCGTAGATTCCATAGACCTAGGTGTTGAAACTAGAGAGACAACCCGATTACGCCTATTCCAATTCTCTCTACGGGATCAAGCTAGTCAATGGCTTGAGCATTTACCCGCGGGATCCATCACCACATGGGATGATCTCACCACTCGTTTCCTTGCTCAATTTTTCCCACCGGGGAGAACTACTAAGCTTAGAAATGACATCTTGATGTTCCAACAACGTCAAAATGAATCTCTTTATGAAGCATGGACTCGTTTCAAGGACTTACTCCAAAAAGTCCCTCATCATGGCATAGATCTTTGGCTCCAAGTCCAAATCTTTTATGACCATATCGACATCTCCACAAGGCGAGCCATTGACCAATCGGCTGGTGGTAAGCTACGTGATCTAAGTGTGGAACAATCATGGGAACTCATAGAAGATCTTGCTCTCTATGACAACGAAAGTTGGAACGATCCCCGTGACTTGAACAAAACGGTCAAGGCAATATCTTTGCCTTCGAACAATTCTAGCACTCCCGACCGTAGGATCATGGAACTTGAGGACCAAGTCAAGTTTCTCATGAAATTCTACGATGCTCCTAAGCCTTCAAGCCAAGTGAACAAAATCACTTCTTCATGCGAATTATGTAGTGGTCCCCACGACACTCGTGATTGTGCGGAACTCCCCGGAACAGCTTTTGCGGACTACGCATCCACGCGTACCGACGAAGCGGGAGATAAGTGGTACACTTTCAAGCCCGAGCCAAACACATACGGTGATTCATACAACCCCTCATGGAAAAATCACCCAAACCTTAGATGGAAACAAAATCAACTCAATTCCTCCAATCCGCCTAACCGTTACCAACCAACCGGTCCACCATCCAACCGTACTTTCAACAACAATCCTTCTAACAACCATGGTAGTACCAACAATCTTGAAGGATTGATGTCAAAGTTTATGGCATCTCAAGAAGATCGCATATCTAAGTTTGAAGCCGATTTCAAACACAAGCAAAGCGAGATGACCACTAGGATTGACGCATTGTTGAAAGTTCTCAATGACCGAGAAATGGGAGCACTCCCAAGCGACACAATCAAGAATCCGAAACTAAACGTTAATTCCATACCTTCAGTTTCGTCACCCACTTCATGTCCACAATACTACTCGGTCAAATCAACGAGCACGTGTTTCAAACAAAACCAAGTTCTACCAAAGGACCAATCAAATAGAACACCCAATATAGAGCCGGTCAAAAGTATAGTTGAAACACCTCCTACGCAAGACCTTGACGATGAATTCAAGGAACTTCACCTTGAACTCCCCGTCATTGATGTCTTAGCGCGTGCTCCTTACTATAGTGCCCTCCTAGAAAAATATGAGAAGTTCAAACAAGGTAAAAATGGGACCGCCTTCGTTCAAAACAAGTTGCCTAAAAAGCTTGATGATCCGGGTATATTTGTTTTGCCTTGTAAGATAGGAAGATCCGAAGCTTTCGACACACTAGCCGATTTAGGGTCAAGCCTCAACTTGATTCCCTTATCCTTATTCACCGCTCTTAAGCTAGGAAAGTTAGAGGAAACGGAGGTATTGATAGGGCTAGCGGATGGGAGTATTGCCCACCCGGTTGGAATGATTAAGGATGTAGTTGTTCACGTAGGAAAGTTAACTATATTAGCGGATTTCCACGTCCTAGACATGGTTAGTGACACTACATGCCCATTATTGGTAGGAAGAGGATTTTTAGCAACCGCTAGCGCCATGATAGATTGTAAGGAGTCTAAGATAGCGGTAAGTGAAGGAGATACTTGGTCGGTATACGATGTAAAGAAGCATAGTTATGATTGTGATGATGAACCGACACCGCATTGGGTAGAGATGAATAGGAGACCATCTAGATACGGACCTTGGATAGAAAGGAACTTCATAGGACCTCAATGCCCATTTTATCTAGAGAAAGATTTCGTAGAAAAGACACATTCGGTAGAACAACTCATAGCTAGAGATGAAGAGCTAGACCCCTTTGAGGACCCCTTAGTCTTTAGGAAGATGATTGAGTTCTTGAGCGTAATGCTTATTAATATAGAGATGAATAAGTGGAAAAGAGAGGGAGACAAGTGTAAATGGAGGTGGGACAAGCCACCTAAAGAAGGTGATGGAACATGGCATATGAGGATGACTTTGTATGATCCGGATGGAGAAAAGTTTGAAAGGTCATACCACACTAAGGAAACCGATAGGAAGTTGAAACCTAAGTTTGATCCCAAAGATGTCCTCAATGAGGAACTCACCCGAATCACGTAGTAACCCATGACCTTGAGTCTAGCTACAAGACTCGTAAATAAAGAAAAGCGCTTCTTGGGAGGCAACCCATGTTTTGTGTGATTTTATTTGTTTGTTTGTTATTTGCTTCCGTATGCATGTTTTATTTTTATTGTTGGTTGATCATGTTTCTAAACTAAATAGTAGAAATACTTTACTTTGTTGTTTGGCCTAGTCTTAACTCCACCTAAAAGTATTTTTGCAAAAGATAAGTGTAAGGGGAAACCCCAAATATGTTTTTTAAGAAACAAACCGATCATGATTCTCCACAATATTAAATGAACATGTATATTCGTATTTGTTAGAGTCAAATGCTTGTATTGAGTCATAATGAAGTTTTGCAGGATTTTCCAGGAAGTAGGACCAAGTTTTTCCAGAAATTTTCCGGAAACTTAACATAAGGATTTCTGCAGGTCCATTCTGACGGCGTCAGGGGTTTACTCTTGACGGCGTCAGGAGTTAAAATCTGGAAATTTTATCGGTTTTGTTTTTCTAACGGAGTCTTATGGTTTTTGTGAATTATTAAGTTTTATAATCTCCAGGAGATCTACAAACTTCATTCCACAAGCATTATATCTTATCTTGTTTTCTAGGTTTAGTAACTTATATAGAATGCCGCCGATTTTACGCGAGGTTGCCTTGTCTAATTTGTCAGGTTTTACAGGTTATGTATGACAAGAAGATGATGTATATTCTGGAAGGGAAGCTTTGATTGTTCGTTTTCTTGGAGGAAGATTTAACCTGGCCATCCTATTATCCATACCGAGCGAATCAGGGGAGTATTTGATTTCATTCTCTTTACTTTTTCACTTTTACATTCTTTACTTGAACATTGGGGACAATGTTCATCTTAAGTGTAAGGGGAGGGTAAAAAGATGATACCTTACATATGCACTTTCGCTTGAGTTTGTTTTGTTTGATGGTAGATGTGTAATAAAACTATGAGAAATACTTGTTAGTGTAATTTTAGCGCCAAATTTAAATTTTTTTACAACATTTAGGAGTGAAACTTTAGTCATAGCAAGCGTCTCATGGATAGGAGATTGTATGACTAGCACATAACTGTACTTTCAGAAAAATTTTCCACCCAAATATGTGAGGTTCGCCTTTAGATTTGATAGGAAAAGCATTTACTATTAGTGCTTATGAGTGTACCGGTAGCATTTAGATTCTAGAACTTGCGTTAGTGATGCATCCCGAGATCGCTAGTGAGACTACATTCGTGTGGTAGGATTTACTACATGATAAGAGGCATTAGGATCACACTTGTGTTAAACCCGTATCATAATTACTTGACCATTTAAGTAATATTACTTGGCTAGTTAAGTCAACTAATTTTTCCCACACCCTTAGCGTTGTACTCATTTTTAGTACACGAAACCCCTAGTACACCCCTCCGAGCCTATCTTTTCGTTTCTAACTTTAAGCATTTTACTTAAAGGAAGAATTTGTTACACCCCACTTAAATGTACAACCAAATCGCCTTAGCCTTCCGTGTATGCGCTCATTTTTAGTGCATTATTGTTATTTGTTAAACCCTAAGTTAACTTTCTAATTGATTACATGGTTGCTAAGTCGAGTCATATCCTTGTACATATTGTTTTGGGACGATTGGGACTCATGGGTAAGTACTTATTTTATGGAGTAATGGGGAAGAACATAATATTATTACCCCCATGTGTACGTTAATCTTAAAAGTGCTCCAAGTGTTTTGATTTTCTTAATTCGAGTCATTAGTTTAGTTAATTGTAAAGTATGTAAAGATTCAAGTGTAAGGGAAATGTTCATTCCCTATGATGTATTATTTTGGATGGTAGGGTAAGAGTGTATGCAAAAAAAAAAAAAAAAAAAAAAAAAAAAAAAAAATCGAAAAAATTAAGAAAAAGAAAAAAAAATAGAAAAAGGAAAAAAGAGAAAAAAAACATACGGACTACCATCCCGTTTTATTCTATGTTCATTTTATGTTTTTGTTATTTTTCATTTATTAGCTTAAGTCGAGTCTAGTCTTGGCTTAGCAACGCCATCTTGTACATGTAATTAACCAAGATTGTTAACTCGCCACCAGTAAAACTTCCTTTATCCAACAAAACCGTGTATTTCATATCCCTACACCTAACGTTACAACCCTTTAAAAGACCTCTTTGATAGTTTATCCTAGGTGCTTACGCCATGTGGTGGAGGTTTGATCCTTTCCCAAGCCTATGGTAATCTATTTTGCTATGACAGGTAGTGAGAGATATCTTCCGTTTCCATATTGTAATTTATACTTTATTACACCCGAGAGATGTGAGTATCTAAACACTATTTGTGAGGTGCTAGTGTATGACCTCCGTGCTTGTCTATTGGTCTTTAGTGGAACGATTATTTGTTGTAATTACTTTTATATTAGTGTTAAATGACCCCTAACTTGTCTTTTGAGTAGAATAAAAGCGCATTTGCTTGAGGACAAGCAAATCTCAAGCGTAAGGGTATATGATGAGGCGAAAAATGAACCACTTTTAGGGGGTCATTTAAGCCCGAATCCGAATTTATTTGATCAAATATTGCCCTAAATCGTTCCTTTTGTGATTTTAGGTACTTTGGGAGAGAAATCTGGAAAAGGAAGCAATTCGGACGTTTTTTGAGCATAAAAGTGAAGAAAACGCCAAAGTCTTAATTTTCCATGCTGGGAACAGTAGGTGATGGCGTCAAGAGCAAAATCTTGACGGCGTCAAGAGCAAATCTCATGAATTTCCATGACGACCCAGAACGGATTTGACGGCGTCACGTAGGAAGGGCGTCAAGAGTAAAAGAGTCATGACGGCCTGGAAGTACTTAAGTCTTGACGGCGTCAGAAGTGGATCTAGGCAGTCCGAGGAGAGTTTTGGCGGCGAGGTGACGGCGTCACGTTGTTTGTCTTGACGCCGTCAGACCTATTTTTCTATATACAGTTTTCTATTTTTCACACATAAGAGAGAGAAGTTTTGGGAGAAACCCTAAGTACGATTTTGGTGTAACTTTACAGGTTTTTCAAGGGTTCCAAACCCTTGATACCTTGCATGATTAATCAAGATAAGTGTTCTTCTAATTCAATCAATATGTCTATGTGTTGGTTGTCTATATCATGTTCTTGTCTTAATTCTATCATGCTAGGCTAAATCTATCTTGTGTTTGCTTAGATCTAATGAAACCTAGATATTGATTATGTGTTGATTACTTGTTTATTCTTGTCTTGGATGAATGATTTATATGTTAGGCTTAAGAAAACTGGCAGATCTCCAAATGGTAACATGCTTGAACGTCTTAAGAAACATGAACCGAGGCGTACTAGGTCTTTATTGGTTGTATTTAATGCATGAGCCACTGTTTACAATCCCTATAGTTGTGTTGGGCATGGTGTAGGAGGAGATAAGAGCTCATAGAATTGTGGAGTTATGTGTGTCACCCCATGAATGGTATTAAGGAATACGATCCGTCATCCATGCAATTAACGTGTAAAAGATGTCTAGGGAGTAGTGAAATCTAAGTAAACACATTTTCTCCAATTACTGCTCACAACTTTAGTATAAATTAGTTTATTTTCATTTTTAATATTTTATTTTGATTGCATCTTAGTATTGGGTTAGTTGAATAGCAACTAATTCCGCCCAAATCCTTCAAACCCCGAGATTTTAATTGCTTTCTAAAAAATATAAAAACACAAAAATAATCATCCCTCACCTTTAGAACTAGTATTTAGGCTTTCTAATCCTAGCAACACTATTCCTAAGCTGAACGATCAATCCCCCGGTACTTGTCACTATACTATACTACAACGATCAGGTACACTGCTGGTGGGGGTTGTAAGCTTCTCGAGATCCCTCGAGAGGTAAAGCCTGTTGCGATTCCCACGCATCAGGTTTTAAGGGGTCATTTAAGCCCTAAGTCATGATAATGTGATCAATTATTACCTTAAATCATTTCTTTTGTCAATTTAGGTACTTTTGAGGAGAATTCTGGAAAAGGAAGCATTTTGGACGTTTTTGGAGCAAAAAGTGAAGAAAACGACAAAGTCAAGAATCTATGCTGGAAATTGTACCTGACGGCGTCAAGCAGTTCAAAGGGACGACGTCAGCTTATGTGACAAGAGGTGGATATTACATTTACACTTGACGCGCCAGAAGACAAATTGGAGTTTTACACGTGACGGCGTCACGTTTTACATGAAGTAGGCCGTCACGTATCATGCTCAAGCGTGACGGCCCAGAAGACCTAAAGGGGGACGGCGTCAAGAAGTTAGATTGGACGACAAGAAACCCTAGCCACGGCGAGATGACGGCGTCAGCCACTAAAATGGGACGCCGTCACCTATGTAAATCTATATATAGTTTTCAATTTTTCATTCATGAAGAGAGGACTTTTGGTAGGGAACTTTAGGGTATGAACCCTATTCGACTTTTGCAGCTATTTTAGGGTTTCAAACCCTCTTTTCTTCCATGTTCAATTGAAGATAAGTTATCCTTTAATCATTCAATATGTTTATGTGTTGTTTGATTATATCGTATTCTTTTCTTTCTTTTAACATGTTAGCTTAAGTTTATTTGTGTTTGCTTAGATCTAATGAAACCTAGTTATTGATTATTGGTTGTTGGTTTGTCATTGATTGTTGTGGGTGATTGATTTTAGCGTTAGGCTTAAGAAAACTGGCTAATCTTCTATACAGTAACTTGTTTGAACGTCTTAAGAAACGTAATCGGATGTGTACTACAGTTTTATTGGTTGTATTTAATGCATAAGTAACTATTAATGAGGCCATGATAGGATACTAAACGTGTCGTCATAGGAAGAGATAGAAGCTTATAGAGTTGGGGAAGATCGTACACGGCCCCACGAATGGTATTAAGGAATGCAACCCTTCACCTATGCAATAGTGACAAACCAATTAATCAATAAAAGATAATTAGGGAGTAGTGAAATCTAAGTAAACACGCTTTTCTCATATTAGAAGTCTTCACCATTTTATTTTCTGTTTATTTTATTTTATTTGTTTAAGTAGTTATTTGGGTTAGTTGACTAGCAACTAATTCCGCCCATTTTTTTAATACCCGAGATTTTTACTTGCTTTCCATAAAATATAAAAATACAAAAAGAATCATCCCTCACCTCTAGACCTAGTTAGATTAATTTCAATCCTAGCGAACACTATTCCCTATGGAGAACGATCAATCCCCTGGTACTTGCCAACTCACTATACTACATCGGTCAGGTACACTTCCTGGTGGGGATTATAAGCTTCTCAAGATCCCTTGAGAAGTAAAACTTTTGTGTAGACTATAATCCACGCTTCAGAACTCGACATTTAGCTTTGTGTCATTAAATTGGTGTAAGCAAAAGAGTGTACGGTTTTCTCTGCCTAAAGGGAGCTTGTTGAGTAGTGTTGTGAACTCTCGAGTAGGTCACTCGGGGAGTGGAGTAGGGCAAGGAAGGTGTCCTTGTAGCCGAACCACTATAAATCATCGTGTCCGGTTTGCATTTTCTTTCTCTTATCTCTTTTCATTTACTCGATCTTGCATTTATCGCTTTATATCTATGCTTGCAAATATGTGTTGATTGTTGCTTATATTGTCATGATGATTGATTGTGTTATAGTTAGAAGTTAATATTGTGATTGTATGTATAATTATATGATATGATCTAATAGATTGTTATTCACACTTCTCATATTGAGTTTAACTTAATAGATAATTTGATACAAAACATTTTTAGATTTTAAAAGGGAATCATATTCACCCTCCCCCCCCCCCCCCCCCTCTACGATCTCCACAATGTGTACCAAAATACTTAATGTGTAAATCGGTTTTAACCAACTTATTTAACGTGTGATATATTTTTGTATGACTTATGTTGTGCAAATTTTCTTATTAAAATATAGTGTATGGTTTTCATACTTTCAAGCTTAAAATTATAACGTATATTCCAACTTAGGTTATATTCATATCGAAAGTTCAATTTATAACGGATTTTAGTAAATGGATTTTTTGGACTTTATAGGTTTCATAGAAAACAACAGACATTTGGGTCAGCAAACTTTAGCTAATCGGCCTCGGTTACCATGTGGCCAAAGCTTGTACAGTTGTGGTTCAACATTCATGTTTATGAAATGTAGGAAAAGTATTTTAGCACAATCAAACTTTTGAGCCAAATCGATCTTTCCAAGATGCAAATTATGGTTCAATTTCCTCAATCCCACAACTTCTTATTCGAGGACTTTTAGTTTATAAAGGCTTGCTTCACGCTCTTGTTCATCTTCCAACATTTTTTGAACTTGTTGTAAATCCAAGATTTGTTTCTCGTTATGTTCGGATTCGACCTAAGTCTCTTTTTTAGCATTTTATTTTGGCTTGTGCAGCTTCAAGATCCGCTAGACATTTCCTATAATTAGTCATTTATGCCTCTAAAGACTCGATATTGAGAGTGAACATTTTAGCCTCCATGTTATTGAGTTTAAGACGGCTTTGAGGCTCCATGACTAATTTTATAATTTTATTCAAACTTTGTATCAACATATTGAATGGAATTTAACAAGTTTAATGTGTCTCGTAACACTACTTGATTTCTGTTATTGTATAAATTCAAAGATCCTTTGCCATTCAAAAACACACCAAGAATCCCAACTTCACCTTTCTCACTATACGCTCAAGAACTCCGACAAAACTTCAGGCAAGTTGGTTATCTCCGGCAGCACTTCTGGTTATGCGTTTTACCATGGGAAACAACTGTTGTATTAGTACACATAAACTGTTATAAGGGAACCATGTTAAATACGTGTGTCGGTTATGTGTCTTTTACATTATAATTATTATTACCATTACTAGTTATGTTTCATTCTTCATTTTGCATTCATTGATTATGTATTTGCTTATCAACTATGCTCTGTACTTATTTATATGTCTAATAAAACAATTATTGTTATTGGGTATGGACAATTTTCCTACTACACTTAAAATAGCTCATGTATACTAATACGACAGTTGTTTCCAAGATACAAAGACCTAGGCAAAAGTACTGGCAGAGATTACCAACTTGCCTGAAGTTTCATTGTAGTTCTTGAGTGTATAGTGAGAGAGAAAGGTGAAGCGGTGATTTTTTGGTGTGTCTTTCTAAGGATCCTTGAATTTATATAGTAGTAGGAAATGGTGTTATGACACACATTAAACTTGTTAAATTGCATTCAATATGATGTTACAAAGTTTGAATAAATTTTAAGACAATCCTTTAAGTATTGATGTTATGATCTATAAGAATATGCAACTTTAAAGGAGTTAAAAGCAAATCAAAAATGTTTCAATCAATTTTCTGATTCATAGTAAAAATGTTAAGTCCATATCCATACACTTATTGAGTAACCCAAGTTATTCCAGTTGAATAGAGTTTTAGGCTCTGAATCTGAATCTGATTCGCACATCTGAATCTGAATCTGATGCGGAAATGTCTGAATCTAAATACAATAAGATTATTTGTTTTCCATTTAAAAACGTTCGATTGTCAGGTGACGTTTGTTTGTATCAACGACGACAACACTATTATAAACTAGATGTCCAATGAATATATATTTGCATCATACTGATTAACAAAACTTCACAATATTTATGCACACTTTGAAAATCTTTGATACAACTTTACCACTTGTAGTAGATTGATGCTTTGTCACATAGTTATCAATAAACCTGTTACTTCTACACGTAGATGCTACAAAAGAAAAAACTAATAACCATTATACACACAACAAGTAACGATAAAAAATACAAACACATTCACCTATTATAACTTTTCCCACTTATTGTATCCATAGAGGCATAAAACCCACTGTAAATTGAAGCCAACCACAACTCACACAATTCGACTTACACATTAGAATATTAAGACCCATTGTGCTGGCAGTTGACTATTATTTCTTTGGACTCAATTTGCACAACTTGCTGCTTATGTTACTATAAGAAAAGAAAAAAAAGAAACCCAGTTTTTCTAAAAATATCCATCTTCATCATCAAGAACACCCAACTTTGAAATCAATCTAACAATCTTGAAGCCCTTTAATCTTATTTACACACCCTTCAATTTTATTCATCTTCATAACCTCTAAAAACCTCAATTTTCGTTGATTTAAAAAACCCAGTCTTTTATTGAGTTTCAAAAACCCAGATTCAATTTCACCAGTGACCTTGAAGATGGTGAGGTGGTGGAGTGGCAGCTGGTGGCCGACGACATCAGTGGGTGAAGTGGTGACTGGCGACAGTCGTGGTGGTTGGATGTGTAGTGGGAGGTAGTGGGTTTGGAAAGATGATAATGAAGCAGTGATGTTTTGTGGTTGTTTTCTAATCAGAGGCAATACGATACCCTTTCAAGTCTGAGCCAACTAGATGTGTTGGGTCTGACAGCGTCTGAATAAAAAAAAAGAAAAAAAGAAAAAAAAAAATGCACTTTTCACTTCAAATATCTGACCGATTCAGATTTCAAGCTTATTCAGAGGCTATTAAGACTTTTTTCAAAAAAACAAACACTACCTTACTATGGCTGCAAACTCCCAATTAACTTATAAACAGTTTGTTTACCCACCGACGCGGGATAAGCTTTATGTTTCCTTCCTTAAGTTCCATTGCAAGCATCATTGTTCGGTATTCTTATTCACATTAACTTCGTTTTTGACGCTTATTATATTGTTAATAAATTCTCATTACGTATCCAAATAATATGATTTTAATATAGACGACTCGAGTCTATAACTATGCGTGTCCAAAGTGGATGAAAAACATATTTTGACCTAAATTTTTCCTACCAGTAATCTATTAACACGATTACCAATATTTTAATGTGAAGTTTTGCGTTGTTGGTTCACAACCAATAGCCTTCTAAGTTGACCTTTTGATGTACCCCATCACATGAAGTTTTTTTATATAGTTAGTTATATGGTTATTATTATAGAGTCAAGAATTCAACAAAAAGAAAGCCTTTAAAAATAGTAATTCTTGGATGCTATTACCGTCCAATTACTATCAACACGTATTAAAACTTAAAAGTTTGTTTATGTCTTCAACTCTTGATACCAGCTAATTTACATCTTCATATGTTGACTTATAACTATTCATCCAAAAGTTGTTAATGTATATATAGAACTAGAAGATTTAGGAAAAAAGACGAGAACTAGTTTTCATCATGTTTAAAATCAACAAAACTAAAATAAAGTACTTTGTATCAATTAACAAACTAAATTAGATTCTATTATAAAGTGTGGTAACAATTACAAGAAACCAACATTAATTTGTTATTAAACTGGATGAACTATCTAAATTTTGAAAAATGATTTTTGTACCTAATAATCATGCTTATTTGATTGATTGATTTGAAAAATGATTGGTGAGAATTTGAAGAGAAAAAAAAATGCATAATACACTTGTTAAATAATTTATGGATTAGACATATACTTAAGCTTATATTTTAGGTATAAATAGCACTACTCTTAAGTTTTTGAACCATTTTATAATCATGTTTTTTCTACTTGAAGAGAGACTTATCAAGCCAATTTATTATTCTCGTTAACTGTATACATTCATAAGAAATTATAGGTAAATATATGTTTTAGTTTTAGTTGATAATGAGCCCGTTTGATTGGGGGTTGTAGCTTTAGGATTTGGGCATGAAAGTGAAAAATATTATTTGTTTTAAGATTTGAATTTAAAAAATTGGTCTCATGCTCATGAATAATTCTTTTGTCTAATCCTTACAAAAGATGCGACTTTTATGAAAATAATGCGGGTCCCACTTTCTTTTTCTCTATCTCTCCTCTCTTTACAATTAAGTATATTTAGGGTACGCTTGATTCAAAGTGTGAAAAGAGAAAGAGAAAGTCAATACAAAGGAATGAGTGAGGTGGGTAATCAATACCTTACCCCCCCTCCCCCCAATTTACTCTATAATGGTTGATTACACACTACGTGTTAATCAATACCTTTGCACTCCATAACCAATCACCATATATTGAGTGGTGGGTCTTTTTAAATATCTTACCCAAACACCCCCTTAGTTTATAATTAAATTTATATTATTAATGTATAAAGAGTAATTTACTTATTTTAGTATATATTTTTTTTTATCCTTAAATTTTTTCATATCAATCTCAAATCTTAATCATAATCTAAACCCATCAACAAATCAAACGGGCCCTTAACTCATCATAAATGCTAACCCGGGTGTAGTTATCATTGTGAATTTCACATACTATTGTTATTTTTAATCACAAAACACAAACTAGCACCCAACCGACCATCAACTAGCTAAATGGTGAACACAATCTCGTGAGTAGTGACCTCAATCATTCATCGTGACTCACTCCCAACCCAAATTGCACCTATTTCAACAACCTTAGGCGACTTCCTTAACATGCTAGCTTAAAAATAAGCATGCACAATCGACCATACTAATCTTTTATATAATAAAACAAAACCCTTATTAGGAATTTTGCATTTTAAAAAAATTAATTCGATTTAGTAATAATTTTATTTAAAAAAAAATATTATTTTTTTTATTAGGTAATATTTTATATTTATCCATAACACAAGTAGAAGATAAATACAAAAAATATAAATAAGATATTTAAAAAAAAAAGATTATTTATTTTATACACAATTAGAAGATAAATACAAAAAATATAGATAAGATACAATTAACAATATGATTAAAATTTTTAAATAATTATTTCAAAAAATAAAAAAAAAAAAACAAAATTTTTAAATAATTATTTCAAAAAATTAAAAAAAAAAAAACCGCGCGTGCGCGGACATTATAACTAATGGTTCATAAAACAAGATATTGGTAACATCCAAAATTCAATGACAATTCTCGTCCCAACTCTAAACATCTTATGCAAAAGTCGAAAATTTGTTTACTCATTTTCACAGTTTAATAACCAAAGTAGAAGTCAAAACGATGTTGACTACCATTTCCTATAGTTTAAAGTTTTAAACCACAAGTAAACAAAAAGAACTGGATCAACATGTTGATAACTATGAAATGAAATGGTGACTCTTCCCTCTTCCTATAGTCCTCCTATAGGAATATTCCTATTTTCACAAATATATATAGTATTTCTTTATTTGTACAGCTATTGCTTCATTCCCAACAAAAATTTTTTTTTTTGAAAATTGACTTTCATTGGGGAAATCCAAATCCAATTTGAAACCCGATGGGGGGAAAACCTTCAACTTAAGCTGCCCGAAGGCACGATACTTAAATTGAAGTAAACCCTGCCATCTCCAGATTCAAACCCTTGTGGGTTGAAACCTTCATTAAAGGACTTTGAAATCGTACCCACGCTTGTATATCCTTGTTGTGCACTTTTACTTAAATCCTAATATAAAAGTATATCTTTCTCTTTTTAAAGTAAATTTCACTTTTGATCCCTGTGGTTTGATAAAATTGCATGTTTGGTTCTTATCTTTTTGAAAATGCAACAAATATCCTTATTTTGAACTTTAGATTTCAAATATAGTCCCTAATCGTTGGGCTGTAAACGAACCGGACGAATACGAACGGAGCCCTGTTCATGTTCGTTCATTTAACTTTAACCGGACAAATAAATAGACACGGACGCTTAAATGGACGAATTTTCTTGTTCATGTTTGTTTATTAAGAAAATGAATTGTTCATGTTCGTTCATTAAGACACTAAACGAACGCTAAACGAACATAAATGAAAATAGACAAACAAACATAAACTTTATTGAATTCTTCACAATATATTATTTTATAAGTGTTGTTTTGTTTAAACAATCCAATTTTTAAAATTATAAAATTAAAATATATATGATATATGAACATAAATAGGTAAATAAACATAAACGTACTTTAACGAACGCCTAATCGGACGTTCACGAACATAAATGAACGAATGAGACTTTTGTTCATGTTCGTTCATTTAACTAAACGAACGTAAAATATTGTTCATGTTCGTTCATTTAATAAACGAACGAACATAAACGAACTTTTTACCGAACGGTTCATGAAATTTTCACTAAACGTCCAGTTCATTTACAGCCCTAGAAATACCCTTACATTCTTCCTTTTCTATCGGGGTAATTTTGTCATTTCACATCAATCAAGAACCGTATTTGCAATCCAAAGTTCAAAATAAAGACATTCATTGCATTTTCAAAAAAATAAGGACCGAACATGCAATTTGGCCAAACCAGAGAGACTAAAAATGATATGTACTCTTTTTATAAAAAAAGAAAAACCTAAAACAAAAGTATTTTTTGTGTAGGTGTCCTACTATTACCACTACCTGTTCTTTTGTTTTTTGAACGGAACCACTACCTGTTCTTCGCCCATCATTTTTTTTTAAATAATCTTTTCCAACATTTTAGCATCTGGGTTTTGTTTATTATCATTTCTTAGATCATTTCATGTTATCTTTTAAAAAAAAAGAGTTTTTATATATGATACAAGATTAATGAAAAAAACAGTATGAAAAGCCTATTAAAAAAACTAAACATCAAACCAAACCAATCATCATCAGATAATAATAACAACAGATCTCAATCTAATGAAGTAAACAAGTCTTTGTCTGCTATAACAGGATGGTTTAACTCAGTTACAAATAAAAAAAGTATGAAAAGTATTCAAGGGTTTGACTCAGTTAGCAGTAGTCAACTTGATGCTGCTATGGATGAGTTAAGAGTTTATGATTCTGGTAGTAATTCAAGGCATCCTGTTGATGTTGAAGAAGAGTTTCAGATTCAGTTGGCTTTGGAGTTGAGTGCTAAAGAAGATCCTGAAGCTGTGCAAATTGAAGCTGTTAAGCAGATTAGTTTAGGGAGCTGTGATCCAGTTAATTCGCCTGCGGAAATCGTGGCGAATCGATATTGGGTAAATAGAGTTCTTATTTCAGTTTGGTTTTTTGACTCAAATGTATGGATGTTATGGGAATATAGTTTTAGCATAAATAGTTTATGTGAGTACTACTTTTTTGCAAGTGTTCCATTTGTTTGATGTGACGTAGTTATTGAACTTGTAAAATGTGTTTCGACGTGGTAATTTAAGCCGGGTGAAAGCCAGTTTACAATATGGCTTAAGTTGTACAAAAAAAAGTGCTTTGTTTAAATCGGTACGCTTTTGATAATAAGTTGCTAATACGGGGCATTATCTTATATATTTAGTAAACCTTGTGTACTGTCATATGTGTATCGCTTAATTTGGTTCTTAAGTGATTTGATTATGTGTTTTGGCAAATATAACTAATTACTATTTACCATTACTGTTTATGAACCTACTTGGTGGGTCACTTACCTGCAAAGTAGCCTTTATCCTTGCTTTTTAAGGCAGATGTTAAGTGTTGCTAATTGTGGAAAGCATTCAAATTGTTTCATTGTTTGTTTAGTTGCATTTAGTAAGGTTGAGTTGACTTTGTACTTCGGTTTGCTGCTTTGCTCCATACAAAATAAGAATCATGAATGTTATGCAATAAGAATCATATGGAGTTGCTGTTTATGAACCGGCTTGGTGGAACACTTATCTGCATGGTGACCTTTTCGATTGCTGTTTATGGCATTAGTGCAAATTTGCTAATTATAGAAACCATTCAGACTCTTTCTATGTTATTTGAGTTAGACATGTTAATGTGGTCTGTTGTTGCTTGGTTTGTTTGATTTAGGTTAACATAGACGTCTTTTCAACCTTTTAGATAGGCTTCATTCTAATAACTAGCCTTCCCTTATTGAGTATATATACTTGCTTTATGTTAGTTTTAGATGTCTCGACCAACTATATATTGTGCTTATAAATACTCTAGAATATATGAATTTGATAAGACACAAACAATATTATTTTTTTTACTAAGCATGTTTTGTATAAAAAATATGCTTATTGGGTTCTAACCTTTCTCATGTCCTAGACTCGTTCATGCTTGTCAGAATTACAGTGCTCTTAGCTATGATGACAAGATTTTGGATGGTTTCTATGATCTCAACGGGATCGTGACGGGATCCACTTCTTTAAAGATGCCTTTGCTAGTAGATTTACAAAAAACGCCCGTGTCAGATAATGTTACATGGGAAGCAGTCGTTGTTAATAAAGCTACAGATTCTAAGCTGTTAGTACTCGAACAGACGGCTTTGGATATGGCTGTAAAGTCAGTGTCCGAATCTGGTGATGGTGCAGGTTACAATTTGGTGCAAAAACTTGCGGTTTTAGTTTCAGATCACATGGGGGGTCTGGTTGGAGATCCAGAGAAGATGTTGATAGATTGGAGAGAGTTTAGCTCGAGATTAAAGACAACTCTTGGAAGTATGGTTTTGCCTCTTGGTTTGTTAAAAGTTGGAATGGCATGTCATCGAGCACTGCTTTTCAAGGTAACCTCTCTTTTTTTTCCATTTATTCTTTGCAGTTATGTTTCTCTGGTAATTGGCCTCACATGTTTGGGTGATTAAGTGATTAATAGAAGTAAAAATGAACACATGAAACATATGATTTGTCGGGGGATTTTGGATGTGTATCTTGTAGCTGTAGTGATATGATAATCAGATTTTGAGAGTTTTGGCAATTCTGATACTAAATGACCAAGAAGGACCATTATAAAAAGGACAGACCATTTGTAAACTGACAAACCAAGCAACAATATAAAGAAATAAACAGAAAGAGAAAAATCTAAAAAGGATGACCATTTTGACTCATTACCCAACCCGCGGAACCCCCCAGATGGCTACCTGGTAGGGGAAGAATCTTAGTTACACATTTATCAGAAATAAGACTGAATTGGTGATAATCTATATTTTCTTTTGAAGAATAGAGTTACAACTAATTTAATGTCCTTAAACCTGGAAAATGATATGATAATCATATAAGATGCGTTAGTGTGTTCAACAATAACATTGACTTACTAATCTTTTTGTTGTATTGCATATTAGTTAAATCATGAGAAAGTACTTACCAATTTGAATTTGAAGGGTATAAATACAAGTAGCAAATAACGTAAGCTAAAGATCAGCAATGAGATTATTATATTTAGATAATTTAGGAAATAGGTCCTTATAAATCTAGAGGAATCTGCAACTGAAGTATGAATATGCATAAGCCCTCTAGACTCGAATTGACACAAATACTAAGTTGTAAATGAATTTATATGTATTCTACAATGTGATAATACATATGTCACATGAACAGTGCTATCTAACATATTTTTTATTCATGATTGGTTCAATTTCTTTGAGGTTATGTTACATCCACTTATTGATGTATAATTATCCTTACATTCATTCCTTTCTAGAGTCCACTAAACATGATTTATTATTTTGAATTACTCTCTTTGTAGGTTTTGGCTGATAGTGTGGGCATCCCTTGTCGCTTGGTAAAAGGGAAGCAATACACCGGCTCCAACAATGTTGCAGTGACCTTCGTAAAACTTGGTGACGGAAGGTTGGGTTCTTTGCTTAAATCAAGAAGTCTAAGTCAACTTCATAGTTCAGGGTTTATTATGCGTAGCTTCATTAGTTATAAAAGCGGTTTGTTGTAGGCCTCAAACAGTATCTTGAAAGGCAAAAGCATAAGTATTTGACTATACAAAAAATAATGCATAAAGCAAACCAATTGACTGAGTTATGCCCCCATAAACTTTTCCAAATTGTACAGTTTCAATTACTTGTAGATTATGCCAAACTTACTGTTATCGCATGATGATTATAATTAACTAACTCTTGACATACAAGATTATAGGAATAATATAGGCGAGATAGGATTTCTGTAGTTATTTTAATTGTTTCCAATAAAAGTTCACTCGGGTCGTATTGCTTAATGTAATGGTTTATGTGAGTGGCAGGGAATATATTGTTGACTTGATGGCGGATCCTGGAACACTCATTCCATCGGACACAGCAACAACAGGAGGATCAAGCATAGATTATGATGAATCTTTTTCATCAAGTCCATGGTCCCGAGATGAAGATTTCTCTCGTTTAGCTTCCTCTAGAAGTGGTCTCACAAGCTCATCTGTAGATTACATGGAAGACAATAACAACAATGGAACCGTTCAATACACACATTCATCAAGTTTACCACGACCAAGCAAAGATGAGCTGGAAGCCAAAAAATCCCTACCAATCATTCCTCAAAAAGTGCATAAGGAAAAAAAAGCAAATTCACATTTTATCCATGCAAGATCCCCATCATGGACAGAGGGCATAAGTTCCCCTGCAGTACGTAAAATGAAGATACAAGATGTTTCGCAATACATGATGGAAGCTGCTAAAGAAAATCCTCAGTTAGCTCAGAAGTTGCACGATGTGTTAGTTGAAAGTGGCGTTGTTGCTCCTCCAGATCTCTTTACTGAAGTTTACGAAGAAGAATTACCAACAAAGACAATCGAAAGTCAACCTCGTTACCTGCCTCCACTGCCACAAAGAAGTTCGTCACGATCTGAGTTAAATCCAGTCCAATACATGAGAAATGTTCCAGCTGCTGCTGCAGCCGCTGCAGCGGCCGCTGCAGTTGCTTCATCAATGGTGGTTGCTTCCAACAGAACGATAACAGACCAAAATATGCAGCTACCTGTAGCAGCTGCAGCCACAGTGACTGCAGCAGTTGTGGTGGCAACAACGACTGCTTCTATTGCAAAGCAGTATGAGATGACGGGTCCTTCACAGAATGAAAATTACAGTCTGTTGGATTCTCCAAGACGGGATGAAGATACAGAAGCACAATATCAGATAAGTCAAGAAGGGGAGAGAGTGTCAGATAGGTCAACGGGCAATGAAAGTACATTATCTGAAGTTTCCCTTGAGGATGTAGCGGATTGCGAAATAGCATGGGAGGATATCACGTTGGGTGAACGTATTGGATTGGGTACTGAGTTAACTTGCTATTTTTCAAAATTTGCCATGCTTAGTTGATATTTTATAGAGGTGGCAAGATGGGCTGGTTGGATAACTGGTTGAAGCCTGGTCTGGGTGAAACGTGTCATTATCTATTTGCCTATTAACTTAATTATCATACAGTACATTTGATTTATGTACATCTTTCTTTGTTGCAGGTTCTTATGGAGAGGTGTACCGCGGTGACTGGCATGGAACTGTGAGTTCATTTTCATACACTTAAAAAGCTAAATAATGCTTTTCGATACCTCTGCGCCATTACCATTTCTTAGTTACTTATATCCTGATTCTTTTGATAAAGCATTAGTATTTTCATTTCATTTTATCTAAAATTCTACATGTAACTTCA
Organism: Artemisia argyi; assembly: GCA_030686995.1. Classification (NCBI taxonomy): domain Eukaryota; kingdom Viridiplantae; phylum Streptophyta; class Magnoliopsida; order Asterales; family Asteraceae; genus Artemisia; species Artemisia argyi. The sequence goes on along the minus strand of CM060708.1, from coordinate 107,183,072 downwards.
TTCTGGTTGTTTACATTTATTCAGGATGTCGCTGTGAAGAAATTCTTAGACCAAGAAATAACTACTGAATCCCTGGAAGAATTCAGAAGTGAGGTATGCTTTTCCCCAACACTTCCACATAAATTTGATGGCATTTGGAATATTTAGATTATAAATCATCATATGTTTTATGCCAACCTCACCACATTTGTGAAATGCAGTTGCAAATATGTGCAAGGGCCCCTTTTTATATTTCTCTACTATTATGTGTGCTTCTTCTTACCAGAAAATTTAATTTTTTGGACTACAAGGTCAGGATCATGAAAAGAGTTAGACATCCTAATGTAGTACTCTTCATGGGGGCTGTAACACGTGTACCGCATCTTTCAATTGTTACAGAATTTCTTCCTAGGTATGTTACACATTATGTTCATCATCATTATCTCCTTTACATGCGATGAAGTCCTATACTGTTTGAACGGGTTGGTATACGGTCAAAACTGGTTCAAATAAAAGGAACATTATTTTATTCATTTCTTCAGTTCTGCAAATAAAATCGGTTATGATTGTCTGAATTAAAATACATTTCTTATTTGCTTAAATCCGTTAACTTGATATATTTGACCCGTGAGAAATAAAACACAATCCAAATCGACCTAGTGATAAGTAGATAGGTCAAAATTGTCACTTCTAATACTTAACACGCCTAATCTGATTTACCTTTGACGCTGACGGTAAGATATAACATCCACCTAAATTGTAAAAGTATCCTACTTCTAGTTAAATTAGACATGATTTGGAGTTTGCGGCCAATTAATAATGACTTGTAGCAAAATTGTGATGAAAATATACTTATACTTGAACATTTTGCAGAGGTAGTTTATATAAATTACTTCGCCGGCCCAACAACCAGCTAGATTTTCGACGACGTTTGAAGATGGCTCTTGATACTGTATGCTCTCTTTTAGGGGTTGTTTGGATGTGCACTTAAATTGATTATTGTTATCTGAAGCCGGAATAATCAATTTTTAGTGTTTGGGTAAACTGATAATGATTCGCATTTTCTGATTATCAGATATGGATAATCAGGTAAGAAGTTGCTGTAAGAACACTGATTATTGAGATAACTGTAAATTATCTGAACTATCTGTTGCTTTAAGCGACTGATTATCTGGTTATGATTGTCTGAATCTACTTCTTCAGTTCACAATAAGCAATTTGGATGTGCTCATCCAGACACTCCCTTATTGACCTAATACTTGCAATAGAAGTTACATTAATGGCTTTTCTGAAGATTTATCCATTATATTAGTATTGTATCTTATGGATGTTATAAAATTGAAATTTCAGGCTCGTGGTATGAATTATCTGCACAATTGTTCACCTGTTATAGTTCACCGTGATTTGAAGTCTCCAAATCTTCTTGTTGATAAGAATTGGGTTGTGAAGGTGGTATACGGACCTTATAAGGCTATATTTTTTTACAATAATAGCGACACCAAATATTTAAATTATGTATTGTGGCTGACATATCAACCTTCAGGTCTGTGACTTTGGGTTGTCGAGAATGAAGAACAGCACATTCCTTTCTTCAAGATCTACAGCAGGAACGGTATGTCTTGTCGAGTATACAGTAGATGTGGCAAATTTGATTCATTTACTTATGAATGGGTTGATGCCATCTTTGTCATATCACATAGATAAAATTAAAGGCGCAATAATTCAAATGGGTTAAAAGTTGCCCAAAGTGTCTTAAAATCCATAAAGCGTCCTAATTTTTTTATTTAAATAGTTAAGATTTTGTTGGAATATTGTCATTTTTGTGATCATATTATAATAATACTGGACATGAAGTGTCTCAGGGTCGATGCAACCTGACTCAATCCATACCAAAAACCGTTATACAACCCGCCAATTCTGCAGCCTCACTATTTGGCATTTATAAAATCTATGTTACCATAAAATAGCTACTATCATTGATAATTGTGTAATGCTGCATGATTTCTGTTGACAGTTCCATTTGGTACGCTTGTTTTTCAGGCAGAGTGGATGGCGCCAGAAGTTCTAAGAAATGAACCTTCAGATGAAAAGTTAGTAATTCTCTCTTACATATTTCTCATCCGTAAAGTAATTACTGATTATTGTAAGAGTGGGAAAAAAAGAAATGAGTTTCTTGATGCCAGAAAATTCATGTTATATCCTGATTTTTATGATGACACGATAAATTGCAGGTGTGATGTATATAGCTATGGTGTGGTTTTATGGGAGCTTTGTACGATGCAACAACCATGGGGTGGAATGAATGCAATGCAAGTTGTTGGTGCAGTCGGGTTTCAACATCGTCGTCTTGAAATTCCAAATGACATGGACCCGGTTATATCAGATATCATTACTAAATGTTGGCAAACGTGAGTCTTCCATTACTCAAATGAATATTCTGCTTCCTTCAGAACATGTTTTTAACATTCATTTTCTGTTATAGAGATCCAAAACTACGACCTACATTTGCCGAAATCATGGCCGCCTTAAAGGCACTTCAGAAGCAGAATATAAATTCTAAAGCGAGTAGAGAGTAGACCAATTGGATTGCATAATGTAACAGCAAACTGAGCAAAGGGTTTGCGCTCTTAATCTGAGAATAATGAAGCCATGCAAGTAATTTGCTTGGTACAACAATGTGAGAAAGGCGTTGTTTGGGTATGGCAGTGAATACACACACTTCACAAAGGATTCTGATTCTTTTCTTTTTACTATATCATTTTCATGTATTTTATAGGTTTGGTCATGTGACCATCTCAATTTTCTGTTTTTAACCTCAGTTTTCTGTTTTGTTCTGTAAATTTGTGTTGTATCAAGGTCATATTTACCTGTTTATAAACAAACACTCATGTTATAATTGGCACGCTGGAATCCAAAATGTGATGAAAACAATTTTTTTTTTTTTTTTTTCCTCAGAGAATTTCTTTCTTACAACTTTTATGCCTGTCCAATGGGCATCGGATCCAGTGACCGATGTGAATGGTTGCAGCACAACTAAACGGGCATTTAGACTCAGCTTTTCTTTGTTCAGGTCCCTAAACCCATGGAGAAACAGTCATAGGCGGTCTTATGTACAATAAACCTGGATTAACTATGTAATTAACTTACATACACGCAAAACTTGTTTTAAGAAAGAGTTAATTTCATAAATCGTCTTTATGGTTTGTCGGGTTTAACGAAATTGGTCTCTTGCAAGAATTTTTAACAGATCGTCTCGCTGTGGTTTTGACCCTTATCTGGTTTGGTCCCTTGATCAATATTTACGTTAATTTGACCGTTAAACAAACCGGAAATGACATATACATATACCTTTAAAAGTATGGTCCCTATGTTTTGTGGGATATAACGAATATAGTCTGTGTTTTTCTTTCTTTTTTTTTTCAAATTTTTTTTTGTTCGAATTAAAAAAAAAAAAAAAAAAAAAAAAAAAAAAAAAAAATTGACATAAGTTGAAAACTTTTTTGGCATTTTTTTTTTTTTAATTCTTTAAAATCTTTCGAATACTAATTGACGGATTTTCTTTTTATAAAATTTTTTGACAAAAAAAAAATTTTACTACTACAATTTTGTTAGATTTCTGGCATGCATTTATTTATTTATTATTATTTTTTTAATTTTATAAAAAAATTTGAATGATTTTTTTTTATTTTTTTTATTTATTTATTTTTTTATTCTGCGAAAAATATTCAAAAATTTCAAATTTTTTATATATAAAGGTATATGTATATGTCATTTCCGGTTTGGTCCCTTTGTTTTCATGTCCATGCATAACAAACCCTTCGGGTTGTTTCATATAAATCTCTTCATCTAATTCACCATTCAAGAATGCAGTTTTCACATCCATTTGGTGAATTACAAGATTGTGTATAGCAGCTAATGCCAATAACAATCTAATAGTAGATATCCTAGCAACCGGAGCATAAGTATCGAAATAATCAATACCCTCTTTTTGTCTAAAGCCTTGGATCACCAACCTGGCTTTATATTTATCAATAGTAGCATCTACTTTCATCTTCCTCTTGAAGATCCATTTACTTCCTAATGGTTTACACCCAGGAGGTAAATCAGCCAATTTCCAAACTTTATTGTGCAAGATAGAATCCATCTCATCTTGGACTGCTTCTTTCCAAAAAGCAACGTCCCTTGAAGCCATTGCTTCATTATATGTCATTGGATCCTTATCAATATTATAACAATATTGATATTGAAAATTAACTTCATTCCTCGATCCTTCAACTAAGTAAAGTTGATAATCATCACCAAAAGTTTTGGCTTTTCTTACTCTTGTACCTTTTCTTGGTTCAGTGCTAGTCGATGGAACATCCTCGGTATTAACCGGTTCCTTCGAACTATTAATCATGTCCCTTGGCCTAGGTATAGATGTGAATCTTTCTTCATCAAAGATTGCATCTCGTGACTCTATCACCGAGTTCACCGAAACATACTCATTTGATTCTAATACATAGAATCTATAAGCATATGAGCTTTCAGCATATCCTATAAATATGCAATCTATACCTTTTTCACCTAAAGTTTTCCTTTTAGGTTCCGTGAGCCTAACCACAGCCCTACATCCCCAAACGTTGAGAAAATTCAAGTTTGGTGCTCTTTTATGCCAAAGTTCATATGGAGTTTTCTTGTTGCTTTTACCGGGAATACGGTTTAGCAAATAACAAGCCGTTAACATGGCTTCACCCCAGAATCCTTCACTTAACCCAGAATAAGACAACATTGAATTCACCATTTCTTTCAATGTCCTATTCTTTCTTTCAGCCACACCATTTTGTTGTGGTGTATATGGAGCCGTTGTTTGGTGTATTATTCTGGTAGATTGGAAATATACCGGATCATAATACTCCCCTCCACGATCAGTACGTAAGATTTTTACCAAATCCTTTTAATGAAGCTCTACCTCTTGTTTATAAATACGAAATTTATCAAGAGCTTCATCCTTTGAATGCAATAAATAAATATAGCAATAACGTGATGCATCATCAATAAAAGTTATGACATATTTTTTATTACCTAGAGATGGTGTAGCATGCAGATCACATAAATCACTATGGATAAGATCTAAAAGTTTGGATTCACGATTTGCATGTTTAAATGGTTTTCTAGTGATCTTAGTTAACATACAAGTTTTACACTTATTATGGTCCAATACAAAAGATGGAACATGCTCATTTTAGACATTTCTTTCATTCTTTTATGATGAACATGTCCTAGTCTAGCATGCCATAATTCCATGTTACTAATCTTAACACTAGATAAAGAATCAACCATACAAATCGAATTAAAAGTAGAAGGCATATCTAAATTTAACATAATCATACCATTGCATAAATAACCAAATCCAACAAAAGAACCATGTTTCGACAAGATATACTTATCGGATTCTAACACTTGTTTGTACCCACAATTATTTAATAATACACCGGACAACAAGTTTTTCCGAATACCGGGCACATACAATACATTACATAAAGAAATAGTTTTTCCAGAAGTAAGAGAAAATTGCAAAAATCGTCCTTGTGGTTTGGTCAAATTGCACGTTTCGTCCTTACTGTTCATTAATTGCAAAAATAGTCCGGATTTGGCACTGTTTCATTCACTTTTGGTCCTTCGTCCTTGCAACCACAAGGACGAAACGTGCAATTTGACCGAACCACAAGGACGATTTTTGCAATGCCGAAGGACCAAAAGTGAATGAAACAGTGACAAATCCGGACCATTTTTGCAATTAATGAACAGTAAGGACGAAACGTGCAATTTGACCAAACCACAAGGACGATTTTTGCAATTTTCTCCAGAAGTAAAAGTTAAATCTACTAGTCCAATTCCAAGTATTGGTTCTGTTGCGTCATTTCCCATTGTTAAAACACGTCCATTACTTATTGTTGCAAGTTCCTTGAACCATCTTCGGTCCTTGCACACATGACATGTCGCACCAGAATCATACCACCAAGCAATATCATCATCCTGTACATAGAATGATTCACAAATTAATGACACATAATTCATATCCGAATTATTATTAATTGTTAATATTGTACCTGCTTGTTTCGGATCTCCTTTGGATCCACCACTAGTACCAGCCTCGTTTTTGCCTTTTCCCATACGGCAATCACGCTTGAAATGTCCAGGTTTCCTACATTTCCAACAGCCACCATCGTTGGACTGTTTTGCTTTCTTTACATTGCCCTTTTTGTGATCGTTGCCTTGAAACTTTCGTTTATTGTTCTTAGTATTCGAACCCTTTTTGAAACTAGAATTAGTTTCTTCAACCATATTGACATTTGAACTGCCAATATCCTTGTCCTTTTCATTCATCCATGTTTTCTCCATCCTACGACACCCTTCCTCAATACTTATGGCACTTCCCAACTCAACCAAATTGTATTCTTCCTTCTTATGTTTCAAATTATTTTTGAAATCCTTCAAAGAAGGCGGAAGTTTGTCAATAATAGATGCTGTCGCAATGGATTCATCCATTTTTAAACCATGTTGGGTAAAGCGACCAAGTATACTAAGACACTCATTATATTGTTCCATAACAGAACGTCCATCTATCATTTTGTAATTCATGAAATCACTTACTAAGAATTTCTTACTGGATGAATCTTCTGCCATGTATTTGGCCTGAAGCATGTCCCATAATTCTTTTGCAGATTCAATGTTTTGATAAATATCAAAAAGAGTATCACACATACCGTTTAAGATAGTTCCACGGCAGATGAAGTCATCGTTCCAGAACTTGTTTCGTTTCCTGGTTTGATCAAGTGTTTCGTCCTCCACTTCCTCTGGTGCTGGTGTTGTTAAAACGTACACAACCTTCATTGTTGTTAACAAGAACAACATATTTTTCTGCCATCTTCGAAAATCCTGCCCTTCGAATTTGGCTAACTTCACAAACTTCGACGTCATATCTCTCACAGATTCTCCTGCCATCTTATGAATTTAATCGATCTTTGTTGTATATGTGGGGTAATAGAGTATCCTGATAGCAATTTGAAGTCACGATTATGTACGCTTTCAGATCGATTAAATTGGAGTGGATACCAATTAACGACCGGATAAAATCTAATTGATTCAAGTTTGTGTATGTTGTTATGTTTTCAGTCACAAAAATGTCTGTGTCTTTTTGTATATCTATCTATTTCTCTCAAATGAGAATAAATCAGATAGTTATTGGTTCCAAACGGTTAATAAGCATTTAATGAGAAGCCTAATAACTGTCAAACAGTTATTTAGAAACTACACCAACTAGCAACAAGTTATATACTAGCAGCATGTTAATATTTGCAGCAGATTAACAAGCTTAGCAGCAGTCCCTTCAGATACTAGCCGTATCTTTATCCCATAACCAACCGTACCTTCTTATAACCAATCGTACCTTTGAACCCAGTTAGACTTGTTAATATGCAACTAAGTGTCGACCCATATGACTTGTTAATATGCAACTAAGTGTCGACCCATATTTGCATATTAAACACAGCTTATAATACACTAAAATACCAACAAGAAACGATGTGACTAGTTTTTTTATATGTTTTGGTTACATCTTCCCTTATTATCATGCTTTACCAAACAGAATTTCAAAACACTGCTTAATATCAATCTTTATAGAATAACAACGCAAACCATTAACTAGCAGCAAATTATGAGCTAATAAATTGAAAATCAGTCTATAGCAGTGGTTTAATCTAGACGTTCAGGGGTTCAGTGAGGAGGGTCCAGTTAAGTATGAAAGATAGTCAGTTCAGATTTACAGGTTCATGTTCTATCACAAAAACAGACGGATAATTTCATTAAATCATCAGTACTTTTAATTTAATATGTAAATCAAGATTTCAGTTCACTTTGAATCAGATTATTGATTCAATTGTTACCTTGGATTTCTGAACTCTTCAAAAAACCCCTCTTACTTGCTAATAATTATTATGAGGTTGATTGAAGATTTCAATTCCATCTCAGTTAACAACCCGGTTTTAACCCACCGGCGGTTTGACCGGTCCGGTAATAGGCGGCAGTTCACTTGTGCAAACGGTGTTGTGGTGGTTTGAAAGCGAGAGAGAAACAAGTGAATGGGAATTTTTGATTTGCAGTTGGCGATGGGGTTATTTGCCAGAGGAATGAATTTCAAAAAAAAAAAAAAAAAAAAAAAAAATCCACGTCAGCATCAAGCATTGATTGGTATATTTTGTTATACTTTTATCTTCTCTTTGATTAGATCAATTAGTGCCTGACGCATCAGCATGTTGATTTGTTTTGTGGAATTCTTGTAAATCTAACATACTGATGTGTCATATTATGAAAGTTGAGGGCTGCAATGTGAAGATGTTAAATTCAACTTTCAAACAAACTGCAAATAACGGTCTGCAGTTTACTGCCGGGATGTTATTCCCTTTCTATATTTGCCAACAAACGTATACGGAGTATTTTACTTTTCTTTATACACGTGTTATATTATACTAGCAGGGTACCCTCGCGATGCGGCGGCGGGTACCCTGTGACTATATATTATTTGGTAATGTGATGTTATGCGGCCATATTTTTTTTAACGATTAATTACAAATAACAATAATTTTAGGGTTGGATCAGTTGAAAAAACCCTTGCATCTTAACCTATAGGTCAATGGTTCGATCCTCACTCCCTACAAAAGGCCGGAGGTCCTTTCCTATCTTAGATAGAACTGGAAGCAGCCTCTCTGCCTTAGGTAGGGGTAGGCATAGTAAGGCGACTGACATTTATATTTTTATTTTTATTTCAAAAAAATTCTCTTTTTTACACTATATATATCCCCTACATTTTCATTTTTAATCAATGTTTTCAAACCCGGGTCGACCTGGCCGGGTCAACTGGTCGGACCGGAACCCGGTCAAAAAACGGGTAAAAAAAACCCGGGTTTCTAAAACCGGGTCAAACGGTTAGACCCGCCGAGTTTTGAGTGACCCGGGTCAACCCGGGTTTTGAAACCCGGCCGGGTTTGGATTTTATTTTATTTTATTTTATTTTATTTATTTAAATTTTGACTCTTTTTTATTTATTTGCCATTATTAAGGTGCTATTTTTGTTTCATATGACTTTCTTATGGTGTTTATTCACTCATATTTGTGATTAGTTTTCACTTATTAGATTGAATTCGGGTTCTGATATCAAAAGCGCTTATTTTTTTCTTTAGTTTGAACTTTGAACTGCATTTATGAAGATTTATATGAAGGTTGTTTGTTTTTTTTTTTTACAGCAGAGTAGTGTTTGAAGTTTGGACATTAAACTTTGAACAATAGAAAATGGATTTTTGGAAATGTGCATAAAACCGGGTCTAACCGGGTTGACCCGGTGGCTCGGCCGGGTCGATCCGAAACCCGGGTTTCAAAACATTGTTTTTAATATACACTATTCACATGAACCAAATATCAAAATTAGCCCAAAATCAGCTATACCATATAAATAATATACGGCTCAATTAGTAATTAGTCTAAAACCATTTTCAGCCTAAACAAACTTTAATCATCAATATCTATTAAGGCCCAAGATAAAACTACCAAACAATTTATGATATCATTTTGCCAGCCCAATTAACAACCAAACCGTTATATAACCCAAATGTTAGGACTTATAAATACGTTTACAAAACCTAAATTACCTCATTGCTGCCCTAGTTTCCCTCACAAAAATACGCAACCATGATTTGCAGCCACACAAACATCATGTACTCTTCCTTTCTTTCATATCTTGATAACCGAACATAACCAAAAATCTATGTTTGCAAGAAAATCATACCCTTTTCTTGAATATCAAACGAAAAATCTCTCTAAGGTTTTATGTTGTGTTGACCGTGATGGTGGTTTTGAGATGGGGTTAAAACTGAGGTAGATGTAAATGTTGGGTTTTATTGTTGTTGTATACTTTATGTTCGTAGACCATAGATGGAATAAGTTTGATGTTTATTTTGGCTTGATTGATGATTGTTCTTTTCTTCTTTTGTTTCATCTTCGTTTTTGTTTTGATACATTAATTGGTCGAGGGGGTGATTGGTTTGTGAATTTTGGAGCCGTCCGACCTTCATCGATCTTGTGGTTGCAGTGGCGGCGACTCGGTCAGCGTAGGGGCGACCGGTCCGGTCGACCGACTACTGTGCCCAGCCTAATGACTTTATTTTTAAGTACTTGGCTTAGTAGCTTGATTAGCTTGTACATTATGGTTAAATGATTGTATATTTTGGTGAAGGGGTGAATTAATTAGTGTATTAATTATATGTGTTGAATAAATTGTTGACCTTAAAATCATTGTGCTTTACATACTTGTGCTTTGTGTTTTATGATTTGTATTTACTTAAAAGCTATTGTACATTGTGCTTAAATGGTTGTAATTTTTTGTGAAGGGGTATTTTTAATAGCATTAATGTTGTTTGGTAGAATTTGGTCTTAAAATGACACCGTGCTGTTTTTTGTTGTACAATATGCTACTTTGTTGTAATTTTGAAAATTTGGTGCATTAAAGTGTTGTAAATCATGCATTATTTCTTGTAAATCTGAAAATTTTGGAGAGAGTGATTCATGCATTATATGTAGTATAGATTCCGAATCGGTTCAATTTAGGGTTTAATTAAGAGGGTCCTGTTAACTATCACATATAAAGGTCAGTTGTCTTTCAATTCAGGTTCATATTTTCTCGTAACATCACTGATTGAAGTTGCCTCTTTAGATTAATTAGCGCTTTAATTCATCAGCTTCAATAGTTCAATCATGAAACATTTAATTCTAGATACAGTTATATTGTTTGATTTAGATTAGATTTGTGAATCTCTAGTTTGTTTTCGTCTTCATTTGGAGCAGATGAAAAACAACCGTCCATGTCCATTTTGATCACTAATTGACGCAAAGGTCCATGTATGTCACCTTGGTACACGTACTATTATGTTTTTGTTTATTTATTTTGGGTTTCGAGGTTTGGCGCAGGCTACTTAATTTTCTAAGATACCATGGTCACCTAAAAAACTCCCCTCTTATTTCTATTTGTAGAACATAATTGCGATGGACAAGGACACTGGGTGGGCAAAAGAGTATTGCCCAAAACCATAAGAAAATCCTGGGGACTGCATCAGTTGAACAGCAGACAGCAAGGAATAATTACTGAATTGACACCAAGCTTGAAATCCAAAACTGATCAAACCACATTTAGCAAGAGTCTGTAATATCTAAAATTCACAAGACACCAGATCGCAAAGTACTAATAAAACTAAATATAAGCAAACAACATCCTTTCCATAAGAAAACTTTCGCATAATAAACAGCTAAACATGGTGTCTCCAAAATTTAAACTTCCATAAGCCACAGATTTAGTACTTATAACTCCCGACATACGTAAACTCCCATAATTATCCAAAACTTAAAGTTGAAACCTAGCATGAATCAAAGCACAAGCAGCAACATTCTGAGTCTCTTGGCCATGCAGAATCTAGTAACGGCCAACACCCCAGACTCTTACAACTCCATCTGTGTATCCACTGAAAAGTGTGCTTCCATCCGCACTCCAGCACAAACTTGTACAGTAAATAACCTAAAAATCAAACACCCAACATAAGCACAAATTAAAACACATAAGATGAAATGTATAGTTTTCAGGGTCTTTAAGTGATTATTGGTTTATTGTGTTGTTATAAAGAAGACAAGCAACCCAAACACTGTTGAAAGCTGTTCATCTGCTTTCAAGGGAATAAACACTTAATTTCAACCCAAACACTGTTGCAGTTTGATACCTACTTCATTTCAAGGAAGTCAAATAAGCAATTCCCAAACAGCCACTTGGCAAAAGGATTCATGCCAAGTAATGTCCAACAACAAAGTTCAGCAAATTAATGAAAACATCATTCAATTTTTTAAGTAAAACATTTTAATTAAAATAACATGATTACGATACCAAAAACTATTCCATCGATCTAAACATTATATCCATATATATTTTGCAAACCATATCAAAGTGTTACTTAGCTTTTGGTACATTGCTGCACATTGCCAAACATTATATTTTTAAAAATTACCAACTCAATAATCTATAACTATCAATGTCTCAAGTGAAACACATGAATTTAAGTAAATTAGCAGCGTCAGAGAATTCAGTTAAAACTACAAACAGGGTAAACAAAAATAAGGAAAATGTTACTAAAACAGACTCAATCTAAAATTTCTTAAACTGGGTAATATAATCAGCATATGCACTACTTAACAATGACCTCAGATACACGCAGCATAAAAAACAATTAATAGTTTGAACACATAATAATCAATAAATCACACTTGATCCAAACCATTTGACCATGTTAATACAGCCGAGTAAATGCCCTCAATAAAAGAACAATCATAATAACACAATTCAAAAAGATGTTCAAATACCAAACATACGAGACATTTCAAATGCAAACAGCTTATTTCATAACAACAAAAACAGGATGAACATATATTAGCAATCCCTCACCAATAATTCACATTACCCACATGTATATATGAAAACATTGCAACTTCGGATCACAAACATATTTCACACAGTTAATAACCTGATTATCAACTATTATCTTAGCTGCGACTATACCTCAGCCTTTCAAAACAAGTACACAGATACATATGAACAATAACAAGAACAAATATATCAAATAAATTACCTCATTATCAATCATTCACCAAACATTATTTTCAACTCAGCCTCTCTAAATAAGTATTACGATTCATATAATGCACCAAAACATAGTAACATTCACATATTAATTGCAAATACAAACATCATAAATATACAATAAAGATAAATAAAAACCAAAATAAACTTTACTTTTGCCAGCATTCCTATGCCCAACAACACAATAACATTAAATATCAACTAGTCACTTAACTCTTACTAAACCTCAACCTTTCTGACAGTTAATTACATGCACAGCTACACAATACCAACAACAACTATACCCAATAACAAAACAAAACATAACTCGGAAACCTTAACTTAATTCTATATTACCGATTCCTAAACTAAGTTTCCTATAAATTACACAATGCAGCATCACATAGTAACATTGACATATAAAAGAGAGATTCCAACATCAAAGATGAGCAATAACAATAGCAATATGCAAAATTAACCTATGTTTTACTAACATTAATATGCACAACAACTTATTAACTATTCAATCTATCTAAACCTCAACATTTCCAAACAAGGATTACTATTCTAATACGCACAACGCAATGACAATTAATTTGATTAAAACAAACAAAAGCAAAAATAGACCTTAGTTTTGCCAGCATTGGTCTGAGTAGCAGACCCATCGACAGCCATCTCACTCTCCATCTTCAAATCAACCTTCAAATCAACAACAATACTCTTGCTCTCCAAATCCCAAATCTTAATGCTCGACTCAGTCGCGGCACAAAGCCAATACCTATTAGGACTAAAGCACAACCCATGAATGATCGAACCGGATTCCAAGGAATACAACCTCTTTCCTTCAGCCAAATCCCACAACAAAATATTCCCATCTTTGCCACCACTGGCACACAAACTACCATCAGGCGAAACAGCAACAGTGTTAACATAGCCACCATGGCCCACCAAACTAGCCCTAAGCTTACAGTTACTCAAATTCCAAATCTTAACAGTCTTATCCCATGAACCACTAACAATAGTGGGCTGCAAAGTATTTGGGCTAAAACGAACAGAACTCACCCAATCATTATGGCCATCACCTTCACCTTGAATAGTGTACTTACACTCACCCAAAGTATTCCAAAGCTTAATGGTTTTGTCCCTTGAAGCCGAGACAATTTGTCTGTTATCGATCGAGAAAGCAACCGACAACACATCTTTGGAGTGCCCGACAAAGCGACGGGCAGTTGTTCCATTGTTTAAGTCCCAAAGACGAAGCTCACCGTCCCATGATCCAGACAAAGCAAACTGACCATCGGATGAAAGAACAACATCCTGAACGAAATGAGAGTGACCCGTTAGACGCCTGTGGGCCACACCGTATGTTCTGTCTTCTTTTGTCAGTTTCCAGACGATGAGAGATTTGTCGCGTGATGACGTCACTATGGTGTCGGAGTTGTCGATTGGGCACGCGATTGCTGTGACCCAGTCGGTGTGGGCTCTCATTGTGCCTCGTAACACAAGTGAGTCTGCCATTGTTGTTTGTTTTGGCGGCTTTGTGTGTGTGTGTGTGTTATGAAATAAAGGAGGTGAAACCTAGGATGTGAAAATGGTGATATACAGAGGGTTTTAGGGTTTTCAATGGGCTTTAGGTGTTTTTGGGCCTATTGGGTTTCCAGAATACTTCCTTCTGTGACTGGTGACACGAGCGTTATTATTATATATACTAAACGGCTAAACCTCATCCGTTTTGCAAAAAACACTAAACCTCAAAAGTTCCGTTTTGCAAAAAAACATTTTCCTATTGGTTGGAGCCTCATTTGAGTACTGTTTGAACCACTCTTCATTTTTAGAACATTGTTCAAAGTCCCTTTTTCCTGGTTCTAGACTCTTCTCCACATAAACTTTATCCTCACAAAAACACACACATACACACACGAAACAAAAACACTTTCTTCTCACCCTAATCACTGGTGACAAGCATCATCGGTGGGTTTTGAGTTAACTATGCCATCCATTCTTCTACAAATCCTAAGACATATGGTTGAGTCGTTCTCAAACAATACTCAAATAATTATTAGCAAATAACATCAGCCACTAATCGTTTACCAAAATATGAAATCCACGTCGCAATATAAAAGTCGACAAGAACTTTTGAAATTTTCAAGTGAGTTTTGACTTTTGATCTTCAATCTTACTTTCCTGATTTTTATTTTTATACACCAGAATTTAGGGGTTTTTTTATATGTGATTTGTGATTTAGGATTTAAAGGGTTTTATGATTATTAGTCATGGTTAATTTGTGAGTAAGATCAATAATTGCTCTCTTAATTGTCATTTTAATGATGCTTCTTAAATAATGTGTATCATGTGGGGGTTGTTTGATTACTTATGAAGTTTTTAAGTGACAAATGATATATTTGTTAGAATTGCAAGTGTAAAAAAAATGTGTAATTTTTTTGTTTGTATGATGTTTGTGGTTAAAAAGAGGATAAATTTGCAAAGTTGATTGTAGTGGTCTTGATAATTGTCTGAACTTCTTTTTAACAGGATGACGTAGGTTTGATGAAGCTTTGGGATCATTGGAGATGTTACGCTTTAAGACTTGGACATGGACAGATAACTACTCACATGATCTATTTTCTGTTTGCATCAAACTTGAAAGATGCTTATGTTTCAGGTATTAATTTCTTTAATTGTCTCAATATGGGTCACGACAAGGAGATACAATGTAGGAATAAGCCCAAACAGCGGATAAGAAATTTATTGAGTATATAATCATTTAAAGCTGCCATGATATTACTCATATATTGCTCAAAAGAATATTGTAGTGGTTGTTACAATTGAGTTTTGTATGCGAAACCTTATGTACAGAAAATACATAGGTAACAGTATAATGTTTTTAGTTTTTCTGGTATATATCATTTACAAATCATTATTGCATAACACTATATGAAGTCTATTGATATACAAATCATTATAGATACTTTCTTGATGTTTTTAGGTTCAACGGTTTGCAATATTTTTACTCGAGAATGGGTAACAGAACTGACAGGTCCATGGTACACCAATCGCGCCTGCAATAGCATTGAATAACTTCAAAACTGTATGATGAATGGTCGACCTGATTCAAATTACTTCTATTGGTATTGCAGCCCTTTCGAATGTGAGCTGCCCGCATTTGACCGCAAAATGTTTCTTCACTATTCACTCCATGCTGAATAAATCAATGGTTTTCATTGGCGATTCGATCTCACACAATCAAATGCAGTTTTGTTTTGCATTCTTTCTCAGGTACGCGTCTCTTGATCATATTCTTTTGTGTGTCTATTTTGTTGAAAACTGTTATTTCGGACACTTAAGGGGTGTATTTTACAACTCCAAAGTCACTTTTAATGCTACTTTTAAGACTATATTGTGGTTAAAAGCCTGGAACGGTTATTATGCATTTAAATTGAAAATGTTAGTTTTTTGATATGACCTTTTACGAAACATGTTAGTGATGAAAATTATGACATGACTTGATAAATAGTATCCTTGATCTTTAGCCATTGCCTTTGCTTTCATAAAAGTTATATCCTTAAGACATTTTACTTGATGGCATTCACACGTTACTTGATAATAATAGCTATGCCATATTAGGGAAGCTGATAAAATTATCTGATTTAATGAGCTTAAGTTAGTTTGATTTTAATGATTCATTGGTGGATTTTAATCGAGTGCAGGAAGATTATTATAGGTATCTTGCGGAGTGCAAGTTGCCAATTATAAGAAGGAATAGCTAATGAGTCACTCAAGGTGTATCAAGTAAGTTAACCATTATGGTAGCAATTGCTTACACTAAAGTGGTGATTTACTTTAGAACTAAGTACAAAAGCAGCTTTGGCCAAACACTAAAAACTCTTTTAATTGTTAAAAATAGAAGCAGGTAGGCACTTAACTATGCAATCTTGAAGACCCTCTCAGATAATCAACATTTTTTTGTGCTTAAAACTTTGTTTGGTAAAACATTTTACATGTTCTAGAATCATACCCTGATCTCTTTTGTGTTTTTAATGGATAATCGTGTACACTTAGTCGACAGAATTCTAAAACTTTTTATAATATATGTTTGCACGCCAGGATTGAGCATAAATATAAGGACAATCGTATGCACATGAATAGCGGTATGGATGATGACTCACGTGGTGCTAAGTACGGTGTACCGTAATTACCACCACGTGAGTCGTCATCTGTACCCCTATCCATCTGCATACAATCGTCTCAACAGATTATAACCTCACTAATCACAGAGTTTATTGGATACAAAAAAATACCAAGTAAGTAACCAATTTTTTTACATGTTTGACTTCATATTGTTTTTGATTGAACTAGATCATTTTGGGATTGCTAATGCAATGTTGGATTGATTGCAGATTGTGCCGGAAGAGGAAATATTGTTTGTGCTACATATAATGCACCTCAAGAACCTTGATTCTATAAAGAAGGCCAGATGACTCAGTCTGCATCCTGTATGGGAGGGACCTAATTGCTCATCGAGAAGGATCGGATGTAATGTAAGCTACTCTACGTGTTTTCCTTTTGTCACTTCCAATCTTTATTATACTTTTGCCACTCTTTGTGCTTCCCAAAATAAATTTTTGAGGTAAAAAAATAGTGGTTTTGGTCAGGTAATGTGTGTAAACAAGTGATTTGGGAATATGAGTTGAAACAAGTGTGGGTCAAATGGGTCACAACCATAAATCTTACTAGCTATAGCATCATCACCCTTTTTCAAAATAGAGTGATAGCAGTAACATTTACAAAGTTATTCGATTAATTAAGAAGACAATAAAGGTATTGTTTTACTTCACTCCACTTCACTCATTGGATTGCTCAGTTGCTTAATTATGAACTTAAATAATGTCCATATTAGCTGACCCGAATAACAGGGTCTTTTGGAATTCCCTTTTTAAGTTCTTATTTGCCTATTAAGTTAGTTTTTCAGAAGGTCTTTCAGATTGCTTATTTTTATGGTTATAAATCAGCACTTATAAGCTGCTTAGATATAAGCGCTTTAGTAAACAGTGTTTGGAATTACTTATTGATTTGTTTCAAAAGCTTTAAATTTATAATACTAATTTCACCAATTCCTCAATATATAAAACACACGGGTAAAGTATAACCCCTGTTTATAGTAAAGGTTTTAGGTAAGACCAGGTCGTCCCAAGAGATTGTAGAAAAGCCAAGTTAGCAATTGTGTCAAAGTATAGTCCCAAGATTGTCACTTATCAAAAAACTAGTAATTTGGTTATTTAGATTGTTTATCAATATCAATAAAGGTTATGTTTATTTAGGCTAAGAAACATGGAAGTAAACATGTAAATCACAAGCAAGCAATCATGAACAATATATATAAGCAAGAGATGATTGGTGATCACTCCTACATATAACTATCCAACATATTAAGAATCCTTTTCGACCTATAATTCTTAATATATCAAATGCATTAAGGTTGGTTCATAACAGAAGTATACATAAGCCAATTTCCTCATCAAGTTCGTTAGACATGAGATAAGGCATTAAACAAGATTATGATTGGGTTGATAAATGTTTTGTCGACCAATTTATACAAGGTAAACACCAAGTTGCATAGACAAACACCTTGAAATTATATCAAAGTAGTAGATCCTTTCGACCTACTTCTACTACAGAGATACATCAAACACTCAACAATGATCCAAATATCATCTCATCAATTAAACTTATGCATAGTATCAATTGCAAGCATACATGTAAATGTAAACAACCATATTGCTACATCACCCAAATAAACATAAGAACGACTGCTCCATTATCTCAGTAACAAAATACATATCATTCGACATAGATTTCATAAACTTCATAATGCAAATTGTATTAAATGTAGAATTGTACCAAAGTGATTACAACGAAAGAACAACTAGTTTCCACAGAGAAAACTCGACTCGACTCCTTCTCTTAGCCTCTATCACAGTACTTGGATCACGAGCACAACCTTGATATGGTGAACTTGGTATGAGTTCACCAAAATCACCTTAGTAACCTTTGATACTTTTCTTTCTTGCTACCCCTTTTGCTACCCCTGTTTATGGTTTCGTTCTTCTCTTTTATAAGTCCTTATGACCTAATTTAACTCCAGAGCTCAGTTAATGAGGGCAAATGATCGGCCTCTCAATGAATGCAAGTATTAACTCTTCTTTGTAACTGACAAGATAAGCGTGCCGTACTTCGTTGAAAGTACGCCGTACTTCGTGTAGAATCAAACTCATTTACCCGCCAAGCGAGTACGTCGCACACAGTCCTATGACCGGCGTACTTGGGTCTTTTATAATTGTATTTCCATTCCAAGTCCTTCCTTTTATTATTGTTATTACTTTATCGTCCCTTTAAGTAATATTCTTAACTTCTTCTCTCGATCAATCCTGCAACCAGATTAGTACCAAATCTACACAAATAACATAATATTCTTTATAATATAATAGGTATATAATATATAATCGAGAGAATAAATATGTATAATTAGAGCGTTATCAAATCCCACATACTTAACTATTGCTTGCCCTCAAGCAATCCTTAAAAATATTTTTTTATTTTTATCTCATCAAGAAATCATAAGCCAAGATAACGCGACTAAGCATCTCACGAAAGTGGAAAGTATAATTCACTCACACTCATATAACGTGTATAATGACATCACACTCAGTTGCTCAGACTTGTTAAATAAATTACCATAGGCTTGTACAAAAAACTAAACTTCACCGACATGGCATAAGCACCAAGTAAATTTATCAGAAGAGGACTTTTATTCGGGTTATAACGTTAAGCTAAAGGTAATAATAAGGGTATGGATTAGACATGGGAATATATAGTGAAATTGTTTAAACTTGAAACATATAAGTTGAAAGTCCATTTTTCTGCGATAACGGTCTCCATTTGGTACATATTTCGCCAAACACTTTTCACTTCATACATATATTTTTCTTTCTTTTTTCTTCTGTTTTCTTGGGAAATAATTGGTTTTCTCTCATACTTACGATAAACATACCACTTCAATCAAAATTAGAAGTTTGCAACCTTCATACTTCGTTCAAAAATAGCATAATCCACAATTTATTCACTTTTTTCTCTTTTCTTTGGACTTTCAACTGGGTTCAAGGTTTAAGGCTAAGTTGTGTATATATATATATATATATATATATATATATATATATATATATATATATATATATATATATATATATATATATATATATAGAATCTAGATCAAGTAAGATCAATCTTAAAGTTGTAAAAATAAGATCCAACTAAAATCTGACAAGTGACACTCTTGTTAAAAGAAAATTAATTTTTTTACTGATTACAACTAAAATTGTTAAAGTTCCTATGGTTTTCTTTTTTAAATTGACGAAACCAAGGTGATACACTTTGATTCGACATGTAATGTATCAAGTTAAGGTGATACATTTTGATTCGACATGTAAATTTATAGTTGTGTATCACTAATCCAAACTCATGTATCAGTTGATTATTAGTTTCTAAAATGTTAATTCGTATTAATAATTTATTGTTTGTGTATTATTGCTAATATGGTTATTTATAAAATGGTTTTAGTGGTTGTTTAGACTAGATCTTATTTTTACAACTTTAAGTTTGATCTTACATTAACCCTCCCCCCCCTCTCTCTCTCTCTCTCTCTCTATATATATATATATATATATATATATATATATATATATATATATATATATATATATGGGAAATGCTATTAGGTGCCCAGTGGGCATTATATAAAAGTCATTTAGTAACCCATCATTTCCATCCTTAACATCATCACACATTAATTGAGTTCAAACAATTTGATTATACCCATTTTAACCTTTCCTTATTTGATGTATTCTCAATTTCCACAAAATCATACATTTATTTGATGTGTGCACTTATTTTTACTTGATTTGATGCATCTCAAGTATTCGGACCTTTTTAATGTCCAAAAATACTAAAAAATATTTATATTAAATGTATACATATATGTACTTATTTTTACTTTATTTTTTCACAAGTAATATGCTTTTTTAAATGTATACATATGTGTACTTATTTTTACTTTACTTTTCACAAATCATATTCTTTCTTCTTTTTAACTTTGCCAATTTGTACGTATAACATTGCACACATTTATAATCAAGATAAAGCATGTTGCTTAGTATTTAAATGAATACATGAAGTAAATATGCTCAAATTTATTTAAAAATTGCAACTTTAACAAATTAATAAACTCAATATTTCAAGGAGAAAATAGGATTCAAATCTTCGTTTTCCAACATAGCTTTTTTCTTCTTTGCGGCATGTCTTGAAAAACCATCGCTCTTACCAAAAAGTTTATCCTTTTCTGGACATGTGCTAATATTATGTCCAACACTTTTACAAAGGCTACAATGACGTGTGTTTTTCGCCAATTCTATTCCTCCATTCATTCTTTGCTTGGGGCGTCCTTTTGGTTTCGATTTTGGTGGATGTTGAACCAAATTTATTACCTCCTCGGGATCTTTATCGTTGTTCGAAGAAGTAGAATTTACAAAAAATGCTTCTTGTGACAAAGAAACTTCTTTACGACTCCATCGAGGAAGCTAATAAGTAAGAGGAATGTCAAAACAATCCTTGTGAATAAAAACACTTAATATATGACGACAAAGTATGCCTACAAATTCAAAGTTTTTGCAACTGCACTTAGCAACCTTACCATCCCAATCCACTTCATGCTTATTATATTGTATCGCTTTGTGATGCTTAACAAAAAAAGTGGTACTCGTTTTCTCCTTAACGGTATATTGAATTGCCCGCCCAAACTCTTCTTGAAACTTTTTAAATGCAAATTGGGTCAAAAAATGATGACCTTGCTCCTCTAGTGATGATTGTGACATCAAAGAAGATCCCTTGTATTTCTCCAACATAGTATCATGGATTTGCCTTTGTAGAATATCTTCTATTGCAATACCAACCTAAAGATCAAATTATTTGTAGAATAGATTATGACTAAAGAAAAGTATTATACATTGTAATTAAAACATAAAGATCGAATAATTACTTACTTGTCTAATAAATTGAATTAGACGTGTGTTGGAGGATATAAATTTCTTTATAAACGAATTAATACTCTCCGACCTTCCAGTTGTTGTCATGCCACCAAAAAAGAACTCACGAAGATACGCTGGAACCCAAATTTTTTTTATACGATATAAGCCATTTATATGCTTATTTTCGCCTAAGTCATATTTTGCGATCACTAACGGCCATTGTTGCTCAAACTCGTCAATTTTATCCAACTTGTATAAGTTATAAAAATCGGTGCACCATTTAGAGTAATCGCCTCTTAATATGGAAATAAACCAACCGCTGAATTTAGCGGTGATGTGCCATATACAAAATGCATGCTTTGTAGAAGGCATTTCTTTTGCAATTGCCTCCGTCATCCACGATGCATGCTTTGTAGAAGGCATTTCTTTTGCAATTGCCTCCGTCATCCACGGATCTTGATCTGTTAATATTATTTGGTGCCTTTTTCATGAGCAAAACAAATTTCTGAAATTTAAAAAGAGCAAAGTTGATAAGACATATATAGCTATTACAAATAACTAACTATTCTTAAAAATTTAAAATAAGGTACACATAATTTTCAATACCTCCATGAGCCATTTAAATGTCTTTATTGTCTCATTGCGTAAAAGTGCACATCCAAATAATATGGTCCTTCCATAATTGTCAATACCAACGAATATGCCAAAAGGCATGTCATACGAGTTAACCTTGTATGTAGTATCAAATGCAACCACGTCTCCATATTTTTTGTACCAATCAAAACATTGACTAGAAGACCAAAATACGTGTTCTAACTTATTTTCATCGTCAATTGTATATGCATATTGAAAATTAGAATTTT